>CM024562.1:28329584-29028654 GCA_014182515.1 Eucalyptus microcorys | reverse complement strand
GTATCAAAGGGGTACCTGAGATATTCGTGAAGGTCTCTCATCTCCTGGTATGTGGGAATATCGAGGACGTGCCTTGCATATTCATGAAGGTCTCTCACCTCCTGGTAATTGGAATATCAAGGACGTACCTCGCATATTCGTGAAGGTCTCCCACCTTCCTCGGTAATGAGAATATCGAGGACGTGCTGGATATTCGTGAAGGTCTCTCACCTCCAGGTAATTGAGAATATCGAGGGCGTACCTGAGATATTCGTGAAGACCTCCTGCCTTCTGGCAATGAGAATATCGAGGACGTACCTTAGATATTCGTGAAGGTTTCTCACCTTATGGTATTGGGAATATCGAGGACGTACCTGAGATATTCGTGAAGGTCTCTCACCTCCCCGTAAAAGGGAATATTGAGGACGTGCCTCGCATATTCATGAAGGTCTCTCACCTCCGGTAATTGGAATATCAAGGACGTACCTCGCATATTCGTGAAGGTCTCCCACCTTTCCGGTAATGAGAATATCGAGGACGTACTCCGAGATATTCATGAAGGTCTCTCACCTCCTGGTAACATAAACTTGAATGTAGCACGAGGCTTACCTGGATGGCCGCAGGCGTTTAAAAGGGGTGGAACACTTGGATAGCCACAGGTGTACAAAGTACTGGAATACTTGGATGAACACAAGTATTTAATGATACAACCTGGGACCACTCAGTTGGTCCAAGTGTAAGAAAGCATACATGGGTAGGCGCAGGCACACAAAGCAGTGGAATGCTTGAACAGCTGCTATTATTTGGGGACAACTTGGGCAAGCTGAGTGTCATGAAAAGGAAGTACCTGGACAACGGTGGGTACTTGACGATATGGGGATACCTAGACAGCAATAGGTATTCCAAGAGATACTTGGTCAGTACAAGTATCAATACTGGGACAACTCGAATAGGTCGAGTGTCGGAAAGGAGTATCCTGGACGGTGGCCGGTACTCAAAGACAATGGGATGCTAAGACAGCAAGAAGCATCGAAACTCAAGGGACAACTCGAATAGGTCGAGTGTCAAGAAGAGAGTACCTATACAAAGGGAGGTACCTAAAATAAAGGGATACCTGGACAGTCGCAAGTATCAATACTCTGAGGACAACTCGGACAGGTCGAGTGTCGTTAAGAGGGAGAACCCGGCAAGTGGTGGGTACTCAAAGACAATGGGATACTGAGACAATTGCAAGCACCCAAACTCAAGGGACGACTCGAATAGGTCGAGTGTCAAGAAGAGAGTACCTGGACAGTGATAGGTACTTTAAGACAAATGGGGACAGGGATATGCTTACCTGGCAATATTTCTGATCTCTGAGAGTATGTCTGCTATTTGCACAATATGCATACATGATTGTATATGCAGTAAATTCATGAGTTTAAATGTGATTCATGCATGACAATTTTGTTAGTTTTGGCATCATCCGAATTCCACTGGGGAAAATTTGAAAGACAACCTTCATTCCAAATGTAGATGTCTCGAGCATGCCGATGAGGGACTTTCAGATCCCGAAAGGACTTTCCACTCTCTCTCATGGGAAAGGCTATCCTGACCATTTGATGCATGATTTATAAGGACCACACTTCTCACTATCATCATGTCAGCAGGGGTCTGAGTATTCTCGCAAGTGGTACGACTTTACCAATGTGAGAAGTCTTTGTTGAAATTGTGATGAAGACTTGGTCAATAGCTCATCAAATGGGACCGTCGAGGTCAAGGCTCATGAACGAAGTGCCGCACGATCATCTCCAGGTTTGTAAGTCAAGAGTCCTGCGAAAAGAGATAGAATAGTCTTGCTCGTACTTCTTCGAGCGATGCTTATAGACATATGAAATCCTACGTTAATTGAAGTGCCCCTAGTCCGAAGAGACTTTTACAATGGGATGTAACGTAGGCTCGATTCATGTGTAAAAGGGTGAGAGCCGGTGATTGCCTTGGCATTTGTCACCGCCTTTCTTCTCACCGTCAAATGGAGGTTCTATGGACCACAACAGCAACATTTTCTTGGCTGCATTTTTCACTGGGGGGCATTGGCCTTGCTTTTACCAGCACACTGCTTTTTTTCATGCCCCTATTTCTATTCCAGTTCTTCATTCATGGGCATTGACCTTGCTTTTACTGTGCACACCGCTTTTATGCCCCCGTTTTTTTTTTTTCATTCTTGTTGCTTGAGATCTGATCTTGACAAGTTCAAGCAAACGCCTTTGTTAGACTATTGAGTCTTCATCTTTTGCCGGCGTTTTGATTATGTTGCTCAAACGGCAGGCTTCGCTTTGCCTCCATGTGAGGGTGAATTTACGAGACTCAATTGAGTTGTACAATAGATACAAGTGCGTAAAGAAAGAATTGCTCTTCATGACTCTAGGGCACTTAAATTAATGCGAGTGTTCATATGCAATAAAGACACCCAAAGATTGATGCAAGTGCGAGCAAGAAAATTTCTATCTCTCTTCTCACCTTGTGATGCTACTTCGCTTCTAATCCGCCCTGTAGGGGTTGTTCTTGACGGGGATAAGACAGAAATTTCATCGTGTATGGGGCTCAATGGGGTGAGCAATGAAATGCCTCTCACTGTTTTGGTTATCGTACCATTCGCGAGAGAACTTTTACCCCGCAGCCATGGAATCTTCTGCACTCATCTCACAAGTGTATAGATGGGGGGGACTGTGTGTAGGATATAGCTTGCCTGTCATCATTCTGACGTGCCTCATCCAGCATGCTCAATTGATCTTGTATTCTTCACTTAGCTGTCTATTCTAATAATCCTCAGTGGAATCAATGATCTAGACAGACAAAATCATCATGCAAAAATCCATTTGGAAAAGGCATGCAGCATTTTAAACATGAGAGAGTTTGTACTCTCAAAATGGTTTTTGCTCAAAAAGGCCTTGTTGGCAGCTTTAAGGATTAGCAAAATGGTGTTTTCAAATATGTTAAATTTTGGATATCAAAAGAGTTATTTACAAAGGGTTATTCACAAATGAGTGTCGATGGATTGCTCCTATTGGTTAGGGACATGACATATGAATGATCAGCCAGGGATTGGGAATCTGATCAGGAATTTCTACTCTTGCCTTTTGCAGAGGAGAAGCTGAAAATGGATCAATCAACAGGGGCCGAAGGATCTCTGTCATTTGTTTTGGCAATACTTGAGACGCCATTTTGCTTGGGGAGTTTGTCATGCCTCTCATTGATTTGTTTATTTTTGCTTTTGACAGTCGGGTGATCCCGCAACAAACAAGAGAGAATGTGTTAGTCATGAACTCTTTTAAGAGTCGAATTAGCCGGAAGCGATACAACTTTACCCTTCACCGGTCCGCAAATGATTGGGTGAACCTGAAGTGAGATGGGGACACGAAGTCCTATGTCCCTTGCTTTGTTAAGTAAATTATTCTCTTAATTGGCTCCTGGATGACACGTCCTTCTTTACACGAAGTCGTGAATTCGATACGGGTCATTCTCATGGACCTCACTTGGCCAATATTGACCATCAAGTTTGGTTTTTGATTCCCAATGTTTCCTCAATAGGGAAAATACGTCAAAAGCGAATTCAAAGAGTGGGGAGTATTGGAAACGATACCAAATTACTCTTCTCCAAAGCTTGTATGTGCTAGCTCCTAAAGATATTTGAATGTCGATGATGGCCTCTTTATCTTGGCATAGTTTGACATTTCTTTCGATTGGCCCTCCTCATTTGTGGCCCTGTATGCATGATTGATGGTCATTGATTCATCTTTAACGCCTTCCTTCTGTGGAATTTTCTTCTTCTATCTTTGACTATAGCAGCATTGGGCAAAGTCATATACCTCAAGCTTCTATGGAAACTAAGATGGACAATCAAAACCTCCAATTCTCTGATGGCAATTACTTTTGGGAGAGCATGCGTCGAACAAGAAGTTAGGTTTCCGTGTCCTAACGTCATCATCTAAAATAGGGGGCTAGAGATCACTTCAACCGTCTGGGATTTCCTCCCCGTTGACAAGAGCCAATTCAAAGAAAGAGAAGAAATCCCTTTCCTATGCTTCCGCGCTTGTCAAAGCTGGAAATTTCATCAACGAAATCGCAACGTCTAGTTGCTCGAGCACGTTCTAGGGAAAAGATATTGCTTCGGCTTGAGAAGGAGTTGGGCAAGAGCGAGGTGGAGTGCACAGAGCTCCTGGAGACGGCTTGATTTCAACCGTATGCCTGTACCTATTACGTCCTATCTTTTGTTTCCTGTAAATAGAAGAGAGATGACATCATTTCCAAAATTATATTCAGAAAATAAAGCTTACCTTCTTTGAAGTGGGATGATCTTTTTTTGTTTGTCCCTGCTTTCTCGAGTTTGGTCTGTTCACATGATGTGCTAGTCACACTAAATCAAAGGGGATGATGTTCTGAAACATAAAGTGGGAGGGTTAGAAAGACAAACGTGCTTAAATTTATCATCTTGTTTTGACAAAAGCTTTTGGGTGATGAAATATTTTTTATTTTCAAAATAGGTCTTTGGGGAGAAAAAGCATGAGGAAGCCCAGCCCTCGCATTCTCCTTGGATGATATTTTCTTTTCATGGTTGGATAACATCACTCAAGCAGGTTTGGAGTACGCCTCATGCTTTCAAAACAGAATATTAGAACTGTACATTAGAGTACTTGGAATGGAAAGTACAACAAAAGTAGCACATTAAACAAGATAAGAAACATGAAATTACAAGTAAAACTCATGAAAACTCCTATGTAAAGGAGCGCTTTGATAGTGCTGGTCTTGAAGCTAAGCGTCTTTGAATTCCTCGCCTTCAGTAGACTCGAAGTATTCACCTGCGATGACTATCTCGTTGAAGCTACGAAAGTGTAACCCATGCAGCCAACAGCGATGCTTGCAGGACAAAGCTTCTATGAATTGTTTCATTAACTCCTCCTCAGCCAGTTGAGGGTGGGTTTGCATCATGAAAGCCCTCCACCTCCTCGCGTATGCTCGGATATCCTCCATTGGTCTTCTTCGAAGTAAGCCAAACTCTCGCAAGGCGCTTCAATTCCAATCTGGTTTTGGTACCGATGCAAGAATGTGGAAGTCGCTTACTCCAATCCTTTATGAGGTGAATATTTGCTTGTGCAAAACCATTGTAGTGCAGATCCCGTAAGAGTTTCTTGGAACGCCCGAGTTGTAAATAACATCCGGCCATAATACTCGACTCATTTCAGCATGGAGATACCGCAAGTGAGCCACGGGGCAAGTCGTGCCGTTGTACTTGCGGAAATTGGGTATCCACATTTCTATGGGGGTCATGATCCTATGGGGGCAAGACGAGCTTGATATGTCTTGGTTAAGCCACCGGTTTTCCCACCGTATATTCATCGTAGTGGTGAATTTTTCTGTTTCGTGAAGTTGGACTCTACCGAGATTACCCCATTGCTTTCCTCTGGGTCAAAATTTCCGAATGAGGATGAAGTATTGAAGCTATCCTCTCGGTTAGAGGACGAGCTTAGTGCTTCATTAGGATCGTAGCGGATAAAGACGTATGTTTCCTCTTCTGGCGGGCCTTCATCCCCTGTAAGAGTAGGAAATAGTTATACGATGAATCGTCGCCATTGTCGAAGTAACGTTGGAAATCCTTGGGGCTGTATTCTAAAGATGGGAAGTCTTCGTGGGTTGTACTCTAGGGGATGGTAGCCTTCACAAACTGTATTCTTGGAAATGCTCGAGCTTTGGTGCGGTGGCTCGTCGGCAGATGCTGAATTGATTTGCCTAGGCTTTCTTCTCTTGGCTTCCGGTCTAGACCTTTTGAGTAAGGCTCTTCGTTTGCCAGCTCGGTTCAAAGGGAAGTGAGAGACATTAGAGCCTCACCGTCCGATTCACTTTCCAGGTTGATAGGGGTTGGTATTCTTTGGACCCTAGCTCTTGGAGTAAGCTTGGGGAGCTGTCTTGTCATGCTCCTGGTCTTGAACAAGCTCCGTGTCTTTGATCTCGTACACGTGTTCCTTGCCTTTCCTAGTGGGAAACTTTTCGTAATTTGATGTTGCTCACGCCCATTTATCATGCAAGGTTTCATTGACATCTTCTTCTCCTATCTCGGCGACTAACGGCTCCTCATGCTCGCGATCATCGGTTCTTCATAGGGCAAGGCGATGTTAGGGCTGATGTCAATATTATATTCCTGGTGGAAAGCATGGATTAATTCCCTCAAGGTTTTAAGGGGACTAATCTTCCTGACAATGTACCATCGCAAGGCGGGGCCAATCAAGCTTGACTGGTATGATTGAATCATCCTTCGGGCCAGGTAGGCCTGCAAGTAGGTCTCTGGGCGAGAGGTATCGCATACCTTTCGCATTCAGTGCTTTGAGCTCTTCGGGGATTTCAATGCCGCGTAATTGGACAAGTCCATGGGATTCTCGCCCGCACCGGGGCTTAACTTTTTCATGATCTTTTCAAGCTGTCCATGATACGGCTATTTCTGGCAAATTCGCAGTGTCATGACAAAGGTGCTTAAAGCAAACTATGGAGTTGGGCTCGCCTTGAGTGGATTCCATTTGCCTCGAGAGTTGTCGAAGGACAATGGACATCCGTCCTACGCCATCTTCAATGTTGGCGAGGCGATTTTGTACATCATTCTGATCGGCCCCTATCACATGAGGCCATTCGCGAGTGGCTGATAGTTGGCGATTCATGATTACCTGTTTTTGTGAAAACAATGAATGAGCGCAGAGCAGATAAAGATTGACCCATGGCAACGATCTATCTATTTTTATTTATCGAAAGAGGATTTTACAGACTTCGGCATCTAGAACTTGAAATGACATAACAAAGTACTAGATATTAAAGAAAAGTCCCTAAACAAGGGGACAAAGCTTTCACAAAATAAACACTAAGGAAGACAACGACCGCTAGCTTATATGCGACAGGGAGCCTTGTTCCCGCAAAGGTTGCTTGCTTTCTTGACCGGCTCCGAGATATGTATTCAGCCTATTCCCAAATCCCTTTGCGTAATCTCGCTTGCTCGTGTGGGCTGCTTTCTCGATTGAGCGAGGGACCGATGGCTTCCACCTTGTCGGGATGTGATGATTGTGGATGTAGTCCACGAGGCGTGGTGGGCTCTTTCTTTTCCCTCAAGCCCTTCGGTACCACGATCCTTTTGCGATGGCATTTATCCCGTGTTTCCTCGCGATAGAAATTTCAAATGCGTAGTCACGGTTTGTGTCGAAAAGAACTGGAGGGATCATCCTCTTGAAAGGCGGTGGGATCTCCTGAAGGGCTCCATATTGTCGTGCCACCCGATATGGGTAGTAGGGAATGGCGCCAGTGAGGCCAAGCAACGGGATTGGGCGGCAACGTTTGTAAGCGAAGCGAGCTCCCTTTTCATGGAACCAACCAGACACCATTGGAATGCCTCGGAGCTGGGTCTCTTAGGAAGTTTATCCAATTTAAACAGCTTTGATTGGGAATGTATGGTCCTAAAACCATAAATTTTTGTAAAGGACTCTCGAAAGTATTTGTTTCGAGACGATCGCATGAAGTCTCGGAATTCACTTAGGTGGGAAAAGAACCGACTTGTAAAATTTCAGGAGAGACCCACATGATTTTCTCCGTGTTATCTTTAAAACGATTAAAGGATAGGAATGTTTCAGTTAAAATCATGTTGACGTAATTTTGCCCCCTCAAGACCCGATCAACTATCCATGCCATCTTAGAACTTATGACATTTCTTTGATGGGGGAAAATGATGAATCCGAAAAGGCCAGGAGGAAAATTTCACTTTTTTTGGGTCATAGGCTGATTTTGAAAACAAGCATTCATAAATTCTAGTGGGCAGGTATTATGGTTGTTTTCAAGAATTTGCCTCATAACATGAACTTCATTCTTAAAAGTCGCGCTAATCCACGCAACGGGATGATGCCGCTTGATGGTCTGACAAGCTTATTCTCGAGAGGCATTCCAGTGATGATACTGTATTCTTCCAGAGTTGGGGTTAGCTCAAATCTACCAAATATGAAAGTAGTTGTCTTTGGGCACCAGAAATGTGCCATGGCTTGTATGATTTCAGGGCGAACAAAGATTCGGATCAACGATAGGAGATGACCGACTTTGGCCTTCACACGCTCTTGGGCAACCGATCTAATTGACCCCACCATCCGAAGAGCTCCGCCTTGGGAGTAGGAATGAACTGGATATCATCTTTCCCCATCGCATATAAACCGGGACTTGAAAAACTTATCCTAAATTGCCATGGGCCAAATAAAAAGACTGAGTAACAAGAAAGAAATCACTTTGCTTTTAAAGAAAAATGGCAAGCACAAAGACATGCGCATGAGACGTGCGGCTCGATTTCTAACGAGAAGGATTGGTGAGATTAAAGGGATATCCGCCCGTCGCAGTCTCGCGTTAGCGCATACCCTCCTAACCTCGGCTAAGAAATTCGGGAAAAGAAAGGCAACCTCTACATCGCAGTCTCGCGTTCGAGGTCGTATCTTTCTTAACACCATCCTAGAAATCCTATGGCGGCCTGTGTCCAAATGGGTTGTGTGTGCCATGTGTAGTGCTAAAACAAGAAATCATGCACAATAGTTTATAATCACAAGATAATTTATTTTAAGCAAAATTAAAATAAATTTCTAAGCTTTTGACCTGCATAAAGGAAAAAACCTAAGTTAGTAAATAATTTAAACAAGACAAAAATGGCCTAAGTCCTCAAACGTCCCCAGCGGAGTCGCCAAGCTGTCGCGACCTCTTTTTTTTCGGCGCCCGCAATCGGGTACGGGCGCCTAAGGAGGCTAATGGCTCGGCTGAAATTAATTAAGCCCGGACTCTCCCAAGTCCACCAATTCACGACTTAATGGTTCAAGTTTTTAACCTGCAAATTAATTTTAAAACGGAGTCGCCACTAATCGATTTGGGGTGGGTTGATTAGAAACCCAAGTGAAGTATCGGGAGAAATACTCACTCCTGCGCAACCAGAGAAATTAGGATCGGGGACTTGATTACACTAGTTAATCACTAATGCCCTTTCGGTACCTAATCTTGTTTAAACCCTGAGGTTTTTTTTGGATGCTCAAGGGTTTTTCCATGCATTTTTTGGAAAAAAACATTTTTTAAGTTTTTTTTTTTTAAAATTTTTTTGGACATAAAAGGGAGTTTTTGGCCTTTTTTGGTATTTTTGGAAAATACAAGTTTTTTGGCTTTTAATGAATTTTTTTGCCTTTTTTGGATTTTTGGCATTTTTTGGAAAATATGAAATATTTTTGATTTTTTTGATTTTTCAGAAAATAAAATATTTTTTTAATATTTTTAATGTTTTTTAGAAAATAAATTATTTTTTTGATTTTTCTTGATTTTTTAGAAAATAAAACATTTTTCAACATTTTTTAATTACTTTTTGAAAATAAAACATTTTTTATTTTTTTGATTTTTTTGAAATAAAATATTTATTTTTTATTTATTTATTTACAATATTATTTTATATTAAAATAATATAAAAACTGACCCGGGTCGGATCCACGGGTTGGGTCCGACCCGGTCGACGACCCAAAACACGGACGGGCCCGCAACGCGGGCCCGACTCAGATTTTTTCCTTTCTTTTTTTTTTTTTGAAACGGTGTCGCGGCCGGGAGTTCGGGGACACCCGGCCCGGCCCGACGACCCGCTCCACGACCCGGCTCCCCCGCGAAACCCTACCCGGATCCGACCCGAACCCCGACCCGACTCGCAACCGCCCCCTCGGGATTTACGGAATCCCTACTCGGTTCTCGATCCGGGTTCGACCCGGATACCCGGGACCGCGACCCGGAAAATCGGGAACCCTAAGGTTTCCGAATTGCGGCGCCGAGCTGAGCTACAATGACGACGACGGCGAAGACGGCAGCGACGGCGGCGACGACTGGACTATGGAGAGGAAGATAGCGACGGCGAGCGCGATACCTGCTCGGCGTGACGAGGGCGAAGACGGCGACCGCGAGACCCACGCGAATCCTTTCCCCTCCTGTGTCTCTCTCTCTACTCTCCCCTTCGGCGAGGCTCAGATCTGAGGCCGCGAGCCCTCGGCCCCCTTGAAGTCTCTCAGTGGGGTGTCCAAGGGCTGCGACTCGGTCTGGCTCCCTCTCTCTCTCTCCTTCTCCTCTGTCCCCTCCTCGCTGCTGGGATCGACGGCCTATTTATAGGCCGAGGGGTGGCCGGTCGACGGAGTTCGACCGTCGATCGCCACGGCCTTCGCCGGCCAAACCGGCGTCCTATCCAACGCCGCCGCCCCCGCTCCACGTCCCATCGCCGTCCGGTGCCCCACTCCACGTGCGTCGCCACCGCTCCTCCCCCGCTTCGGCGTCGCGCCCCCCTGCGCGTGCTGCAGAGGCGCGAGGAAGAAGAAGGTCTCGCGGGGGCCGGGCTGAGGCAGAGATGGGCCTTTAGGGCCCATGCGAGGGCTGCTTCTGCTTTTCTTGTTTTTTTTTTCGTTTTTTTCGTTTTTTTTTCGTTTTTTCATTTATTTATCATCCGAATAAAATAAAAACAAAAATAAAACCTAATTAATTAAAATGAAACTTTTAGGCGTCAACAATCTTTTTATGGCATTTAACCTTCTTAGATGGTAAGTTATGTTATATTCTATGACGTCGATTTCTCGTTATTGTAAAGAGAGGACCGAGAGTTTCAGTGCACCTCTAGGAAAGCCATCCTCTTTGGCTGGCATCAGGTTCTTGGACTGGTTAAAGAAGAGGAAATGGCTTTGGATAATCTTTATTGTGCGTCATATGTGGAATTTATTGTAAGTTACCAAGGATAAGTTCCTTATGTTTGTCGGCCTAGTTACTATTATGAGGTACTGTTGAAACTTTCCTGTGTCTTTTATTGAAACATCCTCAAACACTTCTCTTTATTTATCTTTTCTTGCCAGGACGCCTTGAAATCAACAAGAATGCAGCTGGGGCGTGAGCTCTCTCTTGAAGATGTTCTGAGCATCAGGGACTTACCTGCATACTAATTACCAAAGTTGTCATTTATAACTGAGAATCCTATATATATATATATATATAGTTTTGAATGATCCCATCTCATGTTCGGCATCTTCTTTGCTTACTCTCTGCATGAATACCTTGTCAATTTCTTCTACTAGTGAAATTGAGTACACGGCACAATTGTGTGCTTGCCGTAGAATACAGAGAAAAAGTGAAACTTCCCTTTGTCTATCAAATCATCTGGCATATCATTTATATTGGACCGCCTTCGCTCCTAGATGCCCTCCTCTATCGGAGCTAGAGGGATGCTCTTTGCATCATTATAATTTGTCAAACCTGTTATAGGATTCTGCAAATGTTCGTTTGCTGTTGGATGCGTTAGAGCTTTCTTACATCATCATTATGACCTGCAATATGTGCTTTCTTTTGAGTAGGTGCAAAAATGGTTACAGCAAGAACTACTAGATGAAGGTCGCTGAAGTATGAAAGTTTTCCATCTTCAACAATGGATTTTTTCCAATCACTGACAAATGGGGTGGGAAAGCTTTATCAATCGGATAGGGATTGGATCAATTTATTCAATGGCTGTCATAACAGAGGTCAAAAAAGAGAGAAAAAGAAGAAGCAATTTGTTCTCATCCGAAAACCTAAACTGGGATGAAACCATATGCTCTTCAGTTTTTACTCATCCATTCCGCTGTTCAGAGTGGTAGAGCTCTCACCGTGGTCTTCGGATCTTTCCAAGAACAACCTATGGAGCTTTTCTGTTGCTTTGTTCACCTATATAATGAAAGCAATATGGTAATTGGCTTTTAAAACTCTTTCATCACGAAAGGGAGACTAAAACAAATAGAATCTTGATATCTTGCTGATATTTCCAGCTAATTCAACTCTTGCAGCATATATCATGTGAAGGCATGTGACTGATGTGCTCCAAAACTTGCATTTACCTGCTTGTCCCAGTTCATTCTGTAAGTAATGAAACTGAGCACAACTGTCTGAGTTGCGACTCCGATTATCATTCCTATCCATATACCCTGTGGGCATCAAACCAAGGAATTTCCGCATATCAGAAACCGAGAAATAGCTTATCTTGGCTAAGTATTCTCTGAATAGTGAAGTGTCGCCCCATCAAACCAAAAATGTAACACAAATGACAGTCAGGTTCCCAGCGAAAGACAGAAGCAGGTTCAAGCCTTCTTACCTGAATTTCCAACTTGGCGACATACGCAAGCACGACTCCTAGAGGCACTCCGATCACATAATAGGAACATATGTTAACATAGGCAACCACACTTTGTGTCCCAGAACCTACTGCCACACCTGCAAGGGATGAACGGATGGTTCGGCAAGGAAGAATCTGTAAATAATTCTGCCATTCACGTCATGAGTAGGGGAACAGCCACTACTTACCTGAGAGCACTGGCTGAACACTGTTGAGTAAAATAGAGAAGGCAAGGAGAAGTGAGAGGCTTGAAACCTCTTCTGCAACGTCTTCCTCACGAGTGAATATGTAGCCAATCTGTCGACCGAAAACTAGGCACAAGATCCAAAAGACAACTCCAATGCTAATTGAGGTGCCCAAGATGACTTTAATGGCGAACGCTGCTGCTTTAGCATTCCCTCGCCCCAATTCATTGGAAACCCTTACACTGTAGGAATTGAAAGGATCGAGTCACAAAGCGTCAAGCAAGCACAGAGCAATTCAAAAATTTGCACAGGCTCATCATAAGCCATACCTAGCTCCATTTAGGAAACCAAGGCATATCGTGAGCTCCCAACCCGAGATGTTGAGGCTGAAAAAGGAAAATCAAATTTGGTTCATCACTTTCATGGCCGCTTACCTCAAAGTATAAGAAATAAGACCCCTTATTCGATGCTATCATACCAAATCGAGAAGGCAGATATTGCAGCAGTGGCATTTGTCATGTATCCTGCCAAGAGGACTAAGACACTAGTGTACCATAATTCCAAGCTGTTTCGATCAAGGACAAAGAAAATGGTCAGAGTAAGGAACGATACATTTGTGAGGATGAAAACAACATGAATAACCATTAAATATCGCCAATCATATCGGCCAGTGCTTCCCCAAAGACAATAGAGTTGTTCCATGGTATTTCAGTTGTTGTGAACTGACGCCAGCACACAAACTTAGGATTGTGATCAAGGCAATTCTAGCCTTACTGCATCGTTAATGACATGAAGAAATTTTCTTTTGCCAATCCGTTCATTCAACTCCTGAGAAACAGATTTAA
The DNA here is from genome assembly GCA_014182515.1 of Eucalyptus microcorys. Taxonomy (NCBI): domain Eukaryota; kingdom Viridiplantae; phylum Streptophyta; class Magnoliopsida; order Myrtales; family Myrtaceae; genus Eucalyptus; species Eucalyptus microcorys. Next base: position 29,015,461 of record CM024562.1, on the reverse strand, counting down.
ACTGTATAATTTCTCTCTTGTAATATTTTGAGCATGTGAGTTCATTCACCTGGAATTTCTCAGAGGCATGAAGGAAGTTCGATAGAAAGAAAGTCTACCACAGCATAACGCCGGAGGACACGGAAAGCTTTATGACGGGCCATAAATCGGCAAATGCAGCCCAGGAGAAACCCTTCCAAGTACTTTCGCACCAGCCTCCAAACATGTACACAAACTCCCCAATCACCCCTAACCAACTTGATATTATCAGCGCACTCATTGCTCCTGGGATTCCCCAATCAAGTACGTACACAAAGAGCCAAGACAACAAGACATGAATTGCGAATGAGATGGTGCAGAGCCATCCTATGATGGCGTTCTTGAGCTGGCTCTGCAAGAACATTTGGATGGTAAAGAAGAAGACATAGTAGTAGATGATCGGGATGAACCACAGGGCAATGTTCCCAGCGGCTTCAGCTACCTCATCTTCTATACCGAGAAGCTTGAAAATGGACGAGCTATAGACAAAGACCGGGACCAAGATGGTTGCCGTGACCAGATTGATGATCCAAGATCTTTGCAAGTAAATGCCTAACATGTGGTATTGCTCTGCACCAAATGCTTGCCCGCATAATGTTTCAGTTGCACTTGACATGCCCAACTGCAGGATCAAAAGGTTCATTTGCAAAGTTCAAAGCCAATACACCCAAATATTGAATATTTAATTGAAACCCCTCTCTCGATCGCCCATATCGCATAATTTGCAGAAAGTTTAAGGGGGAAAAAGTGTAAATTCGATAGTTTCTTGGAAACTTGATCGACACCGGTCCATATTCATCAGACTATTTACTGTTGGAAAAATATGGCTACGAACTTGGTAGAACAATGAAGACGGATATTTAGAATACTCAAATCGGACTTTGAGGCATGATATTACTTTCTTTAAAGATTTATTTGCCCCACAACGTTGCTAATGGTCACCGGAAAAATCCTCCAGGATACAACAAAGTTTCAAATGAGAATACTAGATAGCAATTTTAGTATTTCTCCAAGATCTCTCTAGGAAACAATCGAAAAATTGGCCGCAATTTTTCAGAAAGAAGACTCAAAATTGACCACTCTTTTTCTTCCAAAAATGACACGTATATATATGAAATAGTATTGCAACTCTTCGTGAAAAATTTCCAAAAATGAACAAACACGTCCTTTAGAAAATTGTTTGGATAAACAAATGCGACCCCCTTTTACCAAAAAAAAAAAAAAACAAAACAAATGGGACCCTTCGGAAGAAGTCGAAAACCGAATAATTGCAACCCTTTGGGAAAAGTTGCAAACCGAATAAGTAATTTTTCCAAATGTTGTCTTGAAAAGACAAAAACAAAATTCGGAATAATAATTAAATAATTTTTTTAAAATAAATAAAATTTCGAATTTTCATTTTTATATTTATTTCCGAAAATTCTCAAAAACAAAAGGCAACATTAATAACAAAAAGTAAAATAAATAAATGACAAAATGATTAGTGCTAATTAAACCGTGGGCGCAATTATTCGCGCACCCGCATGTGGGTATAGTGGGGTCTAGCCCCACCCAATAATTCCTTTAAGTACATAAAAGAAATCCCACACTTTTAAATTAGCCCACTTCCTCCCACTTTTCCTATATAGAACAAGGAAAAAACACTTAGTTTGTTTTGACAAACAAACCTCCAACATTTACTCATGATCAAAATTGGAAAAGAGGGGAGTCTAATCCTTACAATTATTCCATTGGCAAATCGCAGGCCGATGATTTGAATGAGCGCATAAGCGGCGAGCTCTTTATCACTAATGTGCCCGACGAATGCTTGCGTCACTACAAAGACTCCATAAGTAGTCACTCCGGCCAACATTGCTGGGAAGGTAACTCTCCATATTTTCTTTGACTCCGCCCAGACCTTTCCTAATAGACTACCTTTGTCTTTTGCTTCTGTACCAAGAAGCCTTTCCTCCATCCTGTCATCACTCATGATTCCTGCCACAAGAACGCGAAGCATGAAATTCTTCGGGAACGTTTATATTGCGGATACACAGAAACACGATTCATAGGATGACAAAAAAGATCTTTTTCCTGAACCTATCAGTCATAGTACAACTTGAACCTGCTGTAATTTTTGCAGACAGGCCGAGAAACTGGATCCACATAAAATCATAAAATATTTTTTCATTATTTCTTCAAGAAAAAGGACACCACGAGAATTTTTTCAAACATTAATTCTTTTGACAATTAATGTTGTGACATTTAAATGATCAATTGAAAATTATAATACTAAATGAAAATTTTTAAAAAATTATTGATGTTAAAATGATCAAAAAATAAATTATGGAACTAGCAAGATAACTTAAGACAAAGATCTAGCCGCCAAGCCCGGCTAGCCCACAAAGAAACCCGCATGAGCTATTGCATCACATGCACTACCGCCACACCTGTCAATTCCTAGGCCTAGTCGCGTCACTGCAGTCCTCGCCAGCTACCATCTTAGCTCCGGGCAGCTTGCCGCACTGGCCGGCTTCGACGTTGCACCTCTGCTGCTTTAACACACAATCAGCAGAGAAGACAGATCATGGTATTATTAGTGATGTGGAGTTTTAGGTGGAGACTCCGGAGACCTTGGAGGTAACAGAAGTTGAGACTGCAGATGAGGCTATAGTGAACAATCAGTAAAGCCGTAGCATACTATAGCCGCAGATAAACAGAGAAGGCAAATGTACGTTATGGTTATACAGATATTGCTTATGTATTGACTATAGGTGATGAGGTGGAGACAGATAAACCTTCGTCTTACTCTGAGGCGATGACTAGTTTGGAGTCGTCACAGTGGCTAGGGGTTATGAGTGAAGAGATGGAAATCACTCCATCGAAATTAGACATAGGAGCTGGTCAAAGTACCCAAGAGCCAAAAGATTGTCGGAAGTAAATGGGTCTTCAAACGGAAAGAAAGCATTCCCGGTATCGAGGTAGCGAGGTATAAGGCGAGACTTGCGGCGAAGGGATATACATAGCGTAAGGGCATTGACTACAATGAGGTATTCTCTCCTGTGGTAAGACATACTTCTATTCGTATTTTACTTGCCTTAGTTACTTCACAGGATCTCAAGTTAGAGCAATTAGATGTGAAAACTACGTTTTTTCATGGTGAGTTTAAGAAGCAAATTTACATGAGACAACTAGAGGGGTTTGTTATTCCGGGTAAAGAATATCATGTTTGCTTGTTGAAGAAATCCTTGTATGGGCTAAAATAGTCTCCTAGGCAGTGGTATAAACGTTTTGATATTTTCATGACTAGTCAAAACAATTCAAAAAGTCAGATGGATAGCTGTATCTACTTTAGGAGAATGGAGAATGGTTCTTTGATTTATCTACTCTTATATGTTAATGATATACTGATAGCAGCTAAGAATATGTCTGATATTGATGTGCTGAAGAGACAATTAAATGCTGAATTGAGATGAAAGATTTAGGTGTTGCAAAGAAAAAATTGGGTATAGAGATTTTATGTGATAGGACTACAGGAGTTTTATGTCTATCTCAAAAGAAATATATTGAGAAGATCGTTGCACGTTTTAATATACAGTCAACAAAATCTGTAAGTACACCTTTAGCGAAGCACTTTAAACTTTTAGATAAATTATCACCGCAGACTAGGGGTGAGCATTGGTCTAGGGTCAACCGACCCTAGACCCAACCTCCGACCCTAGACCGGCCCAACCCTGCTGGTCTTGGTCCGGTTCCTAGGGAGACTAGGTCGGTCCTTGGTCCTAAAATTCTTGGACCAACATTGTGCAGGTCGGTCCTCAGTTCTGAGAGTTCCGGGTCGGTCCAACCCTGACTATATACATATATATAATATTATTTATAATTTTTTTATATAGAGAAAACCTTAAATTAAATAGCGTTAATAACATTAAATAGCTCTTTAGTGAGAAGTTCAAGTAATTTTACATTATTCTTTAATAACTTAGATTTTTAATGTCTTTTACAAAGTGTCAATAGTCATAATTTACGAATAAGGAAAATATTTTTGTGAGGAGTCCTCACCTTACGGCATCCAAAAAGGCATAAACAACTCTTTATGGCATCCTCCTTTAGTATTCGTTCTCTTATGTTTTATTTGTCCTTTTAGTCTTTAATTTGCCAAAATTGAAAGAAATAACTTCTCCGCTCGCCACTCGACATTCGCCTCGCTTGCTTTGCGTCATTCGTGTCGCTCGCCGCTTAATGCTCATTTGGCTTGTTGCTTCCCGCTTAACATTCGATGCTTATTCTGTTCGATGCTCACTCCACTTGACCCTTATCGCTTGCCTTTCTTAATTGACATTGCTCATCATCGAACCCATTGGGTCAGTATGATTCTTGGTTGCCTTTTCAAGGAGTATAAAAAATGAAATAAAAAAATATTGGTTAGTCCTGCGTTGACTTGGAAACCGAACCGAACCCATTAGGTTAGTTCGTTCCTCAATCGCTTTTTTAAGAAGTACACAAAATGAAATAAAAAATTATCGGTTGATCCCAGGTTGACCCTGGAACCGGACCGAACCTATTGGGTCGGTTCGGTCCTCTGTCCCAAACTCAATAGGGTCGGTCCTTGGTCCCAAAAATTGAAGACCAACACTGTGCGGATTGGTCCTAGGGTTAGGGGGTGAACTGACCCAACCCAGACCATGTTCACCCCTGCCATAGACTAAGGAGGAAGATGGGCATATGTCTCGTGTTCCTTATTCTAGTGCCGTGGGTAGTATTATGTATGTTATGGTGTGCATTAGGCTTGATATTTCCGCATGGTTAGTTGCTATATAAAGTGTCCTGGTAAAGCTCATTGGGAAGCTGTGAAGTGAATCCTCAGATATTTGAAGGGGACAATAGACGTGGGTATAATGTACTGGAAGGACAGTAATGGCAGTGAGACCACTGATTTTGTGGATTCGGATCATGCCGGTGACTTGGATGATCACAGGTCTTTAGCAATGTATGTATTTACACTAGCGGGTGGTGCAGTTAGTTGGAAATCGTCATTACAAGATCATATTGCCTTGTTTTCGACTGAGGCAGAGTACATGGCACTAACCTTTGTAGCGAATGAGACGATATGGTTACAAAGTTTGCTCTTGGACTTTGGGTTAGAACAGAAAAGTATGGATATACATTGTGATAACTAATGTGCGATATATTTGGCGTATAATCTAATTTATCATGAGCAAACGAAGCATATCAACATCAGGTACCACTTCATCCGAGATGTCTTAGCTAAGGGTAATGTTATTATTAAAAAGATTGCTATAGTAGATAACCCGGCAGACATGATGACTAAGTTTGTTTCTTTGGTGAAGCTCAAGCTTTGCTTGAGCTCTATTGGAGTCTGTGGAGAGTGAGCGCCTGTCGGGGCGTTGGGAGAGCATCATGGATGATGAGCACTATAACTTAGCTTCAAATATCGAACCAATGTGGAGAATTGTTAAATTATATCTCGAGTTTGAGCGTTTGCAAAAATGCGATTTGCTATGGATGAGAAAGTTCGTGGGACTCCATGAAAATTTACAAAAGAGAAAAATAAAATAAAATAAAGGAGTCGAATCCCTCTCGCTTCCTTTATCTGCAGGACTCGCCGAATCCCTATCCAAGTTATATTCATCTAAGTGGGGCCCAAAGTCAAATATATGACTTTGGGCACACAATATTCCATGTCATGGGTTTTCTTCCTTTAGCCGATGGAAATAAAAGGAAAGATGTCTTTGCACGTGGAGCCAACAATTAAAAAGATAAGAAGGAGCCGCTGAACCATACGTTTGCTGAAGCCCTACGAGAGAAGAAGAAAAGGAGCCACGCGTAGAAGCCACACATGTCAAACTAAGAGAGTCGCGTGTGAATTCTTTGTTTCAGTGTACATAGAGCGTTTTGAACGCGGGGTAATTTTGTGCCGTGAGTTTATGATTAAGTGAGTTGTTTATTTATAAACACTTTGGGTTTGTGGTTAAAGTTAGGTGTGGGAAACTCTTGAGTGTGTGAGCGATTGTAAACTCTAATTCTCCGATTATAGTGAATTGTTTGCTGCTTGCTCTTCTCGTGGATATAGGTACCGATACTCATATCGAACCACATAAATTTCTAGTGTCCTTATTATTTCTCGTTTATTTTTCTAGTGATTTCGTGTTGACGTAAATTGTAAGATCATATTGTTTTCACGCATTATATTCCAGTAGAACCTACCACCACTCTTGCAAGGCATGAACAAATGGGTCAACAAGAAAGGATCTGCAAATAATTTTACCATTCTTGTCACGATAGTGGATTGTTGTAATTATGATTGGTTAATGGATCAATGAATGCGAGCAAAACAAGATACGTTGTTTCCATTCACATATCTCATTAATAATTGGTGTATTTCTTGAGTTAATGTATTTATTTAATTCATGCATTTACTAGAATCTTGTATCTATTTATTTTATGGTTCATGTATCATTTCTGTACATGAATTCAAAAAACTCTATAAATAAATTTTAAAATCTTCATTCCAATAAGAAGCAAAAATCACTAATGTTTCATGTCTTTATGTTTGCAACAAAGTCCTATTTGTATAATGCTGATACCAACGGGTTTGGAGTGTTGTATCTAATAAACAGGTTTGAAGTGTTGTATCTTGAGAGGCCAAGTTCATGAAGCTGCTTAGTATTGTTGGCGGGAACTAATCGTTTGAAGGAGATTTGGTTAGTCGTACCTCACTTCCAATTCTTGTTTATAAATTTTTTGGTTACAACAAACAATGTTATGTATCTTCCCCCCAATACATGTCTTCTCCTCCTCCTCCTATTCTTTATTTTCCAACAATGATAACTATGTGTGGGTTTTAGGATAGAACTCTGGAAAAATCTGCCATATATAATCGTCCCATTCTCCTCTTTTCTCGCCTTGTTTAATGTAATGCAACGAGGGCAATATTATGCTGAATTTTGAGACACATGAGTGGACATAATGTTTTGGTCATCGAGTATGTTGCGGGGTTTTTTAATAAACACAAATTCACATGATTATCAATTTCCCCTCATTGCATTCCCGTACTGCAAAAGTTGATGTTGCATCATACTTAAGTGGGATAAGTACACTATTGGTGCCATAAGTTGTGTACGACGTTCACTTTGGTGCCAAAAGTTTCTGCCGGATCACTTAAGTGCCAAATCGGAGAAAAAACGATCACTTTGGTGCCACCGGCGAGAAATTCCGGCCAAAATGATTACGTGGCATTTATATTTAAAAAAAAAAATCGACAACTCTTAATATTGTCCATGGTGGATGGCATAAAATAATGCCGTTTCCTTTTCTTCGTAAGAAACGACGTTGTTTTACCATTCCACATGGATTACCTATAAAACGATCGTCATATAGTGGATTCACTACGGTAAAAAACGACGTGGGCCAAAAATGGTGTTCATATAGGATTCTCGCTTGATGCCGCTGGCCGTAGCTCGTTGACCCACCGTCGTTCACTCGCCCACCGTCGCTCGGCCACCGCTGTAGTTGTGCCGTCGTTCACGTTCGTTCACTGGCTGCGTCCTCAACTCTCGCTCACTAAGGTTTATCATATTCTCTACGTGAGTCAATTTAGTAAAAAATTTAGGGTTCCGACGGGCAAGTTAGGGTGTGGAGGGAAAATTGAGGGCTTAGTTCAAGGGGAAAGTGGTGGGGACCGAATAGAAAATTTGAGGGTTTCGTAGTTCGTTCGCTTTCTTTTGTGAGGATCGTATAGAAAAAATAGGGCGTGGAGGGGAAAATGGGGCTCAACTCGGGGGGAAACAGTGATGGGACCGAATTTATTTAATTAATTGGACTGCTTATGTGGGGGAAACGAGGGAACCAAATGTGATTGGATTGAAAAATGGGTGGTGGGATCTCACTTTGTTTATTCAATTCGGTTTCTTTTGTTTCTGTAAAAGCACCGAATTGGGGAGATTAGTTGCATTTGTTTCTTGATAAGAAAACGACAAGGACCTGCATGTGAAGTTGCTGATTCTTTCATGTGGTCCCAACAAGTAATGGCATTTGTTTTTTTTTTCATTGGGTGCAGCATTGACATGGACGCGAATCAGGTAGGTATCATTATTTACTATGGTAGAGAGTTTCTTATTGGCACTGATGATTGAGAATATACTGGTGGAAATGAATGTACTATTTATATCAATGTTTGGAAGCCATTATATATTGATTTTCTGAGGGATTTGGTGTATTTTTTACGATGCAAAGTGCAAAAATTACATTATTGTGTTCCTGTGAAGAAATTGAATGATGGCTTGAGATTTTTTAACGACGATAATGGTATTAAGGATATCATTTACCATTATCTTCTTAGCGAAGAAGTTAAGGTATATGTTGAGTATTATAGTGATGGTGAGGATGGGGATGAGGATGGGGATGAGCAGACTACCACTGAAAGAGAAGAAATAAGGGATCCTATTCAAGCGAGTAATTAGGTCGGGGATGAAAGAGATGAAAGGGAGAGAACTCACATTGATAGAGATGAACAAACAAAGAGATGTTCTGGAAGCTTGGGTGAAGATTTGGGTGAAGATTTGTGTGAAGATGTAGGCGATGAAGACTTCATGGGATTAGAATAGGAAAATGATTTATCCAGTGAATCGGAAGATGAATATTTTGCTTCAGTAAATTTCCCAAGTGACGAAGATGATGAACTCGCACAATCAAAACAAAAGCAAAGAGAATTTTTGAGAAAAAAACTTGCACCTTTAGCAAAGAGGCCCGAGCTAGTAAATGGGGATGGAGTTCCAGCTGAAGGTAATAGAAGTGAAGATGAAGAAAGCTGTGGTGAGGAAGTTGCTGGTTTGGAGAATGAGCTTGACAATGATGATGAAGAACCCGCTCGTCGAAGAAAAAGTAAATACCCTTACTATGATCCGACTGTTGATAAATCTATTTTGTCTGTAAGCATGAGATTTGACGATGCCAAACAGTTCAAGGAAGCTGTTATGAAGAACTCCATTGGTGAATAGAGGAGTGTTCAATTCATTAGAAGTACAAAGGAATTTGTGAGAGCTAAGTGCTCACAAACCAATTGTCCATGGAAGCTCTATGGCGCGCGAGTAAGAATGGGTCATTCCAGTTAGGTCCTTGTAGGAGGAACATACTTGTCCAATTATCTTTAACAATAAAATGGTAACAAGTGTATGGTTATCGAAATATTTTTTCAACACTATTAAAGCAATGCCCGAGATTAAGAGTTTTCAATTTCAACAGTTAGTGAAGGAGCAAGTAGGAGTTAACGTGTCAAGAAATCAATGCAAGAGAGTTAAGATGAGGGTGATGAAAATACTGATGGGTGGGTATAAAGAAGAATATGTGCAGGTATGAGACTATACTGGCGAATGCATGTTTCAAAACCCATATAGTAGGGTGTATGTAGAGGTTGTGGAGAGGCCACTCCTTGATCTTGGGCCTAGATTTGATAGATTTTATGTTTGTGTTGATGCATACAAACATGGCTTTTTGGCTGGTTGTAGAAGAGTTATATGATTGGATGGATGCTTTCTAATGGGTTTGTGCAAGGGGGAGTTGTTGGCTGCTGTGGAGAGAGATGCCAATAATTAAATGTTTCCGATAGCTTGAGCGGTGGTGAAGATAGAGAACATGGATATTTGATCATGGTTTCTAAAAAATTTAATGGCTGATCTTGAGATAACCGATGGGGAGGATGGGCATTCATGAGCGACCAACATAAGGTAATTTCATTGTCAATTAATTCACTCCCTTTTAATATTAATCATTTGCATATTTTTCCTGACTTGTATTTATTGGTTTGAATTTTTGTAGGAACTTATTCCTGCATTGGCTGAGTTGATGTCGCATGCTGAGTATAGAATGCGCGTGAGGCACATATATGCAAACTGGTCAAGGAACTTCAAAGGAGATAGGCTGCGAGAGCGCTTACGGCAGATAGCAAAAGTACCAACATGGCTGATTTCAGATTAGCCAAACAAGGATTGTTGCAAAATTGACAAAATAAGGTTTTGATGCACTTTTCCGGACGAAGCTAAGCACGGTGTTGGGCCTTCTTCAAATAAGAGTTCAAATGCGATATCATTGATAACAACCTCGGTGAAGCTTTCAATGATAGAATTTTAGAGGCCGATGCAAACCAATCATCAGCATGCTTGATGATATTCGAGTGATGGTGATGACTAGACTGCATAGGCAAAGAGATGAGGCTACAAAATGGACAAGAGACTGTGGTCCTAGGATTATGAAGAGATTTGATGCAAACATTGCTGCTAGTAGATTCTGCCATCCGGTTTGGAATGGAGATAATGGATATGAGATTATTCAAAATCGGGATAAGTATGTTGTCAACCTAGATAGAAGAAAGTGTTCATGCCGGGCCTGGCAACTGAATGGAATTCCCTGTGTCCATGCAATTTGTGCTATTTAGATGAAGCAAGAAAACCCAGATGATTACCTACATGATTAGTACAAAAAAACCCCATACCTTACTTTATACCAATTCATTATGCGACCTATCAGAAGCAGCAAATTTTGGGAGCCAACAAATCATGAAAGCAAATTTTGGGATGTTAAACCCTTCATTTGAGCTTGCACTGAGTCGACATCCTCCAACTCGTCCATTAATGCAGGTGAAGGTTGATTTCGGCCTTCAAGTAACTCTAGAATCACCTCCGTCGCTTGATCAGAGAATTTCCTATCAACCCATTTAAAATATTTGCACTTCGAGCTTACTCTATATCTGCCGCACCCATGGAATCTTCTCCCGGAATTCAACCGAGTCCAAGATGTTCTTCTCGGATTAGGTAACCCACAATAACAGTAACACTCAGCATCTAATTTGCTTTTTTTTTTTTTTTTATAGGAATGTGAGCCGCTGCTGAAGCTTCTGCCCTCCATTCGCAATAGTGAGCTGATAACTTTGAGAGAAAATCAAAGTATGCACTCGAATTGGTCGAATTGGGGATTTAGGGTTTTCAATTTCCGATTCTACTCGAATTTGGAGATTTAGGGTTTCTTATTTGGAGGAAAAGACGCTAAACATCGTCATTTTGTTGTTTGCATGCTGATTGTATTCTCCGGCGATCTACGTCGGCTTCAAATATTAATAAAAAAAAATGTCACGTCGAATTTCTGGCCAACCAGATTTGAGTTGGCACCAAAATGAGCGTTTTTCAAAATTTTTGGCATTTAAGTGATCCGACAGAAACTTTTGGCACCAAAGTGAGCGCCGTACACAACTTATGGCACTAATAGTGTACTTCTCCCTACTTAAGTTGTCATCACCTTTAAAGGGACCTATCTAGATGTTATTTTCAGAAGGAACACAGAGAGAGATCATTAATAGCTGATGTCTTTGTTCTCAGGAAGATGCCTTCTAATGTTTGTGGCATGACAGAGAGATACGCTTTGTGTGCTGAAATGTGGGACTATATTGCTTTACAGGAAAGATAGTAGTGGCGGGGCCTCCAGGATGTCCGTCGACATATTGGCTTATATGATTTACAAGGATGAATAGACCAGCCAATCTGTAGTTAACTAATGTCCTCATGAGAGGACATTGAAGGGCTTCGATAACTCTGGAATGCAGAGATTGTGCCTCAGATATTCCTCAAGTTTTTGTTCTTGTTTGTCGGAGGATGCTATTAGACAGCTTTAAGTGTTAGCTTATCCTGATAAAGAACTCCCTTCGCTAAAATTAGAATTGCGGAAGGATATGGGTTGGCAAGGTCCTGATCCTTCGACAGATTTCAGATATGAAATGAGTTTTGAATTGAAAGTGCTCCTGGATTGGATCTTACCTGTTATTCAACTGAATTCTGAAAAAATAATTAAAGGATTATGTCGGCAATTTAAGTAAAATTTCATGGTCTGTGAATATTACCATATCACCCTTAAGACCAGAGAAAAAACTTAAGAGAACAGGTTGAGGGATGCCTATACTTGCTAATCTTTTTTGTTATACTTCGAATATCCTCTATTCCTGCTATTGTATGTGGAGGATGTTTTTTTTTTTTTTAATGTACCTTTTCTGCAGCTGTAATTTATTCTTTGGGCTGTTGCTTCCATGATTTTTTCATTCAAGTAGTATTGTATGCCCGTGCATATGATATATAAGACAATTGCCCTGCATATTGTGCTTGTATCTTATTCTGAATTTCCAACACAGGATTAGGATTCGTATCTGTCAATATTACCATCCTTGCCACTGGAATCATTTCAAATATTGTCGCACAAACAAGATAACACTAGCGCTAAGTGGGAATTCCCATTTACTATGGCTGGCATCAACTTGTCCTTTACGTTGTCTCATATGTTGGGTCTTCAGTCGGTAACAATAACTACTGAGAGGGGCGGGTGGGTTCTCTTTTGATTTTTCATTGGATAAAGTGGCATGATCTTTTTGTGGCATTTAACCTTCTTAGATGGTAAGTTATGTTATATTCTATGACTTTGATTTCTCGCTATTGTAAAGAGAGGACTGAGAATTTTAGTGCACCTCCAATCCTCTTTGGTTGGTATCAGGTTCTTGGACTAGTTAAAGAAGAGGAAATGTCTTTGAATAATCTTTATTGGCATAGCTAGAGAAGTACTTACCCTTGAATGCTCTAACGAAGGCGTTCCATACTGGAACCACGCCTTTTGGGAATACCTCTTCTCTGGTGGCCCTCCACCAAGTACTTGCAATCTCCTGCAGCTGATATACTGCAAGGGTGACCTTTTCCTCTTCTGTGCACCTCAGTAATGCAAACGCTTTCTCCAATTCTTGAATCCAGAGGGTTGCAGCCTCGGGATCTCCTGTTTCTGTGAACTTGGGCGGTTGTAGCTTCAGGAATTGCTTAACGAGCTTATGAATTGGTCTCTCTACAACCACGTTTTCCTATGGAACTTCAGCAGGTGCAGCAGCGGCTGCGACAGCTTGATTTTGGGCTTGCTGCCCCATCAGATTTCCAATAGTTTGAAGCGCCTGCATGATCCCTTCAAGCCTTAGATCACCAGGGGCTGCTACCCCAACACCAACCAGTGGAACCGGCGATGGTGCTATACCACTTGCGCTGGCCTCAGCCTGCGCTCTACCTCGGCTACCTCGGGTATCGACCCTTGTCGGCGTTCTAGCCCGATTCACTAAAGAAATGATCCTTTATCTAGGAGTTCTCGGCTCCTGATCACTCATGTTGTAGACTTTCTATAAAACCCGTTCCCAATTCCATACATAATTAGAAATTGAGTAATCCACACAAACAATTTACCAAACAACTATCAATCACATGCATTTGCATGAAATAAAGGCCATTCCTACTAACTATCCCAAGAACCCATCGCATCTTATCACTCAAAATACAAACTTTGCTCTGATACCACTAAACGGGGATGTCACGCCTCGAACCTTGAGCGCGTGCCCATCCCTCTCTGGTCGATAATATTTGGCGACTTCCTAGGACGAGTCGCCGACTCTTTCTTTTTTTGTTTTTTTTTTCTTTTTTTTGCACATGCGGAAGCGAAAATAAATCCCCTGACAATAATCATCTCGGGATAGAAAAGCAGGACAACAGATTCACAATCAAAACACACATTTATATACATACTGAGTCATGTACAAAGTTTAGGACCAAAAGACTATAAAAATTGACTTTCCAAAAGAAGCGGTCCTAACCGACCTACACTTTAGATCACCTCCTCTCAGCTCCAGGTTCTCCACTTGACGATCCTAAAAATTTAAGCCCACGACGGGATGAGATATAATTCTCAGTGAGTTCGCACGCTAAACCCCGATTAGGAGGGAAATACGCCAAAAAGCGTCCTAACCACACAATCATGCAATCAAGAGATGGAGACTTACCTCGCCTCAATTTCATTCTACATGTCAGCACAGTTCAAATCTCAAATACATATAACCATTGAAACATCTCATCAACTCAATCACCCAAGCATTTCAATTGTTAATATTTGCCCCTTAATGGTACCACTTAATCTCAAGTTCAGTGTCTACTGGCACAAATAGGTATTGCCTCATCAACATTGAGTACGACCACGTCTATATCTTAATAGATGGCTTCCCCGAAGGGGCGTCTGTCCAAATTCTACTGCGACCCGAGTCACCTACTCTTTAGTTCGGTGTCCTTTTGGCATAGCCAGGCGTTGTCTCACCACCATTGAGCACGACGGCGTCCATATCTTAATAGACGGCTTCCCCGAAGGGGTGTAGGTCCAGAATCTACTGTGACTCGAGTTCCAAGGAATGAATATCCCATATAGTATAATGTCTGGCTTAAAAGCTCGAGACTAGGTCTCTTAACCAACACACGACCACTCAATTGCAAGAATTAACCACACCATTGCAATCAGCATGAAATTTCGGTCGCCGGCTATCCCGGCCTAATTTCCGAAAAATATTTAATAATTAAATAATTACTTAAATTATTTAAATAAATCAATTTAAATTCTAAAAATACTAACCTAGGCCAAAATCGCTAAATTAAAAATCAATACGGACCCGGAAAAATTCCCGAACCCTTCTAGATAAATAGCACATCATATCTAGGCCTTGATTAATTTATTCTACCCACCTAACATGCACAATTAACTAATTAAATCACTAATTTAATCTAATTAACAACCTAATTCCTAATTAAATTAAACTAAACACCCCTTAGACGTTATTAGCCTATTAAGAAGGGTGTAGTGCATAAACTCACCGGTTTATTACAGAAACCGGTTCACCATGACGACGGCCAAACTTGGGCTCGCGACAACACCAATGGGCTTTGGGATTGGGCCTAAACTTGGCTTTTGTTCTTGAGTTGGGCTGGGCTTGAAGTTGGGCTGAACGGGCCTTGCTGGGCTGATCCACGAATGAGCTGGGCCAAGTGAGGATGGGCTGAACTGGATGGGCCTGCTGCAGTTGAAAACTCACGGCTGGGCTACTGCATTTGGTGGAATTGGGCCGTGAAATTGCTTCGGTAGGCTGCTGGCGTTGGGCTTCGTGTGGACTGGTCGTGGGCCGCTCGAAGAAACTGCAGGAATTCGGTGGAACCGTGGACAGCTGCAGGCGTGTGAGGCGGTGGAGAAGCGGACGAAGGAAAGAGTGGGACGACCGTGGTCTTCGCTGGGCAGGTGGGCATGAAGCGTTGGGGCTGCTTCGGTCAAAGCTGCTGGGGAAAACCACGCGTGGAGGCAGCTCGGTGGAATCCTGGGGCTTCTTCGGTCAACAGCAGGGCTTTCGTGGAGGGGTGTGTTGACCGGCGGGGACACGCCGAAGTGGAGGAGGGGCAGACGAACGTGGCAGCAAGCGGGCTTGCTGGACTGAAGACGCGCGGCAGCTGGAGAAGTCGATGGTCTTCGAGATGCGCTGGAGTTGACTGAGGAAGATGGAGACTCGGACGCGTGGGCGTGAGATGGAGAAAGAGATGGGGTTTAACGGTGGGATGGGGATGCTGGCGTGAGGGAAATACACGGAGAGAGAGAGAGAGAGAGAGAGAGAGAGAGAGAATTTGAGGGAGATCGAACTTCGTCGAATGAAAAAAAATGAAAAGCAGAAATGGCCGAGAAGGAAAGCAGAGAAGGAGATGGGAAAGGAGAATGCGTGATCGAGAAGCTGCTGAAGGTGGAGGCAAAGTCAACAAATCTCACCCATTCCATTAATTATTGGTCCCCCTAGAGCCCTCGTGAATATCCAAATGTCCCCCACTTACTTTTCTAATAAGTAAATTCCACCAAAAATTTCAGCCGTTAGTCCAAGCTCAGAATTTTCTCAATTTCTTCATGAATTTTTTCAAATCAACATCTAATTTCATCAAAGAAAAACTCTCAGTACAATTTTCTGCAAGTCCCCAATACTCAAAGGCTCGGCTTGGAAGTCCAAATTTCCTTTAATTTAGCTCATCCGAATTTCCACTAATTTTTCACGACGTCCAAATCAATTTTCCGTAAAAATTCTGGAATCTCTGAAAATTCTTCGGAGGATGAGTCGACGTTCTTAAAATAGATCGTGACACACCACAGAACTTTCAATTTCTGAAATCGGGTTCAGATTCACGGTTAATTTTACTTCAAAGCGATTTTAGCGTGACCTACTCTATCGGGTAGCTTTTATAAAGTTTTTAGTACAATTGACCCATGATTGATTTATCTCGAGTTACAATGTACATTTTTGACCTATTGGAAACTTTTGGTTGTTGTGAAAATCTCGAGGTTTTAATTACTGACACAAAATACCCAAAACGACAGAAAATCAATTTAGTGTCGATCGATGAGAATTTTGCAATCAGATGGAATCATCCACATTTTGATCACATATCTCAATCGAATCGACCTATCTCTCGATCTCTAATCGATTCTGACGGTACCGTAATGACCCTTACAGACTAACATGGTCGAGCAGTCGATTCTTGATCGAATTTTCAAGTCCATTGCATTTAGATTCCTTAATTGTTTTCCCAGATAAACCAGTTATCTTGTGAGTGATCAGCTCAGAGAATAGCACTATCGGTGCGTCGACGAAATGCCCAATTATTTAATTGAAAACGAAATCTTCTGAGTAGCACTATCGGTGCGTCGACGAAAGGCCCGATTTATTTAATCGAAAACGAAATCTGAAAATTCAAGCTGTCACATCCCATCCTCTTTGGCCGATATCAGGTTCTTGGACCGGTTAAAGAAGAGGAAATGGCTTTGAATAATCTTTATTGTGTAATTATATGTGGAATTTATTGTAAGTTACCAAGGATAAGTTCCTTATGTTTGTCGGCCTAGTTACTATTATGAGAACTGTTGAAACTTTCCTCTGTCTTTTATTGAAACATCTTCAAACACTTCCTCTTTATTTATCTTTTCTTGCCAGGATGCCTTGAAATCAACAAGAATGCAGCTGGGGCGTGAGCTCTCTCTTGAAGATGTTCTGAGGATCAGGGACTTACCTGCATACTAATTACCAAAGTTGTCATTTATAACTGAGAATCCTATATATACATACATTCATACATACATATAAAGTTTTGAATGATCCCATCTAATGTTCGGCATCTTCTTCGCTTACTCTGCATGAATACCGCGCTTGCTGTAGAATACTGAGAAAATGTATATATATATATATAATGTATGTATGTATGTATGTATATATATGTATGTATATATAGTTTTGAATGGTCCCATCTAATGTTCGGCATCTTCTTCGCTTACTCTGCATGAATACCGCGCTTGCTGTAGAATACTGAGAAAATGTGAAACTTCCCTTTGTCTATCAAATCATCTGGCATATCGTTTTATATTGGACCGCCTTCTAGCAATGGTCCCATCTAATGTTCGGCATCTTCTTCGCTTACTCTGCATCGGCTGTAGCTACTGAGGGATGTTATCAAATTCTGCATCGTCATAAATTTGTTAAACCTGTTACAGGATTTTGCAAATGTTCATTTGCTGTTGGATGGGCTAGAGCTTTCTTACATCATCATTATGACCTGCAATATGTGCTTTCTTTCGAGTAGGTGCAAAAATGGTTACAGCAAGAACTACTAGATGAAGGTCGCTGAAGTATGAACGTTTTCCATCTTCAACAATAAATTTTTTCCAATCACTGACAAATGGGGTGGGAAAGCTTTATCAATCGGATAGGGATTGGATCAATTTATTCAATGGCTGTCATAACAGGGGTTGAAAAAAAGAGAACAAGACGAAGCAACTTGTTCTCATCCAAAAACCTAAACTGGGATGAAACCATATGCTCTTCAGTTTTTACCATCCGTTCAGCTGTTGAGAGTGGTAGAGCTCTCACCGTGGTCTTCGGATCTTTCCAAGAACAACCTATGGAGCTTTTCTGTTGCTTTGTTCACCTATATAATGAAAGCAATATGGTAATTGGCTTTTAAAACTCTTTCATCACGAAAGGGAGACTAAAACAAATAGAAACTTGATATCTTGCTGATATTTCCAGCTAATTCAACTCTTGCAGCATATATCATGTGAAGGCATGTGATTGATGTGCTCCAAAATTTGCATTTACCTGCTTGTCCCAGTTCATTCTGTAAGTAATGAAACTGAGCACCGCTGTCTGAGTTGCGACTCCAATTATCATCCCTATCCATATACCCTGTGGGCATCAAACCAAGGAATTTCCACAGAATCAGAAACCGAGAAATAGCTTGTCTTGGCTAAGTATTCTCTGAATAGTGAAGTGTCACCTTATCAAACCAAAAAATGTAACACAAATGACAGTCTGGTTCCCAGCGAAAGACAGAAGCAGGTTCAGGAATTCTTACCTGAATTTCCAACTTGGCGACGTACGCAAGCACGACTCCTAGAGGCACTCCAATCACATAATAGGAACACATGTTAACATAGGCAACCACACTTTGTGTCCCAGAACCTACCGCTGCACCTGCAAGAGATGAACGGATGGGTTGGCAAGGAGGAATCTGTAAATAATTCTGCCATTCACGTCATCAGTAGTGGAACAGCCGCTACTTACCTGAGAGCACTGGCTGAACACTGTTGAGTAAAATAGAGAAGGCAAGGAGAAGTGAGAGGCTTGAAACCTCTTCCGCAACGTCTTCCTCACTTGTGAATATGTAGGCAATCTGTCGACCGAAAACTAGGCACAAGATCCAAAAGACAACTCCAATGCTAATTGAGGTGCCCAAGATGACTTTAATGGCGAACACTGCTGCTTTTGCATTTCCTTGCCCCAATTCATTGGAAACCCTTACACTGTAGGAATTGAAAGGATCGAGTCACAAAGCGTCAAGCAAGCACAGAGCAATTCAAAAATTTGCACGGGCTCATCATAAGCCATACCTAGCTCCAGTTAGGAAACCAAGGCATATCATGAGCTCCCAACCCGAGATGTTGAGGCTGAAAAAGGAAAATCAAATTTGGTTCATCACTTTCATGGCCGCTTACCTCAAAGTAGAAGAAATAAGACACCTTATTCGATGCCATCATACCAAATCGAGAAGGCAGATATTGCAGCAGTGGCATTTGTCATGTATCCTGCCAAGAGGACTAAGACACTAGTGTACCATAATTCCAAGCTGTTTCGATCAAGGACAAAGAAAATGGTCAGAGTAAGGAACGATATATTCGTGAGGATGAAAACGACATGAATAACCATTAAATATCGCCAATCATATCGGCCAGTGCTTTCCCAAAGACAATAGAGTTGTGCCATGGTATTTCAGTTGTTGTGAACTGACGCCAGCACACAAACCTAGGACTGTGATCAAGGCAATTCTAGCCTTACTGCATCGTTAATGACATGAAGAAATTTTCTTTTGCCAATCGGCTCATTCAACTCCCAAGAAACAGATTTAAACTGCATAATTTCTCTCTTGTAATATTTTGAGCATGTGAGTTCATTCACCTGGAATTTTTCAGAAGCATAAAGGAAATTCGATGGAAAGAAAGTCTACCACAGCATAATGCCAGAGGACACGGAAAGCTTTATGACGGGCCATAAATCGGCAAATGCAGCCCAGGTGAAACCCTTCCAAGTACTTTCGCACCAGCCGCCAAACATGTACACAAACTCCCCAATCACCCCTAACCAATTTGATATTATCAGCGCACTCATTGCTCCTGGGATTCCCCAATCAAGTACGTACACAAAGAGCCAAGACAACAAGACATGAATTGCGAATGAGATGGTGCAGAGCCATCCTATGATGGCGTTCTTGAGCTGGCTCTGCAAGAACATTTGGATGGTAAAGAAGAAGACATAGTAGTAGATGATCGGGATGAACCACAGGGCAATGTTCCCAGCGGCTTCAGCTACCTCATCTTCTATACCGAGAAGCTTGAAAATGGACGAGCTATAGACAAAGACCGGGACCAAGATGGTTGCCGTGACCAGATTGATGATCCAAGATCTTTGCAAGTAAATGCCTAACATGTGGTATTGCTCTGCACCAAATGCTTGCCCGCATAATGTTTCAGTTGCACTTGACATGCCCAACTGCAGGATCAAAAGGTTCATTTGCAAAGTTCACAGCCTATACACCCAAATATTGAATATTTAATTGAAACCCCTCTCTCGATCGCCCACATCGCATAATTTGCAGAAAGTTTAGGGGGGGAAAAGTGTAAATTTGATAGTTTCTTGGAAACTTGATCGACACCGGTCCATATTCATCAGACTATTTACTCATGATCAGAATTGGAAAAGAGGGGAGTCTAATCCTTACAATTATTCCGTTGGCAAATCGCAGGCCGATGATTTGAATGAGCGCATAAGCGGCGAGCTCTGTATCACTGATGTGCCCGACGAATGCTTGCGTCACTACAAAGACCCCATAAGTAGTCACTCTGGCCAACATTGCTGGGAACGTAACTCTCCATATTTTTTTGACTCCGCCCAGACCTTCCCTAATAGACTACCTTTATTTTTCGCTTCTGTACCAAGAAGCCTTTCCTCCATCCTGTCGTCACTCATGATTTCCGCCACATGAACGCGAAGCGTGAAATTCTTCGGGAGTGTTTATATTGCGGACACACAGAAACACGATTCATAGGATGACAAAAAAGAAGATCTTTTTCCTGAACCTACTCATTGTACAACTTGAACCTGGTGCAATTTTTGCAGACGGGCGGAGAAACTGGATCCACACAAATCATAAAATATTTTTTCATTATTTCTTCAAGAAAAAGCATTTACTGTTCTGATAATTGGTGTTGCGGCCTTTAAATGATAAGTTGAAAAGACATTTATTATTCTGATAATTGGTGTTGTGATATTTAAATGATGAGTTGAAAATTATGATGCTTAAGCGGAATTTTTTTTATAAATACTTGATGTTAAAGTGACCGAAAAATAAATTATGAACTGGCGAGATAACTTAAGTCAAGCCCGGCTAGCCCACGACAACCCCCCGAGCTATTGCGTCACCTGCACCGCCGCCACACCTGTCAATTCCTAGCCCTAGCCGCGTCATTGCAGTCATCGCCAGCTACCATCTCAGCCTGGCCGAGAAAAATATTGGGTGGAACTCTGACGCCAACATGTATCACGTTTGGGCTCATCATCGGCAACCCTGCAACTTATCTCTCTCCGACGCAGCACCTCTGCCCTTGCTCAGCTGCAAATCCCAATCGAGTTTCCAGCCTTCCCGACGCTTTCCTTGCAGGTTTCCTGGCGCACCAGCTGCTACCCACGGGATCTCGCCAAGCCTTGGAGCCACCTCGCCGGGCCCATTAGCCCTCACTGCTGTCCCTACAGCCCTAGTGGTGTCCCTAACCATCCCGACGAGCTCCATAGTCTGCCAGTGTCCTCGCGAGCGTCCATGCAATGTTAGTATTTAAACCAAATCCACTTCGGAAGGAATTATTCCATTATATTATTGTTCACTAATGATAGTGGAATCACTGGCATAGTCGTCGATTATGCGGAGAGGCTATTGGTTTAGTGGACAAGTTGTCAATTTCATGATTATCCATCTACTACTTGTTGTCGATTAATAAATTTTGATATAGATGCCTTCGGCTCCCAAGACTAGCACATGAATTTAGGAGTCCTTATTATAGTATTACTTTTAAGAGTTTTTTTTTGTAAATCTATATCAAGCTTAATGTTTTATAAATTTTCAGGAATCTATCTTTTTGAAACGTTAGATATATTTATGAGAAATTTATGAGTAAGAGTTATGTAGCAAACTTGTATAAAGACGAGTCCTAAGAGTTGTGAAAGCTGGAATTAAGGACAAACTTAGCGAGCCTAGGTTAAAGCACTATCAAGATAGGTAACTTCTTGGAAAAGTAGTTGCTTGTATACCAAAGAACAAAATTATGAAACTCACTATGGAAATTTTAAAACGGACAATATCTAACAAGTTAAATCCGAGGCTTTATATATAGAGTGTAAAGTAGGTTAGGAACCGATTTCCACACCAAATTATCTCTGAAATATCAACTTGTTAGCTGGACGAAAAGCTGGGGACTTTTGCAGAGGATAAGAATAGAGAGAAAGCTGGGTTAATCAAGAAAGATCTAGAGAGGAAGGCAGTGTTTTTCTCAACATCGTTTGGCTTCTTATGTAATATTTAACATTTCAACTAAGTGGTGGGATCCACTATTGTTACCAAAGAAAAGGGGGAAACAAGTAAAAGGGAGAAACGCTCGTCCTTTTAAGCCCGACCAGCTTGGGAAGTCCTTTAAGCCCGACCAGCTTGGGAAGAGCGAGAAAAGAGAAAGAGAAAAGGGAAAGAAGGTAAGAAAGAAGAAGAAGGAAGAAGAGGAAAAAAAAGGTTTTCTCTTGTGCACACCTTTAGGGTCTCGCCAAGTCGACTCATATAACACAATGCCCGGTAGATGCTCAAGCCCCCGTTCATCCAATTGAGGTATTTTTTGGGTTTAGGACTCAAATTCGAAATCGTTTAGAAAATTGAGTGGTGAAGCTTGATTTTTGAGTCATTGAGCCACGTATTTTTATATAAATGATAGTTTAGGGTATTGTAGAGCCGTAAGATTTTACGAATCTTGAATTGAACTTACGATTTACCCGAAACAAAATTTCGAAATTTCCTGCATGTGGTGAACAGTGCGCGTAGGGTATCGTGGAGCCATAAGATTTTATGGATTTTCAATTGAACTTATGGTTTGCCTGAAACAAAAATTTGAAGTTTCCCGTGCGCAGTGAACAATGCGCGTCTAGCAACTTCAAGCCCTTATTTTGTTAGTTTTTGGCTTGATTTTGGGACAATCAAAGTAGGATTCTTGTAATATGTTTGAAGGACTTTTTATTGACTATAAGTATGTTTGAAACGAGGTTCGATGAAGAAAGTTATAGTATAACCAAATTTTATGCTTTGAGTATGTAATTTATATAGCCATTTCATGATTGAGGTATCGTGTTACTCAAATTTAATGTTTTTCACTTATTTGATAGGATCGCACAATCAACGGCTCAAATAACGTGTTATTTGATTTTGAGACATCTCTAGGTGAGTAGTACTAATGTCTTATTTGGTTTTGTGAAACTCATGTACTAAGGTAAGAGTAAGCGGCATATACTTGTTTAGGGAAGTGAGGACCCATTTATTGTATAAAGATAGATAGAGTGCTCGGTGCCTTGAGTTATTGTGGGATGATTCGACAAACCTTTCTTGAAAGATTATACGTGCTATTTTGGTATATTTGATTTATGTGATTATGTGATGACTATTGAAAGATAATATATGTTGTGTTAAGGAAATCAAGTGTGATGTGAACGGGTAAATGATTAAATGTTACACAATAACAAAATTTCGCGTGAGTCATCTCTAGAGCCTTGTAGTCAAAGGCTAAGTGTTACGTGGCGACTTAGTCACGTGGGAGTCATTTCTAGGACTTTGTACTACGAACATGCGTAGTAAAATGCTAAGTGCTACATGATAACGTAATTTGTGGAAGCCACCTTTAGAGTCTTGTACCATTGCTATATGTGGGGTAAGAACTAAGTATTATATGATAACATAACTTCATGGGAACCACTTCTAGAGCCTTGAGTTTAGATATTGAGTGTAAAATGAACCATTGATATGAGATAGGATGAGTTCGATTATTAAACCAAACTGGTAATGCCTGTTTTGTTATTATGGATGAATGAAAAATTCTGCTATTTGATATAACCAGGTTGAAGTAATATATAACGCATTTTATTCATGCAAGTTATTATATTTTTGTTTGGCAATAATAATCCATGTCTTGAGTTCTAAATGTGTAATGTGGAAGTTTGATATGTTTTTATGATATGTACTACTCACTAAGTTGTGGTTGCTCATTCCACTCATCTTTCATGTTTTCAAAGTCCGAGGGTTCACAGCAAGTAGGATAAGAGCGCTATTGAGAAACTTTTGAGAGTTTATTTTGGGGTATGGCTTAAGGAGTTGGTTAAATAGTTATTATAAGTTTGTTGGGTTAGCCGAGTTATGATTGCACATATTTTTTTCGGTGGATTATATAAACTTTGATGTTGTAACCAATTTGTTGGTTTATCTGATACGTATATATGTCTGGAGATATTTGGTTATATTTGAGGTTGCGTCCTTCGTGAGGAAGGACGGCCTTGTCATCGCCATTTTCTTGTAATTTTGGGGTGTGACAGCTTATTCTTTGGAAAAGCTTTATGTGGTCATAGGTGCACTGTTAATGGCTGGGAATAATGGTACCGTCTTCCTAGCAAGGTTCTTTGGTTTAACAACTCTAATTTGGGTTGTTTACCGACATGAACTTTTTTGTCGATTTAACCTTCTCTGATGATGAATCATGTTATATTGTTCCATTGTTTGATTTCTTGCTATTGTAAAGAGAGGATTGACAGTTTCATTGCACCTGCAGGAAAGGCATCCTCATTGGCTGGCATCAGGTTCTTAGAACTGCTTAAAGAAGATGAAATGGCTTTCGGTAATCTTTATTGCGTAGCCTTTTAATTGATGGATGCCCAATGGCTACCAGCAAAGTATTCATCATGTATGGAATGTAATGAGATAAGTTACCCAAGATATGATCCTTATGTTCGTTTGCCTAGTTACTATCATGATATACTGTCGAAGCTTTCCTCTATGTATAATTGAAACATCTTCAAACACTTCTCTTTCATCTATATTTTCTTGTCAGGATGTCTTGAAATCAACAAGAATGCAGCTGGAGCGTGAGCTCTCTCGAAGATGTTCCTAGCATCAGGGACTTACAAGCATACAATCAGCTAGAGTTGTAATTTGTAACTGAGATACATATAGTTTCGAATTGTCCCATCCAATGTTTGATCCCTTCTTCACCCACTCTGTCCCAGAATACCTTATCAATTTCTTCTATTGGTGAAAATGGGCACACAACACAATTTGCGGGCTTGCTGTACGATTTTGAGAAAACGTGAAACTTCCCTTTGTCTATAACATTGATTAGTCCGGCATATTGTTTTATATTGGACCACCGCTGCCACTACCTCCTCTAGACGACCACCTCTGTCAAAGCTAGAGCAATGCTTCCTTCGGTCATTATAATCTGTTAACCATTTGTTGGTGTTTAACAAACATTCATTTGCTAGTTGGACGAGTTATAGCTTTCTTGCATCATTGTTATGACTGGCAATATGTGCTTTCTTTTGAGCTGGTGCAAAGATGTTTGCAGCGAGAACTACTAGATGAAGGTCGCTGAAGCGTGACAGTTCTTCCAATATTCAAAGGATACATTTTGTCCAGTCACTGACAAATGGGGTCTGAAAGATTTGTCAATCGCGGTGAGTTTGATCAATGTTTCTATGGCCATCATTAGAGAGGGCAAAACGGGGAAAAATGATGGAGACAGCTCATTCACATCCGAGAACCAAACCGGGATGAAACCCTTTACTCTTCAGTTTTCCCTCATCCGTTCAGCTGTTCAGTAGCAGAGCTCTCGCCATTGTCATCCGATCTTTTCAAGAACCACCTATTGACCCGTTCCGATGCTTTGTTCACCTATAAAACGAACACAATCTTGTAATTGGCTTTCAAAAATTTCTCTTTACGAAAGGAAGACAAAAACAAAAGAATCTTGAGATCGTGCTGATATTTCCAGCTAATACAAATCCTGCAGCATGTGTAATGTGAAGGCATGTAAGTGTCATGGTCCAAGATTGGCATTTACCTGCTCTTCCCAGTTTGTTCTATAAGTAATAAAACCGAGCACTGCCGTCTGAGTTGCGACTCCAATAATCATCCCTGTCCATATACCCTGTGGGCATCAAACAAAAGGAGTTTCAGCCGAGTCTGAAACCAAGCGATGGCTTATCTTGGCCAACTATTCTCCGAATAGTGAAGTGTTGCCTTATCAAACCAAAAATGCAATATAAAGTGACAGTTAAGGATCAAGTTTCTAAAAAATAAGCCTTCTTACCTGAATTTCCCACTTGGCGACATATGCCAGCACAACTCCTAGAGGCACTCCGATCACATAATAGGAACCTATGTTAACATAGGCAACCATACTTTGTCTCCCAGAACCTACCGCCACTCCTGCAAGGCATGAACAGATGGGTCAGCAAGAAAGGATCTGTAAATAATTTTACCATTCGTGTCACGATAATGGAACAGCCACTGCGTACCTGAGAGCACCGGCTGAACACTGTTGAGTAAAATAGAGAAGGCAAGGAGAACTGAGAGGCTTGAAACCTCTTCCGCAATGTCTTCCTCACTCGTGAATATGTAGGCAATCTGTCGACCGAAAGCAAGGCACAAGGCCCAAAAGACAACTCCAATGCTAATTGAGGTGCCCAAGATGACTTTAATGGCGAACACTGCCGCTTTCACATTTCCTCTCCCCAATTCATTGGAAACCCTCACGCTGTAGGAATTGAAAGGATCAAGTCACGTAGTGTCAAGCAAACACGGAGCAACTTAAAGATTTGTTCAGGTTCATCATAAGCCATACCTAGCTCCTGTTAGGAAACCGAGGCACATCATTAATTCCCAAGCCGAGATGTTGAGGCTGAAAAAAGAAAATCAATTCGGTTCATCACTTTCCTGGCAACTGACATCAAAGTAGAAGACATGATATGCCTTATTCGACGACATCATACCAAATCGAGAAGGCAGATACTGCAACAGTGGCATTTGTCATGTATCCGGCCAAGAGGACTAGGACAGCATTGTACCATAATTCCAAGCTATTTCAATCAAAGACAAAGAAAATGGTCAGAGTAAGGAATGAAACAATGGTGAGTGTGTAAACGACATGAATAACCATTGAATATCGCCAATCATGTCCACCAGTACTTATCCAAAGACTATAGAGCTGTGCCATGGTATTTCAGCTGTTGCGAACTGACACCAGGACTCAAACCTTGGGATTGTGATCAAGGCAATTCTAGCCTTACTGCATCGTTAATGACATGAAGGAATTTTCTTTTGCCAATCCGCTCATTTAACTCTCGAGAAAGAGATTTCAACTGTATAATTTCTCTTTTGTAATATTTTGAGTTTGTGAGTTCATTCACCCGTAATTTCTCAGAAGCATAAATGAAATTCGATGGAAAGAAAATCTACCACAGCATTATGCCAGAGGACACGGAAAGCTTTATGACGGGCCATAAATCGGCGAATGCAGCCCAGGTGAACCCCTTCCAAGTACTTTCGCACCAGCCTCCAAATATATACACAAACTCACCAATCAACGCTAACCAATTTGATAATATCATCGCACTCATTGCTCCTGGGATTCCCCAATCAAGTATGTACACAAAGAGCCAAGACAACAAGACATGAATTGCAAACGAGATGGCGGAGAGCCATCCTATGATGTTGTTCTTAAGCTGGCTCTGCAAGAACATTTGGATGGTAAAATTGAAAACAAAGTAGTAGATGATCGGGATGAACCACAGGGCAATGTACCCAGCAGCTTCGGCCATTTCATCTTCTACACCAAGAAGCTTGAAAATGGACGAGGTATAGACAAAGACTGGGACCAAGACAGTTGCCGTGACCAGATTGATGATCCAAGATCTTTGCAAGTAAATGCCTAACATGTGGTATTGCTTTGCACCAAATGCTTGCCCACATAATGTTTCAGTTGCACTTGACATGCCCAACTGCAGGATCAAAAAAAGTTCATTTGAAAGTTCAGTCAAATTTTCCCGATAATGCCTAGTCAAATTTGGTGGATTCACACAACCTATAGCCCCAATATTGAATATTCAATTCAAGCCCCTCTCTCGATCGCCCATATTCCCTAATTTGTAGAAAATTTAGTAAAAAAGAAAAAACGTGTAAACTCGATGGTTTCTTGGAAACATGATTGACACTGGTCCATATTCATCAGACTATTTACTCGTGATCAGAATTTCCCAACAAAAGCCGCCGGATCACATCTGCAATGCTCACCGTGGAATTAGCAACACAGCATATTGTGGAGCCAGTCAACTAAAACAGTCCTAAAAACTAGGTCTGTCGACATTAACTTTGGAAAAACGGGGAGACTAATCCTTACAAGTATACCGTTGGCAAATCGGATGCCGATGATTTGAATGAGCGCATAAGCAGCGAGCTCTGTATTGCTGATGTGCCCGATGAATGCTTGCGTCACTACAAAGACTCCAAAAGTAGTCACTCTGGCCAACATTGCTGGGAAGGTAATTCTCCACATTTTCTTTGACTCCGCCCACACCTTCCCTGTCAGACTACTCATGTCTTTTGCTTCTGTACCAAGAAGCCTTTCCTCCATCCTATCGTCAGTCATGAATCCTGCCAGAAGAACGCGAAGCGTGAAGTTCTTCGGGAATTTTGATATTGCGGATACACAGAAACACGATTCGTAGGATGACCAACAAGATCTTTTTCCTGAACCTGCTGCAACTATTGGAGACAGGCCGAGAAACTGGAGCCACACAAAATCATAAAATATTTTTTCATTATTTCTTCAAGGGAAAGGACCCCACAAATTTTTTTTCAACCATTCATTACAACTGTCATACTAAGTTGTTGGAATCCTGATTGTCGGGGTGCTGTGACATTCAAGTGATCATTTGAAAATTATGATGCTTAAATGAAATTTTCTTAAAAGTTAATGATGTTCAAATGATCAAAAAATAAATTATGAAACTCATGAGATATCTTACGGTAGCACCTAGCTAGTGGAGCCTAGCTAGCCAACAACCCCGATGAGTTATTGCACCATCTGCACCACCGCCACACCTGTCAACTCCTAGCCGCATCGCTGCAGTCCTTGCCAGCTACCATTTCAGCCCGGCATTCAAGCTTCAGACCAACTCCGATGCTGCACCTCTGCCCTTGCTCAGCTGCAAATCTCAATCAAGTTTCCAGCCTTCCCGATGCTTTCATTACAGGTTTCGCGGCACAGCAGCTGCTACCGACGGATCTCGCCAAGCCTTGGAGCCCCCTCGCCGAGCCTATTAGCCTTCACTGCTGTCCCTGCTGCCCTAGTGGTATCCCCAACCATCCCAACTGTAATATTGCGGTTTGACTAATCAAAAAAATAAAAGGGAAAGAAGAGTCAGTCAACAAAAGAAAAGAAAAGCGAACAGTGCAAGCATCGGTTCTTTCAAGAGGCCGAGAGCACGCAAGCAGAGAAGGGAGGAAAGAAGAAAAAGAAGGAGAAGAAAGTGAAGAGGAAAAAGAAGGATTTCTCATGTACACATTTTGGGACCTCGCCAAGCCAACTCAACTATATAACGCGATGCCTGATAAGAGCCTAAGTCCCCATTTGTTCAATTGAAATTTTTTCCAAGTTTATGCCTCAAATTCGGAATTTTAGGATTATCGAGCGGTGAAGTCCGATTTTTTAGTCATTGAGTTGCGTATTTTAATAGAAATCATAGTTTAGGATGTTGTGGAGCCGTAGAATTTTACGAATTGTGATTTGAACTTATAGTTTGTCCAAAATAAAATTTCGAAGTTTCCCGTGTGCAATAAACAGTGTACATCCAGCAGCTTCGGCCCGTAGTTTGTCGTTTTTCGATTTGATTTTGGGATGGTCAAGTTGGGATTCTTATAATATGTCTAAAAGGTTTTCTATTGACTATAAGAACTTTTAAAACATGATTTGGTGGAGAGAGTTATGGTGTAACCAAGTTTTGCGCTCAAACTCCGTTTTTTCGAATAGCTTAAATAATCATTTGGATATGTGATTTGCTAGTGCGCAGGAGTTATTTTATTAGCGTTTAAACTTAGTTTAGTCGAACCGCGATTGAGATAGCGTTTTACTTGATTTTGATGTTATTTCTCGCTTATATGATAGGACTGCAAATTCGTTGATTTGAGTAAGCCTTGTTGGTTAGTTTGGGCCATATCTAGGTTAGTGGTGCTACCTCTCATTTTAATTTGTAAACTCATATTTCAAAAATGAAAAATTGTGAAGTGGCTAAAAGGCAAAAGTACTGTCATAGCATATTTGATGCATAACTTTGGATCGGGCCTTTATTACTCTTTATTCACTTGAGAATGATTTGAGGAATGTGTTATGAAAGGTGTCACGAAAGTTGGCAACTGATTTATGGAATGAGATCTTTGATGATTTGAGAGGCGTTTAATGAGAAAGACATCATGAAATATTCATGTTTTATGCAATAAATTCTGAAATTGTGTGAGAAATATATTATGAAATATAAATATATATTGTTTGATGAATGTAGTTGGGAAAGATGACATATTTTGAGTTTGGGAAACCTTTTCGTGAAAGAATTATTGTTGACTTTGAGTATGGTTTATGAAAAGTGATTTGATTCGGTATGTGAAACCAATTTATATATGGATCTTGAATTTGTATTATGGAAAGAATTGATATGTGAAAGACTATGTTATGGTTTGTGAAACTGATTGTGATATGGACTGATTAAAAACTAAGTGCTACACGATAACGTAATTTTGTGTGAATCACCTCTAAAGCCTTATAGTCAAGGGTTAAGTGCTATATGATAATGTCATTTCGTGTACATCACCTCTAGAGCCTTTGTACTATATATGTTGGTCAATGACTAAATGCTGCACGATAACGTAATTTCGTGATAGCCATCTCTATAACGTTGTACTATTTATACGTTGGTAAAGGACTAAGTGTTACACGATAATGTAATTTCATGGAGTCACCTTTAGAGCCTTATACCATTGACATGTGTTGGTCAATGGCTAAATGCTACACGATGATGCAAATCTCATAGGAGCTACCTTTAGAGTCTTGAGATGTAATGTGATATGAGTTTGGCAAATTGAATAAATCATTTTTATGGGATACGACAAGTTTGATTATTGAATTAAGCTAGCGACGCTTGTTTTGATATTATGGATGAATACGAAATTTGCTATTGAAATAGCAAGGTTGAAGGATTATATAACTCATTTTATTATTATAAGTTGTTATATTTTGGACTAGCATAAATAAGTCATGTCTTTGAGTTTTATATGTGTAATGTAGAGGCTTGATTTTCTTAAAAGATATATATTACTCACTAAATTGTAGTTGTTCATCCCTCTCTTTCCCCATCTTTTCAGGTTACCGAATTAATAAAGCGAGAGCAATGTTGATGGGAACTTTTGGGAATAGGAATTGGAGGATTGGAGACTACGTCCTTCGAGTAGAAGGATGGCCGTGTCATCCCCATTTTTTATGGTTTTGGGGTGTGACACCTACGAGCTCCATTGTCTGCTAGTGTCCTTGTGAGCATCCATGCAATGTTAGTAATTAAACCAAACCCACTTCGGAGGAAGTTGCCGATTATGTGGAGAGACTATTGATTTAGTGGACAAGTTATCAATTTTATGGTTATCCATCAACTCCTTGGTCGTTGATTTATAAATTTTGATGTCGATGCCTTTCAGCTCCCAAAAACGGTGCACAAATTTAAGTCTTTATTATAGTGTTACTTTTAAGAGGCTGTTCGTATTTCTATATCTAGTTTTATATTTTGTAAATTTCTAAGAATCTATCTTTTTGAAATGCTAGATATATTTATGAGATATTTAAGACTAAGAATCATGTGACAAGCCTATATAAATGCAAGTCCTAGGAGTTGTGAAAGCTGAAATTAACTTATAGATGTGCCTTTCGACGTAAGGACAAACTTTGCCTTGGAATTTCAGAGTTAAGTGAGCTCAAGCTAAAGTACTACTAGGACGGATGACCTGAAAGTGCTTGACTGTACATCAAAGGATAAATGAGACAAACCAAAGTGGACAATTACCTCGAATAAGTTAAATCCAGAGCTTTAAACATACGGTGTAAAGTCGATTAGTGAACCGACTTCCACGATGAATTATCATTGAAATATCGACTGCTAGCCGGACAAAAGCTGGAGACTTTTGCAGGGGACAAGAACGAGAAAAGCTGGAGACTTTTGCAGGGGACAAGAACGTGAGAAAGCTGTGCTAATCGAGAAAGATCTAGAGAGAGAGTCGGTGTTTTTCTCAACATCCTCTGGTTGTTTATACTTTGGAAAAGCTATCTGTGGTCACAATTACACCGTTCATGACCGGCAAAAACGGCACCATCTTCCAGCAAGGTTCTTTGGTTTACCAACTCTAATTTGAGTTGTTTACTGACATGAACTTTTTTGTTGATTTAACCTTCTCGGATGATGAATCATGTTATATTGTCCCATATTTTGATTTCTTGCTATTGTAAAGAGAGGATTGACAGTTCCATTGCATCTGCAGGAAAGCCATCCTCTTTGGCTGGCATCAGGTTCTTAGAACTGCTTAAAGAAGATGAAATGGCTTTCGGCAGTCTTTATTGCGTAGCCTTTCAAATGATGGATACCCAATGGTTACTAGCAAATCATTCGTGTATGGAATTTCATGAGATAAGCTACACAAGATAAGATCCTTATGTTTGTTTGCCTAGTTACTATCATGAGATAGTGTCGAAGCTTCCTCTATGTATAATTGAAACACTTTCAAACACATCTCTTTCATCTATATTTTCTTGTCAGGATGTCTTGAAATCAACAACGCAGCTGGAGCGTGAGCTCTCTCTTGAAAATGTTTCTAGCATCGGGACTTACCAGCATACAATCTACTAAGTTCGTAATTTGTAACTGAGATACATATAGTTTCGAATTGTCCCATCCGACGTGGGGCCTCTTCTTCACCTACTCTGTGCCAGAATACCTTGTCAATTTCTTCTATTGATGAAATTGAGCGCACGACACAATTTGCGCGCTTGCTGTATGATTTTGAGAAAACGGAAAACTTCCCTTTGTCTATCAAATCGATTTTTCTGGCATATTGTTTTATATTGGACTGCCACTGCTGCTACCTCCTCTAGATGACCGCCTCTGTCAAAGAGCAACGTTTCCTTTGGTCATTATAATCTGTTAGCCAGTTTTTAGGATTTAGCAAACATTCATTTGCCAGTTGGACGAGTTATAGCTTTCTCACATCATTGTCACAATCAGCAATGTGTACTTTCTTTTGAGCTGGTGCAAAGATGGTTACATCAAGAACTACTAGATGAAGGTCGCTGAAACGTGAATGTTCTTCCAATCTTCAACAAATATATCTTGTCTAGTTACTCACAAAATGGGGTCTGAAAGATTTGTCAGTTGGGATGGGGTTTGATCAATGTTTCTGTGGCCGTCATTAGAGGGGGCAAAATGGGGAAAAAATGACGAAGACAACTCATTTGCATCCGAGAACCAAACCGAGATGAAACCCTTTACTCTTCAGTTTTCCATCATCCGTTCAGCTGTTCAGTAGCAGAGCTTTCGCCATCGTCATCTGGTCTTTTCAAGAACCACTTATTGAGCCGTTCTGATGCTTTGTTCACCTATAAAACAAACGCAATCCTGTAATTGGCTTTCAAAAATCTCTCTCTACGAAAGGGAGACAAAAACAAAAGAATCTTGAGATCTTGCTGATTTTTCCAGCTAATACAACTCCTGCAGCATGTGTAATGTGAAGGCATGTAACTGATGTGGTCCAAGATTGGCATTTACCTGCTCGTCCCAGTTCGTTCTATAAGTAATAAATCCGAGCACTGCCGTCTGAGTTGCGACTCCGATAATCATCCCTATCCATATACCCTGTGGGCATCAAACAAAAAGAGTTTCAGCCGAGTCTGAAACCAAGCAATAGCTTATCTTGGCCAACTATTCTCTGAATAGTGAAGGGTCGCCTCATCAAACCAAAAATGCAATATAAAGTGACGGTTACTTTTATTAAGTTTCTAAAAAAAGAGCATTCTTACCTGAACTTCCCACTTGGCGACATACGCCAGCACAACTCCTAGAGGCACTCCGATCACATAATAGGAACCTATGTTAACATAGGCAACCATACTTTGTCTCCCAGAACCTACCGCCACACCTGCAAGGCATGAACAGATGGGTCAACAAGAAAGGATCTGCAAATAAATTTTCCATTCACTTCACGGTAGTGGAACAGCCACTGTGTACCTGAAAGCACTGGCTGAACACTGTTGAGTAAAATAGAGAAGGCAAGGAGAACTGAGAGGCTTGAAACCTCTTCCACAACGTCTTCCTCACTTGTGAATATGTAGGCAATCTCTCGACCAAAAACTAGGCACAAGATCCAAAAGACAATTCCAATGCTAATTGAGGTACCCAAGATGACTTTAATGGCAAAGAGCGCCGCTCTTGCATTTCCTCTCCCCAGTTCATTGGAAACCCTCACGCTGTAGGAATTGAAAGGATCAAGTCACATAGCATCAAGCAAGCACAGAGCAATTCAAAAATATGCACAGGCTCATCATAAGCCGTACCTAGCTCCAGTTAGGAAACCGAGGCATATCATGAACTCCCAAGCCGAGATGTTGAGGCTGAAAAGGAGAAATCAATTCCGTTCATCACATTTGAGGCGAATGAATCAAAGTAGAATATATAAGATGCCTAATTCGATGCCATCATACCAAATCGAGAAGGCAGATATCGCAGCAGCGGCATTTGTCATGTATCCGGCCAAGAGGACTAAGACAGCATTGTACCACAACTCCAAGCTTTTCGGTCAAGGACAGAGAAAATGGTATGTGTTAGAATCAATCCAATAGAGAGCGGGTAAAAGACATGAAGAAACATGTATCTAATCTTGTCGGCAAGTGCTTCGCCATAGACAATAGAGTTGTGTCATGGTGTTTTAGTTGGTGTGAATTTACACCAGAACACAAACCTTTGGATTGTGATCAAGGCAATTGTAACCTTACTGAATCATTAACGGCAGCAAATCATGAGGAAATTTATTTTCCAATCCGTTCATTTAACTCCCCAAAGATGGATTTCAATTGTATAATTTCTCACCGGTGAAATGTCGTGTGTGTGTTCATTCACCAAGAATTTCTCAGGAGCATGAAAAGAAAGTTTTACCATAACATAACGCCAGAGGATACCGAAAGCTTTATGACAGGCCATAAATCGGCGAATGCAGCCCATGTGAACCCCTTCCAAGTACTTTCGCACCAGCCTCCAAACATATACACAAACTCACCAATCACCACTAACCAATTTGATATTATCATCGCACCCATCGCTCCTGGGATTCCCCAATCAAGTACGTAAACAAAGAGCCAAGACAACAAGACATGAATTACAAATGTGACAGCAGAGATCCATCCTACGACGGTGTTCTTGAGCTGGCACTGCAAGAACTTTTGGATGGTCATGCTGAACACGAAGGAGTAGATGATTGGGATGAACCACAGGGCAATGTACCCAGCATCTTCGGCTATTTCGTCTTCTTCACCGAGAAGCTTGAAAATGGCCGAGGCATAGACAAAGAGCGGGACCAAGATGGTTGCGGTGACCAGATTGATGATCCAAGATCTTTGCAAGTAAATACCTAACATGTGGTATTGCTTTGCACCAAATGCTTGTCCACATAATGTTTCAGTTGCACTTGACATGCCCAACTGCAGCATCAAAAAGTTAATTTACAAAGTTCAGTTAAATTTTCTCGATAACGCCTTGTTGAATTTGATGGATTCACATGGCCTATGCACCCTAATATTCAACATTCAAGTCAAGCTCGTCTCTCAATAGCCCATTTTCCAGATTTTGCAGAAAGTTAAAAAAAGTCGTAAATTTTGCATAGTTTCTTGGAAATGCGATTGACACTGGTCCATATTCATCAGACGATTTAGTTACCATCAGAGATTTGCTAGCAAAAGCTGCCAGAGCACATCTGGGACTTATCAGTGCAGAAGTATTAATGTAAAAATAGTGTGGAGTCCGTTAACTATAAACCCCAAAATAATGGCTTTGGACTTTAACAGAAAAAAAGGCGAGATGAATGCTTACTATTATTCCATTGGCAAATCGTATGCCAATGATTTGAATGAGCGCATAAGCGGCAAGCTCTGTCTCACCAATGTGCCCGATAAATGCTTGTGTCACTACGAAGGTTCCAAAAGAGGTCACTCTGGCCAACATAGCAGGGAAGGTAACTCTCCATATTTTCTTTGATTCCACCCAGACCTTCCCTGTCAGATTACTTGTTTCTTTTGCTTCTGTACCAAGAAGCCTTTCCTCCATCCTGTCGTCACCCATAAATCCTGCTAGAAAAACACGAAGGGTCAATTTCTGCAGGAATGTTCATTTTGCCGATCAATGGAAACACAATTCTGAATATGACAAAAACGAAGGTCTCCTGAAGTCTAAGTTCAATCCAAATATACTGCAACTGTTGGAGACTGGCCGAGAAAGTGGATCCACACGGAATCATAAGAAATGTACCATTATATTTATATCAAGTCATATAGCACATAGAGATTTGGTGTCCCATAAATGCAAAATCGCTCTCTTTAACAGGCATTATAAGTATGTACTATGTGTTTGTCATTTGTAATTTAGTCAGCGTATCAGTATGGCAAGAATGCATGTAAAGTTTGTGACACTCACACCACAATTGATGACCACGAAAAAATGAAGGGTAAGAAGTAGTTGTACGCGAATTCAATCAGTGTGTATCACTGCCCAATCATGATCTCAGTGGGAGGTGGCTTGATATTATGAAGCCAGCTCCCATGTATAAACTGCTCAGACTTGCATAGACTGCTCAAAACAGAACATACCTATCATCAAGCCGTAAAACTATCTGAGACCCAACGAGCGCACGGTTCAAGAATCTAAGAGAAGTCCTCTCTCACATGAAGCCAACTGAGAGAGAGAGAGAGAGAGAGAGATTACCTTAGCCTTATGCAGAGACCCTCTGTGAGACAGTGAGGACCAGAGCAAGAACACAAGCTAGTGAAGCTACTTGTTTTCTGTCTGAAGAAGCTCAACTTCAGACAGCAAGAGACGCAAAGCAAAGGGCACTTGCACACAGAGACTGCGTGGTGTGGGATTCATATTCAGACATGTCTCAGTTCTTTCTGTTTCTTGCTCGAATTGATGAATACGTCACTGAATACGTCACTGATGTTCAGCAACGCAGTCATGGCTCGCAGAAGTTCTCCCCAAAGGTGGGGACTGAGAGTCGTGCTTCCTGATTAACTGAGAAAATGGAGGTTAAGCAAGAGAACCAAAACCAAAAGGGAGAAGCAAAAGAATAATGAATAAAAAAACCGGAAGAAGTTGGGATAGATTGTTAGGTGGTGAATCCCAATGGGCATGACTGATCAGTGGAACAAGATACTTTCAATCCATAAGAAAACACAAGCATGAAAAATCAAAAAGAAGACTTGCTGTTGTAAATAATCAAAAGAAAAATAATAGTTCTTCAAGCGGAATATATTTATATAAAATCAGCAATATTCAAAAATGGGATCTACCAAAATATATTGGTGCGAAGAAACATTTGTTTATTTACTTTTCGTCATGGTACAAGCAACATTGAATGCCCTCTTTACATAAACAAAACAAATGTGTTATAATTAGGAAACTCCTCCGATATTAAATCACGAACCTTTTGATTGTTCCGCCACAGTCCAAAGTCAAAATAGGCTGCTCAAACATGAGATAATGTGCGTTCGGCATCTTGAAGAATCGAAATCAACATATACTTTAGTGTTTTTCTTTTTAAGTGTAACCATGTATGAACATATATAGCAACACCACCGCCCGCGGTGGCGCAACTGGCTTCGGGCTCTCTCCCCCTCACGAAGGGGAGGAGTTTGAATCATAAAGGTGTCGCACTCACGCAACTCACCCGCGGCTAAGTCTGTGGTAGATATATATATATATATAGCAACCCAATTGTATCGTTGAGATCGAGAGTTCGAAATTCACAATTCTAGCGTTGTAAGTGAGGGGTCTCCCGGCCCTTCGGTGCCATCTGAGCATGGGGCCCGTGATAGAGTTTTCGGTTATAGAAAAAAAAAAAAACATATATAGCACATATAAGTGTACCACTCGCGTGACGCCACTCTTTTGGGTCAAAAGACGTGGTGGTTGGGGGAAGTTGACAAATAATTAGATTTTTCCCTATGGAGGTCATGGAGAAATCTAGGCCGTTCAAAACATACCTACCCTAATGGGCACGTTTCCTGACCTAGGGCTAATTTGGCCCGCATATCGTCTTTATTTTTCGTGTTCTAATGTTGACTCTATCCATCCGTAAAATTAGTTAGACAATTTAAACATCGACTTCAATTTTTTTTTTTTTTTCGGAGACTTCAATTTTGAATGTAAGACACTTTTGCATCTATTTTTAGTAGTACGTTCTGTGGTCTATATCAGGCCAGCAAACTGCTGGTGTGGCGAGTATGTGTCCAAGTTTCAAGACGCTAAATGATTGTCGCGTCAACAGTTTGATGAAAAATTGATCGGAATTTTATGGCAAAGTGTATCGATTACAAAGAAATGGAATTTTAGTGCCTTCGGTGCTTGAATTGCAAACTTCACCGGTGATCACCCGTGAAGGGTTGGTCTGTTAAAGAAAAAAAAGAAGAGATCTTTCGGGGCGTTGACTTGTCGTTGGATTTTGGGTTAAAGGTAACGGTTGACTGGCGGTTGGACGTTGGAAAAGTGCGGACTTCCGAGTCCAACCGAACCACAGGATGCTGTCGCCAGATCAGGACAAGCACGAGGTGCCCCGGCCAAACATCTCGCAGAACAGCGACCGCTAATCTAGACACTTGCACGTTTGATAAGGTAGCAGGATCCACGTACATCTGTCCGAAACCGATAATGATGCCGGATTTGTCTGCGTCATGAAGCAGATTTTCTCGTGAAGTACTTCGACGATTTTACAGGACCAGCCGGCTTAACTAGATATTTAGTATCGGCCTCTCTGATGCGATCTTCTGTGGTCCAATGATCCTGTTTGGCCGATTCGGCATCTCCGGTTCCGGTCCTGAAAACGTGAAGTTGACCATCTTTTTTCCATAAAATGTGGGATTTGTTGGAGGAGTGTACATCTACTTATTTTATTCTTCACCCGCCGGCTGCCTTCACACCGTGTGTTCACATGTGGGTACGTATTTTTTTTTTTTTTTTTTTTGGGTTTAAGTGTCACCACCTTACCTTAGATGAACCACCTAAGAATTGGTTAATGAATTATTAAATCTAAATTTAGCCCGGACTGACCTAAACCTATATTAATTCTCGACTTAATTTAAGTTCTTAAGATATAAATGATTTTTTCAATTATAAATCGTCATTAATCAGTTTATAGTAGGTCTATTAATATCTAAATAAGAAAACGGAAGAATTTTTTTTTTTTTTATGATCCAGGGAAGTCTCGTACGTCGGCAGCGCGGCGCAGTAAACCTTGGGGAAGCACGTGAGTCACCACCACCCCTCGTGCCCAAATAAGTCGACTTGTGACGCCCGAGAATCGAACTCCTCCCCTATAACGGAAGAATTATTCTATTCTTATAAACTAGAGATTTTAAGTACTGGGATTTGATTACACTAGTTCAGTAAGCAGTTTGGATTGATTTTAACCTATTTCTAACATATAATGTGATTATACTAGTGCGTAATCATTACCTAACACCCAGTAAAGGGAGGAAATACTTGCCTCAAAGTCATGAAAGTATCAACAATGTTAGCTCAAAATTATATCAATAGCTCTAGATATGATTCCTAATTAATAGGCAACCGGTCGAATATTTTTTAGGATTATCACTTATTTAATGGAGTCAACCAGTCGAATATTTTTTAGGATTATCACTTATTTAATGGAGTCTAAAGACTACAAAAATGTTTAACTAAAGGACATGCAACGTGCAACCGAATATGTATATTATATGTCACAAGACATTAATTATATGACCTAATCTAATGATGGGAAAATATTAAATGCAACTATCCTAATATGCAATACATTTAAATGATCCTAAACATGCAATGACTAAATGACATGCAATAAATGACCTAATTTTAGGTGACATGATATTTTTTGGATTTTCTTTTATTGAAATTTGAGATTAAATGTAAGGAAAACTAACCAGCTAGAACAAAGATAATATCTAATTCAATTTATGCACTAACTATGTTAATTCCTAATTTAGATTAGAATCTTATCAAGAATATATGGAATCTACTTAAACGTGCAATATGACCTTATTAATCTACATGATATGCTATGCAATCTTTCGTTTTTGTTTTTTCGTTTTTTTTTGTTTTGTCAGATAAGCATTCGAACACTCAATATATGCTCAACCACCAAAAGACATCACGCACAACGGTGATGGACCGAAAGTTGATTGTCGAGGCTTGACCTTGACTCAACGATGCTGGGCTGATGTTGAATAACCGCTTGGGATTGCTGGAGTTCGGTTAAAAGGCCTTCTGTCTTGCCTCAAGTTGACGACAGCAGCGACCCGAATAGAAGAAACTCGATGTCCCTGCTACGATGCTGAGGCGGAGAGAAACGTTGGAGCAGTTTAGTGTCCAAAGACGCGAAGAAAGATCTAGTCCCTGGAGTGCCTCACGTATATTCTCTTTGGGTTGTGAGCCTTCAAGTGCATGCTCTCCAATTTGCAGAACTTAGCCATGTTCCCCTCTCCCCCGT
This sequence comes from Eucalyptus microcorys, assembly GCA_014182515.1. Taxonomy (NCBI): domain Eukaryota; kingdom Viridiplantae; phylum Streptophyta; class Magnoliopsida; order Myrtales; family Myrtaceae; genus Eucalyptus; species Eucalyptus microcorys. Next base: position 28,975,088 of record CM024562.1, on the reverse strand, counting down.
CTCTTCTTTCTCTGTTTTTGGGGCCCGTGTGTATCAATTGTCCAGCCTCCTTATTTTGTCCGAGAGCCTCCTTTTATAGATGGGAGGACTTGAACAATAAACGAAATGAAGCAGATATAATATTTTGTCCTTTTCCTTCTTGCTCACTCCTATGGACGCGTGAAGTCATCTTTGACGATGTACTCTTTCTTGTTTTAAGACAAGAAATATAGTATTCAAAATATTGAAAGATACAAACAGATCTTCGTTCTTTGGGAATAGCAAATATTGTCAAATGATATATTACTCAAATAAAGAGATCAGATATATGTCCACACAAGAGATTTTTCTTGCCCTCTTTTCCTTTAGATCTTGCCATGAATGAATATATACACAATATTTCTTTTTTGTCTTGTTCCGATTGTGAATTCTTGCCCCAAATATTTGGCGAAGATATTTATTTCCTTTTGCTTTATTTCTTGTTTTAAACAAAGATATATCGCATCGAAGAATCAAATATCCTCACGTCTATTAAGCTCAGAACCATTCGTTCAAGTTTATTCACCACCGCCGATCCAATGTGAATGCAAAAATAAGAAAAATAAATGCACCTAAATTATATGCTATACAAATTTTAATTAAATATTTTTGTTTAGGGGTCGAGGTCAATCCCTAATTTTTGTGTAATAAATGAATTATTAGGTTGCCAAAATTTAGGTATCAACATTAAGTCAGAATCGAAAGGCATGGGATCTAAATTTACAAAGCCACACACATCGGTACCATCAAAGCTAAGCACTTAGCTGTAGTGATCCATTGTGGAAATATAAGGTATTAACTTTGAGTTTGGACAATTGGTTAAGACATTAAGAGAATTCTAACTCAAGAGCCGAGGGTCGCATTTTGAAATCTTACAAGGTGCGTGCAAACTACTCTAAGATAGGATTACCTATAAAGGAGAAAATTGTTCAAGAAGTCCTAAACTTATGATACACAACCAATTCAATCATAAAATTTTCAATTTTGTCAATTTATTCCTAAATATTTTGACAATTTCTCAATTTAGTTCTTATGACCAATTTTGATCAAAAATCATTTATGTGGACATCGGTCATCTTATGTGGTATTGCCACATAGGATAGTTGACACTGACATGGATGATTATTGCAATTTTTTTTTAATTGTGTTATTTTTTTTTTTCCTTTTTTCCTTTCCAAGATTTTAGGCTGACAGGGTCACCAATTGTTACCTACTAATTGAAAATCTAAAAAAGGAAAAAAAGAAAAATAAAATAAAATGAAATAGAAAGAAAGAAAATTCAAGACATTAAAAATGAATTGCAACACCGGTTTGCAATGTCAACCAACTAGTACTAACAAGACCGTCGCATCAACAATTTTAGGCCAAAATTGGCTGGAATGATAATATTGACAAATTATCAAAAAGTTTCGAATTAAATTGGCAAATCATCAAATTGTTTAAATAGAAAATTTTAGGACTAAATTAGCCTTGTAAAATAGGTTTATAATTTTTTAGACAATTATCCCTACCTGCAAAGGCTAAAGGTTAAGATTTAACTGACTTATGAGGCTCATGATAGCTGGTCCTCTGTACCTCCTACATTATCAAAGCAAAAAAGAAAAGGCAATACAAAATATCATTACTTCAAAGGGCTACATATTTTCATTGTGACTATTTCTACTATAAAGGTCCTCTTAATGTGTATATCTTGGCCTAATTCTTTGAGATATTGTACGCTTTGCTCTAGTAAATATAGAGCCTCATGATATTTCATCCTTTACTCCCAAGAGATCACCCATTTTGAAATTGCTTTCGCTTAAGCGGAGAAGTAACATTTCAATTTCACTCTTAAGCAAAACCTTTATACCAAAAGGTGGATTCGATTACCCAACACAAATTCCAATATCTTCATTTAGGGAGACCACATGCCCCACAACAAGGCGCTTCTTAGTCTGTTATTGAATTCATATAGGCATCCCTCCGTCATCCGAAAAGCCTCTTTTAGGAGTTATATCTTGTTGTCCCAGAATTAGGTGATTACACAACATGTGTCACACTTGACTAATTTTAACCAAAAAAACAGTACTGAGATCTTTCGGTTTAAATAATTAATCATCTGACCATGTATGAAGTGAAATGTAGAAGTGCGTGGCACGCAAATAGAATCGATTTGCGTCATGTATGTTTTCCGATTTATCATATTTGTCAGGGCGTGAGATTTTAGGACCTTCTTGAGCTGGAGCTTTTAAAGATTAATATTATGTTTCATCTTCCAAAATAAAGCAAAAAAGGGGAAAAAAGAAAAGAAAATGCAACCCTATAACCAAACTTAAAAGAAAATGCAAACCTATAACCAAACTAAAAAGGATTATCTCCTGACAAATCTATCTTTTACTTACGTTTGTGTCTCAATCAAGTCAAGCATTGGATGCTCTATGTTCTTATGCATTATCATAGTATCCTTCCGTGTTGTCTTCGTCTGCTATTTCATTTCCGTAAATCGTGTGCGAAATACCGAAACGAATTGCCTACTTAAGAAAGACGAGAAATTATCTCGATATAGTATAGATTGACATATATTCGTCAACTAGACTATCTTAATAATGATTAACTAGTTTAAAAGAGTTAAAAATGGAATATATATAACTTTCTCTACTACTAAATTAATTCCTAAGGAAAGAAAAATGTAGTCGATTCTCACGGAACAACCTTGGGCAATGGGGTTATATTAGCTTATATAAAGAAAATTATCCAAAAGGTTTTAAACCTATTATATTTTTGCTAATTCAGTCATAAATATTTTAATCTTGTCAATTATATTCTAAACATTTTTATATTTTTAGAAAAATTAAATTTTTATAATCTTTTTACTTTTCTTTTCTTTCTTTGGCCGACCTTGTTTGTGATTGGCAAGGGTCAACAAGTGACCCTCACCGGGCTTGGAAAGAAAATAAAAATAAAAATAAAGATTTTTTTAAAAAAAAATTATAAAATTATTCATGTTAGCACCGGCCATGCCACATAGGATAGTCTCATTCATATCAGTAATTTTTGACTAAAATTTAATGGATGGACTATAAGCAAAACGTGAGAAGGTTTACAACTCAAAAAATAACCAAAAAAGTCATAAACTCATTATAATTGTACAAATTCAGTTTTAAATCTTTTAATTTGGCAAATATAGTCCTAAACCTTTTGACAATTTGCCAATTAGTCTATCTAGCCAATTTTGAATGGAAATTGCCGACATGAATGTCAATCATCCTACGTGACGTTGACATGGATAATTTTTATATTTTATTATTATTTTCTCTTTTTTGTTTTTGGTTTTTGGTTTTTTCATTATGGCTAGCAAGCAAGCTAGGGCTAGGCTAATGAAGTTCGACCTTACGGTCGAGGTTGATCTCGCCAGCAGCTTGGCCAGTAAGGCTTGAGCCCTTGTCAAAGGTAGCTTGGTTGAAGGCCATGAGGGTTGCCCTCGACAAATCTGGTAAGGGTTAGACCCTCATGACTCTATTGTAGGCTTGAGCCTCCCCCCCTAGCCGACGAGGTTCAACTCTTACTAGCCCAGCCAACTATGTCTTTTAGGACAACTAACGTTTACGTCAGCAATTTCCGACTAAAATTGGTTGAAGGACTCAATTAGCAAAATTTAAAAATGTTTAAAACTCAATTGACATAATTAAAAGATTTATGGTTGAATTGATAAAAATGTAATAGATTTGGGACTTTTTGAACAATTTTTCATAATGTATGGAGCAATGAATCTCACATAAGGATCATGGAAGTTATATGCATGAGGGATGTGCCTGAAGTATGATATTAAATTGGTTAAATGTATATGATGTTTGTCGTGCAGCGATTAACTAAGATTTAATGCGAGATTAGATTTATTCTGGCCTTGACTCGTCTGCTCCAAGGACAAGAGGAAACTCAAAACAGTCTTATCAGGCAAAAGCCAAGCTAAGACCCACAAACCCTTCTCTAAACGACTGAGATCAAACTATAATCTATTATATCTCATTCCCTTCGCTGAAGCACTTTTGGGACTTCTACTTCAACGATCACAATCGACCATACTTTATACATGATGGTTTTATGTGATGGGCTTAAGGCCCATCCGCCCATGTTGGGCCTGAAAGCCCGGCCCACAATATTAGGGCCCATGGATGAAGGGGCACGATTCCTGTTTGGAGGGAACATATATAAGGGAGGAAAGAGAGGGAGAAGGCACCCTTTGGCATAACGTACGTTCCTCTCCCTCTCTCCCTCCAAAAGAAATGACCAACGCTTACGGCGACGCTATCTTCCCTTCAAGTTCAATCGACGCCATCGGATCAAACAGGATCGGTTTTCTCTTCCTCTTATCGGCATCGGTGTCTAATCTGTGGCTAACAAGGTACGCTCGAATCCGTGGTGTGCTTTAGGATCGATGATACGTGTTATTCCCGGGCTTCGTCTTCCGCATTGATTTAGGGGTTCGATTTAGTGTCGAATTCGCTTTTCGGGGATCAGTTATTCCCAACATTGGTATCAGAGCCCTAGTTCACGTTTTTTCCCGACCTGTTTGATGTTTTTGATTGATTTTTCGCGAAAGTAATTCGGCCATACGGATCGAGGCAAGAAATCCCGACACCCGAGCGCTGTTCGTCCATTTTTTCGAGTTTCTGTGATTCGAAATCGATTTTTAAAGGCATAGGGTGAAAGGGCTCGTCGAGACGAGTCCGGCGACATGTCGTGCGCCGCCGGGAGACGCCGCACGCGCCCACACGCGCGGCCAGAAGGCGCTGCGCGTGGGCGCGACGCGCCCGGAAGCGCTGGCTCGCCCAGCGCGTGCGGAGCACGCGCCGGTCGGCGAACCGGCACGTGCGCGCCGGCGACCGGCGAACCGGCACGCGCCGGTCGACGAACCGACGCGTGCTAACGTCACCGTGACGTCACGATAACCGCCGGGATGACGTCATCGATGACGTCATCGCCGACGACCGTTGGACGGCCGGTCACCGGCCGGCGACCCGACCCGACGTCGACCCGACCCGCGGACGCTTGGCACGCGCGCGGCACATGCCGGATGACGTCTACGTGACGTCAGCCAACGCACGCGCGCGGCACGTGCGGTCGGTTCGTCCGACCCGGCCCGACCGGTCCGACCGGTCCGTGCGGCCCGATCGGCCGACCGGTCCGACGACCTGACCGTTGACCCGTTGACCGTTGACCATCGACCGTTAACCATTGACCGTTGACTTTGACCGTTGACCCAAAAAAAAAAAAAAGGAATTTGTTTCTTTTTCAATTATGTCTCGTGTGGGTTAGAGGTAATCCATTTTTTTTTTATTCTGCATTTGTTGCATGAATCATGAAAAATTATGTATTTTCCATTTTGTTTAATTGTGGATTATAAGTGATCCATTTGAGTTCTGCATTCGTTGCAAGAACTATAATGCGTTATGCACGGATACCTGCAATCCCGAGAACGGACGAATGAAGAGCTAGACTGAAAAGGCTGATGAAAGAGTTAGCTGATTATCGGTGGCTTGATGGTGATTTAGTATCACACATGGTCAAGGTCAATCAGATGATACAGGAAATCATCTGGAATGGTTATCTTATGCCGAATTTTGAAAAGGTGCCGGCTTTGATGAACACTCTTCCACCTGAATGGCAAGCAGTGTTAGATCGGCTATGGGAGGTCAACGTGGTCCCGGATTACAGGGGGCTAGTGGAAGCTTTTGTAAGAGAGTACTATATGATTGAGTTGGCCAAAACTTCAACCCTTAGATTGAGCACCACATGGCGCAGAGTGAATGCACCTTGGTGGCGACATGAAAGCTCTCCAAAAGTTTTCCCATGGTTGACAAATGTGCCTTCGCTTTCTCGAGATACTTTGACCGATAGATTAGAATGGACTTTCCCTATTTATTTCTTAGATTAGTTTGAGATGTTTTTGAGTGTTGAATATCTCTTTCTATGTTGATATTTCTTTTTGGATATATTACTTAGTGTAATGGATTGTTGTATTAGTTGAAAGCATTATTATTTCATTGGATGTCAATTATCTCGTTGCTTTCTACATAATTGCTGATTGCTGTGGGTAGTTAGTCAGGGTAGTTATAGAAGTTTTTGTAACTTCATAGAATTTGTTTTGCATAAGATAATTATATTAATGATAGTTTTAAGTTAGGATTTTGGAGGATGATTGGAAACATAGTGACCTTTTGATTCTGAAACCTTACTTGAAATTATTCATTAATATGATGGGTCTGTGCAAATAGGGATGCATAAATGATAGGCATTAATTATTCGTGCATGTATGTCTGATGTATTCAGATCGATATTTTCAGCAACTAAAAACGTAATTGCTGATATGAACGGCAACAATTGTGAAATATTGAATATGAAGATTCAATATGTGCTGGAAAAGCAAGAAGCACTAGAAGCTCTTGACCATGTTATGGAAGATCTTGAGGATGCTTTGTGCGCCACCTTGAGCTGGTAGAGGACCGCTTAACGGCATGTGAGCTGAAATTAGAAATTTACAATGCTGGTTCTAGCTTAGAAAGGGCTTTGAGCTCTAAGCGCAAGCGTATTGATTCGTTCAATATGTGGAAATGCAAAGGATCAAGTCCTTATTGCAAGAGATCAAGAGTTAACCAACACAAGAAAGGAAAACGTCCTCAAGTGAAAAAAATGTCAAGGGTGAGATGTTACAATTGTGACAAGAAATGTCACTATGCTCGCGACTGTCGTGAGCCAAATAAGGTAAACACCTCTTGTACATTTGAGAACTTTACTTTTGTGTCAAGTTCTGTATTATTAGCTGAATCCAATCCTTTGTGGACTGTAGATTCAGGAGCAACGGACGATGTGGCGAAGGATAGGGGATCCTTCGTGGAATTCCGACGAATGCCAACTGAACATGTGTGGTGGGCGCACCTTGTTCCTACATGATGTTCTAAATGCTCTGGAGATTCGTCGAAATTTAAGTATCTGTTTTGATGTTAGTTAAGCTTGATTTTAGTGTGAACTTCCGTAATAACGGTGTAGATTTGTATTTGGATACAAACTACTATGATTGTGGTCACTTTCTAGATGGTTTTATTGTACTAAATGTTGACTGTGGTGATGTCAAATATATGTTATTCCATTGTTTCACGTCTTCTACTTCATATGATAATGATGTGAATGTGTGGCATGCTAGATTTGGTCATATTGGCCAATAATGTATGAATAGACTAGCCAAAGAGGGCTTGTTGGGCAACATTGAAAAAGTCGATTTGACCATATGTGAGCATTGCCTAGTAGGGAAAACGACAAGGAAACCATTTGGAAAAGATAAAAGAGCTAAATTTCCTCTGCATTTAATCCATTCTGACGTCTGTAGTCCAATGAATGTGAGAAGAAGGCATAGGGCTGTTTATTTCATCACTTTTATAAATGATGATACTCGATTCGGATATGTCTATTTGATTTCTCATAAATCTGAAGCAATAAGTTGTTTCAAAAGATTTACGAACTTGGTTGAAAATCAATTAGACAAGAAAATAAAAGCATTGAGATCCGATCAAGGTCAAGAATATTTATCTGATGAGTTCAGAAAATTATGTGATGAAAAAGGAATAGAAAGACAGTTGTCTATTCCATATACTCCTCAACAAAATGGTGTTGCGAGAGAGAAGAAACAGAACCCTACTAGAAATGGTTAGGTCCTTGATGGCACATGCTAACTTACCTATCATTTTTTGGAGTGATGCGTTGTTAACTGCTGCCTATATACTTAACCGGGTGCCTTCCAAATCAGTTAGTTCCACTCCATATGAGTTATGGACAGGTAGAAAACCGGACTTAAGTTTTCTTAAGCCATGTGGTTGTGCTGCCTATACTTATGAGTCCTCTCACAAGTTTGGGAAATTGGGTCCTAAAGGAAATAAGAGTATCTTCATGAGATACTCCGAACACTCGAAAGGGTATGTGTTCATAGGTGAGCAGGAAAGTGGGAGTATAACTGAATTTGAATCATGGGATGTCACATTCTTAGTGGATGAATTTCCTAAGAAAGGAGAAATAGGGGAAGATTACTCCTATTTGAAACCTTGGATCAAGATAATGATATTAATGGAGTTCATCCAAGTGGGAGTAATATGAAAAGTGATGAATTGAATTCAACTCATTCTCAATTACAACCACATGATGAGATGATATCGTCATTATCTAATTCGAGTGGGAGCATAATGGGAAATGATGTGCTAAGTGTACAATCTCCCATATGGTGAACGAGTCGCCAAAGTATTCCCATTCGACGTTTTGACATTGAAGAGGAAACTTTTTATGATTGCTCCACAAGATAAGGATGAGCCAAGAAATATTAATGAGGCTCTGAATTGCCCTAGTAAGGAAAAATGGATTTATGCAATGGAAGAGGAAATAAAGTCAATGAAGTCAAACCAAGTATGAGAACTGGTTGATCTTCCAAAAGGACACAAATCTATTGGGAACAAGTGGGTTCTCAAAATAAAGCGAAAGGCTGATGGCTCGATAGAAAGGCATAAGGCTCGCCTTGTGGCGAAGGGGTATAATCAACAGGAAGGAATTGATTATGAAGATACTTTTTCTCATGTAGTGAGATTTACCTCAATTAGCATTATTCTGGCAATAGTAGCTAGTATGGATCTTGAGTTACATCAGATGGATGTAAAGACTGCTTTCCTCAATGGAGAATTAGAGGAAGAAATATATATGGAACAACCTGTTGGTTTCATAGTGAAAGGCTAAGAAGAAAATGTATGTCGACTTTGGGGGTCGATATATGGCCTTAAGCAGTCGTCAAGACAATGGTATATACGTTTTCATAATACCATAATGACATATGACTTTACAATGATAGACGAGGATCATTGTGTATATATCAAAAGATCCAAGAATCAATTTGTGATCATATCATTATATGTTGATGATATACTAATTGCCGGAAGCAATATGGAGCTTGTCAATACTGTCAAAAGTTGGTTGTCTTCCACCTTTGAGATGAATGATATGGGATTGTAAACCCATAGACACTCCTATTGCAAAAGGTGAAGGATTGAGCCATAGACTGTGTCCAAAGACTCCACAAGAGAAGGAACAAATGAAACATGTTCCTTATGCTAGTGCTGTTGGAAGCTTGATGTACGCTATGATGTGTACAAGACCTGGCATATGTTTTGCAGTTGGAATGATGAGTAGATACCAATCCAATCCAGGTCAAGCACGTTGGAAAGCCGTTAAAAGAATACTTAGGTATCTAAATGGGACTGCTGATTATACGTTGAGTTATTATGGAAAGAATCTGCAACTCAAAGGCTATTTTGATGCTGATTGGAGAGGAGATTTAGATGAAATAAAATCTACCTCTAGATTTGTTTTCTTACCAAATAATGGCACCATATGTTGGAGCAGTAAGAAACAAAAGTGTATAGCCTTGTCCACGATGGAAACTGAGTTCGTGGCATTATCAGCAGCAATAAAAGAAGATGTTTGGCTTAAGAGATTATTGGATCATTTAGGTGTTATTTGAAGTGCTGCAGATTCATTATTGGTTAACTGTGATAGCCAAGCAGCAAAAGCGTACACCAAAGATCCAAAATATCATGGCAAGACCAAACACATAGATACCAAGTATACTTTTGTCAAGGATATGATTGCACGAAAAGATGTGAACTTAGAGTACATACTACGCATAGAATGGTAGCAGATCCTATGACAAAGCCAATACCTAGAGATGTGTTTTGTGGCCATATGAAATCTCTAGGATTGCGTAGAGGCTGATGTACTGAATATTGTTATTTCCCTAAGTGTTCACATTTGATGAATTTATGTTTTCATCATTAATGCCTATGAATCTTTGTTTAATCTTTATGCATCTTAATGCTCAGTGCATTATTTTAAGTTGAGGAAGTATGTCGGACAGATATAAGATTAGCCCACTCACACGGGTAATCGCCTCTATTTACTGTGTGATAAATAGAGATGAGACTGTTTTTAAGCTTATTATCTAGGTGATAATCGAGAGCTCAAGCTTAAAATACGTATGTCGCCTTAATCTGGTGTTAAGATGAGGACATAATACTTACTATGTCCGAAAGTAAAATACCCCACATATTTTACTTTATCTGTCTATGATGCTAGATGTGAGTTCGATGAATTTTGTGAATGAGTAAATACGTGAACTCAAGTTAGACATTGGGTATGTCCGAACTATCATCTGTACGGTATTGAAATGTGTAGACATACGCTCCATGGGAAAGGAGTTAAATACCGTAATACGTATTTCATACTACGTATGCATGAGACGACCAATAAGAGTGGCAAAAGTTTGATCTCAACTTTTGTGTCGTGTGAAACTCTTGAGGAAAAATGTTCCTCAATTTTTTAGTCCCCTCATGACTCTTACTTATTCTCAAAATTTCTATTTTGTGTTTGCTATCTTAGGATGTTGCCAATGGTCATGAGTTTGATTCGATCTAATGGGGCATTTCTAGAAAAGCAAGCTGAACTGAAATTGAGAGTTTGAAGGAAAGAGGAAGATCGAATTTGGAGAATCACATTGTAGTTTTGTATTCACCGGTTAACCAATTGTGACTGTCTTTGGGATAATCATAATTGTGAATACAATATATATATATATCATTATTTGAAAGAGATCAAGAGAGATATAAATGTGATCGATCGATCTAGGGTACTGCATACTAAATCTACTCGAGTGTGATGCCCATTATGAGCTGCTATATATTCCTAACGGATGTATAGCAAACGAGCTCTCAAAGTATGATGGTCGCACGGATTATTCACCGTATGAATGTTGAAGAGAGGTAAAAAGAATCCTGTTTCAGCCCACCATGTGCGAGTGGGAGATGATGGTTTTATGTGATGGGCTTAAGGCCCGTCCGCCCATGTTGGGCTTGAAAGCCCGGCCCACAATATTAGGGCCCATGGATGAAGGGGCACGATTCCAGTTTGGAGGGAACATATATAAGGGAGGAAAGAGAGGGAGAAGGCACCCTTTGGCATAACGTACGTTCCTCTCCCTCTCTCCCTCCAAAAGAAATGACCAACGCTTACGGCGACGCTATCTTCCCTTCAAGTTCAATCGACGCCATCGGATCGAACAGGATCGGTTTTCTCTTCCTCTTATCGGCATCGGTGTCTAATCTGTGGCTAACAAGGTACGCTCGAATCCGTAGTGTGCTTTAGGATCGGTGATACGTGTTATTCCCGGGCTTCGTCTTCCGCATTGATTTAGGGATTCGATTTAGTGTCGAATTCGCTTTTCGGGGATCAGTTATTCCCAACAATACACAAAACATATTCGAAAATTGCCGTGCCTAATCATGCAATGGTCATCAATCACTTCTTGAAAATAGCAAAAGCGAGTCTCATAACGAATCATATAGTCGTCCCTAAAATAATTAGTAGCAAGATAACATATGAAGTTGCACATGGTCCTACATCGAAAACCCTTTTCCGCTTTCAGACTCGAAATGATGGGCGGGCGATTTGGTGAAGACTTACCTTTCCTCGAAACCTAGAAAATTAGTTGCGCGCGGTTAGGCAGGTCTCGATCTTGAATGGTTTTCTCTCCATACCGAGAAAGAGCCTGAAGTTGAAGAACATTTCCCATCAATGGCGGAAACACCTATCATAATTTGTTTTGTTAGGAACGATTTCATGTATGAGCATATTCGCTCCGATTCCGTTGAAAACGTGGCTTTTTCAAGAATGTGGAAGAGAATCTTTGAGCATATGCACAACTGAATTTGAGCCTCATATGTATCGCCATTTCTCTCGAAAAAACGCCATCTTATTCTCTCTTCCACAACCTCATGAACATGTGTCTGTATCTGTGGAAGCAAGTGTCGATCAACTGTTCTTAAAAAACATGACAATTAGTTATCGAAGAGAGAATTGTTTAAGCCCGTGGCATGTCAATTCTTTATTCTTCTTCTTTTTCTGTGTTAATCACTTTCCACAGATGGGTTAATTACAGTTTTTAGCAGCTTCAGCGTCAGAATACACGAAGTGTGTAAATTTGAAGTGGTCCCTGCTCTTAATCAGTTTCCACAGATGGGTTAATTACAGTTTTTAGCAGCTTCAGCGTCAGAATACACGAAGTGTGTAAATTTGAAGTAGTCCCTGCTCTTAATCACTTTCCACAGATGGGTTAATTACAGTTTTTAGCAGCTTCAGCGTCAGAATACGCGAAGTGTGTAAATTTGAAGTAGTCCCTGCTCTTAATCACTCTTTTCTAGAATGTATACTCGTATTTTTTGCCGTTCACGCTTCTTATTCTTCCATAACTGAGATGGGGATGAAACGGAAATCGTGGAGAAAGTGGTTTTAACCAAAGTGTTCATCACTAGTCTGTGCCATAATCAACCCCGTGAGAGTGTACGTAGTAGTATTAGTGTCATTCGCTGAGGTTGCATAGCTGAAGATCAGAGAGTTCAGCATACAAAAGCATTAATTCAGCTGAATGGTCACATGGTGATGTCGACTAACGAACTTGTATTCATCTCTTGACTCACGCTCGTCTCTCATTGGACATAAATGGGCACGAACAGTTAATTCTTTGGAAGTTGGTGTGGAAACATCCATGGAGCAGATAATCGCTGCCAGTCCACATGCATTCCATTCAGATAGGGATATGAACATGTATGCATTCCATCCAGATAGGGATATGAACATGTGGTGGAGCTGAAATGTCGACAAAGCTTCGCTATCTGTCTGCAACTACAAAAAAAGCAACTCGTGGAACTCCTGTATCATTTTCTGGCACAAAGTCCAAACAGAACTCTTGGCAGATTTCCACGCAAGTAACTTGTACGACTCTAAGTTGTCCCGTGAGGTCATGTCAACGTGTTGTCCTATTAGAACCTTCCCGTGACTAATCAACACGAATTTGGAGAAGCTTATTAGTTAAAAATAAGTAAGTGAACTCTTTTACATCAAAATAACAAGGCATTTTGTGGGAGCTGCGGCATAATAAATCATTCATATACAAATAGGGATGAGCATGATATAGATAGATGGTTCTCACCTTAGAATTGGGAACCATCCACTAAGAACCGATTCCAAAAAATTGGAATCAAAACTCACACGTTGGTTCCGTTAATCTACCTAAAAATTATTTCGCTTGTCTGGTCCGGTTCTTGAGTGAGGCCATGGAACTGGCCTTTAATCCATACAAAGTTTGTTCGGCCTTATATTTGAGTTGAATTGCAAGTCATTGATTTTGATCAAGGATTCAAAATTATAGGACGGAACGAATAGACAATACTCATTAACTAAAAACTTAATTTTTTTCAAAGATCATGGTGTAGTCCTCTTAAGATTTCCTAACATTGGAAACATATGGAGAATTAGACTCCATGTTAAAAGTACTAACCTCCATAAAAGTTAAAACATTAATTGCTTGATCCATATTTTTTTCAATATCAATCTAATTTAATCGTGGGAATGGTTAAAGAAAGACCTTGCCTCTTATGGACATCTTTAATCCGTTTTGTCCTTCCTCTAATTTGTTTATTTTGTTTTGGTTGAGAAAGCAAGTAAAGATGTCCATAAGAATTTGGCTCTTATGGACATCTTTAATCGATTCTCTCCTTCCTCTAATTTGTTTTGGTTGAGAAAGCTAGTAAATGTATTATTAGAATGGAAAAAGAAAAAGAGTAGGTGGTTAATCCTATTGTACACCAAAGAGACAAAGTTACTCAATAATGTCTAATAACTACAAATATATATGTACATATATATTTAGTCAAGAAACTACAAAATAATTAAGTAATTTAGATGGAATTTTTTTAATATATATCGGTTAGATCCGAGTAGGTGGATAGGTGGTTCCACGCCTTCAATCGGAAACTGGATTGCTACTCACTTGTTTCACCAAATTAGAACCAAGAACCAGACCAGCCCACATGGGAATCACTGGTTTCAGTCTAATTCAGTCTAGTTCTAGATGGTCTAGGTAGTTCCTGGTTCTTTTGCACGCCCCTATATATAGAGTGTTTGTATGTCACGTGAGAAGACACTAAATTTTATAATCTAAATTCTAGAGCGTTCATTGTGTATCTTTAGATAATTCATGTGGCAATTACTTATCAATGATAAGTAATTAAATATACGAGAGAGCGAGTCATAAAGATAATTCATGTGGCAATCACTTATTAATGATAAGTAATTAAATATACGAGAAAGTGAATCATAACTAATTTGACATATTACTCAAACCTGTTGTTCTCATCAGTCTAATATCATATATTCATCTCCTAACTGAAACTTTCAAAACGAAAATCATTGAATTTCAACCAAATTCCATGAGTTTGGCTCAGTAGTTAAGTATACAATCTATTCGTACTGGTCACATCAATCTAATATCATACACAACTGAATCAGAGCCTCATATGTACCACCCTTTCTCTAGAAAAACACCACCTTCGTCTCTCTTCGAAGAGTGAGTCTAGTCTACTCCTCCACAACTTATAAATATGTTTCTGTAGCTGTGCAAGCCAGCGTTGATCAACCGTTCTTAAGCCACATAAAAAGCATTTACTCAAAGAGCGCCTTGCGCAAGCCCATTGCACGTAAGTTCCTTCTTCTTCTTCTTCTTCATTATTAATTACTTTCTGCAGATGGGTTAATTAAAGTCTTTAGCGGCTTAGTTGGAATACGCTGTTGCTTGGGAGTGCACAAGTTTGATCTAATGTATACTCGTAATTTTTGCTGCAAAGGCTTCTTTTTCTTCCATTACTGTGGTTTGGATGAACAGGGAATCGCGGAGAAAATGGTTTTAACCAAATGTTTATCACTAGGTTGCGCCATCGTCAAACACCTTGAATATGTAAGTAATTGTATTAGCATCATTCACCGAGGTTACACAGCAGAAGATCAATGAGTTCAGCATACAGAAGCATTATTTCAGCATAATGATCATATGGTGATGTCGATTAACGAACTTGTTTTCATCTCTTGACTCACGCTCGATCTCTCATTGGACATAATTGGCCAAGAACAATCATTACTTTGAAAGTTGGTTTGGAAACATCTATGGAGCTGATGATAGCTGACCAATCCACTTGCATCTCATCTAGATGGGGATACGAACATGTGGTGATGCTGAAATATTGACAAAGCTATACTACTTTTCTACAACTACAAAGTTGCATTAATGAAACTCTTGTCTTGTTTCCCACAACGTCAAAACACAGAACACCTAACTGAGTAACTTGCACGACTCTAAATTGTTTGGTGAGGTGACAGTTACAAGTAGGGGTGAGCATCAGTCCAGGATCAACCTTGGACCAACCCTGAACCGGCCCAACCCTGTCGGTCCTAGTCCAGTTCCCAGGGACACCGGGTTGGTCCTTGATCCTAGAATTCCTGGACCAATGCTGTGTGGGTCGGTCCTCGGTCTTAAGAGTTTCGGGTCAGTCTAACCCGAACCAACCCTGACTATATATATATATATATATTTATTTATAATTTTTTTATATAGAAAATCTTAAAATAAATAGCATCAACAACATTAAATAATTATTTAGTGAGGAGTTCAAGTAATTTTACATTTTTTTTGTCGGAATTTTACATTGTTTTTTAATAATTTAGATTTTTAATGTCTTTTACGGCATTAATCGTCATAATTTACGAAAGAGGAAAATATTTTTGTGAGGAGTCTTCACGGCGTCCAAAAAAGCATTAATAACTCATTATGATATTTTCCTCTAGTATTCGTTCTTTTCTATCTTATTTGTTCTCTTAGTCTTCAATTTGCCAAAATCGAAATAAACAACTTCTCCGCTCACGACTCAACACTTTCCTCGCTCACTTTGGGTCATTCATGTTGCTCGCCGCTTGATACTTGCTTGGCTTATTACTTCCTGCTCGACATTCGATGCTCATTCTATTTGACACTCACCCCACTTAACCCTCGCTACTTGCCTTTTTTAGCCGACCTCGCTCATCATCCTCGGTTGCCCTTTCAAAGAGTACAAAAAATGATAAAAAAAATTATTGGTTGATTCTGGGTTGACCTTGAAACCGAACCGAACCCATTGGGTCAATCCGGTTCTCAATCGCTTTTTTAAGGAGTACAAAAAATGAAATAAAAAATTATTGGTTGGTCCCAAGTTGACCCTAGAACCGGACCGAACCCATTGGGTCTGTTCGGTCTTCGGTCCCAAGCTCAATAGGATTTGTCCTCGGTCCCACAAATTGAGAACAAGCACTGTGCGGGTTGGTCCTAGGGTTAGGGGGTGGATCGGCCCAACCCGGACCATGCTCACCCCTAGTTACAAGGAAGTTGTCGTGTCCACATGATGCTATTAGAACTCGAAATCTCCATTGACTAATCAACACGAATTTCGAGAAGCTATTAGTTAAATATAAACAAGTGAACTTTTTACATTAAAATGACGTGGAGGAGGCATTTTGTGGGAGTTGCGCTATAATAAATCATTTATATATAAAGTGTTCATATATCATGTGAAAAGATACCGTATTTTTTAATCCAAATTCAAGAGATTTTCTTGTGTATCTTTAAATAATTCATATGACAATCACTTATCAATGATAAGTAATTAAGTATAGGAGAGAGTGAGTCATAACTAATATGACATATTACTCAAACGCGTTAGTTATATTAGTCTAATATCATACATTTATCTTATTACTCAGACTTTCAAAACTAAAATCAATGAATTTCAACCATATCACATGAGTTTGGCATAGTAGTTGAAAGTAGACAATCTATTCGTACTGGTCACATCAGTCTAATATCATACAAAACTAAAACCGAGCCTCATATGTATCACCCTTTCTCTAGAAAAAAACACCCACTTTTTCTCTCTTCCAAGAGTGAGTCTACTCCACAACCTTATAAATATGTTTCTGTAGCTGTGCAACGTAGTGTCGGTCAACCGTTCTTAAGCAACATCACAAGCAATCACTTTAAGAGCGCCTTGCGCAAGCAAGCCCATTGCATGTAAGTTTCTTCTTCTCCTTCTTCTTCTCATTCCTTCCTCCCCTCATCCTCCTTCTTCTGCTTCTTCTTCTTCTTCTTCAGTCTTTAGCTGCTTAAGCGTCGGAACATGTTATTGCTTGGGAGTGCACAAGTTTGATCTAATGTGTACTCGTAACTTTTGCTGTAAAGGCTTCTTATTCTTCCATTACTGAGATGAGGATGAACCGGGGAATTGCAGAGAAAACGATTTTAACCAAAGTCTTTTTTCCTAGGTTGTGCCATAATCAAAACCCTCAATATGTAAGTAACAGTATTAGCATCATTCGCCGAGGTTACACAGCAGAAGATCAATGAGTTCAGCATACAAAAGCGTTACTTCAGCTGCATGATCATATAGTGACGTCGATTAACGAACTTGTTTTCATCTCTTGACTCACGCTCGATATATCATTGGACATAACCGGCCAAGAACAGTCATTACTTGAAAGTTGGTTTGGAGACATTTATGGAGTTGATTATAGCTAACCAATCCACATGCATCCGATCTAGATAGGGATACGAACATGTGGTGATGCTGAAATATTGACAAAGCTCTACTACTCATCGGCAACTACAAAGTTGCATTATTGAAATTTTGTCTTTTTTTCCCACAATGTCAAAACGAATCTTGGCGGAACGCCACAATTGAGTAACTTGTACGACTCTTAAGTTGTTTGGTTAGGTAACAGTCACAAGGAAGTAGTCTTGTCCACGTGTCGTGCTATTAGAGCTCGAAATCTCCATTGACTAATCAACACGAATTTCAAGAAGTTTATCTGTTAAATATAAGCAAGTTACCTCAAATGTGAAAATCATTGTGACTTCAAGCATAGTCCACAAGGGAAGCTCAGTAGTTGAGAGTGTAAGACCTATCCATGTGAACTAGGGGTACGACTCGTACCCAAATCTCACACCGCCAAAAGCAAACAATTTTGTATTTAGTCCATTTATCTGGCCCTTGATTTGTTGCTGTAATGCATTATAACCAGAATGGGGTTTCATGATCAATTGTGACCTTCTTACACAATTTATAATGTAAGGCTTTGCCGCAGCGAAATTGCGAGCCTTAAATCCATCACCCCATACACGTTTGCCCTTTTTTCCAGGTAAGTAAGTTGGCATGGACCAGAGAGTGGAAGAGAGGCTTCTGGGATCAGAAGACGAGGCCAAGACCAGAGGGCTGCGATGGAGGATTTGGGACGAAACGAAGACGATGTGGAGGATCGCATTCCCTGCAATGTTGTCGAGGGTGACATTATTTGGGATAATAATAGTTACCCAGGCGTTCATCGGACATATTAGCGCGCTGCAATTCGCCGCCTTCGCGATCGTACAGACCATACTCGTGAGGTTCGTCAGCGGAGTTACGGTAGGTGACATTGCTCGCCTTGCTGTTCTTTTGGTATAAAATTGGTTTACTGAAGTGATGTGTCGGTTTGCTTTCGCTTGCAAAAGCTGGGCATGTCCAGCGCCACCGAGACCCTCTGCGGCCAGGCCTTCGGAGCCAAGCAGTACCACATGATGGGCATCTACCTCCAACGCTCCTGGATTGTCAGCACCGCCGCCACGACCGTCCTCATCCCGGCCTTCATCTTCGCCACCCCGCTCTTCACCCTCCTCGGCGAAGACGCCTCCATAGCTGACAAGGCCGAGCCGGTGGCCCTTGGCCTCATCCCCATAATGTACAGCACCGTCTTCAGCGCCACAATCCAGATGTTCCTCCAAGCGCAACAGAGGAACTTCATCGTCATCTGGTTCGCCACGGTGTCGTTCTTGCTCCACTTGCTCCTCTCCTGGCTCTTCGTGATGAAGCTAGACTGGGGGCTCGCCGGAGCACTCGGCGCGATGAACGTGTCGTGCTGGTCGCTGGTGGCGGCCGAGTTTGTCTATATATTCGGAGGGTGGTGCGGGGAGACGTGGCAAGGGTTCTCCACGGCGGCTTTTAGTAGCTTGTGGCCGGTCGTCAAGCTCTCCGTGTCCTCCGGCGTGATGCTCTGGTAGGTCAAGATATCGCAGTATCCCCAAGCATTTTCCTGTTGGGCAATTTACTATTTCTGACCATGGCAATTTCTGCCGACAGATCTCTGAAAAAGTTGTAAGTCCGTTGGTAAGAAATATGATCGTTGACCTGATTCTTCAATATAACTTACAAATACTATTAAGGAATTATCAACTCCTTTTTATAATTTTCTCCTCATCAATTTTTCTTATCTTCTACCAAATTTTATTTGTTTCTCTCATCAATGCCTTAAATTTACCAACTATTAGATAAATTTAATATTTATTTGAGTATCTTTTTTTCTGATTATTACAAACTACTTTTGGGTCACTAACTCTTATTTGAGTTACCTAGGAAAGTCTTTGTATTTTTTATTTTTTTTTGACTTGTTAACTTTTGTTATTGTTTATTAACTTTTATTTGTCTTCCTTACTAAATTTATCAACTCTTATATAAATTTACAAATCTTTATTTCTGTGAATTACCAGCTTTTCACCCTTTATGTAACCATCTATTTTTGGTTTACCAACTCTAATTTGAGTTGTTTATCCTTATTTATTTGGTTTTCATTTTTTTTTAATTTACCAATTCTTTCATTGATTTTCCATCTTAGAGTAATCACCAACTTCTTACCAACTACTTATGCATTATCAAATTTCATTTGAGTTAGTTTTTGAACATTCATTTGATTTTATTTATTTTTCAAAATTGTCAACTTCTCTTATCCTTTACAAACTTCTATATACCGTCTTGACAATGCTTGAAATGTACCAATTATTATACAAAATTGTCAATCTTCATTTAAGTGATTTTCCAATTTTCCCCAGAAGAGATGTATATATGAACTATAAAAGAGAAATGCTAGGAGAATCTGGAGGGATATAATTTCAGGTGCATGTCAAGCAAATCATAGCACAGAAAATTAGACAGTTAAAACCCACCACCCACGTTTTCAATATTGGCGTCTCACTATTTCCTTGAACAACAATCAATTTGATTAAGTTGTTAATCACTATTTCCTTGAACGATAATCATTATTGCCTGAGCCCATTTGAGCTGAACATGATCTGACCAAATCAAAGAACATTGTCGCGCCAGGAATTTTGCTCGCTCATTGTGTTTGTTTCTCTGAAGCTTGGAGTTGTGGTACAACTCTGTTCTTGTACTGCTTGCTGGGTACATGGAAAATGCAACAGTAACCATATCAACCTTCTCCATTTGGTAATTATATCACCGACTTCATTCCAACATTCCTAACAGATTTCACTTCACTTTCGCTCCGATGTCGCTCTTGTTGAATGATCCTAATGTTCACCTCTCAGCCTTAGCATAGCAGCATGGATCCTAATGATCGGCCTCGGTTTCCTAGTTGCAGCAAGGTACAAACTTGAAACGGTGTTGTTTTTTTTCATTTATATTAGTTTTAGATCTTACTTTATGAGATCAAGAGTGTGTCTCCACTTTTTAGTTTCTTGAAAGTGTTTGTGTCTGCTGATCTTTGGTGTATGCTAGTGTGAGGGTCTCGAATGAGCTGGGGAGAGGAAACACCAAAGCTGCAAAATTTGCCATCAAGGTCATCTTCAGCACGGCAACGTGTTTCGGGCTAGTCTGCGCGGTCCTGTGCCTTCTCTACAGCTACCAAATCGCAAAGTTGTTCACAAGCAGCGAGGAAGTGGATGAGTCTGTGTCCGAACTCTCTTACCTACTTGCACTCTCGGTGTTCTTGAACAGCGTCCAGCCAGTTCTCACAGGCAAGTGTGAACTGTAAACATCTATAATAGCAATTCTTAGCAAATTTTTTAACAAGGCGATTACATGTCAACAACGACACTGAGTTCTCACTTCCATAGCATATTCAACCTGGTAGTTCTCTTTAATTTGATGATGAGTCGACAAATTTTGGGTGGAAGCAGGGGTGGCCATAGGAGCAGGATGGCAGAGTGTGGTTGCATTTGTTAATATTGGATGCTATTACCTGATTGGGGTTCCCATCGGAGCTTTACTGGGATATGTTGCCCATTTGGAGGTCAAGGTATGAGTCAGAACTCAGATGACTTAAATGGTTTCAAGCAATCGACTTCCAAAAATTCCAATTTTTCTTCTGGTACTTTGGTTTACCTTCATCTGACAGTCCTGTTTAATCTGCTTACAGGGAATATGGATAGGAATGATTTGTGGGGTCACTTCACAGTTGCTTGCTCTTGTCTACATGACATGGAAAACAAATTGGGATGAACAGGTAATTTTGACGAGATGATCAAAGTTCGAAGATTTTGCATTTGATGCACTTAATTGGATTCATGACCGTGAAATTCTCTTCCATAGTTTCCCATATTACACGGACTTAAAATCAATCACGCCTTCCTGCTACAGGTGATCAGGGCCTCTGAACGGCTGAATCATTGGCTTTTGAAACCATCTGAGACGTCAAGCCAAAACACAGGGAATAGTACAGAAGACTGAACAGCGATGACTTATGGTCAATGGAGTAGCATTTTGCATCAACAATGTCTAGGTACGTAGTCAAGAATCTTACTGGATCTCTGGAAGAAGCTTAGTCGACCATCGGCGTGTGAAGCTGCTTCCTCATTTCGAAACCCAGCAAGTGTAGCAGCTACTGTTTCAGGTCATATAGGCTATCTTTTCACGAGAGTTTTGCTAGCACTGCCCCGATAATCAATGACAAATACTCAAGCTCATGTGCTTATACTACTATTGGAAATATTGCGAATATTGAGCAGTTCGTATTTACTACTGAAACTCAAGATGATCTCTGGCAGGAAGATTTTGGATGTGATGACTATAATGTTCAATCACAATAGAGTGGTAAGGACTAGATCTTCATCCACTAGTTAACACTCGTGTTGTAGAATGGATCACCTTATATTTCTTGAATATTTATGGACTGCTTATTTAATCATGTCCACTCACGTCGGAGACAATCAAAAAACGACCAAAACTTCTCTACGAAGTAGTGTAGTTTTAATCATGGGTTCAGGAGTGAATAGTGGAGAAGTACGAGAAAGCACCGTATTGGACGCTGTTCAAAAGTATGGAAATAGACAGAAGAGGCGATAAATCGGCCAACGCATTGGCAACCTCATGCTCTCAGTGAAAATATAATAAGCCTGACACCCCCTGAAGAAGAGCAAGAACACAAACCGAACAAATCCGATGGCGCACGATGTTAGCACTGTCATCATGATCGAGAACTTTGCTGATAAAGTGCAAAGACCTATAGGGATGATATGTCTACATAAGTTCCAGTAACTTTTTGTTGACTGTTGTACAGAAAAAGTTCATTACTCTGAGGAAACTCGTTGTTATATAGGCTTTCTTTTTCTATAATCCAGGAGAACAGCCGTAATTAGTCTGCTATTTGAAAGGGAACCTACGCAGCAACTCAATATCATTTTCCTTCATTTAAATATGAGTTCTCTGGGACAGAATCGAATCTACAACATTGATTCCAAAGCCGAAACTATGGGAACGCATTTGTCATTGGATCTGATGGGTTTTATAAAAGATGTTGGACTGCCCATGTTGGGCCAAACCTGGCCTATAACTCTAAAAAGCAGTTATTTTTTGTGTAAAAGAAACTGCTTAAAAAAAAACGTTAAAAAAGAAAGACAATATTCTGCAAATTTGTATTTTGTGGATTCTCTCTCAAGTAAAAGAACTCTTTAAGAGGCTTCCATCAACGATCGAAGGATCGATCCCTCTCAAGATTGCAACAGCATTTAATTCGTGGAAAATAAGGTACATCCGTCTTGGTAGTGTGCTTTACCATCGGTGATACAAAGATCCTCGAGCACATTTCTACATTTTGTGTTTTTAGTGTTACTCAATAGTTTGAGTATCCATTTTTATTAGAAATCCATTTCCAACATTGATAACAAAGCGTAGTGTTGTTTCCCGATCATTGTTGTTGTTTGTAAATGGATCAATGGTCGGAATTCGTGAAACGACGCCAACAAAAATTCGGGGGCAAAAAACCCAACACCTGACTATTTTATTCAACGCCCTTTCTCGAAGTTCCATGCGACAAAATTTGTTTTTGAAAGTACAAGGTTGAAGCTCTCATCGAGACAAGAAAATCAATGGGTGGCACGCCACCAGAGGTGGTCGAACGCGCCTCCACACATGGCCAAAATGGGCTGGGGTCATCGGCACGTGCACGGCACTCCTCGCCTACCTCTGCAATTATAGTTTTGCCCCTCACTTTTTGCAAAATTGTGATTTTGCCCCTATCAGCGTTTTTTACGATTATGTTCTTTTTTTCATTGATGTTGCCATTTTGCCCCTCAGCTAGCTTGACCTAGCTGACTCGTTGATCCAACCCAGCTGACCCGGCTGACCCAACCCCATCATCCGTTGACCTTCGCTGACCTTCGTTGACCGTTAACTGAAAAAAATATGAAATGTTGATGAATTGTTTTCTAGATTATGTGTAATCCCTTTTTGGTTTTACATTTGTTGTAGGAAATGCATTTCGTACACACATCTATATTCGTAAAAATGGATGAACAGAAGGTGAGACTTGAAGGGCTAAAATGGTGCATGACAAACCAAAATTTCTGCTCTAAAAACAATTTTTCTACTCCAAACTTGTCTTTGAAATAGAAATTCCATTTAGTAAAATTATTTTATTTTTTCTATTTCTGAAATAGATTTCTACTCCAAAAATAAGTTTGGAATAAAAATCAAAAATAAAAATTTTTTACTTCTCTATTTTTGGAACAAAAATAAGAAATAAAAACTATTCGCATTGCTCATTCTCTCTATTAGTTGACCACCCACCTGCCGTCCATCGCCCACCGGTCTCCGGTCACCACTCGTCACTGGGCACCATTGTTCCCGGTCGCCTGCCACCGTTGCCCGCCACCGCCACCCACTGCCAGTGTCCATTGCTAACCGCCATCCACCGTCACCATTTGCCGTACCTCAAGAAGGAGAAATTTTGTGTTGTTATCAAACAAAATTCTATTCAAAGAACAAAAAATTTTGCGTCGTTGATCAAATACGAATTTTTGCTCAAAAACTCATCTAGAATTAGAAATTAAAAATATATATATATATATATATATTTCTCTTCCAAAAATCAATTTTTGACTAGAAATTTTATCATTCACGCCCTAAGAGCGAATTTAGCTAATTATTGATGGAATGACGCTGATAAAGTGATGCATGTGATCGTCGCCGTCGTCACTGGTTGTTGGCCACCATTGTCACCGGTCGCCCGCCACCGCCACCACCCATCGCCGGTCTCCATCACCGACGGCCATCCACCATCGCCATTTGCCGCACCCCCAAGAAGGAGAAAATTTGTGTTGTTATCAAACAAAATTCTATTCCGAAAACAAAAAAAAATTGCATTGTTATTAAATACGAATTTTTGCTTCAAAAACTCATATAGAAATAGAAATAAAAAAAATATATTTCTCTTCCACAAATCAATTTTTGGCTAGAAATTTTATCATTCATGCCCTAAGAGCGAAATTAGCTAATTATTGGTGAAATGACATTGATACAGTGACGCATGTGCTCAAAGTCAATGGAATGATACAAGGAATCATTTGGAATGATTACCCTATGCCAGTTTTTGAGGTGTCGATCCTAATAAACACACTTCCATTTGAATGGCAAGTAGTATTAGATAGCTTATGGGAGGCCAACATGGTTCCAGCCTATAAAAAACTTGCAATGAAGATTTCAACCATTTGGTTGAATGTAACTTGGTGTAAAATGAATACGCCTTGGATAAGCCATTAGGAATCTCCGAAGGTCTTTCCATGGTTATACTATGCGACGTTAGAATTTTTAGAGGAATTTTCTAAGAAAATTAAAATGTCTTTCCCTTTTTATAGATAGTTGAATATCGTTGAATTTATTTATTTATTATTTTTCTTAGGTTGGTTTGAAATATTTTAGATGTAAATATTTCTTTCCATGTTGATGTTGATATCTTTTTACTGGACATGTTTGGTTAATGAAAGTTCAATATTATTTACTGTTGTAAATTATTATTTTAATTTACAATTATTTGTGGGAAGTTCAAGAAAGTTTTAGTGACTTTGGAAAACTTATTTTTATATAAATGATTATATTAATGACAATTTCAAGTTAGGAATTTTGGATGATAATTAGAAACAAAGTAACCTTTCGATTCTAAAACCTTATTTGATTTTATTCATTAATATGATTAGTTTGTACAAAATAAATGCATAAATGTTAAGCATTAATAATTCATACAAATATGTTTGAAATGTTCAATGACTTCGGCATCTAATAACATAGTAACTTAACTGAACAAATGAGAAAAATTGAATGGCAAGAATTATGAGATATTGAATGTGAAAATGCAATATGTGCTAGAAAAGCAAGAAGTATTAGAAACTCTTAAGTAAATTATAGAAGAACTTGAGGATATCCTACGCCACCTTGGGTTGCCAAAGAGGCCATTAGAGGACCATCTCCTGGCGACTAAGCCAGAAACAGATATTTATTATACTGGTTCCAGCTCACAAGGAGTTTCAAGCTCCAAGCTCAAGCTCCAAGTGCAAACATCTTAATTCATTCGAAAGGTGAAAAGGCAAGGAAGCGAGCTCTTCAAGCAAGAATCAAGACTTGATCAACATGAGACAGGAAAACATTCTCGTATGAAGAAAATTGTAAGGGTGAAATGTTACAATTGTAGTAAGAGGAGTCACTTTGCTCATGATTATGGTGAGCCAAAGAAGGTAGACACCTTCCGTGTTCTTAAGTGAGGTACTTTTATATCAAGTTTGGTTTTTTTGAATCTAAACCTTTTATGGACTGTAGATTCGAAAGCAATAGACTAGAGATGCCTTAATTGAGCTCCAACAAATTTCGATTGAAATGAAATGGATTTATGTAGAAAACAACTCTAAAGATGAAATAAAAGCAATTGACATTTGCCAAATATGCGTGGTGAATACACTTTATTCCTACACAATGTATTATATGCTCTAGAGATTCATCGAAAGTTTGTATCTGTGTTAGTATTGGTTCAGCTTAATTTTAATTTGAACTTTCATAATAGTGGTGTAGACTTGTATTTAGATATGAGTTACTATGGTTGTGGTTACTTTCGAGATGGTTTTATTGTGTAGAATATTGACTATAGTAATGTCAATATTTGTTATTCCCTCTTCACGTCTTATGATTCATATGATATAATAATATGAATGTATGACATGCTAGACTTAGTCATATTGACCAATAACGAATGACTAGATTAGCCAAAAACAGCTTATCAAGTAATATTGAAAAAGTTGATTTGCTCATATATAAACATTGCCTAAGGGAAAATAACAAGGAAACCATTTGGAAAAGGAACGAAACTGAAATTTTTTTGCATTTAATCTATTCAAAGTCTGTTATGCTGATTTACAACGCAGAGATGGTTATTCCACCGCCGGCTAAACCGCCGAAAATAATAAGCTTTTCTCGAGCCTCATGTTCTGAAGACGCACTTTACCAACAAGTACGTGCGTGCCCAAGTGATCCATCGCCCTACGTACTGCCCCTGTCGTGTAATCAGCGATCTCACAGGAGAAGGCTTTTTTAGACTGAGCATGGAGTTCACTCGGGATTTGGCGGCCGCTGCAAAGATAGGAAAGATACTGGTAGAGATGCTGCTGCTCAAGGGCATCCCTGCCGTCGCCGTCCACTTGAAAAGAGAAGAAAAGAATCATTGGCAAAATCAAGGCGGTCATCTGTTCTGTTAGAGAACCAGGGGCAAAGTTGCTTGGCGAACTCTTGAACTTGCAGGCTGTTTTTGTCGTAAGACTCGGATCGATGTTCGAATTGGTCTTTACTTGAGAAATATGGGAATGAAAGAGAGCGTGAGATTTTTATCTTGAAGGCTGCTTATCTTGAGCTGTTCCTAGTAAGGTATCTGTATGCGAATGCATAGGTTTGCATGGATCATCAGGGCAAAGTATGATTGAAAAGATGAGGCGGCGGCTCAACTCAGTAAATACTGAAGGGGTAATAACCATTTGAGATGGCATGATTCTGACTCAACTTGATATGTTCAGCGTCTTAATCCAAATAGACAGAATATTATCTTAAACACGATTCATTTCGAATTGCACGCTTTTGGCTTACTGCTTGAGCCATTTTGATATTGAGAGAAAGAAGAATCATATGGCATTCTGGTACTTTTGGGTGCACCAAGTCCACTTCAAGAATCTTTCCAAGAAGAGAACCTATACCAGTTTCTGACTTGCAAAGATCTGGCAATCTCTGTAGCTCCAAGATCTCAATTGATATTTATGGGTGAAAGCACAGGATGCTACACTTATTAGTCGACCAATGATCAGATTGATTGAATGTGGACTAATCATGAGAAAAAAGCAGGCCCCTCTGTCAAATGGATATATTGTTTGAATGCTGGATGAAGCCAGGAGGACTTGAGATTGAAGCTTGTTACTTGAGCAAATACAAAAATCAGACGTTAACAGTAATTTCAGCAAAAGAGACGGAAGTGACAGATAAATGAATTGAATTCATTGAGGAGTAACATGTTATTTCAGTATTATACCCATCTTAATCACATTGAGGAACCTGTAATGCCATTTGAATATTCATGAACTTGTTAGGCTTCCCAAGAAATTCATTGCTTCGTGCTGTCGCACACAGTATACTTCCACAGGATAAGAACATGAATCCCTGAAAAGTACCAAAAAAGCAATATATCCTGGAAGAATTGCCCAGACAATTACTTCGTTCCTTTCTATTTCTCTGCAACAATTACAGCTTCAGGCTCAAAATCTGCAGTGAGTAAACCAGCGGCTCTCGTCTATCTCAAGCAGGACAATGTTGAAGGCTCTTGAAAAAAGGGAGCCACAAAGAATGAACTGCGTGTCTTTTCACCAAAAATTTTTGGGTGATTTGAATGATATCAATCCACTTTCTGTGTGGCCCAGATGATGAGCAAAGCGCCAAGACTTGTGCAACTTCATTCTAATTGAAGGAACCTTACGAGCTTATAGCTTGCCATATCATCTGGACAGCATCTCCATCCTTCGATGGGTACTGAAACTCATAGAAATTATTGATCTCTTTCAACCTCTGCCACATTCGGGTCCACTCATCCTTTCCAATACTCCTAATGAAATTTATGAGGAAGTTTTTCTTTATAGCATCAGAAGTACGAACGAAGATGCAGAATTGGGAGTAGTCGAGGACATCCTCATATGGAAGCTCGATTTCATCACTAATGATGACCGGGACACAGTGACTGGCAATGGCATCAAAGAGGCGGTTGGATGAGGGGGTATCACCAGCTATGTTGAGGCAAAACTTGGATGACCGCATTCCTTGTGTAGCTTTTCTGATTCCATCCTTTTGAACGCTTCCAAATGAGAAATGCACATCTTTCTCATCCTTTAGGAGATAGAACAACTCTTGCCGCACATATCCACCCTAAATATCAGGAGAATAAGAGCAAGATACAAAACCGAAATGAGAAGGCAAAACATCAGATATCTTGATCTGTTAACATAAGAATCCCTGAGCTGACCAGTTTTTCAAGAGCATTCAAGAAGGTAAACATGATCCTGACAAACCTATTGTTTGTATCAAAATGTTCTCCACAAATTTCATTATGTTTGATTCCCATAGACATTATAACAACCAACTTTTTAGCAAATAAAGAACATTAAGTAGAGGATATTCAAGATGCGAACTCCTTGATGCCTGTCAAAGCAATTCTCAAGCATATCATCTCAAACAGAAAATGGCAGAGAGTCATAGCCAAACCAAACTCAAATAGTAAGTACCAAGTACATGTGAGTCACGCATTTATGTTGATCCAAGGTTGGGAAAATTTTCGGGGACAGATAGAACAAAAAAACTGATAAATAATAAGGAACTTATAACTGAAAATGGATTTTGTGGGCAGGCACATTTTAGGAAAATTTTTACTGCCCAGACAAACCATGTACCATGACTTTGCATCTAGATGAACAAGCATTCATCTGAGTGAGGTAGTCACAGCTTGAAATAGTTCAGCAAGCAAGTCTAAAATTTGCTCTCAGCTTCAATGAACTTTTGAAAATTGTGCTTAGTCCATATCGATACAAAAATGGTGCAAAAGATTATCTACTTGGCATTACTGGATTGATTACAAATGAATTTCCCCTGGCACATATCTAATGCACGACCCCACCTCCTCAGAAAGGTTTGATGGAGAATAATGGGAAAAAAACGAAATTTTGGTTTTTAAAAGGTTGCATATGGAAACTAAACTCCCTTTGATTCTCCCAAAAAAAGTTTTCATATTTAAAACTTGCTTTCAAAGAACTCGAAAAGAAATCATAAAATTCAAGGAGTCCTTTCTAGTTATACAGGCTAAAAAGACAATGAAATTGTTTTCAATAGTAACAGAAATAAATAAAACCCCTGATAAATGAAAATTTCTGCAACTACATTTCCACGTTTACAAATAAGGATGCACTATGACATGGATTCTACTCTTTGCAACAATTTCAATCCATATGGGTTATATAATCTTCAAAAACAAATTCCTTTCAGCTTAACCAAACAAACTTTCAGTTGAATTCAGACAAAATCAGAGTTTTCTTGGATCTATCATCCGATGGAAACCCGAGCAGATAAGGAAAAGGTTTCTCCTTGTATACTCTCGTAGTAATCCCAGTAAAATTAGGCTGAACTCAGACCTCTATATCTCCCAACTGCAATCGAGACGCCAAAAACAGTAGATTGAACAGATATAACCTTCTTAAAAAGTCTGGCCAGCAATTGTTAGTAGCACAGATTGAGTTTAATAGCCAAACAAATGAACTAGGATAATCAGCTAAGATAACATTGCAAGTGACATACAGAAACATCAAATTCCAAGAGACACAAAGGACTGCAGATGATCATCACCTGTAACGACTGGAGACTAGAGCTAACAATTCAAGTCTATAATTTCTCTTTTATAAATGAGTTTAAGCAAATGCAAGCATAGAGATGAAATCAGAAAAGGTGAAAGAGAAATTACGCATGAGAAGGACCGCGGTATCTAAAGGAGCAAGTCGAGAACAGACTCAAATATCACACCCTGGTGTCCATATGCAGCGACTGACATATCATGCTATCTAAAAACTGGAAAAGAGGGCAAACTCACATCTTTTCTGTATATGGCACCTTGGAAGTACAGCAAAGTTGGACGGCTATCAAAACCCGAGTTATCATCAGCGTAGTTCCTAACCACATGTTTGTACGGAGCAATCACATCCTTGTCGACATTGGCAACATTCGGAGGGTACCGCCCAAAGTCTGCTAATATAAACATAGCTGGCCACAGCTTCATCCTTGCATCCAACATGCTGTTCGGATGATGAGCCACAACTACATGGTCTCTTCCACCGGACCTCTTCCATTCCGGTCGTGCTGCCAAATAACTGACCAACTTCTCCTGCAGCAACTTATTCTTGCTCTTCTTTTGATGTGGGTTCGCCTTCGAAAACCGGTTGTAACTTAAGGAAGAGAAGAACGGGACGAAGATCACGTCAGCTTCGTTAGAATTATGGACCCTGACCGCACTGCGACCACCCGACGAATTGGTGAACTCCGAGGAGAGGAGATCCAAAGTCAGCCAATACTCTATGCTGTGCTGCAAGTTCAATCCCCCAGGGTAATCCGGAATCTTAGTCCGAATATCCGGCCAAACGCCCTTTCCCTCGCCTTTCCAATCCAACAGTCCGAAATGAAATTCCGGGGGCAAATCATACATGTAGACCTTGAGGGCCGCTTTATTATTATTACTATCATCATCATCAGGCGAGCCGCATTTCGCGTCCGCCTTCGCTCTCGGCGCTTCGCCGGCTTCCTCCTCGCCGTCCATGAGGATCGACCGGTTCCCGACCGAGGGGCCGACCTCATTCTCACTCCGGCCCTCGCGGTTAGCTGCGGCGGCGGCGGCGGCGGCGGCGGCGGCATCCAACGTGGCGAGGAGCTTGGAATTGGGGAGCAGGCTGTGGTCGATGAAGCGAGGACGGCCGCCCGCGGACTGCAGCACGAAGAGCCAGGACAGGAGGAACACGAGCGAGGTGGCCGCGAACAGGGAGAAGACGAGCGATTTCCGGGAGAGGATGCCGAGGGCGGGGCTGTTGTTCCTCTCGGCCATTGCGAGACTCGACGCCGAACCGCGGGACGAAATCAGCGATCCCGAGCAGAGCAGATCATCATCTCATTCCAGCTGGAAGCACCACGCTCGCAAAAACAGGAAGAAGGAGAAAAGGCAGCCGATTTTAAGGTTCCGCAAGCGGGAATGGAACGGAATCGAACGGAATCGATCATTAAATGCTCGTCGCGTTCTCATTCGAGATCGCCACTTCCTCCCCCGCAGGAAGGAAAGAGGAGAAAAAAAAAAAAAATGCGGCTTGCCTACTGGAAACGGAAGCCCGGGGAAAACGAAGCAATGCAAAGGAAGGAAGGAAGGAAAGAGGAGAGACTCACGAGAAACGCCGGCCATGGCTTCCACCGGAAACGTCTCCAACGCCGTCGCCGCCGCCGCCGCCGCCCCCGCGATGGTGATGTCCTGCGGTTGTGATGGTGACCGGTTGACGCGGCGAGACGAGGGGGAGGGAGAGGCTGATGGAATGGCGATGGCTGGGCGGTCGGTGCGGTGGAGGAGGGAGGAGGAGGAGGAGGAATGGCGTCGCGTCGAACGATGCGAGAGAGAGAGAGAGAGAGAGAGAGAGAGCGCGTAGGAATAGGGGAAGGGGGGCGGGGGGGCCGACTGTGGAAGCGGGACGCTCTGTTTTCCGCTCGCGGGGCTTCTTCTCTCCTGTTTTGCTTGGTCGGACGTGTTCTTCTCTCTCTCTCTCTATCTCTAAAGCTATCCTTTTTCGTTTTTCGTTTTTCGTTTTTTTTTTTTTTTGTTTTTGGTGCCGTAGATTTTTTTTTTCTTTTTCTATTTTTATGTTTTTTTGTCCCCTCTTCTTCTCCTCCATTTTCACTATTAAAAAAAAAAAAAAAAAGAAGCCAAAAATGCCTCCTACGGTTCGATTTTAATTTAAAGTAGCGAAGTTGACCCGAAGTTGACAAATTTTCTTAAATAAGAACCCGAAATGAACTTTATGTCAAATAAAGACATAATGTTGACCCATTATCTCAAATAAGAACCCGAAGTGGTTGAATCAATTCCAAATAAGAACCTGAGCTTGTTGGTCAGCCAAATATTCGTCGGCTATCAAGTATGTGACATTTTTGACAATTGGAGTTTGGGCAATTTTG
Organism: Eucalyptus microcorys; assembly: GCA_014182515.1. NCBI lineage: Eukaryota > Viridiplantae > Streptophyta > Magnoliopsida > Myrtales > Myrtaceae > Eucalyptus > Eucalyptus microcorys. The sequence continues at coordinate 28,942,785 of CM024562.1, read as the reverse complement.
TCCAAAAAAATATAAGGAAAATTAACAAATCCTAAAACAGACAAAAAAAAAATCCTAGGTTTTTTACGGTCTCCCTATTCTTTGTACTCATCCTCCACAAAGTCAAAGACCGAAGATCTCCCCATTCCTTGTACCCATCCTCTGCAAAGTCGAAGACCCAAATCCTCCGCTTGTTGAGGCACGAATTCAAAAACAAGAAAAAAAACCCGACGCTTCTTTCTTTGTTTGCAGAGACTCAAATTCTCCGCTGGTTGAGCAAGGCGAGGAGCGGCGGGGGAGAAGAAAGAAGAAAACGTAAACATCTAAATGAATAACCTAAACCTAATTAATATATAATTTTCCCTTTTTTTTTCCAATCACAAATTTATGATAAAATTGCCCTTATTTTAATTGCCGGAAAATGTTTGCCGACGAGCTAAGGTTCTCAATAGAGATTAACTTAATCACTTCAGATCTTTATTTGATGCAAAATTCACTTCAGGTCATTATTTGAAACAATCGGTCCACTTCGGGTCTTTATATGACACAAAGTTTACTTTGGGTTCTTATTTAAGAAAATAGATTCATTTCGAGTCCTTATTTGAAATCTTCCCTTTTTTTTCTTTTTCTATTTTTATGTTTTTTGTCCCCTCTTCTTCTCCTCCATTTTCACTATTAAAAAAGAAAAAGCCAAAATTGCCCCCTATAGTTCGTTTTTAATTTAAAGTAGCGAGTAGCAACCCCTTGCCTTCTTTTTATCTTTATTTTCTATTTTTATATGGAATCCGAGTTGTCGTGATAAAGCATTTCGCAATAGACACATAATGTTTCTAGTTCGGATGGTGAAGTATTTTCAAAAGAAAAGGAATCTAATTCTGAAGTTGATTCAAAGCAAAATGAGTTATTTTGTTTAGTGAGAGTCAGTTGAATATAGTAATGGTACCGTATTAAAGATGCTACGTTTCCTATTCTATTTTTAGATTCTTATCATAGAAATAGTTTTTTTATCGAAAAAAGAAATTTCTGAAAAAATATATATATCAAGTCTCCCGATTTACTACATTAAATAATTTGTCTTTTTTTTTTCTTACTAACCGGTGAGATATCTTTACACTAAGCATAAAAGACATTATAGAAGTATTTAGGAATACACAGAAACATTGACATGAAAAAATTATGTATAATGAGACATCTTGATATTTTCTCGTGAGCACTTCATGGATGATATTAATTTATGTCAATTGAAAATGATGGTTTGAAAAAATTCTTATTTTATGCAATCGGTTTAATTAAATTTTTTCTTTTAAAGTTTTACATGGTAGAATATAACTGCGATTATATTTTGGAAAATTTTTAAAGAGTCTTTTTTTTTTTTTTTTTGTTTCATAATATGATCCCATTATACATGTATGTATATAAATGACAACCTATAAGAACAGGTTTAATGGAGCTATTCATAACACAAATAAAAAATTTTGCATTCTACCTTGACAATTGATCTATAAATTTGCTTGACAATGTAGAATAGAATTATGTTTTTTGAAAAAAAAAATTCTTCTCTACAAAACAAATTCCTATGAAAGTAGAACCCAACATTAAAAAAGAAAACATAGTGTCCGCAACAAACATAAACAAATCATGTAAAACTATTAATCATAATAATTAGATTTCTACGTAGAAATAGAAAAAAGGCTACCACTTTAAACATGTTAGTTGCAGTGGAGGGGTAAAAATAGTGCCGTCTTCTTTAGTATAATTATACATTATATTTGTCCCAAAGCTGCATCTTAGATATAAATAATAAAAAAACATAACATAATGGAAACCTCTTATGTTCACGCAATCCAGCGCATCTGGAAAAGTTATGGACTTATATTGTGACCTCTCAACACGTCTGACCTTAGATATTGAATCGAGGACGAACCGAATCTTAGACCTCCCTACTCTTGAACATGAGATGGACCACTTCTTGGTAAAGAAGAAGTCAATTTGTTTAGTCTCATCTTTCCTCTTTTCGAGAATGTTGATCAAAACCACCTCCATCGCTGCTTCTAAACTAGGATAGGGCCTGCCTGAGACAAACACCCGATCTAGCAATTCTTTCTCTAATCTACGTGGATCTCGAGGAACAAGTTTAATCAGCGAGAAAAGTTTTGACTGGTGATCTGATGATGCTGACTGGGTTCGGTGATAACTCGGCGTGGATTCAACTAGCTTGAAATGGTCTCTCCTTGTTGAAGCAGAGGAAAGTAGACTCATTACTTGAGGTCTGAATTTTTCATCAAAGCACCTGAAGTGACCATCACGATGCGGCTCCTCTCTAGAGGACCAGGTCCGGTTCCCTCGTTTCATGCTTTTTGTCTTCCAGTGGGAATTGAAAATGATATCATCGCAGACCCATTTGACAGAGACCTGAATCTCGGTGAATTGAATAATCGCCAACGATATGTGTCAGATCTGAGGTTGTCATGGGACTATATATTAATTGAAGGGCAGAGATGCTCGGGTCTTTAGAAATTGCAGAATCATAATTGGGTGGGAAGTCAAAGATCGCTGAGACATTTACAGCTTCTGTACGTGATAGCGTGCTCCTTTTAGTAAGGTCCCTTTTCAGGGCACTTCATCGGTAACTTCCTAAGGTGGTCTGGAGGTGACGAACATTTCATTGATGAAAACACGAAATTGGCTTATGAAAAGGGGACACTCGTGCTGCTTTTACTGATGCCTTTCTTTTAACATTATGCGATGGCGATCCTTTCAGCTAAACTTGAAAAGAGTCATTCAACTTTTGGTCCCCCAAAAAGTATGGGAAGAGCTGTAGATTTTAGCATTTACCTTCTTATGGGAAAAAGGCTGTATGATTCAACCACGACAAGGTTTTGGGTCGGATTTGCAGGCGTATTAGCAATGATCCTAAGCAAGGAAGTTGATTGTGATATATTTTTTTTTTTTTGGAGGAAAACAATACCTAGAATAGGGTTATATGCTATTTTACGACTAGAGTAACTAGATTAACTAAAGAGAAAATTTCACATAAAGGTTCAAAGTAGAGCCGTTTTCTCAAATAAGTACCTAGGGTGAATTTTGTATCAAACATGGGTCTGAAGTTGCCAACTCTATCTCAAATGAGGGCCTCAACTCGCTAGTTGGCCAAATTTTCGCTAGTGGACTTATTCCGGCGATTGGAGAGCATGGGCATTTTTGTCCAAAGATTGTAATGGTTAAAAAAATGTAAATTAAAGATTCCAAATTGAATTCTAGGGCTTTTTGCATATTTTCTTTCTTTCCCATGTCGATCTTCAATTTTCTTAGTGTAGATTTTTCTTCCAACCAAATTAAAGAGAATCATCTCCGCTCTTGAATTCTCTTTATAGATTTTCTCCTAGTTAAATCAGGAAGATCCCAAATTGATTTTGTCTAAAAAAAAAATCTATTTTGATCCAAATTAAAGAATTTTGACTCGAATCTTCCCCTCCCCCGATGTCCCGAGCTTCTCATAGAGCCTCTCCTTGACCTGTCTTACCACTCCTCCAAGCTTCTCAGCTTGATAGTAGTATCAATCTCTCCAGAAAATAGGCTTGAAATGAAATCTGTGAAGGAAAGAGAAGCGTGTATTTAATACTGGGCTTTTATAAGACAACTGCAACCAAGGTCAAATTAATTTTGGTAATTGCTTTGAACCAATTCAGTTTATAACTTGAATTGAAGAATTTGTATGCTTTTCAAAGCAAACCAAAACCAACTATTTTTGGTGAAGCCTCTTGTTGACGAGTTCTTTTGTTGATCGAAGCATCATGAATAGAAGAATTTTTTTGTGCAGCTAGTTTCGCTCAAAGACACATGGTGTGCCACTTTGAACTTGCTGATCAAAGCATCGTAAATTGAAGAATTTTTTTGTGCAGTTAGTTCCACTCAAAGACACATGGTGTGCCACTTTGAACAAGCACCGGAGGAGTGTCGATTTCATTAAATTTCAACATCCCCTAATTTGCTTCGTTTTGACAAAGGTCAATTTATTAAATCAGTGCATTCGATTCTTCGTTCATCTAAGAATAGCCATTGCAACTTGTTCAAGCAATGTGCATCGACAAGCTACAAGCATATCATGGAATATCACACTGATGGCAGCGAGATGTGAAGCTGAAGAGTTTCACTTAGTCACTATTTTCACCTTCTTTGATGCGATCTTGTTCAGTTAGAAAAGTGCAACAATTGGCAGATGCATCACAAGAGTTTTACACAGTCTGCTCTCGAAGCCTCCCTATTCCTCTCAGACGAAACTTAATTGCAAAGCTAACAACAATAGTGGGTCAAGCTACAAAAATCATCGAACCGGAATATTAGCGCAACTCATGCAATAGATTGACAGTGAATCAAGAGGATCACACAGTCGCACACTAGCAATGACGAAGAAAATGTGTGCGGGAGAGAGAGAGAGCAGAGGGGATTGTTCGTCTTTTGGGAGTGAACGACGAGGACCTCAATGGAACCAAGTCGCTGGGAAGATCACATTCGAGCTCCCGGACAAGATGCTATGCCACGCGAACTCCTTCCTCGACCGCCCAATCTCCTCCCTCGCCATCGACGACGACCACATGCACGACGATATGTACTTTGTCCTCCTGCTCGATGGCTTTCCGAGTCACAGCAGCGCCATCAAAATGTTGGAATGAATGGGTCTGTGTCTGAGAGAGAGAGAGAGATGTGAATGAAGGAGGAGATGAGAGGCTGAGGATTTGGGATCGGAAATCCAAAAAAAAAAAAGGGAAGCTTCTCTTTGATTTGGTTGGGTGAAAAATCTACTAAGAGATACTATTTTTTACCCGGTTACAGTTTTTGGACAAAATTGCCCAATGATTTATATACTGGAATATGCCCATCAGAGAAGATTTGGATAACCAGTGAGTTTGGATCCTCATTTGAGACAAATTAATAACTTCATATTCTTTTTTGAAATAAGGTCCACTCTGGACCCTTATTTGAGAAAACGCTTCAACTTTAAATTCTTATTTGAAATTTTCCCATAACTAAATACAAGATTAGGCAAGAGAAGTGGGTAAGCAAATTAATGAAATGGTATCGTTTCAGTGCCCTCACCAGTGCCATTAAGGCGATCGATTTAGCGAATTCCATGTGCTTCGCGTACAAGGCCATAAACAGCCCACAAAGTGTGCAACTAAATGCAAAAGCTTCGACCGGAGGGACTGATCAGGGATTTCTCAATCACACTGAGGTAATCTCTCAATGAATACAAACAAATCCGGCAGGTCAGCAACAAAGAACCTTAGTTAGTCTTCGCCTATTCAGAAAAGATAAGGGAAGATGTCCAAAAGCTGCGCAAGGTTATTTTTTCAATTGCCTTTTTCAACTGGGCAGTTGCCGCGACACAAAAATCTGACCTTCATTACTACAGTCAAACAAACGAGAGCAAGAGCAACTTATTCTACTTATATAAAGTGCAAGAGACAATAGCAAATCAGTGGCCACTGATTCTAGCATATACTAAATTTGCAGATTCGATCTGTACTTCTTTAAATGTAGACATCACAGCCCTCCAAAAAGCAGCTGAGAAACAGGGGGTCAACTGTACAGTTTTATCCATGGAGTGGCTGGTCACTTCCAGTTGTGGCTCAAGTCTATATTTACTCGATGAATAAAGCTGACTATATTAAGATTGATCTACAAATTTACTTTATTAAGCAATTTGGCAAATTCATATTGTTCTAACACAGTCAATTTGCATTACATGCCACCTCACTCATTCTTCGTTTGGAAGATAGATGTTGGAAGCAAATGCGGGGGCAGGTGGAGATCTTTCTTATATCCTTCTCAGAAAAAATTCAAATTTTCTCAAGTTTCCACATCCTTCTCTCATTTTCTCCCCCTCCCTTCTCTCTCAAACCAAGCATTAGTACAGCAATTTTCAGAACACTCTAATACGCTACCTTCACAAACTGGTCTTAATATGCCAAACATTACTCTTATCCAATTAGAAGGATCATCGTCACTTAGAAGAGACCATCAAGCACGCTATCGAATCCATTTGATTTTAAATGTCATCCACAAGAGAATCAGCTGAAATGAAACCTATGAATCATTATAAAACAAGCGACGCCATTTAAATATGAAGACCGAAAAACCAAGATGATTGAAAAAAGATCGTGCACAACGTTCCTTCTATTACTTTAACATAATCATCACATACTTTTTAACCTCTCTAAGCCAGTATATCTAGATTAATCGAGCGCCCAAATAATATTTTTGCAAAGAAAATTATAACATGCATAATTAGCATTTCCTCCCTCTTACATAAATTCATCTCCACTATCTAATTTTCTTACATATAAAAATAATTGCAACACGTCAGCAAGGTGCCACTGATTGAGGCATTACATCAAATACTTCCTATTCTCAATGATGTACTATACCCCTCATATCATCTTATCAAATAGTTCCTAAAAGCATGGCACGTAAAAAATACACAAGATCATCGTGAGTTATATAAGACTGAGAGTTTGGAATTAAATAATAGACAATGAGGAAAAATAACACTAAACAGCAAAAGTGGAATGCTCCACTAAAATTACCTTCTGCAGGTTCCTCGACAACAATGTGAAGCTTCATCTCCCTGTTCCACACACAAGGAACACAGGAGTCACAACCACAGGGCGACCTCCTGTTCAACACCACCCACACCACCGCCGCGCCCCTGCCCCCCCGGCACCCTTTACAACCACTTCTCCTATCCTTGAAAGCCAAATTTTCCTACATCTTTTACCAATCCAAGCAAGATTCATCACCTAAAAAAGATCCTCCTGCCACAAAGTCGCCAGCACCTCACTCTCCATCTTCTCCACACACAGATTGCTTAATCTCCTCTTGTTCTATTGCCTATAAGCAATGGCACAAGAGATACAAAGAGGCTTAAGATAAATAAGTTGAGACCTGAGGGCTCGAGTTGTTTTCTGCTGACTTTGTTTAGATAAAGAATCAAGTTCTGAAGAAAACTATTGACTTTAAAAATTTTGCCACGTAAACAATTTTACAACGCATTACAATGGTTGAAAAACCTCAATATCACTCATTCTCATTTTCACTTTTCACAGGATCAGAGGTCACAACAGGGAGATTCCTTCTATACTGAGAAGAAGTCAGCCTCCTCTCTAATGGTGTCTTCCTCTTGCTCACGACAAACCTGTTTACTCCTTTCCGCATTGGCATTATTGATGGGAAATCCTCATCTGGTATCTGGCTCAGCTCTGAAATGTCCTTAATCTGGGCAACACGTCGGAACCACCTCTCTGCCTTTGCCTCTTCTGACATGTCCAGAGGATCAGGTTCTTTCACAGCTGAACCCTCCAAGCTCTTACCTCTCCACTGCTCTCTCACGTTGAAACTTTCTGATGGTTGGCGTGAACTGCTCACCAGATTTGTCCTCTCTCTTTTATCCCTACCAGCTTGAAATGATCCAACACCTACACTACTCCCACTACTCATCTGAGGATTGCCGAAGTCCTTTAGCGTCCCCATATTATGTGACCCTTTATTCAAGGTTGAACTATGAGTTGAATTCTCTATGTTCGAGCTCCCACCATCACTATGCCGGTTGTCCATTGGTTGTCCATTGCGATTAGGCAGCATTGAACTTGAATCATTTGCCTCCAGTGGAAGCTCCCCTGGAGATGCAGTAGTTGAGTTTGTATCCAAAGAAGCCTTATTAGTAGTATTAGCAATGCCAGGCTGCTGGTTTTCCTTCGTAGTAAAGTACCCAGGTGGGAATGGGACAAAGGGAACAAAGTTGGACTTGTTAGCTTGTTCCATTGCAGCACGTCTTTTGTACGTTGGAGAAGTCAAAGAACGATCTTTCATCCTTCCAACTGCAAATCGGTTCTCTCCCTTACGCATGGGCATGGTCTCGGGGAAATCTTCGTCAGAAGTGGCAGATGGCAGATCTTGGGCATCGTGTAAATCTGCAATTCTCCTAAACCATCTCTCAGAATTTTCTTCTCCACTCTCTTTATCTTGGCTTTCGGTATGGATAACTGGCTCGTGGGAAGACAGAAGACCAGCTCCTGATTTACCAGAGACATTAATTCCAGAAACAGAAGGACCCCAGTTTCTGGCATTTGAAGCAAGAGAAGCAGCCTCATCTGTCTCCAAGTTGTCTGACTCATTTTCAGAATTTCCGGGCTTCTTCGCAAACATATCAGCAGGTAAAGGCACAAAAGGAACAGAACCAGAAATGTTTCCTCTAGTCTGTCCTTGCTGTGGAGATGATGACTTGGAAAAAGGTGAATCAAGTCTCTTATTTGCATTCCAAGTTTGGTTATCATCAATATTTGGAGTTCCATCAGCAGTCAAGTTACTTCTGGTCACTTCTTTCCTCAGTGGCTTTATTTCAGGGAAATCTTCATCAGCTATAGCACCGTAAATGTCTGACGTGCTATCTAGTTGTGAAACTTTGTTGAAAAAGCTTGGTGCCTTCTCTGCATTGGCAGCAAATCTCCTCTCAATGTCGATTTTATGAGCATTTTCAACAGAACCATGACTTAAACCAAATCCAGATGGTACGGTGGATGACATCTCTCCAGGACGCTTGCATTCACATCTCAAGCATACTTGATTTCTCCCATAGTTGAAGAAGTCACATCTAAAAACGTACAAAAAATATATATATGATAGTAATAACTTTTAGTACTAATGATAGCCACTCACAAAACTTATTGTAAGAAACATCTAAATTAGCAAATACTCACTGAGGACACTCCCACTCTCTGCCTGTCAATTGCCTTTTTGGTCGTGCCTCTTCACATTCAAGGCATTTCATGTTTCTTGCAAAATTCATAAAACTACACCTGCTCGTAAATGTCAATGAGAGAGATTCAATTCGCATGTCATATCATAAGAAGCAGATTATACATATTGGTAAAAGACAGGATGGAATTTAGTTTGGTGACCAAGAACAAGGACTTGCCTTGGGCAGATCCAATCACCTCTTTTCATCTCAGTATTTGGCCCATGGGACCTAGGAATTTGTCCGTAGCCACCAGAGAACTGGTTCTCAAGAGAACCAGCAAAGTTCAATGGTGGAGCAGTATGACTTGGACTTGCCATCTCCCGTAGCAGATTCCGTATTGATGCAATTAAACTTTGATTACCAAAGTCACTTCTTTCTGGTGTGGTGGGACTGCAGGCATAACTCAATATAAACCTCATCAAATCAATTGTCTGCGCTTTATCCCCATCAACAATCTATGCATTGAAAACAAGCAAAAAGAATGCTGAAATCAGATGTCAATTTTGACCGCCAAAACACAATATTCACAGAATTGCTTGCCCACAAAGACACATCATAAATGATGAACCCTCATCAATCTAACAGAAAAACTATCAGCTCCAAGTAATGCAGTGATTTGGGATTGTAAGGAAAAAAATTCAGCAAGACTTAATAACGCGGATTTGCAATCACATAGGATGTTTCAACAAAACTTAATAAAGCAAAGTATTACCGCAAAACAATGAACTGGATTACCTCAGATAGGGTTGCTGCAAATAGAACAGAAGGATGAAAATGAACTGAAAAAATAAAGCATTTTCTACTGTTTGCAAAATCGACACTAACTTCAAACTACATATTAACAAAGTGACCGCACTAACTATGCACAGCCACAACTTCAAATTAGTGAAAGTTCCAATTGACTGAATTATAAGAAATGGGTTCTAAATTAGAAAGAAAACTAGACCGAAATGAAATCTTAACATCTAGGATCCAACCAGTAAATGCAAGCCTGCAAGAACCGTTTGTGTATGCCAAATGATCTGGGAAATTCAGATAGAGTAGGCGGCCATCAGCAAAGCAGGCAAGCATTGTTCACCAAGCGTACGAACATAAAGTAAGATCAGATTAGATAAAGCTCACTTGGTATCACCAATTTTGATGTTGTGTACACATTTGACAACCAACAAGCAAATAAAGTATTGATCAGCGCAACAAAGTTACAAGCAAAGGAAAAGTGAAAATGAGTTCTTACACCAGCTTCTTCCCCAATCATGAACGCCCTCATCTTTCTGATGGAATCATCAGCATTTCTGAACAAGAAAGGAGCTCCATTTTCGACCACCACGTCAATATCACTCTTCGACAGTGCCCTACACAACCAACACCAGGCGTGAACACTCTACCCATCGCTGAACCAAAAATACAACTACGGAGAGAACGAGCATTTCCATACAAACGATACCTGAAAAGATGAGGCCGATCGCGCGCAAAAGCCAAGCCAGCCTCAGCCGCGCGGACGACCTCCTCCCGCAATTCCACGCCAGCCACGAACTCGGCCTCGCCGCCGATTCCCCGCGCCGCCACCGCACCCAATCCCTCCTTACGGAAATAACCGCCGTCCGATAAGCTCCTGATGAGGTCGAGCCACTCCGGCCACGGATGAGCGGAGTCGGAGAAATGGTCGTCTCTGACAGCGCTAGCCTGAGCGTGAAACTGTTGCGGAGAGGACGCGACTCGGAGTGGAAGGAGACGGTTGGTGGAAGCGGCGAGGATGTGGTGGTGGAGAGCGCGGGAGGTGAGAGGAGACAGGTGGGCGGGGCGGCGGCAGTGGTGGTGGAGGCGCGCTAGGCGGGGGAGGAAGGGGCAGCGCGGCGGGAGAGGGGCGGCGAGGAGCATCAGGAACCTGGTGGCGCCGCCCATTCTCCTCGTCGTCGTCGTCGTCGTCGCCGCCGCCGCCGCCGCCGCCGTCGCCGACGGCTATGCTTAAACCTAGTCGGGGAACGGAGCTCGGGTTCGGAGTCGGTGGTTCGGGATGGGCTGAAACGATAAACCCCGAGCGCGATTTCATCTTTTGCGTCGAGGAAATTATCGTTTTTTAATATTGTTTTTATGCGGATCAAAATTCTTTAAAAGTGTCGGATGATATTTTTGCTTTTATTATCATTTTTTGTCGGAGATTTTTGCTTTTATAAAAACACTATTTGTTGCGACTCTTTTAACTCATGACCTTTTGATTTAAGTTAAGCTTAACAAAATTGATTTGAAGAAATTATGGAAAATCCCACTTTGAATTTTGATGGTGGTGTGCATTTGAATGTTAATGTTTCAATCATTGCACACTGATCCTAAACCTTTTTGTTTTGTTATGATCGCTAATTTGCCTTCTACTCTTCTTCTTTTCTTTTCTTTTTTAATTTATGTTATACATTTAACATTTTTAAGGTAAGACATAATTTACAATATCTTTCATAGGTGAAAAAGGATATCATACAAACTCCGAACGCATCGTACAAAATCACCTAAATTTGGGGCAAAATGTTTTTTCTTTTGTTTGTATCTTAAATTCTTTAAATGATATATAAAGCAAACTCTTAGAAGCTTGATGTACAGCTCGGATTTACAATCAGTACCCTCACATATATGATAAACCCTAAATTAGTAAAGTAGTTAAGGGATGATATTGACTTTCACCATTTTGCAATCATACTTACAATTCAAAATACGCAAAAAGTTTTCCAGGTCGAGAAAAAATTAGGAGATGAGGAGAAGAGGGAATTGTTTCACGTTTCAATTAATTTTAAATTAGAGTTAATACTACCAAGAATATCTCAAATCGGTACACTTGGTTACATTTACCTCAAGTTAATTTGTGTATTACAGAGACTACATTTATTTCACATTAACTTCAAACTAATATATCCATACCATAATTACCACAAACTAATATCTCGAGAACAAGCTAATATTTTCCTTTACCACCAAGCTTGGCAAGGGTCGCCGTTGACCCTCACCGATCATAAGTAAAGGCCAACGACCTTCACTAGCCAATGGATGAGGGCCGTGACCCTCACAGGCCCTTTAGGGGGAAAAGGTATTAAAAAGAAAAAAGAAAAACAACATTATAAAAATTATCAATATCGACGCTAATTGTACCATGTAAAATGGACAACATCTGAGTCAGTATTTTCTATTCAAAATCAATTAGGAATGATTATGTTGGTAAATCATTAAGAGGTTTAGAACTCAATCAACAAAACCGAAAGTTTTAAAACTTTTTTGGTAATTATCTTGTCATTAAACTACTATAATTACACTCTATTTATTTCGCGAAAAATAAACAATTTATAAAATATTTTTTTTCAAAAATGATCATTTATATCAAAAGCAATTTATGTTGAAACATCTTCGGGGATTTGAAAACAAAATTCATTCATTTATTTTTACAAATAATACAAATGATCATTTTTGAAAAATATTTTTCAAATCATTTATTTTTCGCCAATCAAACTGAGAGTAGGCAAGACAAGTGCATTTGAGCAAAGGACACAAAGCATGAAATAAATAAATAAATAAAGAAGAAAAAAAAGAGAGAGCTAATAAAAAGATTTTGCAAGATAATATTTGGTCGACCCGATTCAATCAAGTTGCTCTGTCGAGCAAACCCGTATTACCTGGCAAGAGCCCAAATAACAATAACTTATCTCAAGGCAATCCTAATTCCATGCTTGGCCCATTCATTTTAAGCCCAATGGCCTTCTTTTGCTCCCTTCAGTCTGAGTCCCCCACTAGAGACCAGGAATTGTTTTAAGAGTAATCCATCAAATAGACTACTCAAGATCTATATGCCCCAAGTTCAATAAATGCACATTTGCACGAGCCTCTCTATAATTGTGATGTTGCTGAAGATATGGAGGATAACTCGGGCAAATTCTGCTCGGATGATATCTAAATCACTTTGGAAATTATGAGAATCAAACAGCAACTCAAACCAATCGCATTACAATGAAAATATCAATGAAGATAACCCTTACCAAAGAAGGATTAAACACGTCAATCCTTTTAGCCTCAAGAAATTCGTGCCTAACCAACTATATAAGTGATATGGTCGATTAACAATTATTATAGAATCAATCCTTCGTTGCAACGAGACCTGCACGAGGCCCTCACCAGTCAATTTCATCAACATCCGTTAGGCAATTTCTATTTTATTTTCCAAACTTAGCCAACGTCGAGAAAGATCGTTACACGTGGCTCCAGCTACTACGCTTCAGAATAACTAACGCGACAGCGACGGCCGGTAGTAATTCGGCGTGCCATCGCAGTACTGACCGACAACAGTGCATGGAATCAATGGCCAACGACCCACGAGTTGAACCGAACACGAATTTAATTGAGGGCAAATGCCACGAAAACAAAACTCCAAACCATACTCGATATCGTTTGAACGTGATTCATGCTTTCTATCGACAAGACAGCATGAGGTCTCGAGGTCACTCGGTAGGGTCACAGGGGCAATGCCTTGAGCCCCAAAGAGTTTTTATAGTTTAAATCCATATTTTGCCATCAATTTAGGTTTATATCTATGAATAATTATTGGATATATATAATTTTTTTTTTTATAATTGAGGAATATAATAGAGAGTTGCGGAATGCTAATTATAGTGAAATCTCTTACTGGACGTAGTCTAATTTAAGAGTGAACAATGATAAAAACCTTGCATCTCGTTTTCTTTTTATTGCTTTTATTTTCTATTTTCTTATGATTGTGCATCGAATATCTTAATTTTTTTTTTTTTATTTTACGAAAACATCCAAATTTATACAAGTGTAATAAATATACCATTTACTTGTATAGGGAAAAGTACCAAAATAGTCCTAAACATTTTACATTAGTACTAATTAGGTCATAAACTCTTCAATTGGACAATTTAATCTTAAATATTTTAACATTGATACCAATTTAATTCATTCGGCTAATTTAACCAAGAAATTGTTGATGTGGCCACCAGCGGTCTTATGCGACACCACGTGGACAAAAATTATAAATTTTTTATATTTTTCAGTTTTTAAAATTTTTTTTTTCTTTTTCCTTTCTCCTTACCCCTTGCCCATAGGCTGGTTGGGGCGAGGGCCCCCGCACCCTCACCGTTCACAGGCGAGGGCGTCGGCCCCCGCCTAGATCCAGGCGAGGGCCTCTATGCCCTCATCAGCCACAGGCGAGGGCACGGCAGCCCTCGCCAGCCAAGGGTAAGGGCCTCTGTGCCCTCATCAGCCACAGGCAAGGGCACGAAGGCCCACGTTCATGGTGGGCGAGAGTCGTGACACCTCAAGCGAGACCGTCATGACCCTCGCCTAGATCTGGGCAAGGGCCCAATGCCATCGCTTGTGGCGGGTGAGGGTGTTGTGCACTCGCTTGGATCCGGCGAGGGTTGCTGCACCTTCTTTGCCACAAGTGAGGGCCGCCACGCCCTCGCTAGCCAATGGGTGAGGCTTTCGGCCCTTGACTGGATCTAGGCGAGGGCCAATGCCCTTGCTTGTGGCCGGCGAGGGCGCAGTGGCCCTCCTTAGTGGTCGATGAGGGCATGGGGCCCTCGCCCCCACCAACTTGGCCGGTGATGGTCAATCGACCACCTCGCCAGCTAAGGGGAAAGGAGAAAGGAAAAAATAATAATTTTAAAAACCAAAAAAAACATTTAAAAAATTACGAAATTTGTCCACGTGGCGCCACATAAGACCGTCAGCGGCCACGTGAACAATTTCCGGTTTAAATTAGCCGAATGAACTAAATTGGTACCAATACAAAAGGTTTAGGATTTTTTTTTTTTTTTTTTTTTTTTGTACTTTACCCACTTGTATAAGTTTACGGTTTAAAAATTTTGGACAATTGTATCACATTAAGTTGAGTGTTTTTAGTGATTTAAAAAAAAAAAAAAAAAAACAGTTGGTGAAGAGTATACTTTGAGTTTTTATTTTATTTTATGGTACTAGCCCTTTAGTTAGTTGATGTACCTAGGACAGTGACATGAGCGAGGTGTCAGTCGCTCTTCAAAGTTGTCTCTTTTCGCTTAGTTTAGGTTAGCTTAGATATCTATGCTGACCTCGACTTTAAGACAGCTTAGTTCCCTTGTTTGGCTTTCTGGGAAAATGTGAGAGTTGCTCGTCCAGATTTGCGGCCTGCGAGGGTCGTGCTTGGAATGTATCAGGAGATTAAATTAATTAGAGAAATGGATGCGACACACCAACCAAGATATACTCGACACTTTGGTCGTTGCTTGGCATCGTCCGAGGAACTATGTAAAACAAAGCATTTTAGGAATTAAGGTAAGAGAGACTAGAGAGAGGGCATTTCCTACGTTAGCCCTGCTTGGGTGCAGAGGTTGCATAATGTTCCTCATACACATAGGAAAAAACCAGGATTTTTTAACCTATCTCTATTCGTCCTTAATATAAATATATTGTAATATCATCTCGAGAGATGAATTGAGATCCTCTCTGTTTTGGGAAAGAATTTGCACCTTCAATCTTCCCTTCTCAAATGAATGATACATCAATGCATTGCAAGCTAAATGGCCACTATTAACCTAATTTGCAACTTAGGTATGAATCCTTGATTTCAAAATGAAGACATGCTGTCAGAATGCTTGATTTCACCACCCTAACAACTTCCCGCCACTGCATCCAGCTTGCCGACACCAACAATAGCATCACTCTACCCCCAGTTACCACCTCTCTTTCTTTCTCACCACCCTTTTGACCTCCCCCCACTGCCTCTGGCCATCGGCACTAACAACAGCACCACTCTACCTCCAGTTACCATTACCACCTCTCTCTCTCTCTCTCTCTCTCTCTCTCTCTCTCTCTCAAAATATGAAGGGAAAGGTAAATCGAGAAGAAGTAGTATAGGAATTTATGTGTATTTCTCTCTGATTTTCATTCAATGTCCAGAGTTACATTATATTACAGAGTATGTGTAGAAGAAAAGGAAATTATACAATGTACAGATTAGATCTGATTTTAATTGATTCAATAAAATCCCTATGATTTGATCTAATCAAAACTTTCCAAACTTCTGCGTATCTTCCAACACTCCCCCTCAAGCTGGTGGCTTGTAGATGTTCAAGACGCCTAGCTTGCTCAAGAAATACGCATGCTGTCTTTGACACAGAGGTTTGGTGAAGACATCCGCCGGTTGTTCTTGTGTTCCAATCCCTTGTGTCTCGACTATCCCTTCCTGGATTTTCTCGTGGGTGAAATGACAGTCAACTTTTATGTGCTTCGTTCTCTCATGCACGATAGGGTTGGATGCAAGTTTGAGGGCCGCATCATTGTCACAGAATAATCTTGTTGGTCCCTTGACCTGCACTCCAAGATCCTGAAGTAACCCTCTCAACCACACTATTTCACATGTGGTTTTAGCCATGGCTTGATATTCTGCCTCTACCAAAGATAACGAGACAGTTGGTTGTTTCTTCATTCTCCAGGAAAGCAAAGAATCCCCCAATTTGATACAAAAACTAGTTATCGATCTTCTGCTCATAGGACAAGTTGCATAGTCTGCGTCACAGTATGCAGTCATCTTCATATCACACTTCCTAGAGAGAAGAATCCCAAGACCAGGACATTTCTTCAAGTACTTCACAACCTTCAGCGCAGCATTCATGTGAGACTGTTTTGGCTTATGCATGAACTGACTAAGTGTCTGCACAGCATAACTTATGTCTAGTCTGGTCATAGTTAAATATATGAGCTTCCCGACAAGCTTCTGATAGCCCAAAGGATCCTTGAGTATAGAATCTGCCTCCTGAGATAGTTCAGCATCATAATCAGTGGTTGTCAGTTTGACATTTTGCTCAATCAGTACCACAGCTGGCTTACATCTAGATAATCCTGCTTCTGAAATGATCTCCAATGCAAATTTTCTCTGATTGAGAGAAATTCCTTGGCTAGATCAAGCAATTTCAATCCCAAGGAAATACTTTGGCGATCTTAGATCTTTAATATGGAAAGTAGAATGCAGGTATCCCTTAAGGCCTTTGATGGCTATTTCATCATTCCCCATAATGAGTATGTCATCTACATATACCATCAAGTAGATAGATGACGTACTTTGAGTCCATGTGAAAACAGCATAATCAAATTTGGATTGTTGAAAACCAGCAGCTATCAGTGATTCAGCAAATTTTGCATACCACTGTTTGGATGCTTGCTTGAGTCCATACAAAGATTTGTGGAGACGACATACTTTATTCTCCCCCTGTCTCCGTAAACCTTGGGGTACTTCCATATATATCTCCTCGTCTAAATCTCCATAGAGGAAGGCATTATGAACATCCATCTAATGTAACGACCAGTCTTGAGAGGCTACTACGGAGAGAAAAGAATGAACTGTGACATCCTTGGCCACGGGGGAAAAAGTTTCATGATAGTCGAAACCCTCTTTCTGTGTGAAGCCTTTAGCCACTAGTCGTGCTTTGTATCGTTCAATCGACCCATCTGCTCGATATTTGATCTTGTATACCCATTTACATCCAATTGCTTTACGATGTGGAGGTAATGGAACAAGATCCCATGTGTGATTATCCATGAGAGCCTTCAATTCTGCCTCCATTGTTGTTTGCCATCGTGGATCAGTACTTGCCACATGGAAGTTGGATGGTTCTTGTTCTTCAGAAATACGAGCAATGCAACATCGATGCGCCGGGGACAAACAATCGAAGGAAACATAAGATGAGATTGGAAAAGGAATACTTGGTGAATTCTTGACTCCACATATGTAGTATTTAGTCCAGGCAGGTGGTCAAGTAGCGCGACCAAAACGTCTGGGTCGATCATCTTCTGAAGATGTAGCATTGTTTGGAATTTCCACAGGAAACGAGTCTGAAGTAGGCAGATCTGAAGGAACCTCATCATTCAGTCTTTCATCCTGGACATCCACTAAATGTGTTGTGCTGGTAGTGGATTTGGAAAACACTTGTGTATCTGTCAACGGAGGGAGAAAAATATATCCGGAACCTACAGATCTATCTTCAGCAGAATAGGTTGGAGAATGCTTTGGTTCAGTGCCACTTTTGTTCCGGTTGGCAAAAGGAAAAATAGTTTCTTGGAATATAATATCTCTGCTGACAAAAAATTCTCCTGTACTTGGATCAAAAATCCGATATCCTTTTTGCAAGGTAGAATATCCCATGAAGATGCAATTGCGGGCACGTGAACTCATCTTATCTTTAGGCCCACCAATTGCAGCATAGCACAAATAGCCAAAAACTCTCAAGTGGCTCAAATCAGGCTTCTTTCCAAACAGTATATGGAAAAGGAGATTGTCCATCCGGGATCTTGGTCGGCATTTGATTTATTAAATAAGTAGCAGTCAATATGCAATTCCCCCAAAAAATATTTGGAATAGAAGCTTGAAACTTTAAAGCTCTAGCAACTTCTAAGAGATGACGATGCTTCATTTCCACCATTCCATTTTGTTGTGGTGTATAAATACCGAGCTTTCATGCAATATCCCTTGTGATGAAAGAAGGTCTGCACATTCATGATTAAAAAATTCATTCCCATTGTCTATCCTTATTCTTTGCACAGGTTTTACAAACTAGGTTTTGGATAAGGAAAGAAAGGTTCTTAAGTTGGACACAACTTGACTTTTAGATTGCATGAGAAAAATCCATGTGGCTCTAGAGTGATCATCCACAATGGTAAGGAAAAAACAAGACCCATCATGATTTACTGTATGGTAGGGTCCCCAGACATCAATATGCAGTAGGAAAATGATATTTTTTGAACAACTTTGACTTAAAGGGAAAGGATTACGCGATTGCTTTGCAAGTGGGCAAATTCGACATTGAGGATAAGAAAAATGAGAGCTATGACCCAATCTGGAGTGCAAAAGGAAATTTCTATCATTGGAAGTCAAATTACACAATGATTTCTTATTACAAGGAAAAAGATTAAAATTTGTAGGCAAGCTTTTCCATAAAAACAATCCTTCAGAGAGACTACCCCAGCCCATCAGTGTCCCAGTCGAAAGGGCCTGAAACAGACAGGTATCAGTATTGAAAAGAACTCAACAAGAGTTTTCCTTACAAGCTCTAGATACTGAAAGGAGATTAAATTGGAAGTCCAGAATATAAAGGACATTGGTAAGGACAATATGAGAATTAAGTTTGACTGTCCCTGTTGTAGTGACATAGACAGCGTTTCCATTGGGTAATTGCACAGTGATAGGATCATCTAACTCTTCATTGATAGTAGAAAATAATCTTGTATCACATGCTATATGATCACTGGCTCTAAGTATATAATCTAGGTATTTCTAGAAATAGTACTTGCCAGGCAATAAGAAGTATCTGTAAAGCTGCTTCCTCTTTTCTAGACATCCAATTTTTGCAAGGCCTGTATAAGTTGCTAATATTCCCCATGTGTGATAAGCTGATTTTTAGAATTCATCGATCCTGAAATTTGATAGACTATTGCAGATATTTCTTTTCCCTTTTTTTCCTTTTCTCCAGGCCTGCCATGTAATTTCCAGCAGGTGTCGACTGTGAGATGGGGCCGCTTGCAAAAATCACAAAATAATTTGCCTTTATTTTTCAAATTTGGCCCATATCCTTTCGAATTTTGAGGACCATTGGATCCCCTTGAAACGTACGCATCTCCACCGTCCAGATCAGACGAAGCTCACGCGCCTCTGGAGCCGTCGGATCGCGACATCCGATCTAGGCCGTCCGCGTTGCCCCATTTATAAGCCTTCTGATCCGTGAACCCTAGCGGCC
Source organism: Eucalyptus microcorys (assembly GCA_014182515.1). Classification (NCBI taxonomy): domain Eukaryota; kingdom Viridiplantae; phylum Streptophyta; class Magnoliopsida; order Myrtales; family Myrtaceae; genus Eucalyptus; species Eucalyptus microcorys. The sequence continues at coordinate 28,923,252 of CM024562.1, read as the reverse complement.
CTCGGTTCTCCGCAAACCCTAGCAACTGCTCCTGCCCTTTCCGTTCTAGGGTTTTCTCCTTCTCCACCCTTACCGCCGGCGCTAGGGTTTCGGAGTTCTTGCTGTCCGACAAAGCAAGCCTTTGATTCTCCTCTTGCACCGCAAGCTAGAAGATCCGGCTGAGGGTTGGTGCCGGTTCCATCGCCAGAATCTGCGATCGGAAGGTGAGATACGAATCATTCAAAATGAGTAAGAATCGAGTCGTCTTCTCCCTGTCTTTCATGGCTTTATACTGCTGGAGGGTCGATTGGGGCCTTCCAATTTTTCTTCAGCGGCTTCCAACTCGTTCCGGAGTGCTGAAAGCCTGTTGAAGCACGTCGTCACCGATGTGTTTCCTTGCTTCAGTTCGCTGAGCGATTGGTGGAGCGAAATTTTTTTTGCCCTATCCAATTTGCCTTACATTTCTCGGATGTTGTCCCAAATTAATTTTGAGTCTTCTGTGGGTGGTAACCCAGCAGCAATTTCTAGGTTGATGCAGTTGCCGATCCATGTTCTGACCAATTGGTTGCATTTTCTCCACTGTTTTCCCATTTTCTTGTCGATCGGGATCGGAACGGTCCCATCGATGAACCCCTGTTTGTCTTTTGTGATTAGGGCTCGCCGAAATTCCCGCGCCCAGGTTGAGTAATTCTTTGGACCCGTGAGATGGTGGCTGATGAGCCGCAACTCCAGTCCGTCGGCAGTGGAGACATATAGTGCGTCACCGGGCTCTGGTCAACCCATGGCGGCCGTGAAAGGAAATGGAAGAAAACCAGGTGGTATTCCTTGGTATGGGTTTGTGGATTGCCCCTGAGGTCCCGCACCAGAATTATTCAATCCGCCCGTCGCCGGGCCGATGGTCGAGCCTGCCCCAGTATTGGTTGGTAGGCCTCCGTCGCTCGGCATATTACTTTGAAATCCCGGCAATGATGTGACTGGATTCGTCCCAGGGATCCATGGATATGGCATCCATTGGTAGGGATACGCCGAAAATGGCTAACCCAGATTAAATTGAGCCAGAGCATTATGCCAATATGCATGTTGATTTTGGATTTGGGGTTGGCCGAATTGTTGTTCGGCCATGGAAATAGCACTGGAAGCTTGTGGGGTCGCTGCTATTGCTGTTTGTTCATCTGGGTTGGAGGTGAGATTCTCTAGTTGGTTCATGTTGAAAAAAATTCCCTTCAAAAAGATGTTGATTCCTCTCGGCAACCCTTTTGTAGGATAGGGTTCTTCTAGGCAATCAACAAGGATGAAGTGGAAGCAATGTCAGAGTCTTCGGCGCTTTGATACCATGTCAAATTATGAAGGGAAAGGTAAATCGAGAAGAAGAAGTATAGGAATTTCTGTGTATTTCTCTCTGACTTTCTTTCAATGTACAGAGTTACATTATATTACAGAGTATGTGTAGAAGAAAAGGAAATGATACAATGTACAGATTAGATCTGATTTTAATTGATTCAATAAAATCCCTATAATTTGATCTAATCAAAACTTTCCAAACTTTTGCGTATCTTCCAACACTCTGCGCTTTGCCAAAATGGTGAGGTCATGACCTTCGATTAGATGTCATGAATATGTATGGCAAGGTTGTTTCGGGCAAGAATAAAGATCTTTGATTGGTATGATTGGATAATTTGAGACCATCTAGTAAGATCTTTTAATTGTGAATAGGTAGGGTTAAGATTATTGCAGAAAATCTTATTGTTGTGATTATGTGCTTATAGGAACAATGAGTAACATAACAGTTACTAAGTTAGTTCAATGGATCATGAGAGAGAGAAGACTTGCTAATTTTGACCACCAAGCTCGATTGCTATTTGCTAAGGCTTTATCCTATGTTTGTACACAAGTGATTTAGCAAAAGATTGCTATGTTGATAATCCAATCATGCATGCCCGGAGGCTGCCTTGGACCACCTAAAGAGATTTGTTTCTCCTTGGTGACGTGCTTATCCCACAACTAATTTCTTAACAAAGATCATACGTGCAAAAAAATTATCTTGCTTGCTCGGATATTTATCAGCATTCACTATGTTCTGCCCTCCATATTCGTTATTTCTCTAGATTCTTTTGTTATTTATCGTTATTAACAACAATAGCTTAGTTGCGAGCTTAGTGACCCTTTATAACTACTATTACAACGACTTGTGCTGTGGCATACCGTCTTCAATAAGTTCTCAAAGTCTTAGCATAGCATATAATAATTTAAATTGGGGATTAATCTCAAAATTTAATAAAAAATTAAATGATTATTTTATTCAGGACGATGACAAGGGGCAGTCCTAGTTGTCACCCTAGACGTTTATGCTACGGTACAGAGCATTACTTAGTTAACTAGTACTTTACTTTAGAGATTTACGCTGACTTCTCGTGCTTAGAGTCCCCATGTTTAGCTTATGGGAAAACGATCCATGTTCTCAACAAGATTTTCTGGCATAAACTTGAATATAATTGTCATGTTAGGTCGATTAAAATAATTTTTTCAAAGGGTTGGCCTTGGAATTTTTGTTGCCATGACATACTATTCGTTAGGGAATTGATGAGGACAAGAACCGAGAACCCGACATCTCGGTCGTTAGCTTAAACCGAGAAGAACAAACATTACTTTAACGTACTTTAGGTGCTTGAATAAACCAATGGAAACCAATAATGGGGTCGCTAGCAAGTCATCGAAGTCCTCTATTTATATTAGTATCGTCCTCGATTATTTCATTCGAACTTATGTCGCGTTTGCAGTCGGGATTGACTCGAACATCGAGGCCATCGGGACTCGGCTTCGCCTAGGAGCACAAGAACTGAACTAAGTTCATCGAACGCTTGAACGAGGCTTCGGGGCACTTAACGACTTCCAAGGAGAGGGCAAAGATTCGTCGCAATTTCCATGATTTTGGATTGCTCGACAATCTACCAAATAAGACAATTTTTCAGATAGTCGTGATTAAAGATAAATTACAACATCCACGGAGATACTAGCAGATTTGTAAAGATGCGTCGAGTGAGAATTGAATCTAGGATGTATGCGTTTCTTCTTGAAGAGGAAATTTCAAATATTCATGACTCACGACAAAGTTAGAACGAAGGGATGCATACAGTGCTGGAAACTTGTCTCAAAAATCTTAAATCTATTATACATTTGCAATTTAATCTTAAGATTTTTAAATATTTTTTACATTTTACCAATTAAGTTTATCTAGCCAATTTGAATGCTAACCGTCTTATGTAATATGGCCGGTACTAACATAAATAATTTTTTGAATTTTTATTTTATTTTATTTTTGCTTTTCTTTTCTTTTTTTTTTCCTTCTTTTGCTAACTAGTTTGATGGGCCTTAGTAATGGTCAACAACCAATGGGATCTACCTTGCCCGCCCCTAGCAAGACTTGACCTCATCATTGTTGGGTGAGGTTGGCCTTGCCACCCACCTTACCAATGTGGCAATGGGGAGCCTCGCCAACTTGTAGGGCAAGGTCAACCTCGCCAAGGGCAGACAAAGCTTGCCGTCACCATTGGCTGACGAGAGTGAGCTTTGCCAGAGGCCAATAAGGTCTCACCTTTGGCTGGTCGCTGAGCCTCATGGACCAGCTAGAGAAAGAAGAAAAGAAAAAAAAAATAAATAGAAAGAAGAATACAAAAAAAATGAAATATAAATATAAAATAAATGTAAAATAAAATTTAAAATATTATTAAAAATTAATCTACATCAAGGTCGGTTGTACCATGTAGGATAATTGGCGTTTATGTCAACAATTTTCAGTCAAAATTCTAGATTAATTCAATTGGCAAAACGTAACAAAATTTAAAAGGTTTGAAATTGAATTAACAAAATCATAATAGGCTTAAACATTTTTTGCATGTGGCACATGGTTCAAGATTTAATGCGGTTGCAAAATTCATGCTCGTGGTACATTTCACTTGGGACATGAATGGAGACGATGGGTCCCTTGGTACTCTGAGCAACTTTGGGTCGTGAAAAATGTGCAAAGAGATCAAGATTAGTCACTTTGGTCTGAGTGACGTACCAAGCCCACTAAATCCACCCACGTCCCGTTTCTTTCGGAGTTGACAGGCACCAAATTCAAATTGAATTGAAACTGCCGAGCTTTTTTATGGCGGATTGAGACTGCTTATCGGACCTTTTCTGCCGGGCATGCCAACGTGATTGTCTCCGGGCAATAAATCTAATGGGCCTACCATCCAGACAAATAATTAAAAAAAAAAAAATCAGTTCTAATTTTTACGTTCAACCTTACCGTTGAAAATGGGGGGGGGTGTTTACATCATTAAATATTAATCTGAATCTGATATAGATAGCATCCATCATTTTTGTGACCTTTCTTATGTGGACTAATCGATCTTTTATTTTAGTTATTTTTCAACTTTGTTTATTAAATTACCAAATATCTTAAAATTATCGACTCTCAAATGAACTACTTCCTAGTGTTTATAAGACTTTGTCTTGATCTATCAATCTTCAATATCATTTATTGACTTTTATATTGGCCATTTCTTACATGCGATTCGAATTTATCCACCCTTATGTCTACTTACTAACCCGTATTTGTTTGACCTACTAACTTTCTCCCATCAGAATACCAGCTAGTTTTGATTTATAACTTGCATTTGAGTTGCTAACAACATCTAGTTGGTTTTCTCGTTTTGAATTTGTCAACTTTTCTACCGAGTTGCCACAAGCCATTTAGAAGGGACAATGCATATATTGCACTTTGAGATTCTAATTTTTCTTTCTTTCTTTCTTTTTTTCTTTTTTCCTGAAAAAATTACCAAAAAAGTTCTAAGCATATTATATGGATATCAATTTAATTATAAATCTTTAAACTTTGTTAATTAAATTTAAAGTCTTTTGACAATTTGACAATATAGTTATTTCGGCTAATCTTTGCCAGAAAATTGATGAATTGGACCGCTATTTTACGTGGCATGGCCTACGCCGATATGCACATATTTTGCTTTTTTATAAAAAATATTTCAATTATTTTTTTTCTTTTACTTTCTTTTTTTTCTCTACTAAGACCGGCCAATTCAAAAGAAAATTAAAAAAATTAATTTTAAAAACAATGGAAAAATAATTTATGTCAACGCCAACCAAATAGGATGGCTGGGTCCACGTCATCAATTACCTATTCAAATTAGCTAGAATGACCACATTGGTAAATTATCAAAATGTTTATGACTCAATTAGCAAAATTAAATGACTGTAAATTAAATTGGTATCCTACAATTAGGTTTATAACTTTTTAAGTAACAATCCTCGTCTTTTCCCCCAAATTCTTTTTTGGCTAGGCCAGGTTTTCAAGTTCATTGACCGTCTCATACCTCTTTATATTTCATCAACTCCACAACACGAGACCCAACCGGTTCTCCTTCTCAACTGTTTGAGTAGATGAGAAAGAGACCATACCTAATAAGTCTAATTTCATGAAACTAATTGGTTGTTATGGAAGGAAAAACATTTAGGGCACTTCGCTGACTTTGTCCTGTTCCATGTTCTTGTTCTAAGCATGGAGCAACTGAATTAGCTTCTTGTTATTACGCTCCCTCGACAAATCATACTAGATTCGTCCGACCGAACTCATCATGATCTTGTCACAGTCACTGCCATATTAATGCATTAATGCTAACTAAGGGTACGCATGACAAAATTTTTAGAATAGAAATTGATTTTTAACTAGAAATTGATTTCTCAATTTTTATGAGAAGTTAAAAATTTTAGCTTCTAATTTCTTCTTCAAATCCAAAAATAGAAAAATCAAATTACGTTACCAAACGGATTTCTGTTCCAAACATGTTCTAGGGAATAGAGAAACAGAGAAATAGAGAAGTAGAAATTTTATCATGCGCGCCCTAAGCCTCTTCTCCCTTTGTTGATTCTCTTCACCTTAGTTGTACAACGAACTCGAATAAGAAATTCTCATGCCTTCTTTTGTCGCAAACCACTGTCTCTTGCTTTGTGCTCGTCGCTTTATCAGATGCTGCAAAGACAGCCCTAAGTCTTCCGTCCGATTGTTGTTGGCTTTTGAACATGGAGGAAAAGGAAGCCATTGGGGTCTTGGTTTACTGGACCACATGACCTTCATGAGCTTAGCTTAGGGTAGTTTTAATGTTTCATATGCACAAACATGTACTTGTTTCTAGTTGTTAGTGAAAATGAAACGATTAATTAAATGTCGCTAAACACAACACACAAATCAATCGATAAAATAAGGATAAACATTCAGCAAATGGGTAATTAATTGCATTTTATAAATTAATTCAATAATATTGGAAGTTTTTGATAATCTTTGGCGTTCGCTTATGGTAATATTTGACGGAATGATGAAACTCGCAATTTCAATATGCAAGTCACATGGAAATCACTAAATCTGATTATGCGCTTGGTGGCCCACTTGCTCCCTTGTGCTGCGCAGGCTAGGCTAATGAAGGGTCTTATAGTTTTAGTGTTAGCTACAAACTGGAAGATATTATAGCAAGTCGGGCAGCAAGTTAAGCAATTAACTCGTTATCAGGCGAGATTTATACTTCACAAGTATTGCAATTGACTTGTTATATAACATTGACAGCTTGAGCAATTTCCAACTTGCTAATGCAACTTGCCCTAAGAAGGATGTGAAAATCTTAATTGGCAAATATATGGAACCCACTAAATCTGATCATGCGCTAGGTAGCCCACGTGCTTGTTTGATCGCACAGGTTGGCCTAAGTAAGGGCCTTGTAGTTATAATGTTAGATCAGGCACAACCTACAACAAGTTACGTAATTAACTTATTACATAATGTCAGTGGTGTAACTTACGCATACTATATTATCTAGTCTTTTCTCAAATGACATTTTTGAGGGGTGATTCAGTCACTTGACAACTCTGTTCCTTCATTAAATTAGAAGATCTTGCTCTCCATGATCTCCCTTGAACCTCTTGTTTCCTCCCAATCTTGTTCACCTAGTAATCTTCCACTGCCAGATATCATGCTACTAAGCCCTGTCCTTAGTTCCATCGTTGGAATACCGGTATCCCTCGTTGATTCCTTCGCCTTAGTTACTTAACGAATTCTCGAGCAAAGGATATTTAATATCTTTCTAGCTGCGAATCTTCGTCTCTTTGCCTTGCGTCCACCGTTAATTACATGCTTAGCTTAGTCCACCCTTATAGTTGTGTCCAATTTCGTTAGCGTTTGAACATGAACAATAAGACAACAAAATGATGGGATCTTGGCCTTCTAGATGGAACAAGGAAGTGTACAAGTGTTTCAAACACATGACACGATATACATACAATTATCATGGGTTTTATGAGATAAATAGATTAGATTGCCCCGAGTACGAGATAGACTTGTTTCCATGAATTTAGTCTGAAGGATTATATACTGAGAAATTACGTACACCAATATAGACTACTCAAGATTTATATACCAAAATATATAGGGATATTGCACAAGCCTCTCTCTCTCTCTGTATATATATTCAAAGAAAGAAAGTATCAAATTACACCAAACATGGTGTGCTACTTGCACTGGGAATAAATTTTACAGTAGATCATACATTTAGAACTCCACAACGACATGCCCTAGAGATCCCTGCACTTATATTTTATCGCGTTATTTTCCGACTCCATTTCTAACGACACCAAACATCGTTATACAAAAGCTACAGCTAATGCTTCAAATAACCGACGCGATAGCGACGGGCGGTGTCTACCGAGGAATCATTAGCTGGCGAGGCCCGTGTCAAACAAGGCATTCGAGTCAATAAATTTTTCGCAGCTAGGACGGTGACACGTGTGTCGTGTCGGTCACCCTCGAATCTTGCGGGGTGCTCTGCAGAAATTGTCTCCTTTTGGCTCAGTTTGAATTTAGTATAGATATCTACGCTGACCTCGGGTCAAGACAGCTTGGTTTCCCTTTGCCTGGCTTCTGGGAAAACGTGAAAGTTTCTCGTCAAGATCTGCGGCCTGGGAGGGTAGTCATTGGAATGTATCTGGACATGAAATTAATTAGAGAGATGATGCGAAACACAAACCGATATATACTCGACACTTTGGTCGTTAAACAAAGCAATTTGCATAATCGATAAGAGAGACTAGAGGGGCATTTTCTAGGTTACCCTTCTCATGGCGAGGGGCATTTTCCAGGTTGCAAAATATTCCTCCTGCGCACATGGGAAAAACCCTGTCTTTTCAAGCTAATTATTCATTGTAAAAAGTGCTTTTCCGGAACTTTTGAAGCGTACACTGGAAAGTTGTATTTTCCATTCGGACAAGTTATAAAATAACTTTCAAGTACCGAGAGCAGTGGCCATGGACGCTTGAGCCCGAGGTGGCCTCGCAGGATGGCGACGAGTGATGGGGTGGTTTGGGATTATTTGATAAGAACTTTTAATTGGGGTGAGGTGGAGTGAAAGATTATTGGAGAAACTCTTATTATTGTAAATTACATGCTTATGTTAACAATGAGTATTAACAATTACAACAATGGATAGAAAGATCGGGAAAACTTACTGACTATGACCACCAAGTTCCGATTCTTAAGGCTTTACTATGTGTTTGTGTTTGTATTTGAGTGATTTTGCAAAATACCACTTTTTAAATATTTAACAAATGGTATCCAATTTCTGCTGTGTACATTTCAACAAATGCTACCAAAGCCGATGATTGATTAGTGGCTCACTCTCAATTGTATTGGTGTTTGCTCGGTATCTCTTGGAAAGAATCTTGTGATCAATGCGGTCTGGTACGGTTTGGCAAAAGAGACCAAGAGTGAAGATGAGGATTGTAGTATGGTAACACGGCCTAGATGACAACCTTTGTTGAGATATGTTGATGCAGAATGCCACCTTAATTAAGCAGGGAGTAGGCCTAACACCAACTTCACACGGAGAAGGAAATTGTCGAGATTTATATATAAGTTGTGTTTAAAAAGTTCCACAATCAAAGAGTTGATGTGGTTTAAAACAATTGATATATCTTAGTTGGCTTATAATTAACTGGATTAAGTTTTTGAGTAAAGTTGGATGTAACTGGGTATTTTTGATGTGGTAAAATTTGGGCTATCTCATGATGACTTCTAAAAATAAAGATATCGGATTTTTACTATGCGTTCACAACGGATCTTATAACAACGATTTGTATTTTCGTATTCTGCCTTTAGTTAATTTTCAAAGTCATAGTGTATAGCATGAAATATTTATATTGGGGAATAATCAGTCGACGATATAATTAAAAGAAAACGCATGAATTTATTTAGCAATATGACAAGAGTAGTTCTAGCTGTCATCCTAGGTGTGTGTGCAGCGGTACAAAGCAGTACTTAGTTAACTGGGGTTTTGTTTTAGAGATTTACGCTGACCCTCTCGTGCTTAGAGTCCCCACGTTTGGCTTATGGGAAAACGATCCATGTTCTCGTCAAGATTTCCCGACCTAAGCTTGAATATAATTGCATGTTGGGTCGATTAAAATAATTTATTCAAAAGGTTGGCCTTGGAATTTTTGTTGATAATGCCATATTATTCGTTAGGGAATTGATGAGGACAAGAACCAAGAACCCGACATCTTGGTCGTTAACTTAAACCAAGAAGAACAAAAATTACTTTAACGGACTTTGGTATTTGAATAAGCTAATGGAAACCAAGAATGGGGTCGCTAGCAAGTCATCGAAGTCCATATTTTTAACAGATTCTCTTTGTTACATTAGTCCAATGCTCTATTATTTTAATCGAACTTGTGTCGTCTTTACGGTCGGGATTGCCTCGAATGTCGAGGCCATCGGAACTTGACTTCGCTGATGAGCACAAGAATATAAAACCTAGTTAATTGAACACTTGCATGAGGTTTACAAGAAAAATATATACTTAAGGGCTGTATAACTAAGTTATATTGTTGTGGAAGTAAGTGATCAAACAAAAAATAAACAAAACAAGAAAATAGATCGGATATTGGATATATATGATTCAGTCTTGGTAGCCTATGATTATGGGGAGAGTAGCAAAAAAATTCACTATAAATTAAACGATAGAACGGAGATTACGACCACATTCGAATCACTCAAATACACTCAATATTTTCTGGCCCCTAATTATACATAATAATTTGGACAATGTTTAGCCCAACAATTTCTCAAAGAATGATCTCTCAATCTCACAAAAGAATCAACAAATCTTACTCGCAAAATTTAACTAACTTCCAATACTTGGGATGTAATTCACAAATGGAAGCTCTTCTTTGATCTTCTTCAAAGCAAAGACACATAGACAAGGGTTGAATTCAAATAGGAAACATATTTTCAAGAAATCTTTTAATAATTAGGGAGGATTAGAAAAATGATCTATTTTCAAGCTCAAACTCCAAACATATTCTCAATATATATTCCTATATGCAATTAGTGACTTCCAAGCAGAGGACAAAGATCCATCGCTTTTGCATGATCTCGGATTACCTGGCAATCTACTACTTAAGATAATTTTAGTACCATCATGACTTCGTTTCTTCAAAGCTAATGGGAGCCTTCATTTGCTTGTGATTTCATTTCCTTCCCCGTAATTTTTCCTTTCTTTTGTTTCTTGTAGTCACATTCTGAGTTAGTTTCTGCACACTAAATCAAGAAATTACTTATATACGACAATAGTAGAAGGTTTCTAATGAATTAAGAAATTACGTCTCGTGAGAATTAAATCTAAGATCTACAAGTTTCTTCTCGAGGATGAAATTTCAAATTTTGTGTACAGAGTCTCGAGATAGAACACGACAAAGTTAGAAAGAAGCAATGCATGTGATACAGAATTTGAAATTTTAACGTAATTGCGAAATTCATTTTCGTGATGCATTTTATCTTAGACATGAATCGAGACAACGGGTTCCATTGTACCTTAAGCGAATTTTCTTTTTATCGTGAAAAATGTGCAAATAAATCAAGATATTTAGTCACTTACGTCTGGTTAACGTAGCAAGCCCACCAAATCCTTCCGTGTCCCATTTCTTTCGGAGTTGACGTGCACCAAATTCAAGTTCAAATTGAATTTCAACTGCCGAGCTTCTCATGTTGGATGGAGACTACTTATCAAACTTTTCTCCACCATGCATGCCAACGTGATTCTTTTCGGGCATCAAACTTTAATGGGTCATACATTAAAAAATAAAAAATCGGTTCAATTTTTATGTTCAACCTTACGGACGAAAATATCAAGCTGGACCTCCCATATAGATATAGATTAGCTTCCAACCAAATTTTGTGCCACGTAGTTTTAAGTGATCAATCTTTTCAGGGAAAATTGTCATAGAAAGTCCTAAATTTATTTTAATATTTTTGACTGATTTTGATTGGAAATTCTTAACGTAGATGCCAGCCATTCTAGGTAGCATGGTTGACTTTAACATTGATAACTTTTTACATTTTTATTTTTATTTTTTCACAATTTTTCAATTGTTTCATATATGTGACCCTTTTTTTTAGGAAGATCATATTGATTCCAATTTCAAAAATAAAATAAAATAAAATTCCATGGTAGTATATTTGTGAAAAAAATTGATAAATGTGAAAATATGTTTTATAAAAAAAAATCCCCAATCAGGCGATCTTTATTTGAGTAATCAACTAAATTTTTCTGATTAAATTACTAAATTGTTTTAGATTACTAACTTTCATTTTAATTACTTACTAACGTTTATATATTTGCTGTCACCATATCAATTTTTCATATCGTTTATCGACTTTAATATTGTTTGTTTGTTATGGACAACTTGAATTTATCCAACTTTATTGAACTTACAAATCTTTATTTGTTTGAGCTATCAACGTTGCTCCCATTAAGATACCGACTAGTTTTGGTTCACTCCTTATGTTTTTCAGCTACTAACAATTTGTATTCAGCTATTTCGTCTAGAAATTGCCAACTTTTCTACAGAATTACTGCGATTAGGAGGGACAGTGCATATGTTGCAATTCGAGGTTCTAACTTTTCTTTGTGTTTTTCCCCCTAATTCTTTTTTTGGCTAGGCCAGGTTTCTAATTTCATTGAACATCTCATACCTCTTTAAATTTCATTAACTCCACAACATAACGGACCCAACCTATTCTTGTTCCTTAACTGTTTCGGTAGATAATTAATCAGTTAGTTGTTAATTACTGCAGAAGGAATAACATTTGGGGCACTTGGCTGACTTTGTCCTGTTCCTTATCCTTGTTCTAAGCATAGAGCAACTGAACTAACTTGTTATTACACTCCATCTACAGGTCACATCAGTTTCGTTCAAACTCATGATCTTGTAATACTCACCGCCAGCTCGATATGTTAGTGCTAACTAAGCCTCTTGTTCCTTGTTGATCCTCTTCGTCTTAGTTATATAACGAACTCAAACAACAACGATAAATTCTAATGTCTTCTTTAGTCGCAAATCCCTGTCTCTTGCTTTGTGTTCATCGTTTTATCAGATGCTTCAAGGACAGCCCTAACTAATCTGTCTGATTTTTGTTGGGGTTTGAACGGGAAGATAAGTCAAAATTAACTGGGGTCTTGTTTCACTAGACCAAGTAACCTTCATGAGTTTATATATTCTAACATTCCATGTGCACGCATTTGTAGTTGTCTCTAGTTAATAGCGAAAACAAGATAACTAATTAAGAATCACTAAACCCAAAACACAAATCAATTGATAATATGAGGATAGTAGTCGAGCAAAATGGTAAGTAAAATTGCTTTCGAATGTTAACTTAATAATACTTGAAGTTCAATAATATCTAGCTATGCCATATGGCAATATTTGATGAAAGAAGAATCTCAAGATTTTAAAGAGCAAGTACGCGCAAACCATTAAAATTTGATCATGCACTTGGTAGCAGACGGGCTCTTTTGCCTTTGCAAGCTAGCCTAAGTAAGGGTCTTGTAGTTTCAATGTTAGGTATAACCTAAAAGATATTATAGCATACTAAATGGTGTAATTCGAAAGATGTTACGCAATTGACTTGTTATATAACATTAGTGATGTAAGCGATACCTGAGGAATTTCCAATCGTTGCTGCAATTTTCTTGGTTGTCTTCAATTCATGTGTGTGAGCTTGCACCCTCCAAGACGTAGGGTTGACTTGACGCAACTTGCTCCAATGAAACTAATATCCAGTTGTTCTTCTAGAAGGAATTCTCGAGAGGGTGATGTGACGCGGTCATTAGACAGGTTTACGCTTTCATCAACTTAGAGATTCTTCTTGCTCTCCACAACCCTCTTGTTTCCTTCCATTCTTGTTAACCTTGTAATCTTCACACCCGCCAGATGTTATGCTACCTAAGCCCTGTCCCTAGTCCCATCCTCGGAATAACGGTCTCCTTCGTCGATTCCTTCGCCTTAGTTATCTAACGAACTCTCGAACAAAAACTAGGAATTATCTTCCCAGTTGCGAAGATCTCTGCGTCTTCGCCTTGTGTCCGCCGTTGAACACATGCTTAGCTTAGTCCAACCTTGCCAGTCTGTCCGACTTTTTTAGAACATGAAGAGTAAGACGACAAGACGATGGGATCTTGGTCTTCTAAATCGAACAAGGAAGTATACAATTATCTGGGACATGGACATAATATACGCACTGTTGCAATATTGTTTATGCTCCCCTGACTGGTTTATTTTCTGTTCCCCTAAAACCAAAAGTCTGAGGCTAAATTCTTATTGTATTAGGTGAGAAGTAAATTAGGTCGGCTCAAGCATGAGATAGAACTTGTTCCGATGATGATCGCATTGCAATGTACTTGCCAACATAGTTACATGAGAAAGCTCCCCAAGTCGAAGCATCGAGTATGATGAGCAAGTTTATAATTAGATCGCTAAACTTTATAACAATGAAAAACTGTTGAAATAATTTAATTCCTTTTCTTGGATCGATTCAACAATGGCTAGCAATAATGTTTTCCTCGTGAATTGCATTCCAGGGACGAATGTTCAAATCTTGTGGTGATGTTTTTGTACTCCTTTATGAGACCGAGAGATTATTGTGCGTAAACTTTCAAGGTTAAATGTTGGGTCGGTTATTGACTTTAATCGAAAATCGAGAAATATTAAGAATGTTTGAGTGACTCGAGTGTGGGTATCCAATTTATTTCCTTATTTTGGTTATTATTATGTTTAATTGGTTGTATTCACAAAAAAAACTGTATTTAATGTTTAATTTCATTATCTTTGGGGGAACAAAAAAAAAAGCCATGTATATAAAATTTCAAATAGTAAGTTTTAGAGATAATAACACAAATGATCCATAAACTTTGTCTTAATATATAAAGCGGTTCTTAAATTTTAAATTTGTTTAATATGATCCATAAAATTTCAGTTTATGTTTAATCTAATATTGGACACTTTAATATAATTTAGGAATTAAATTAAACATATATAAAAAAATTTAAAGGTCATATTGAATTAAGTAAAAATTTAAGGATGATATTATGCATCGAATTAAAATTTATGAGTCACATTACATATCATGTCAGGTCACAGTTTAGGAACCGATTATATCATTTTCCCCAAGTTGTATGATCCAATGAAACCAAAAGCAAAGTCGTATGCATTCACAATTTGAGTTCCAGGGGAAAAAGGAAGACAACAAAAGGTGGAGTTGGCAGGAAACAGAAAGGAGAGAAGTCTTGTGATCGCCCGAAGCCCGAGGACACGAGTAAGGGACAGAACAAGACAAAGGAGAGCAGCATAGGTCCAACAAATCTACCATCTATATTTACATGGCGAAGGCAAAGCTCCATTCCCCAACACCACCCACACGAGCGGTTCTTGATTCTTGCATGCACACCCTTCGATCTCTTCTCTTGCTTGCCCCCCTTTCTCGTTTCTTCTTACGCAGAGAGAGAGAGAGAGAGAGAGCGATATTAGGGGCATATCAATCTCAAGAAAACACAGGGCTTCCGACCTGACCTGACCTCAGTTCTGTTCATATATCACATAAAGCGCGAAAAAGTGAAAAGAAAGTTGTTCTCTCTCCTGTTTTGGGTCATCCAGGACTAGGAGGAGGGCAGGAAAATCGCAGGAGGACCCATCTCTGTCCCCTGTCCTCAGCAGACTCAGCACTGTTCCTGGTCGTTCCAGTACGCTTGAGTGACCCCCCCCTCTCTCTCTCCAACTGTACCGTACGGCCGAGGAAAGAAAGAGATAGAGGAGAAAGCAACGCGTTTCTGATTCATGTAACTCTTCAGTTTTTGTAGGTTTCTGGTTCCGACCAGTCCTCCTTCCGGCTCTTCTGAAGGACCAGCACCCTACTCATTAAAACCCCGCTATCCGAAAAGGAAGGGGGAGAAAAAGAGAACCCAGCTTTTCCCCTCTTTGGCAGGCGGTTCTTCACTAAAAAAGATGAGCCTACAACACGTAAAAACTGCCTTTAACCACTTCACTGCCTCGCAAGGCATCGAATTTCTGTTGCCTCCTCCTCAGATGGTGAGTTTGGCAGTCGAGTTGGAGTCACTGAGGAGCAGGGCAGCCAAAAGGGCTTGTGGCGACGGTAGAGAAGGGTTCGTCTTGAAGAAGGGCTTGGATTTGAATGTGTGCGAGGAAGAGGCAGAGGCAGAGGAAGAGACAGAAACAGAAGAACAAGAGCAAGAGCAAGAAGAGGAGGGAGGAGCAGCAACTAAGGGCTCTGGTCCTGGAAGGAACAGCGGAAGAACCAAGGTCTGTGCAAGAGGGCATTGGCGACCTTCTGAAGACGCCAAGCTCAAAGAGCTCGTCGCCAAGTACGGCCCTCAAAATTGGAACTTGATCGCAGAGAACTTCCAAGGAAGATTAGGTACATCCCAAACTACGGAGAAGATAGAGGCCATTTCATCGAAAGAAGTCCCCTCAATCAAAGTCAAATGAAATCTGAATCACAAAAGCAAAAGAAGAAAATTTTTTACTCTTATTCAAAGAATTGATGATCGTTTTCTTGATTGTGAGGATATATTGCAGGGAAAAGTTGCAGGCTAAGGTGGTTCAATCAGCTCGACCCGAGGATCAACAGGAAGCCCTTCAGCGAGGAAGAGGAAGAGAGGCTCTTGACTGCACACAAGCTGTGTGGCAATAAATGGGCCATGATCGCCCGGCTCTTCCCCGGCCGGACGGACAACGCAGTAAAGAACCACTGGCACGTGATCGTCGCGAGGAAGCAGAGAGAGCAGTCCAACAACGCCCGCGGCCGGAGGAGGAACCATAAGCTCCTCCCTCGCCTTCAGACCAGAGGGCTCAATAACATCGCGTCGGCGGTGAATCGTGCGTGCAGCGACTCCACGACAGTCTCGAGCAACTTGAACGAGTCCGCCGTGTCGACGTGCACCGACCCCTCCGTCACTCCTTCTTCAGCCAGAGCACCGCCTCTTATCTTCGCTCGGCCCTCGGAGTCCCGGATGGGTACGTTCAATCCTCGTCCCCTCAAAATCTGAACTTGTTAATCTCATATAATTTGACTTCTAGCACGTTTTAGTTCTACGCTGTCTGTGTTGAGATGTGTCTACCTACAGACCATCATGTGAGTCCATGTCTCGTGAGGGCCCTCTTCGCTTGATTTGTTTGCTTTATGTGTATTTAGTTCGAGTCCATATCCTAGAATCTTCACTGCCTTATTTTTCTTTCCTGGTTTTCGTTTTCCGTTTCCTGAATTACTCATTGCAGGCTTGTCAGCTATAAGGCCAGCAAGGTTCCGCAACAACACCAGAGCAGGCGCCGATAGTGATGATCACAACAACAACAGTCCTAGGACACAAGGGACGGTCACCGTTGGCCAAGAAGCCGATCACTGTGGAGCCTCGGACACGAAATCGGACGCCTCAGCAGCCGAGTCCATGTGCATTGGCAATCGCGGGAACAATCACATGAGCCTCTCCCCAGTATCTGTCGAAACCGAGGAGAGCGGGACTGAAGACGACAAGATCGACTTGCCCTTCATTGATTTTCTTGGAGTTGGAGCTGCCTGAGCCTGAGGCTGGCTCCTAGCTCTGACTGTGGTGCTTCGGTGCGCACTGCGCAGAGAGAGAGAGAGAGAGAGAGAACTGGAAAATGCACTTGAGTGCGAGTTATATTATTGATAGCTCAAAACAATTACTAGTTTACTGTAATAGCGAGACTTTGAGTTACCAGCCACTGTCGTTTTCTGTCAGCATGTGAGTCACGGCATAAGGAAAAAAGCCACAAATTCGCCTTTGAGATAGCCTTCAAATCGAGGAATGAAGCCACGCCGATGATCTACGGCATGGCCCTATTACCACAAGACCTTTGCAGTCAATATAGTTTAGCCTTTACTAGCAAGAACTCTCTCTCTCTCTCTCTCTCTCATTGATTCATAATGGTATGAACATTCACTGATGCATCTCAGTCGGGAAGCATTCTCCTTCCAGAAGCTCAAGCTGCTACGCGAGGTAATGATGAACTCCTCAAGTGAAAAAGCATCATTAACCTAAGATTCTACGATTAAGTGCACAACCCATGTAATCCACAGAGCACGCGAACCAGATGAAATTTTACCAAGTGTGCACACTTCGTTGTCAGTAGGTGGTTTGATGCACACGTGTGCGAAGATCCAATGGCCTCGTGCAATAAACCTTTGAATGGGCAGCGTGCTATTTTTGACTTCCTGAGCCCTTGGATGTACGTACAAACGAGGTCCACAATTTCTCGAACAGCTGAGCAGTGCTCATAAGGATTTTCATCTGATCCACGTTTGCGGGTCAACTTCGGAATGAACAGATGGACTGGGGTCTACGCCCGAACTGTGCCGAGAATAGTGCTCGAGCTTCGTCCGCGATCGTTCTTTTGGCCAAAGACCGACAACTGTGGTGTCACTTTCCGAAGCGAAAGCGAGAGGGCCCTCCGAGGCAGGCCCACGTTTGACCGGAATTTCCTTCCTGGGAATGGAGGAGGCAGTCGTTTCGGATTCGATGTGTCCTTCTCCTAGTTTTGTTGAAAGACCTCCGAATTCCTTTTCACTTTCGGAAGAACACAAGCCGACTCTTGGGGCGCCCGGCTTTCGAGAGATGACGTGACGCCTCAAACTCGAAGCTAATCGGTATCAACTTCCTGAATCTGCTCGAGGCTCTAAATGCGGGAATCGAAGCCCATGTCTAGATGGCCACGGGGAGACTAGATCCGTTCCTCCTCGAGCTCGGCTTGTCCTCTTAAATCTATCGATTCTATTAGCGAAAGAAAGAACTGGAAAGAGAAAAACATGATAAATTTCTACTTTATCGAAAATGAGATTTGCTAGATAAGGTATGTTCGCGCGACAACCCTACTTCGGACATGGAATGAAAGGGCAATAATAGAACACGCGAACACCAAAGTGATTTCCTAATGTGAAGGTTTCATATCAACTTAATTCTCGATGATTTCGTAAGTGGTCGTGTTCCGTGCGACTTTGGGCCTGGGAGGAGGTACAGTGAATTGGGAAGATGGTCAGCACACAACGCTTGGACTAAAGCGTTTTGCTTCCAAGCCCTAATACTCCACAGGCCCATCACTTGGACACCTGGCCTAAACATAAGAATGAGGTAACTTTCCTTGTATTTCTTCAAGGCGATTGGCACAATGAGTTGAAAATCACTATTGACGGTTGCTCAAGAAACAACTTTTTTGCACATAGGTGAAGGGGAAAAAAAATTATTCTGATTATGTAAAGATCATAGGGTCTTTAATGTCATATTTCTCAGATGGTCCATTTACTTTACTTAGTCAAAGATATGTTATGCAGTTAAGGACAAGATGATTTGTAACCAAAAAAAAAAAAAAAAAAAAAACTTTAGCCGGATTTCATCTGGTTTTGTTGGGTAGGAATTAAATCTGCCACATCATGTTTCTTGAGACGTGGAGATTGAATGTGCTATATGTGATTGTATATAGTTAGTAACTAGATTTATTTTACTAGAAGATAAATCTCTCTTTTAAAGATCAGTTGTACAATAATCTCTTTGACTGGCGGACCGTTTCATATGAGAGTCTCATTTCTTTTCCACAAAATGCGTGCTTGTTTATAAAGATTGATGAAAGGAGGAGTTTTTTGGTGGTATGGTAGAGAGAGTAGTGAGAGCATAGTATATGTGCAAGTGGGCATGATTTTACCTACTCCTACTCTCAAATATATATTTCCATTTATTATGAATTTTTAGTTAATTTTTAAGTGAGCTTAGCATTGTGTGCATTTATAACATTTTTTGACATAAAAAGTTGTGGAAGTAGGTCCAGAAAATGGTAAATGTAGTATAATCTATTCAATTCTTGAGTAGTAAAAAGATCATCAAAACTTATAAAATTGAAATACGCGAGAGATGAAACACGATTATCAAATTGCGCATCCGTCCATTGATAGGATGGCCTATAAAATAATGAATTGAGGATAAAAAAAGAGTTGCGCCCTTAAAATTAGAAAGTTCTCTTCGCTTTTATGATAACATAGACACGTCACATCTCAAATGTTATGCGCATTTCACTTTTTAATTATCCGTTCAATATAATTTTGTGATGAGATCATTAATATACATTTTAGTATTTATTATGGTGTATTTAGTTTTGCTCCATTAAAAAATAAAAATTATGGCGGAATCCATGTAATTCCTTTCGGATACTACATATTATATCCTATTATAGAAATTTGTATAAGATTGTATTATACACTTCAATTTAATTATTTAGATTAATGATATGATCTAAACTTGAAATGGAATTATTATGTTTTAGGTGTTGGTGTTCGTTAAACTGAAGTAAATGAATTCTTATCTCGCAACTGTTTGCTCTTATGCCAGATTTCGTAAAACAATAACAACATTCAGCTACGGTAAACTCTTATTCCGCATCGCAGAGTGGTAAACGCACTAGTTTCGAATTAAAGCAAGGATTTCAGCTTTTTCCCTTCTTCTTTTTTCTCTGCTTTTTCATCGGTAGATAAAATTATTCCATCTCTTAAAAATAATGTGAAAAGCTTTAAGTGATTCTACATTCGAATCTATATATTTTTAAACTTGAGGTACTCAAATCTTAAATGAAATGTAAAAGCGAAAAATATATAAGGAGAAACCACCGGCCGAAGCATAAACTAATACCTTGCTGCAGTCATTAACTGACATGAACTAATTAATCCAATTCCCTCCTCACACGGGTCAAAAGATGATAAAAACAAGCCCTAATATCCGTACAAATCCCATGTTCTATTGCCAATTTTCCACCGTAAATCCTTTATATATTAGGATCAATCATGTGGATGATCCTGGTCAAACCGACGACTGTGCATTAACCAGCTCTATGCTTGGTATATTTAATAAAAGAGAAATTGCAATTTTCTTTCAATTTCGTCCTGCCCCTCATTCCAATGCTCCTTTTATATTTAATTTGCCGACCCATTTTTCTTAACAAATAAAGTAACATCAACATAGTAATTTTATATTCATTCACGGAAGCAAGTTGAGCCACAAGTTGGGGGAATCGATCACGATTTCCTGAGCTTTCAAGAAGAGGCAATTACAAACCCAACGTTTTCCAAAAGGAGCATACTTACCTCATTAGATGAAAGATTAAGGTTCAAAAGTACAAATTTGGCTAGGTGGGTTTTGGGGTTGTGGTGATATTGTACGTGATCGCACACTATGCTCACACATTTGGCTCACATGCACATGCAATTGTATATATTAAAGATGTTGAACTGGGTCTACTTAATGTTTCTCCAAACCCTAGAAAACTTTACCAAGCTCTAGCCTTGAAGAAATCATAATATACGTGTGAGAGAGAGAGAGAGAGAGAGAGAGAGAGAGAGAGAGAGAGGGACTCTTCACATTTCAATTCATGGACATGTTTTATCGAAAGAAAAGAAAACAGCAGACTGAATTAAAAACTGAGCGAACAGATTGGATCCCCAAGGAATTAATGTTGACCGACCTGTTCTCCGGTCAACATAACGATGGTTAGGTTTCATGTGATTTAATGGAACCGGCATCTAGAAAAGCCCTAGAATCTAACGCGGTCAAAAAATCAAATTTTTTTTATTGAGTTGCCAACCAATAGTCGTAAGTGAGAACCTCACCCCCACATGGGTATTTCTCTGTTAGCGAACCCTAATATTTTGTGAGGGAAAACACTTTTTAATGTTAATTACGAAGGGGCATAACAAACATCCGTCCCCATTCGATTGGTTATAGTGGTCGGTGTCCGAAGCCAAGTTGTGAATGCTTTTTTAATTGGCTCTTGAATTAGGACCAAGTGAAGATTCTACACGTACTGGCCATGCAGTTTTTCATCAACATCTAGGACGGAGAGACCTTCTATGTGAAAGTGCTCGAAGATGTCAAGACACGCAAGTGTCTGTAGTCCTTAATTCTTGTTAGAGATTGGCCCGCTGTTTCTAAAAGAGTTGCCGGTTCATGAGTTTTGCATCAACTGGTTTTGACTCAGTGCATCGATCTTTCTAAACTTAGTTGATTTAACATTAGCTATTCTCAGTTTTTGGCTGATTATAATCGATTCTTGCTTAAGATCCTATTGTTTACAAGTTCCATTTGATGCATACGACTTGGTTTATTTGTCGAATTTAGCAATGTAACTTTTCATTTGTGATCTGATGATTGTATGTTTGGGTTTACTACGATCATTTGAGTGGTTGAGCTCAAAAGCAAATAGTTATTTACCTCGATTTTAGTATTTGGAGCTTTCTAACGTACCAATGTTAAATGTACTTAGGTGAAGCCACATACAGGATTTAAGATCAATGTAAACTCCTATAAATGGAGGGTGTGCAAAAAGACAAAGCTATCTGTGATCTTCAAGTCAATCTTTGGGCGTGTGATGTGAAGGATCTGTCTTTTATTGGATCGACAAGGTGGACTTAATTTGATGCACATAAAAATTCACTAAAACTTGACCAAAGTAGAAAATCAGAAAAGAGGATGTGACTATTGCAAACCATATTTCACCTTATTTATATAAATATAATGATAGTGCCATTAATCATCTCACTCTATCGAGTTTATCTTTGTGACATTGAATTTGCAATGGGAAGTGTCTTGTTCGAGAAATACAAAGTTAATAATCATGATACCACACCGTCCATGGCAATTGACAATCATTACCAAAACCTAAAATGAAAACATCTAAAATGAATGGTGTCCACGTAGTAACATATAAAAAGGAACCAATGCACTTGATTAAAAATGTCATGATCCTTGACATGATTAGAGAAGCGGCGACATTACTGATGCAATCATGTAGTTCGTAGCTTGTCTGAACTCGCAACAAATTCATAAAAGATCTAGCGATGCCAAAAGTTCATGAATTTAACAATTCTCACTTTCTGCAGCCACATATGCATAGCAACAACAGTCCAAAGTATCTAATTAAGAACAGTATTTTATGTTGCTTTGTCGGAATGGATGATGGTATCATCTTTTGGGAGAACAAGTACTCGATTTCAGGTTTGCCCTTTTACATAAGTTATCTATGTGCAATGTACCTAACTAGCTTAAGAGACATACAATAACATTGAGGTGATAAAAAAGAAAAAGAAATTAAAGTTTGTGTCCATTGCAATTGCCTAAAGGCCATGTAGTAACTTTAGTGAGGAAAAACCAGAGACACTAAAACATCAATTTGATTATGTCTGCTGAGCAATGATAGAAAACTTTATGTCGATGGTTTTAACCACCAACTCTCTCACTAAGCATCGAACCAAGAGTGAATAAGATTGGTTGTAGAAAAAGAAAGTTGGCACTGGTAGTGTTGCTTACAATTGCTCTTTAGAGATTTTATTAACTCGTGCTATGAGGCGCACTTATAAAGTAACTAAATAAGAAATAGTTACGGTTTTCAATGCATTAGTGTGAAATTGTAATTTGTATTTTGAAAATTAAAGTTTTATTCAAGAAGTATGGACTTAAATATTTGAGAGGCACTTGTTAACAAAATTACAAATCGAGAACTGATAAATTGATTGCAACACCATCCTCCAAGCTAATGGTGAGTTGCATGTTTTACACATGTATTCTCTTCCAATCCAATTCAAATCTTTGGCCTTAATATACAGCAAGCAAGCACGCCATATCCTCAAAGTCTTATATCAAGTCATTTGCGTATCAAACTTATTAATTTGCACTCAACAAGTAGAATAGTGATGGTATTATGATTGCAGTACAATTAATTGAACTGTCAAGTCTTAGCCCAAATACATGTTGAGGAGCTAATACTGTCATCCTACGACTTTTAAATCATATACAATCTATTTCATCATTTTGATTATTTCAGTTTAAAGTTTCCATTAATGTCATCACATTTAGAAATTAATATCTGTTATGTTACTACTTAGTGAAATTAAATGCAATTTCTCCATAGACGACATCAAGATCTAACCACGAGTGCAGTTAAAATCTGATCATTCTTGCAAATAGATTTCAACAACACTCTAACCATATCGACAAGGAGATCATCCACCCATATATATGCTATTTTCATCTATAAGCTCTCCGGCGACTGGTGAGGATTCCTCCCTTGCATTTCTCGTGTCATAGATTAGCATAATATCAAAGTGTCATGAAATTTTTGTCTAATGACAAACCGTGATATCAAACTCAAGTGTATCGCCTTTACTAAGTTTGCATATCTTTCTTAAATGTTGCCTAAATCAGTCTTGCAAAGCTCCATGCGCTACATCCAACGTTGAGGAATTCTAACTGGTCCTGAGAATTCAGCTTTTCTTGCTACTGATTTATTGAATTAGTATTTCAAATAGTTTCACCATGAATCTTCAAGATATAATGGTTCTTGAACTGGTTATTGAGACCACGTGATTGAAATTATTCGATTTCCTTGTTCGATTACATGAAATCGCAATAAATCACACAGCCGGCCTTGCACACAACAAATTACATTCATTTGTGTTTCTGCAAATCTAACTCGACTTCATTGATCAAGATAGCGTTTGTATAGAATTTGGCAACAAAAAGAGTTGAGAATTGCAAATAATCAGCTTAGAAAATCATCCTTTCACATGTCATTCTAATGTAACATTCGCTATGAATACAAGTTTTAATTTTCAACATGAAGAAAGTCAATATGTACGTACGTGAGAGGAAACGTTAAGAGCTACGGGGATTCAAGTGTTTTAGGAGCGGTATCCTATCAATTACACACTTGGTATCTTTTTTGGTGTAAAATTACACACTTCGTATTGATCTTTGCTAGTTCTCAAAAATCATCTGTGCACGTGAATTCTAATTTTCCCTATTAACTCGCATACGCATTAACGTTTATCTTCACCATGCCGGCATGTGAGAGACCATTAAAGTTAAATGCCATCCCGTCATCGCCCATAAAAATGGTTTCAAGAAGCTTTTTACATATAAATACATTATCTGCTAATCTGCTAACGATGGCTTAAACTTTAGCATAGAAATCTGTACAATTAAGTACCCGTAATGCCCCGAGGGAGTCACCGACACCGGTCGCCTCCCGCCCTTTTTACTGATAAAGAAGAAGAACTCATCTAACACCACGATGTGGCCATGGTTCATGTATAGCTTCATCAATTGTCCTTTGGTTTAACGCAACTTAAATCCAGGTTACCTTGAGAAACAAAATGGCAAGTACAGACCATTTCCACCACAAAAACTTACAAGTCTGACTAATAGTACAACTCTTCATTCACTTCGAAAAAAAGGTTTCACATACATTTATGACAAAACTTTGCAAATCTTTAGAAATCTGAACATATAAGTGCTCATTAAATTGATGAGACGCAAAGCACAAGCGTGACACCTCTGTCTATCTGTCTGTCCGTCTCTCCACCCTTCCCTTCCTCGTGTCAATAGAGATTGTTGATTGTCGATTCTCTGATATCACGATTGTAATCACCCAAAGGCTTGATTGAAATGATCCCTCACATGCGTAGCTAGGCAGGTGTTCTCAGACATTGGTGCACGTTCAGATCCTCCTTATGTTGGTCTTGAAACCTGCACAAAAAGAAAAAAAAAATGTAAAACACTGTCACTACAGTGAGGTAATAACCGGAATTGTTATTAAATGGATACATACGTTTAGAGAATTAGCGGGACAGACAGGAGACTCTTGCTTATGTCGCATGGTTGCCAGGTGGCTTTCGTGCGTTTCCCCCGGCGGGGGGAGAGAGGTGTGGAGATCACTCTACTATTCTCAATTTAGGAACCTTAATAATTCATAGAGTGATTGTACGTAAACAGTAGTGTATGACTTCTAGTTTGGAATATGAATGTCAGATACATTATACAACAGCACTTGGACATTGTTCATGGGTTCACTTGAGAAAAAGGAGATGAAAAGAAAGAAAAAAGAAATTGAAAAAAGAAGATTCCTAGCTAGAGCCTGCTTAATCATCACTACAGAAAAAAGTGGCTAGTTTTGTCTCCATGTTTAAATGCACAATCACATATCATGTCCTATAATTAAGGCAAATGTTCTGCTATGAACCAGGAATCAAATGGATAATGATGATTAAATCCCAATTAATTTAGACTCTCTCCTCTCTCTTGGTCTCCAGATAAAACGAACCTCAGCCCTAATTCAAAAAGCATAATATAAAGTACAGAAGGCGGTGATAGTGATCGTCTCTACATGCTTGTTCATTGATTCAAGACATATTCAGTTAATTAGTGTTTCCTGTGATGCTGATGTGCCATATTGAAGGTTAGGACAAGATGGTAATTTGCAGAATTGTACTAACTGATGTTTAATCTGTTTCTAGGAGAAGTGGAATTGGGTTAAACATCATAACTAGCCCCCCAATTCCTCTTAGTTAATTAGAATTTGTTAATTTATATGTTTAGCACAGAGATTCATTGCACAATATAATAAATACATGATGGACATATATCTGCCAACATGATTGAATTACCAGGAAGTAACTTTCACCATGCTCCAAGCTTTGCATCAAATAGCCATACTCGTTTGTGGGAACGGGAAGACCAGACGAGTGAACCAGAATCGCATCTTGACCGAATGCCGATTTCATGTCTAGTGGCCCTCTTGGGACTTCTGTCGGCACGCCATTGATGAACACTGTGATTATTCCTGTGAAGATAACACATACCAAGCACAAAACAAGATAGGGGTTAGTCAAAATAAGACCCATTTGTTATGACAAAGTCATCAAAGAAATTATATATGTCAGAGTTCCTTTTTTTTTTAATTCTTCTCAACGGTATGTGGAAATTTGCCGACTACGAACTATTCAAGCATATAAAAATGTTCTTTCGGAAGTCACTCTCTCAGTCGGAAAAGAAAATGAGGGAAAACCGTATCCTGCGGAGGGAAAGTTAGGGTTCCGCATGCGAATTAAATTAAAAAAACCCAGAGAGGGATTATGGCAGCTTTCTATGATATGGATGTGTTTTCTTGGTTCTCAGAGACTTACAGTAAAAAGTCTGCAACCTCATGAGTTGAGCCAAATCTCTCTCTTGGGTAACCTAGTGAACTGTTTTTTTCTCTGGTATAGGAAAGCTTGTGGAAATTTTGACAAGAAGAATACCAAGCGCAAAGGTCCTAAACATATGGTGACAAGAAAATTCTGGGAACTTAATTTTGGAGCAAATAACCAAGCTAAGCTCTAAAAATGAAATTCTGATAGATTCTTGCTGGTACCCAAAAGAAAAAAAAAAAAAAGACAGAATTAAAGGACACTATCACAATTGATTTACCAGATTGCTGATGATAGTGCATATTTGGAGCCTCAGGATGGCACAAGAATGAAGAAGCTAGACCCGCAGTGCAGTTCTGGTCACTTTCAGGAAATCCCACATGATGATGACCCACAAAGCTTGGAAAGAAACTGTCGCTAGCCTCTTGACTTATGACTCCGCATGAAGAAGAAGAAGATGCTGACCCATAAGCACTGTAATTAGAATAAGGCGAGCATGACGACCCATAAGATGCAAGACTCATGTTGGAACTTGAGCTTCCATCAAAACACTGATGATGAATTGCACCCTCAGCTTGCTGGCCCTGATAATTGTTATTCCTCTGCTCGGCCGCGGCGGTGGCAGCAGCCAGGCTGGCGGCCTGCATCTGCCGCTGGCGGCGGCGGGACCTCGACCGCCTGTTCTGGAACCAGTAGAAGACGTTGGCGTCACCGACCGCGCCAAACTTCTCGAGCAGCTTCC
This sequence comes from Eucalyptus microcorys, assembly GCA_014182515.1. NCBI lineage: Eukaryota > Viridiplantae > Streptophyta > Magnoliopsida > Myrtales > Myrtaceae > Eucalyptus > Eucalyptus microcorys. Next base: position 28,896,121 of record CM024562.1, on the reverse strand, counting down.
GTATCCGCACCGTCTCGTCCTTGGGCGGGTTCACCATCCCGCTGTTGAAGATGGACTCCAGGATCAGGATCTGCTCGGGCTTCGGGGTCCACCGCGACCGCACTGGCTCGCCACCGCCTCTCTCATGGCCGTGGCTCGGGCTGCCATTAGGTTCTTGGCTCTGATCTTCCATGGGAGGACCCCCAAAGAAAACAAGAAGGGAAAAACTAAAAGAATATTACGCAAGGGAAGGAGAGAAATATATTATAGTTCTTGGGAAGCTGCTAAAACCAAGGCGAAGGGAGAGAGAGAAAAATTAATAACGTGGAGCGACCTTGAACTTGCACCGAAGCGTCTAAAGAGGAGTGAGAGCTATATAAAGGGCAAAAGGGAATGTCATGGTTTTTCATTGAATAATTACGGTTTCACCCTTGTTGTTTGGCACCACAACAGGCACCAAACTCTTGGCTCAAGTTTCTCTTGTTCAATGTACCAAAGTGCGTGGGACAAAATATATATTTATATAGTTGGAACGAAAGCGTGTGGGTGCGGTGTTGTTTTTCGGTCCCTATGTACATGTTGTCTATAAGTCAACTTACTCCACTCCGACCATCCTAGTTGATTGTCAAAAATTCACAGTGCAGAGAGAGAGAGAGAGACATAATCATCATCGCAACCTTCTCAAATTCAACACGAAGTGACGAAAAAGCGAAGATCCGGCGTCAGCATGTTTCCCCTGAGGACGAAAACCGAACATGCAGCTCAACAAAAAGGTACTTCGTTTTCTCTTTTGGCCCTTCAAGGTTTTCCGGCTTTGATGATCTGACCGAACCCAGTTGAAATCAAGTTAATTGGGAACCAATTACCGCACTCTGAAAACATTGGAGTTATTTTATTGAGAGCAAATTGGTACTCCGTCAAAGAAAATCATGGGTACCATGTTAGTTTCTTGTTTTTCTACTCAGTTATCTAGCTGAAATTATACGATCTCGTTATAAGAATTCGAGTGGGAAGGATGTCCGGGACCAGTTCCTTGAGCAATGAACTCAAAATTAGTGATTCATAGCCATATTGGGGTTCTGTCCTCCTAGGACTCTCCTACTTTGAGTCCATATGCGTCTGAATTTCCCTTTTGAGTTTATCCGTGGGTTTGTAGTTCGTTCACGAGTCATTTCTTAGCAGAATATCATTGGAATGCGCCCTCATATGAAAGATCTACGGTATAATCAATAAAGCACCACTCAAAAGATCCTTGAGGGTTGGAATTTGAGTTCTATCCTAGGTAGTCGCTACGCATTAGTACAATAATTAGCCGCTATTAATTTCTTTCGCCCTATCTATACGTTTAATATAGGCACCCAATAGTACTAGTGGGAAACTTTTAATGAACCCTTTAATATATGTAATGCCCCTGTATGGGATGCTGATGTCACTAAGGTTGAGATTCCATTTCTCAAAGATAGTCCGCATATTTAAGTGATCAAGAAAGAAGTGCCTCCTTCAAATGATTTAATGTAAAGCACTGTACTTCAAGTCTCACATCAAATGGAAGTGACGTATTTCTTAATCCAAAGCAGATCCATCTCCAATCATCTTCTAAAGTGCTTTCTTTGGGAGTTTGGCTCGCATTTACTGGCCAGGATCACGAGAAGCGGTTTTAAAGTAACTATTCCAGCAAGAAGGATGGAATCCCAATTTGGTGTGCTCAGGGCCATATATACGTGACACTGATATTATCAATGTGGATAAGGCTATATGGAACTTGGTGTGAATCAAATCGGGGTGTGTTATATACCGATGAATTTCGTTTGTACAATAATTAAACACTTCTGTAGCACAGGAAATATTAAAAATACAGTGCAGCAGTAGACAATTAACAGATGATGTCTCAATTTCAAATTAGATTCAATCATTTAGGAGATCGGCATTCAGTTTTCCAAAACTCCTGCATTTTCTCTTCGAGGTTGCATGGGAAAATAACTGGCAAGAGGTGGTCAGAATGGTAAATGTCCAGAGACGTGTATAAGGGGAGAAAAAACTAGGGTTTTCGTTTCTGTGGCAAGCAAGTGCATGTGAAGCTATGCATGGAAAGCTGGGTCGAACCCGAAAAAAAAAAAAAAAAAAAAAGAAGAAGAAAAAAACCCTACCATTATTTTAAACCAAGAATGGTTAAGAAACCGTGCGCTATTATTTATTACCCGTGACGTTGAACAAACATGGCTTACAGTGGAATTTATGAGAAACTCTCTGCAAGAAAAAAAAAATCAAAACAGAAAGAAAGCAAGAAAACAAGAAAACGAGAAAGAGAAGTTTTTAAATAATAAACGAGAGGAGGGTAAAGAGTCTCAAAGGGTGGCTTAAAAGTCGAACAGGTTGCTCACATCCCCATTCATACAGATTACATAGAAGGTTATCTATGACTTATCTGTACATAAATATTAACACACGTACAAAGGGGCAAAAAATTAAGATAAAGAATGGAGAGAAAAAACAAACAGCGACCGACTTTGCGTCTCAGACGCGGTTTTCTGTCTCTCTGACAGGCAGCTCTGCAGATGTTTTTGCCTTCGGTTGTAAGGATTCTTCCTTGGATTAGATTTTAGATTCCCACCCACGTACGGTCGCTATCTTCTATACTTGAACCAACACGGGCACGAGTGAAAAGACACGGTCACTCACTGTTAATGCATCTTTTTGAAGTAACCTGGTACTTTCTCCCCTTAGCTTCATGAAAAGCCCTGAAATGGTGGACTGGACTGTGCAACACACAACCTTTTTCCACTTGCATGTGTTGGGAAAAAACAAACAAAAGGGTCCTCCAAAAAAGAGACGGGTGTATACTACATTGTTTGAGCATTGCTGGGGCCGAAAAAAAAAAAAAAAACAAACAAAGAAGAAATTTTGAATTAATAGATTTAATTTACAAAATGATGCAGGAGACTCCGAATTAGTCGTATTATATTGAGCGCTTAACATGGTCTTTTGGCGTTAATGAAGTTTTATGTCTGGCATGATTTGTCTGGAACCGGGCATTTGTGCTTTGGAGTGTTGGGATGTCCAGTTAAATAGGACAAGCCAGAGTACATGTGGACTGTCTCCCTATTCTTTAGCAAAAGATCATGGACCGTGTGTTTCCCAGGTAGTCATCGACGACCAATTTGTTGCATCCCTTTTGGATTTATTAGCAGTTGTAACATATGTTTAATTGGGTCTTTCGGTTTAGGCATATGTCTGATAGCTGTATTGCTTGCATTATCGAAAAATCTAATATAAATCGCATCTAATTCCCATCTCAAGCAACTAATACACATACATATTTTTCCTTACAATTCGATTTAAATGTTATCGATTTCAATGACGATCCTTGATTTCAAGTCTCGATGTTCCCTCTTCCGAAAAATTACTGCCCTGGCTTCTCTTGGTTGGTGTTTTCTTGCTTTTGATGTGATTACAATTCACAGTTTGCTTGTGGATTAGGAGACATTAATTTGTAGGCAAAGCAGCATTATCCATTCACAGGGTTAGTACCGCACCTTCCTTCTATAAAAACTTGTTAAACCCAGATGATATTTGCTTGCTTATTTGAAAAATCTCATCGATACTGGATATTGAAGATCAAGCCAATCAAAATAATTTTATATACTAAAGATAATCAGCGCAAGTGGATTTATGTGCCTAACATGGTAGTCATAATGGATTATTCTTACTTTTCCGTTTCTGGAAAAGTGGGTGATGTTCAATACTTAAGATGGTAGTCGAGTCGAATGAATTTTTATTGGATTCTCTTTTCCAATTGTGGAAAAGTAGTGGACATATAATAATCTTTGAAAAGAGGCTTTAACATGCATATGAAATGGAGCTGCATTAACTCTATCCAGAATATTTTGCTCCGAGATCTCGTGAAAGCCGTTCTAGAGTCAAAGTAGTGCTCCACTTGGCAAGTTTAAGCTCAATTTGATGTCCCGATCTCTACATCTCTATTTAATAAGAAAAAACTGAAATGCAACCATTAAGCTAAGATGGCTACCCAAATATTTTGTGGATTATGGTTTGCCATATCTTACTGAAATATGAATAAAATGATAATGATATTAACCTTCTTAATAAAAGTGGAGTGTGATTGCACAGTCTCTGACAAATTCTGACTTATTTTAATAATTTTCCCACCACGCAACAAGTTAAACTCATTTTCTGGAATGAATCATTGCACTCTCTCATCCTTCATTGTGCATGTTTTCCAATCATTTTTTTGCGCACGTCTAAATGCTTTCCATTTTTACTGGGAACGTAGGAACTCGAGTGGATGTAACACTATATTGTAAATTAGCTACCCTTCACGTCAATTTGTACTCTTAATTCTTCTGCAATTAGGAATGGGTCATGTTTGACACCTTTTACGATTTTAAAAAAACAAGTGAGCTTAAGAATTTTCAGGAAGACTAACCCTAAATGATAACGAATCTCCTATTTTAAGTTATTGTACGGATGACACATCAACTATCTTGAAATTGATAGTCCAAATTCATCTAACAAACAAAACCCTAATTCCAATCTCTTTCTCCCTCTCCAAACCCCCCGAAAAAAAAAAAAAAATCTTTATCCTAATTGACTAGTTCTTATCGTCAGCCATCCCACCCCACCACGACTGAGCCACCGTTGCATCAACCAAGCACCTCTCTTTAGCCCCCACCAGCGGTGGAGCTGATGACTCTCTTTCCTATATTACAAGAAAACTACCGATATTCTTAACTTCATAACATGTTGCTGCTTGACTCCAATTAAAGAAGTCATCATCAAGAAAACAGGTAGGATGGAAAACGTGTCCCTAATAAACAAAGAAACGAGAGAGAATTCTCGTGCATTTCAGCTTGCGCAGGATCCATAAATCACACAAATTTAGTAAATCTTTTGACTCAAAAGCATGAAGTGGCTAGGAAAAGTAAACCCCACACACTCGCAATCGATTAATCTAATGTTTCGAACTACATTTGAAGAGGTTCTCTACGTGCCAAAAGCAGAAACGAAGGTCCGTCCGGGGTCTCTCGGAAAACATAGATTAGGACCAAGAAAACATGTCTTTTTCTATTGAACATCGACAGAAAAAGCCCTCTCACGAGGAGGAGGAGGAGGTTTGGTAGGTTACCACCTCGGTGACTTTTACAAGGTTGGGTCTAGGGCTTTGGAGTGTATCCATAAATGGAAAACTGCCTACTGAGCTGACATGGGGTTAAGCAGAGGAATCTTCACTGTTGTTGTCAGCCTTTGTTTGTTTCCCTTTCCCTAGTGTGGTTTTCACACCCACCCTCAGCCACTCAGTCCCTCGCCATTTCTTTATTCATTTTTGTTTAATCTCTTTTGTTGTATTTTGGTTTTCTTCGGTTGGCCTTTTGTGTTCCTCTAATACGTGGGATTGATTTGATATGTCTTTTTACCTGCGAGAGGATGGCTACTGTTCTGGGTCGGCAGTGTGAAAACCATCGCGTCACCCCTTTCTTGGCCGTCTGATTCGCGTTCGCCTTTCGACTGAAGAAGGAAAAAAATGACTTCGGTGGGGTCTCTCATTTTCCACTTTCTATGATCCCGAGACACGTGTCTTTAGATCCCGTTGTTTAAAAATCTATAAAAACACCTTTAAAATCTCTAGAATCGAAGTGCTTAGGCCTTTAACTCTTTATTTACTCATAGTTTGTGGAATTGAACAGATGACCTCGGATTTCTCGGTAAAAAGTCTCTGAAAGCTCCAAGCCTGGGGTCGAAAATATTGTTTTATTCTATCAGGCTACTGAAATAATCGAGATAAATCGATAGTTACTTTTGTGTGATGGTGAAAAATTGAGAGATAAAATTGATGCATTTTTATTTATTGATGTATGGATTTTCACTTGGAAAACTTAAAAAGATATCAACATGGGAAAAAGCTACAAACATCTTCGCTAAAAATTTGTCAAGAGATAGAGTAGGAAGTTTATGTTTGATTACTAATTTTCTAAATAAAGAAGGCATTGCATAAGTCATGTAATCAATTGGGAGAAAATAAAAAGTGGCCATTGTGATAAATGAAGAAAAAAAGCTACGACTAGTTCCAGAGAGAGAGAGAGAGAGAGAGAGAGAGAGAGAGAAGGATGTGAGAAGGATGTTAATTATCTATCGAGAGGATTTTCTTTCTTTTATTTGCAATCTTAGGCCCGCTAGATTTGGACATTTCATTCAGGCCTGCTAGATTTGGACATTTCATTCAGGAAAAGAGAAGGATGTTAATTATCTATCGAGAGGATTTTCTTTCTTTTATTTGCAATCTTAGGCCTGCTAGATTTGGACATTTCATTCAGGAAATCATATTGGATAGAATAGGGATCAATGAATCTTTTCGACTTTAGGCTTTGCTCAATGCAATATGTCATTTCGCCCAAGAATTGATATCAAAGCTCCCAACCTTCAACATTTCAGGCAAAATGGGCAAATGTTCACTAGACCTTATAGTCTTAAATTAAGTTATAGCTTAATGAAAAGAACCTCCATGGCAGCAATTTCCAAGCAGAAAGCTTATTGCCCCGTTTCATGTGTTTCAACTCCTTTCCGGAGAGGTCGATCATTGTGTGCATGCGGCAAATCTTGGGTATCTTTTTCCATATTTCATGGAAATGCAAAAGCAACCAAGCATGCTTCCTAAATAAAGATGTCCCCCGATGGAGTGGCCGATTAGGCCACCATGTCTCTCTTGTCGCTCCTGCCTGACTTTTGAAAATCTTGCATCGCCAGGCTAATATAGTAATGATGGGAGGTGGGAGTTGATGGGATCGATATGTGCAACAGTTCTTGACTTTGCCTAGACTAACCCACGAATTGCTAAGCCAATATGATAAATAAATAAATAAATAAATAAATAAATAAATAATCAGCAATTGCGATTCGGGGAAAATCTCACTTTCTCTATCTATTTTGTTTTTTCCTTCAAAATAACGAAAAGCACTCTTGAAAGGTGCAGAGTTTAAACATTATCTCTAAATGAGTGATACAATCTTTCGAATAGCAGTAGTCCCTTGCCGATCAGCACGCGTGCAACTGATTTTGCTATGAAGAGACGAAAGTTTTTGGAGTTGACTTTTTGAATGAAAATTTTAGTTTTTTCCTGATCATTATTTACCAATAAAGCAGTGGGTGGGAATTTCGTTCTAACAATAACGACACTATTATACAGGTGGATACCTAACTTGGGGTTAAAGGGGAGCTAATCTAATACAAAAGGCTCACATATAAATAAGAGATTTGTTAAGGTGCACAATGTACACCACAGAGGTGCTGGTGATTGAACAGAAAAAAAAGGTGTTGGTGAAAAAGCTTTCACACTGACGTTGGAAGTACACAGTAAAAACCCGATATTTTCACTAGATCTTGCCATGGAAGAACCCAAGGTTGAGTCTGTCAACATATCTAGCTAAACTCATTGTCACTCATAAGTTTAAGTTCATGAATTACAAGCTAACTAAGATATATTAAATGCTCAACACTACACTAATTTTTCGATACGGAACTTCTTTAACGCAACTAACACATACATCTCAACAATCTCCCTCTCAACCCAGTGTTAAGTTCACTCCCCCTTAAATTAGGTATCCTTTTGCATTAGCATTATGTCAACTGGAAAGCCATAACCATATCAATTGCCAACTTGGGTTTACATCACCCATGGTCTCTCTCTCTCTAGTTAGTTGACCAAAAGTTCACAATCTTAGCTCACCAAACCAACCGTGATGGCAATTTTCACTTGAAACAAGCGTCAATCATGACATTTTTTTCTCGAGATGTTCGCTAAATACCAAAATAGATTTGGGGGGGTGGATCACCAATTAACCATCGGCTCTAATATCATTTATTGGAAACATGCAGCAGAAGTCCAAGCTGTTATCGGGAGATTGCTAAGGGAGAGTCTAAATTCAAGCCTGTCAACATTATAATTGGACTCACCTTCACCGATGGTTAAGCCAACAAATTATGAACCAACAAGGGTAGTGAGCTACTCATTACTTTTACTAGTCCCCTTGTCTTTGAATGGATCTCTTAATTGTTGAGAGGGTTGCTCAAAAGCAATATATATTACATACTTAATAAAACTTACAAGTAAACCAAATACAGAGATGGCGATTAGGATTGTTGTTTCCATTATTATATAATTTCAACACCAAAATGGATCTATGATGACCATTTATTTACAACCGAATGGTATACAACCTAATGGACCTAAACCTTGTAATGATTTGCCATTATAATCCTTTCAGCCAATTTTGACTAGCGATTTCTAACCCTTGCTTGTGATCGGCAAGACCCAATGACTGGAAGAGGAAGAAGGAAGAAAGAAAGAAAGAAAGAAAATATAAAAATCAGAAAATTTTAAAAAATTGCAAATATCATTTACGTTAGTGTCAACTATGCCACGTGGGATGGTCAACGTCCATGTTAACGGTTTGCAGCCAAAACTGGTGGGAAGGATTACATTGATGAATTGTCAAAATTTTTAAAATTAGATTGACTAAATTAAAAAAATTTAAGATTGAATTGATATCTATATAATAAATTTAGGGTTTTTTTTTTTTTTTTTTTTTGGTAATTATTCCCCATAATAAATCAATCCAATTCAAAAACTCAAACTGATAAGATGAGGGAAACTATGTAATAAAAGGCTCATTGGATCTCCATTAGATTAGTGATGTGGAATACTTTGAGAATCATTATTTCTTCTTTTGCATTAATCCTATCTTTCTTCCTAGTCATGATCTTTATTTTTCTTTTCTTTTATTCTTTCTTGGCGATTCTCAAGACAGATTACTGGAGTCATTAATATATATTTAATGAGCTTAGCTTTCAACCTGTTTTTTTTAAGGAGAAGGGTCTTAGTTTTGGCTTAATAGGACATAAGATCTTTTTTTATCCTCGATGCTTACTTCACTATAAGACGCGGTGGAATTTTTAAAGGAGTATAGCCTAATCTTTTTCAAGAACTTTTAGTGTAAGTTTCAATTTATTTCCAGCATATTCTTATGGGAGGTTCCTATTACTAATGCTTTGGACTTTGGAGTCAATATCTGTAATTGTCTATGCACTCGCATATGAAATTAAGGGAACATGGTTCGTGCCATGTAGGTGTTTAGCCCTTTCGTTGGTGATGCATAGAACATATATTCCCCTACTATATACAATTACTTGGCATCAGCAATCATTGTAATCATTCATCATCTGCTCTTGATCCTGACTGCGCACTTTAAACCTTGCATTATTCCCGGGAATAATCAGTGTAGTGGCCCAATAATCACATATTTGTAGGCTTTTTAGTTCTGCTACACATCAACTTCAGCATAAAGACAATTCTCCCTTTTCTGCATAATATGCGGTGAATGATTAAACTTGGGCACTTTAGAGTCTAGCCATGATGATCGAATCTCATTGCACGAGGAGCTTATCTCTTAGAGTAGTTATCTCTAATGGTAACGCATGTATTGTATGTATTAAACTACATCTGGAAAAAGTCGGATGTGGTGGAATTCATTTGTCCTCAAGAAGTCTAAAACTTGCTGTTGAAAGGGATGACGAAATTCTATCGAGTGTTATTTTGATAGTCTAGACTTTTTCACCAGACAGGGCAAGGTCATATGGGATTTTACATATTTTATATACCGTTTGGTAAATGGCATGTATAACGTGAATATACATGTATAGTAACCAAGTAAGACATGTGCGAATTATTAATATAAATTGCCTTTGAAATAGCAATAATAAATTTTATAAAGTCGGGTTCAAGCATGAGCATTGTTCTCTGAACAATGTTTGGACATGTGTGATCATCTTGCAACTGTGCAACCACTATGAGGGGGCTGTTGCTCCCTTGAGAATGGGGCACCCTCTAGTGGTGGTCACCTAAGGCCACTAGGGTTTGTGAGCCCAAATTCAAGATCTAATGTGTGTATCTATGTGTGTGAAAGAGACAGAGGTGATAGTTACCATCATGTTGAGGTCATCGTCACCTAATAATTGCCACCATCCCTCGATGGTCGCTAGACCATCGCAAGGTCGGGGATCTGAATATATGTGACAAAGAGCAAGCATGGGTTGTACCCATTAGAGAACACCAACTATTGAAACCATGGATCAACTTAAAATAAGTGTGACCCACCATGGTGGTCGCCGTTCGTGGTGACCATCACCATTCTCTCTCTTTCGCTCTTTCTCTCAATCACTCTTTGATGCTTTGGTTAAGGGTTTCATTCTTATTTTTGTTTTTCCTTTATCTTCCTCTCGGATAAGAGATATCCTATTCGGGATCACGGTTGAGGATTGCACAAAATATCGACTGGGACTAAAATTATCCTGTTCGGTGGAACAATCAACCTAGATGGCGACCGGGCAGAGCAAGTGCAAGAGTCGTATCCCTAGCCCCAGCCCCGGCCCACTATTTCCCATGCCCCATCTCCAACCCCCGCAAGCAATACTTAGCCGAGCATGCGTATTTCCTCGCGCTACCTGCCTCGTGACACCACAGAGGAAGCGACGCTTAGGCCTTTGGTGTGAAGATGAAATTGAACTAATGAAGAGAAAGTAAAAGTACCTAATATCGAAAAATAAAGAAGAGAAAATACAAGAGTTAATTGTAAAAGTATAATTTGGAAAATTCCATAGTTAAGTGGTGATAAAAAGGGAATAAATTATCGGTGAAGTATTCATGCTTATAGTGGAAAATATAGAGAAAATAATGAATTTTGTTTTACCAAAGCAATAATACACATATTAAAAGAAACTAGCCTAGTACAAATTTAAAGGTAGAATCGCGAGCAAGGGTACGGTGGACGGTGGCGGTGGGGATTACCATATCCATTATCGCCAGGCATGCTGAGCAAGAAAATTTGGTTCATTCCCACCCCAATCCCATCAGATCCGGGGCCCATGTAATTAGGGCAACCCTAATATCCAATCAGGTGGGTAAATTGTCATCCCTAAGTCTACCATACATGTCTAGGCATATTGCCAACCCTAGAAATCTTTATCCAATTCTACAAAATTATTAAATTTATTTAGAAAAGTGAGTTGGCCCCAAAATATGGAAGGGTTTCAAGTTATCTAGTCGAGGTCATAGAATAATTAAAAGTCCATAAAATCCATGTTAACCTTATGAATCAATTAAGACTCGTGTAGTACATAATCCTAACACGAAATGATTCGTACTTGATGGCGTGAGAGGTGTGTTTTTCTTTATAGGTTAACTATTCTTGGCATAATGATTGTTTAGCATAGTATCAAGAAGTTCAGAATCCAACTCTCACTCCCTCTTACATTTTCGTTCTGCCTATTTCTTGCCGATGCAATGTAATCATGTTTATGCCTTCAATTGTCTGTCATATATGGTTAAACCATGTCCAAACTTACGAATTTTGATACACTTAATAATTGGTTCCTTTCAAGAGGGTTCGTTGTTCATTGAACTCCACCTAAACCCCTGATGTAAGCCGAGTGTTTGAGCTTGATTATCTGTTAGAACAAGAGACCACGATCCATGTCGAATGTTTCCCTAACATCTGCAAAAGAAATCCCTTGTCCTCCCCGTCTTTTAATTAATTCATTCGTCGACGACTCCAATCAATTGCGACGCAGGTTCCTTGTCTCGCTTTCTTTCCACTCGAACCTGACACCGGCGCAGCTTTAATCCTTCATTCCCGCAGAACATCATCAGCACGGCCCAATGACAAATCCCATGCTTTAATCCCACGATGATTTTGTAACGTGAGCGACTTTATGAGCTTATTGTTAAATTTTTGATTGGGATTAAAAAGGTAACTGTTGCAGACAGCCCCCTCGTGACGAGCACTCAACTTCTTCCCAGAAGCTTCTTCGAATCAAAAGCAGGTGGCGTTGATCAAAAGAAGTGTTCAGTGATGTGTTCTTGAGAGATGAGACTCGAGTTGCTCTAATTAGAACTTCATTGGAGAACTTATTCCGGGTTATGATCCATCACTTTATTTTTCATTCAATTTCTACCTCTACAAGAAAAAAAAAAAGGTTTGAGATATGACGAATTTCATAACATGAATCTAAATTTCCATCCTCTACGCTTAGTGCATTCTATTGTGGTTGAGTCACCATTCAACTTTGCGTACGCAAACCAAAGTATTAGAAAGGTAACATCCGAGTACTGAGAAAATCTTATGAGCTCATTGCGATGTTTTTTGATAAATATAAACATCTCTTCTAGTCTAAAATTAAATTACAAAGTAAAGTAGAATGAATTCAATAATTCTACTTTTCTTTCCGTCGCATTTTCACTCTAACAAGTCGCGTCATTTCGAGATTACGAGTCGAGATTGTGAGAATGCAATTATAACGAAAAGAGATGGATCCCATTTTATGTAAATGTCGGTTGACGAAATTATGATATTTGCAAAAGTGTGTGCTCAGAGAACGGGTTGGGCCTCAACACCTTGCGATGGGTCGAGGGGGATTTATTAGATCGGGCTCAGCAACCAGCCTTTCTTTGGAGGGGCTTGGCCTTCGCAATAATCTATCCAGTAAAAATGTCTTCAGAAAATGAAAATAAAAAATTGGAAAATCTACCTCTTAATTTGATGAAGCAGCCATTGGAGACAGTAACGATGGTCAATTATCAAAAGTGGTGTACAACTGAAATCGAGATAGAAGTTTTTTATATAGTATTTTATATCGTGAGACATGTTGATATGATATCATTAATCAATCAAATATTCTTTTCTTTTAACCTACATTGAAAATAAAATTAACATAATTGAGTGCACGATATTGCATGGCTTTTCCAATTTCCTTAGCATCTCCCCTTCACCATATTTGGCAAGCAAGAATAAAATCAGTCTAAACTAGCATAGGTGGTCTTGCACTAAATTAATCCCGACCAATCCGAACTCATTAGTTAACTATAATTCGCAGACCCAAATCTTTAAGCAATCCTTAGAACATAAAGAATTTAAAATAAGCTCTTTATTCAATGTGAATACTTGATCCACAATGAAATTCAATGACAAGAAGTTCCCTTGTAGAAATACTCAGTCAAGTAAATAGTTAAAGAATAATGATGCGGAAAAGAGGAATTTATAATTTGTGTCAATATATATTAATAAAAAAATACATCAGACTATTTATAGGCATTATGTGATAATTATTCTCAGTTAATAGCTCAATCAAAATATACACAATTAAAAGGAGGTATATAAGCAACCTTGAGACATATGAATAATCAACAGAAATATCATAACATCTCGAATGTTAAATAATTAAATATTAAATTGCGCATTCATATAATAGTTTAAACCTGTAGACCAAAAAAAAAAAAAAACTTGTAGAACAATTAATAGTGGTTCAACAAAATCTCATATAATATTAGAGAATGAAGTTTTCAGTTCAAATCTTTATGGACCCTATTTGCTTCCACAGCTACATATATCCACACTAGTAGTACAAAAAAAGAAAGAAAGAAAGACTAGACTAAACATGAAAGGGGAGTATTAGAATAATTAAATATTAAACCGCGTATTTACCTAACAGCTTAAACTTTTAAATAATGGAGCAACATCATTCACAAATCGAATTATGGAATTGGTATATTCAATCAAGTGAAGAAATCATTCCCCTATAGTAGCATATCATTACTCGGGCTTATTGAAAATCCTGCAATTCCTCCTGATTTTTTTAGCATTCCCAGTGGGAACTTGAATATTTCCGAGCCTCACCATCGCACACGCGAAGCTCTTATCGAAACTGCTCGCATCTGACATGAACCGAGAAACGATACTGGCGCAGGAATTGTGAGCTCCTAGTCGATTCGTAACACCCATTTCTTTTGCATAGTTTGTTTGTAGACGAGTTATCCGCCATGAACGACGTGCTCTGGTCCAAAAACGCGGTAGGGTCGTTGCTCGTCTAGTTCCTGCAAATGCCCTTCAGCTTCGTGACCAAGCTCTAGTCCATCGTTGGATCCAGAGCTCCAATGCCTTGGAAATTCGAAAGGCGGTCTTGGAACAAGCTGCAGTGAGCGGCTCCATCGGAGTGGGCGTCCAAAAGAGTCCCCCCTTACGGTGAACGTAAAAAACCCTTTTGTCATGAAAGCTTGTGTCGCCTCAGATACCGAGAATGTGGCTCTCGGAAAATTCACTTCATTCGGGTATGAAACCAGACCGTCTCGCCTTCTCATAGGGACATTATAGCTAGGGCCGCCAGCGAGTAAACCTGTGAAATCGGTAAGTTAGGTAGGGTTTGGATCAGATCATAAATGGTCCGACTCATATTGATTCATTTAACCCCTTTATAACCAATTTATTGTAATGCAAATTTCTTGACCCATACCCGAACTATACCTAACCTAACTAGTTTAACCAAATTTAGAGATCTTGTTTCTTATGATTTTTTTTTTTTTTTCGAAAAAAAAAAAGGTATTACTAAATTACTTTCGTGCAATTCAAATTTATGGACAAATTTATAATTTTTAAAATAATTGAGGTTACATTTGATTCTTGGAAAATGTTTTCGAAGAAAATAACAACAATTTTTTTATGTTTGTAAATAAATTAAAATTTATTTTTATTTATTATTTTCAAAAAATATTTATTATTTTCAAAAAGAAAAATATTTTTTTTTTCGTTCTTCTTCGGTCAATTACTCGCCACAGGCGAGCTCGAGTCTCGCCATAGGCCAGTAAGGCTCGAGCTCGCCCGAGGCTAGCAAGTATCAAAGCCTCACCAGACGTTGGCAAGGTTGAGGCCTTTCTTGAGTCTGGCAACTTGTCCATCACCTGGTCAGTCAATATAATTGAAGGAAGAAGGAAGAAGGAAGAAGAAAGAAATAAATGAAAAAGAAATACTAAATAAGAAAAAGAAAAATAATTATAATTATCTGATTTTTCTAAAAAATAATTTTGTAAGGCTAAAGAGGAGAGAGTGTGTATGTGAGCCTTTGGTCGGAAATTGGTCATTGACTCAACCCATTTAGACCCATTTATTTTAACCTTTAAAATTTTAAACACATTTAAGGAAGACTCTACAAAATTGAAATGACCCATATATGACCTATTTATTTTTTAAATGGATCATATATGGGTCTTAAACCCAATTTGATAGGTTTACCGGCGAGCAATACAGAGTCTTGAGTTGCGAGCGTGACTATGTTAGCATAAGGGACAGTCGAAAGGCATGTAGCTTTGAAGATCTTCTTCGCTTCGTCGATGATGTCGTATCGTCGTACAGAGAAGTTTGGCCTGGTGAATTTCTCCGATGGCTTCCTGGCAATGGAGTCGATGAGGGGATGCATCACAGCCCTATAAAGAAAACGAGTAAAGATAATGTGAGGGGCATGCCTTTCATGGTTAAATGGAGGTGACAGACCTAATTGACACCAGAACTCGAGTAATAACAATATTTACACTACTGTATTCTTTATAACTCGTTATTTATAATCTTGCCTATACATATACACAATAGAATATTAAATTTCAAAATATTTGGGGAATTTTCAAATAAAGGTTTAAAATGAGATTTTTTTTCTTTATCTCAAAAGAAAGTCTAGAGTAGGAATTGTCTCAATAGTTCTTGAAATGACCAATTTAGTCTCTAATAAAACCTCTTGCTTATGGGCCAAATCTTTGCCAAGCAATGAGCATTTGTATCTCACGTGCACAGATGCAGGTGATGTGCACGATCTATGCACGTGATGTGCACGCAAGAGACATGGGCTTGTTGGTCGGCAAAGATTTGGTCAACCAATGAGCTCGGGACTTTGTTTGAGACTAAATTGGCAATTCCAGAATTTTATTTGAGATAAGTTCCATTTGGGCCATCTTTTGAAAAAACGGCTCCACTTTAGACTCTTCTTTGAAATTTCCCCTAAATATTTTACTCCCTAGTAGGATTATGTGCCATCGTACAGGGGCCGAGGATATATCAATATCTAACATATATCGCGACATTCTACAAACTAACCCCGCATCGATATTAATGACACAACATCATTGTTCTTAAACGTCTAATAAATTTCACATATTATTTGTTGGGTTTTTTTTTTTTTGGCCAAATTTGTTGGGTTTTAACAAGTTTGAATTGATGCAACTCGATAAGGTTAAGACCTATACTAGCTATTTGGTGTATCAACAGCTGTGTTAGCTAATAAACCTATCATATTTCCTAACCTATATATGATGGGCTGAATTTTTATATAAGTTAGTTATATTTAGTAATTGGGTGATAATTGTATTTATACATAATATCTGTTTTCAATGGGTCACAAATGGGTTTACAACGCATTTAGACCCAATTATTTCTGTGGCTCTCTTTATTCTCTTTGCTCTTACTCAATCTCGTGTTCACTTACTCCACACAACTACCTCGGTTTGAGTATGAGTTCTCATAAATTGTATTAAATATGGAAATGTTTTTGTAATATGAGTCATGTCGGTATTGGTCAATACATTTGCATTGTATAAAAATGGGTCAAAGTAGGTGAAGTGGGTCTATTCCGATCGGACTATTTTCGACCCGATCCAACTCACCTTTTTGATGAGTCTAATCATTGGACGACGAGATCATGCATATTTATAGGGTGTTTAAGAGAATAAGTTAAGGCGTGGGCTGGTTGAAAGGGAAAGAAAACGAGGGAGCCGGCCAAATCAAAGGTGACGATCTTAGCACATGGATTATGAAACATATGTTGGAAGGTTAATGCATTTTCACTGAATTTATATTATAATAAGCATGCGCGTCCCTAAGCTATTATCCAGAGAGATGGTTCACCATTTTTTTCATTAGGAAACAAGAAAATCATTCTCTTTGGGTGCTGTTGTTTGTGGTGATGGACGTTATTTAATCATATTTGTTGAATATGACCAAGCTGGATCGCATGAAGCCGGTGTTTTGCAAGATTTGTATGAGATCATGCCCATTAAAGTTGAAGACTCTTGATTTACAGCTAAAAGCACGCAATAAATTAGAATCAATTTTTAGCGATAATTCTTATTTGTTTCTATCGCATTTTCACTCCAACAAGTTGCATTTGAAATTAAAACAAAAATTATTGCAAGAAAGCAATTAAAACAAAAAAGAAAAAATAAATGGAAAATCCAATATAAATGTTGCTTCATGAATTATGAATTTTGCAAGTGTGTGCTTAGAGAACAGGTTGGGCCTAAACACCTTGAAATGGGTCGAGGGGCGATTTCTTAGATCAGGCTCAGCAACCATTCGGCTTTCTTTGGAGGGGGCTTGGCCTTTACAAAAATAATCTATCTGGTAAAAATGAAAAATACTTGCATGACTGTTTTTAATGTACCGTGAGAATAATGATCTATTATGAATCATAAAAAATCAAATTATAAATAATTATAAATTGTTATATGACCCACTTCTTTAAGAATTTATAACTCACAGTAGATTATTATTCTCACGGTACGCTAAGGTCTATTATGCTAACAAAACCCGGTAAAAATATCTCTAAAAAAATGGGAAAATAAATGGAAAATCTAGCTCTTAGATTGATGAAGAAACTACTGGACAATGGACATGTCAACAATCGTCAATTATTGAGAGAGATGTAACCAAAATCAAAATGGCAATTTCTTTTTCTTTTTTTTAAGTGTTGACTTATGTCAAGTATTCTTGTTATAACAATTTTTTGAACATGCATTGAAAACAAAACTGACGCGATTGAGTGCATAATATTGCACGAATGGCTTTCCCAATTTCCTCAGCTGTCTCGCCTTCTCCATATTTGTCAAGCAAGAATGAAATCGGTCTAAATTAGATTAGGTGATCTTGCAGGAATTCAAGCCACCCCGTCCAGACTCATTAATTGACTTATAATTCGCTGACCCAAATCTTTAAGCACAGTCCCTGGAAAATAAAGACTTTAATATAAGCTCTTTATTCAAAATTAATACTTGATCGACATTGAATTCAATGTCAATGCATTCCCCTACAGAAATACTCGTCTTAAGTAAATAAAGAAGCTAGCATACAGAAATTCATTCCCGAATCGGATTATGGAATTGGTATTTTCAATCAAGTGAAGAAATTATTCCCCTATAGCAACGTATCATTACTTGGGCTGATTGAAGGCCCTGCAATTCCTCCTTATCTCTCCGGCATTCCCAGTGAGAACCTGGACATTTCCCATCTTCACCATCGCACTAGCGAAGCTCTTCTTGAAACTGTTCGCGTCTGACGCGAACCTAGAAACAATGCCGGCACTAGATTTGTCCACGGCGAGCTCCTGGTCGATTTGTAACACCCCTTTCTTCTGCATAATTTGTTTGTAGAACTGGTTATCCATAATGAACGACGTGCTTTGGTCCAAAAACGCGGTGGGGTCGTTGCTTGTCGAGTTCCCGCAGATGCCCTTTAGCTTCGCAACCAAGCTCGAGTCCATCGTTGGATCTGGAGCTCCAGTGCCTTGGAAATTCGAAAGGCGGTCTTCGAACAAGCCACAGTGAGCGACTCCAACGGAGTGGCCGCCCAGAAGAGTCACCATTTCAGTGAGTGTAAACCCTTTAGCCGTGAAAGCTTGTAGCGCCTCAGATACCGACAATGAGGGTGCCGGCAAGTCCACTTCATCCGGGTTTGAAACCAGACCGTCCCGCCTTCCGGTAGGGACATTGTAGCTGGGCCCTCCGGCGAGGAACACGGAGTCTCGTGTTGCCAGCGTGATGATGTCAGCGCAAGAGACGGTCGAAGGGCATGCGGCTTCGAGGCTCTTCTTGGCTTCATCAATGATGTCATGTCCTCGCACAGAGAAGTTCGGCCCAGCGGTTTTCTCTGATGGCTTCTTGGCGGTGGAGTCGATGAGGATGGATGCTTCACAGCCCTATAAAGACAACGAGGTAAAAAAATTGTGAGCGGCATGCTTTTTTTGTTAAATGGAGATGACAGACCTATTTGACACCATCAATCGAGCACAACATCATTGTTCTTAAACGTCTAGTAATTTTCACATAATGTTTGTTGAGCTTTAACAGGTTTGAGTTGATGCGACTCAATATGATTAAGACTAATGCTAGTTATTAGGAATTGATATATCAATTGCTGCGTTAGCTAATAGACTCTGGATGAATGGTAACAATAAAGCATGTCACATCGCTTTAACATATTGATATATAAACTAGCTACTTAGTTAACCTTGTCATTTTCCTTAATCTATAACATATCGAAGTTACATGTTCATTCGGCAGAAGACGCCAGTAACTTACCCTCACGAAACAATCGTGAAAATGCATGCGAAGCAAGGCGGCAGTGATTGATCGATCGGCTCTAAATCTCTTCTGAATGACTTGCCTCACGATGGATTCTGCTTGTGGGCAGGTGGAATTGTAGAAGCCAACCCTCAAATCAGCCAACGCGAGAGGAAGAACGAAGAGAAGCACGAGAACTACGTTCTTCATCTTGCACACCGTTAGCGTCCTTAAGCTAATACCAGCGAATGGTGTATGGAGTGAAAGACACTCGTGGTTCTCAGTTCTGTCGGGGACGATGGTTATGGAACACCGAGACCATGCAAATTTATAGAGATATCGAGAGAATGAATTAAGGTGGTGGGCCGAGTGATAAGGATGGAAAACGAAGGAGCCGGCGAAGTCAAAGGTGACGATTGTAGCACATGGATTTTGAACCATATGTTGGCCGGCTTAAGCTTTTTCACCGAAACTGTATTATGATGTGATGCATCTGCATGCAAATACGCGTCCCCAAGCTCTTGACCGGAAAAAAGGCGAGCGAATACGTTGACCATTCTTCACGTGGAAACAAGGAAATCACTCTTTTGGGTGCTGTCGTTTGTGGCGATGGACATTATACATTCAATTTTGGTTGTATACGATCAAGCTGGACCGCACGAAACCGGTGTTTTGTGATATCATGCCCATGAAAGTTCGGCTATTTCTAGGCTCGCAAGTGGCCAGCTTCAAGCGATTCGCACGTCATGGATTTTTTTTTTAGTTATGTTTTTTTATTTTGGAAGCAAAGATGTGCAGAAGTTGATATGAAAGTCGTTTTCCCCTCACGCGGTATTCTTCGAGCTCAAATATGTGTCGAAGTGGATGAATTCATGCACCAAGCGACAAGAGAATGGGCTGGCTCCTTAAAGCTGACGTTGACCATCAACGGCATCGACGAAGTTTCGCCGGAATTCAAGTAGGATTCGGATTGGTAGCAATTCAAAGTCGAAGTTGGGTTGACCAACCTCGCATGGAAAAAATTATCAAAATAATCTTAAATTTTTCTTGTGCTTGTGTTGATTCAATCCTAAAATTTTCAGTTTGACCACTTTAGTTCTAAACATCTTGACCATTTGTCAATCTAGTCATTTCGTTTAGTTTTGGCAAATTGTCAAAAGTTGTAGAACTAAATTTGTCAAATTAAAATATTTATAACTGAATTGGCATCAAAACAATAAATTTAAAAATTTTCATTTGTCATTTTCCTGAAATTGATTATGCAAGACCAGAAGGTCATCAATGGATTGTAAACCATGAAGTTTCTTTTAATTTAGTTTTAACGAGTACTTGTTAACAAAATCCACACGATAATAGCGAATAATCGGGTTGTCGAATTGGGGCAGCTTTAATGCGGCCCAATCAATTTTGACGAGTGGTGGTTGATCGAAGGCGTGGAGGAAGGGTGATGATATGGGACTGGCAAGGCTTCATGTTCGTAAGAGTCACTCCGGCCCAAGTCGAACGCTTCCGGCAGCGTTTTGCACAAGGGGAGCAGGACCAGGGAAATTTTCTCCATCGTGTAGGGGAAAGATCTTTATCTTTCACTTGATCTATGTGTGAAGATCTGTAGTTATCTTTTGTTATACCGTAATTTATAAGTGCATCGATTTCTCTATTTATATTAACCTTTATGTTGTTTAAATTTTTAACTGCCAATCAAAAGATTATTTTGATTCTTTCGCAAAATATGATTGGCGATTATGTTATGACGAAGAGATTTAGCGTTGCTCTTAACTTGAAACTGTTAGAACTCCGACATTGCTCATCTTCACCATCGCGTTTGCAAAACTCTGCCTAAATCCATTTGCGTCCAACCCGAACTTAGCGACGATTGCCATGCTCGATTTATCAACAGTGAGCTCCTGATCAATTTGCAATATCCCTCTCTTCACAAGAATCTCGCTATAGAACTTGTTATCGACGATGGACGGTGTGCTCTGGTCCAAGGACACGGTCGGGGTCGCTACTTGATGAAGCACCACAGGTGACCTTGAGCTTCATGATCAAGCTTGGGTCCATGGATCGGTCCGGAGCGCCAGTATTTCATAAGTCTGAGATATGGTCTGGTCTAGTAGTGAGCGATTCCAATGGTGCGTCCAACCAAGAGAGTGACCATTTCGGTAAGAGTGAATCCTTTTGCTCGAAGGCTCGTTGAGCCTGAGACACCGAGAATGTCAATCCTGGCAAGTTAACTTCGTCGCGGGCCGAGATGATGCCATCTCGCCTTCCCGTCGCGACATCATAGCTAGGCCCTCCTGCAAAGAAGACCGCGTACCGTGTTGCCAAACTTATGATGTCGGCACAGGAGACCATCGAAGGGCATGAGGCTTCGATGTTCTTCTTGGCTCCGTCAATGATTTCGAAGCCTCGCACAGTTAGGTTCGGGGCGGCGGATTTCCTCAATGGATTGCTGTCGGTAGAGTCTATGAGTATGGATGCGTCGCAACCCTAAATGAGAGGAAGGAAGTAGGAGTAAATTAGTGGACATCGTGATAGGAAGAATCACGGCATGTTAACACCGTGCTCTTTCATCAAATGATTGGCTAGACTACATTTACTATTTGTTAGAGATAATTAGGGATTTCTTTGGAGAATTTCCTATATTAGAGTTAATTATAATAATTCTATTGATTATCCATATCTCTTGAAATTGCATATATATTGCACATATATCACAGTATCCATGCAATCTCTAATTTCCACAAATATGTATCCAAATGGAGACAAATACTTTGTACAAAACAAAAGAACATCCCAAGCGTCAAAACTTGGCACAATAAAATACTTAAGTGTCACTTTCCTAGCTTTTAGCACTTAAGTGTACTTCCATGCAATTTTTTTTTTTTACAAAGATATATCCAAATGGAGACAAATACTCTATAGAACCCATAAACTAGTTATAAATTGCACATGGATTCTAATCATCTTTGACTAACGTATGCTTGAAGACACAAAAATGATTGACGTAGAGATTTTCACTAAACATTTAAAAATGACTGACCTATTTAAGAATTTATTCACATTTCGTTACAATGATAGATAAATCAATTTTGTGATATGATGTTTATAAGTTTACATCCTAGCATCGAGAGCACGTGTCCCAACACATACATGCACGAAACTTACTCTAACAAAACATTCGTGGAGCATGCGGAGCAAGGCAGCCGTGATGGATCGGTCGGCTTGGAATCGACTCTGCACGACCTGATGGACGATGGACTTAGCTCGCGGGCAAGTAGAGTGGTAGAAGCCGACCTTCAGATTGCCCAAACCCAGAGGAAGAAGAAAAACGAACCTGAGAAAGATAGTTATCATCTTCATTGTTTTCCAACTAATTAGCGCAAGAGAGAGATCACTGTTTAGAGATGGTGAAATAGCTTAGGATTGTACAGCATTAGCACGAATTTTAGAAGCCGTGTTGATACGTGGTGAAGAGAGAAAAGTCTCCAACGCATGCACACACAATGTCACTCGGAGCTAACGATGTTGAATGTGTTGTTGAATTTTAGTAAGGCAATCAGAAAAGAACACAAGGATTACGAGGTTCAGCAATGTGCCTACGTCCTCGGACAAAACTCTCGACTCTCTTGTTGTTTTTGTCATAATATTCTTCTGCAATTTGTACATAGGGTTCACCGCAACAAAAAAGGGAAATTTCAAAAATAGGAAATTCAAAAATAGGAAAACTATCAATGCAGAAATTTGCCCACAATGTGTCCTTTCCTTGAATAGGAGAGCAAATCTCACCAATACTCCCCCTCAAGTTGGAGCGAAGACATCGTCAGTGGTCAACTTGTTTATCATATCCTGAAATACTCCCTTGGATAAAGCTTTGGTGAAGACATCAGCAAGTTGATCCCCACTACGAATATATGGTGTCTCTATTGTCTTATCTTGAACCTTTTCCCTTACAAAGTGACAATCGACCTCTATGTGTGAAAGACCGGATCTGAAGCAATGTGTGTTGCCGCCTGATTATCACAAAATAGCTTCGTAGGTTTAGACATGGCATCACAACCCAATTCTTGAAGCAATAGACGAAGCCATACGATCTCACTAGTGGCGTAGCCATGGCTCGATACTCGCTTCCGCACTAGATCTAGCCACAACTGTTTGCTTCTTACTTTTCCAAGTAACAATATTTCCACCAACAAAGGTACAAAAACCCGTGGTAGATTTTCTATCCATAGGGTTTCCAGCCCAATCAGCATCGAGAAATCCCACAATCTCTGTATTACCATTATTCTTCAACAATATTCCTCTTCCTAGAGAAGCCTTTAGATATCGAAGGAGCTGGTTTAGCAACTCCATATGTCATTGTGTAGGTTTTTGCATAAATTGGCTCACATAGCTAACAAAATAAGCAATGTCAGGTCTAGTAATTGTTAGGTAAATCAATTTTCCTACCAAACGCTGAAATTGCCTAATATCTTGTAATGGTGTTTCATTAGACATAGTCTTACTGTTGTAATCCATAGGAGTGCTAGCAAGTTTAACACCCAGCTTACCAGTCTCCTTCAATAGATCTAGGATATATTTCCTTTGAGTCAAGAACATACCTTTGTTAGAACTTGCTACTTCTATCCCCAAAAAATACCTCGATTTTCCAAGATCTTTAATGTCAAACTCTTTACTCAACAACTGTTTAAGTTCTGCAATACCTGCTAAGTTGCTGCCAGTAATAATAAGATCATTAACATAAATGAGAATAGTAACAATACCTTCACTAGTTACTTTAGTAAACATCGAAGAATCAGCTGCACTCCTTTTGAAACCAAATCTAACGAGTGTAGAACTTAGCTTGCCATACCATGCTCTAGGTGACTGTTTGAGACTATATATTGCCTTCTTTAATTTGCAAACCATTCCCCTATTATTCTCTAAGGGATGTCCTGGAGGAAGATCCATATAAACCTCTTCTTCTAAGTCTCCTTGGAGGAAAGCATTCTTCACATCCATCTGAAACAATGACCAGCTACAGTTAACTACCACAGATAGAATGACACGAACAGTATTCATTTTCATTATAGGAGCAAATGTGTCCTTGTAGTCTATCCCATATGTTTAAGTATATCCTTTTGCAACGAGCCGAGCTTTGTACCTCTCAACCGAACTATCATTATTGTATTTGATCTTGTAAATCCACCGACATCCAACTTTCTTTTTCCCGTTTGGCAATTTAACAAATTCCCAAGTATGATTACGGTCCAATGCTTGAAGTTCATCTTTCATAGCATTCACCCACATACTACTTTTACATGCTTCCCAGAAGGTATTGGGTTCCTGTTGATTTTCAATAGTAGATAAGAAACTTAAATAATTATGGGAAATTCGATCATACCCAATAAAATCTTGAATAGGATGCCGAGCCGTATGATATGTTACAAAATCACGGAGCCGTGTTGAAGGCCTTGGAATGCGTGATGACCTGCGGGTTGAGGCTGAGATATTAGGTATCGTATCTGCTGGATCTACATCTGTTGCATTTTCAACCTCTACTTCCAAATTAGCCCCATCGTTGTAATGGCAGCTATATCAGGAACGGCATCAACATTAGGGACAAGTTGACTCCTTTGAACAGCCGTTGTTGGAATTTCCTCTTGATCCAACATTGAATCCCCGATAGGTAGGATAGGAAGCAAAAATTCAGAATAGTCATTTTTCTCCCCCTGAATTTGATTCCTAGCAAAAACATGTGAGCCTCATCGAAGACAACATCACGAGAAATATAAACACGCCTAGTACTTGGTTCATAGCATTTGTATCCCTTTTTGACATTTGAGTATCCCACAAACACACACTTTCGAGCCCGAGGATCCAGCTTGTCACCAGATTGAGAATGCACATAACACACACATCCAAAAATTCTTAGGTGAGAGATACCAAATTTTCGGCCATATAGACTTTCAATTGGAACTTTATACCCCAATACTTTACTAGGCAAACGATTGATTAAGTAGCAGCTAGTAAGGACTGCATCAGCCCAATATGTCTTGGGTAAATTTCCCGAGAATAACAATGCTCGGGTAACCTCAAGCAAATGCCTATTTTTCCTTTCAGCAACTCCATTCTGCTGCGAAGTTCCAACGCAGGAGGTCTGATGAATGACTCCCAAGCTACGTAGGAACACTTGAAAAGCCCGATTGGTATATTCAGTTCCATTGTTTGTACAAAGAATCTTCACCATAGTGTTAAATTGATTTTTCACCATATTGCAAAAATCTTGAAACACAGTCATAACTTCACTCTTGGATTTAAGCAGATAAAGCCATGTAGCTCGAGATTTATCATCAATAAATGTAACAAAATACTTGAACCCCTCCTTAGAGTCAATAGGAGAAGCTCCCCAAACATCCGAGTGAACTAAATCAAAAAACTGTTCTGATTTATGTGTACTATGTGAAAAAGGTAACCTATGCTGCTTAGCATAATGACAAGAATCACAGCAATTGGAATCATAACTTAAAGTCATATCAATAGCATGTAACACCCGATCAGAGGGATGACCCAGACGCCAATGCCACAACTGGGAAGTGTCAACAGTCTTCCTTTGTGCCATCAACGCTTTGTTGTTGAGGTCCACCATATATAGCCCATTATGCAACCGCCCTTCACCAATCATCCTCTTGGTGATTCAATCTTGAAAAAACACCTTTTGAGGAGTAAAAATAACATTGCAATTCCCCTGATTAGTATATTTGCTAACTGACATTAAATTTGAGGATAATTCAGGTATCAACAATGCTTCAGAATTATTTGAAAAGAAATTAATTTGTCCAACACCACTAGTTGGAACCTGCCCACCATTAGCAATAGTAATAGGTGGATATGACACACCTGAAGTAATATTGGATAGCAAGTTTGGAGAACTACACATGTGGTCTGTAGCACCAGAGTCAACAATAAACTGAGTTTTGGATAAAGCTGAGTAAGCATGGACATTACCAGACGTCATAGCCAAATTTCCAGTTTCGGTTCTAGAAGCGTTCATTCCATTGCCATGTATCTGAAGTAATTGTTGAACTTGTTGAGACAAAGCCTCCAACTTGGATTGAAAATCGTTTGGATTTTCTTGGATTGCCACCTTAGCTTCCGAACCCCTATCTTTGGAAAGACGCAAATGCGGATGAAGAACCCAACACCTCTCTTTGGAATGGCCATCGCAATTGCAATGGTCACAATGGAACCGTGCTGGTTTCTTAAATTTTCCTTTGGCAAACCGAGCAGTGGAGTCTCCTTGCTTCGTGTTGATAGCACTGTGGGCCAATTGTTCACCAAGCTCTCCTGATGTAATTGGAACCAAGGCATGACGCGTCTCCTTGTTTCCTCACTTTGGATTATGGCACAAACTTCATTGAAAGTGGGCAATACAAGACTCATAAGAATTTGACGTTTGGTGTCCTCAAATTCAGGCTTGATACTTGCTAACAATTGAAAGATTTTATCTTGCTCTTCTCGATTGACATAATCCATCACATTTTGGGTTGCAGGTCTATACTGACGAAGCTCATCCCATTGCTTCTTCATTTTTCCCAAGTGTTTAGTGAAAGATTGTGTTGCGCCTTGCTTAGAAGAAGCAAGTCCTTGTTGCAGTTCAAAGATCCGAGATGCATTCCTGGCTTGACCATACATCTCATTTATCGAATCCCATAATGCCTTGGCTGACTCTGAATATGCAAATATCTCGTAGATCTCTGGTTCCATGAAATTGAATATCCAAGACATCACACTGTGGTCATTCGCTTGCCATTCATCAAATTTGGGATCCATCACGGGAGGGGGTCTAATCTTCCCATTGATGTGACCAAGCTTTGATCTACCCCCGAGAGCAACAGTTATAGCTCGTGACCAAGGAAGGTTATTTCTTTTGTTTAGCAACAACGAAGTCAACCGCTAATTGTTTGTCTCATGCATCTTTGTTGTGTTGGATGCATCTCCTGACTTCTTTGACCCATCCATGACGCTTTGCTAGTAATAACAATGATGTGACAGCAACAAAGAGAGGAACAAGCACTAACCAAAGAATGCAGATTGTTGTAGAACAGGAACAGTCTCGAACATAAGCAGATCGAGACAATCAGATGTGCAGAAAACAAACCAAAAAAAAATCACAGGTTGAATCAAACCTGCTCTGATACCATGTTGAATTTTAGTAAGGCAATCGGAAAAGAAGACAAGGATTACGAGGTGATGGATTTTGAATGGAACGTTGGACGCTTGTGCTTCTTCTGCTAAAAACAATGCATGCGTGCATGCAAATACGCGTTTGGTTTTGTTCTTTTGCTCGAGGATGGTAAAGACTCCAATTTTGGCTTTGACAAATCTTCACACAAAAGGCCGAGGAAAATGACGTAAATTTGTTTTTACCAACATAAATGCTTATTGCTGCTTCGTGGCAAAAACACGTTCCTAGATGAATCTTCCTGTGTACATGCACATGTCCATCTTGTGTGTTATAATGACGAATGAAGTAATCGGGACAATCCCTCTGATCAGATCGACTCAAATTACGGATCAAAACTGTTAGTAAGATTTCATTAGTCTTCCGGAAGATTTAGGACGTGAACTTCGCATGGATTATTGCATTTTAATTTGGTTTAATGAGAGAGAAGCCTCAGTTGAGTTCGCCCGTTTAAGGAAAGGTGGTTTTACCCCTCTCTTGTCCTAGTCCATGTTCGTGGAATTGAAGTAGCGTGATGCTAATAAATGTCACAGTTGTAAAGTTCGTCCGTGCACGAAGCAAGAACCGAGCTTCAGTCAAACCATGCGTTTTTCTTTAGACTCAACGCTCAATGGTTTCATACTTTGTGGACTTGAAACTCTGAATAAAACTCCTAGGCAAGATAAACACCTATCCTACTGTCTTACACCAGATTTTGACGCTTGTCCAACTTACTGTACTCCTTTCTACAACTAATCAAACCAAAGACCAACCTCTCTCTCTCTTTGCTTGGCCTGTCACCCCTCCCACTCTGTTGGGGAGTACATAGCAAAAGTCTAATATCTTCATCGGGTACATTTTTAATAGAGAGCTCAAATCTGAACCGTTAACATATTCATTTTGACCAACTTTCACTTAAAAGTTTAAGTTAATGAGTAATAAATTTTTATTATTAATAGCATAAATGTAATTTTCATCATAACATATGCCTTAACCTCCTACTATATATTTAGGCAATCTATTTTATAATTGTAACTTGTAACTCTAAAAATTGATACCGAAATATTGCGACACCATGGTTTTTTTCCTTTCTGATTTTGAAAGGGTTTTTCATATAAATATGGATTAATACTCTGAAAAACCCCAAACTGGTACACCTGTGACAAATTTACCCCAAACTATTTTTTTGACCACCAAAAGTCCTAAACTGGTACATTTTTGACAAATTTATCCCAAACTGGTACACTTGTGATAAATTTACCCTCTATTAGTTTCCGTTAAATTTTACTGTCAAATTATTAAGTTAAATGACTCGTGATAATTGACTAATATACAAATTTGGGATTTTACTTTTCGTTTGTCATAGTTTACAATTTTTGTGATTTTTTTGTGATATTAATCCAATTTAACACGGGGTATATTTGTTACAAATGTATCAGTTTGAAATTTTTGGCTGTCGAATAAATTACTTTTGGGTAAATTTAACATAAATATACTAGTTTGGGGTTTTTTTATGGTCAGTCAAGGTAAATTTGCCACAGGCATACCAGTTTATGATTTTTCATCAAAAAAATAATTTAGGGTAAATTTGTCACACGTGTACCAGTTTTGAGTTTTTCAGTGTATTAACCCTATAAATATTCATGTCTTCTTCTCCATATTTTCTCTTCAACGTTTCGAGTTCTTAACATTTGGCATTAGAGCTTAGTTTGGCGAAATAGCAGGGGCGACAAAAATGATGAAGGGAAGGTGAAGATCAATTGGTTTGATGACAGAGTTTGGTTTGTGGAAGATGGAAATCGAGGATCTGTTATATTGGAAGAACTTGCATCGGGCTCTATCGACATAAAAACTAGATTTAATCACAAGAAGACCAGGACTTATTAGATCGACAAGCTCCTAGGTGCGATTTATCTCATGTTGGCGCGAGCAATGCCTTCAACATTGTCAAGAAGAAGACAACAGTGAACTTGATGAGGAGCATTGTCTAACATGTAAGAGAAGCTTTTTGTGTCAATCAAGATATTTTCAATCTGAAGATGGACAAAGGTACTTTCATCACAAATCATATTAACAAATTCAATTGTGATCACGATATAAGTATCACCGACACCGATACGCGACATAACACGACACAATATGCCGACATGTCATTTCTCAAAAAATAAAGAATTCCGACACGTTGTCTATTAAATGTGTATTTTTATATATAAATGATAAATTATTATTTTTATGATTATTTTAATCAAATTAATTGGATTCAAATTCACAAACAAATAAATAATAAATAAGAGTCTAAAAATTTGATAAATTCAACTCCATCCATAAAACTTGGAGGGAAAAAAATAAGAAATCCACATTCTAGACCCGTGAGTCAGAGCGTGTTAAAAGAGAAAAGAAAAAAAAAACTTGAGAGGTGAATTGTGTCTCATGGACAGTGAGAATTAGAAGTGAAGAGAAGACTAGTTTTTTTTTTCCCCTTTTATTATTTTTATATATTTACATTTTAACTTCTTACTTATTAAAAAAAATTAAAATTGACCATGTGCATGTCAGAACCATATGTCAAAATTCCAAACTCATCTATCGGAATTCCGGACTCGGGTGTCGGAGAATGTTAGGAGAGTTAACCGGGTGTCATTTTTTTTTACACTTGTTGACCGAGTATCGGAGAATGTCGAAGAGTATCGAACACGTGTCGAAATATCCAAAATGACATGAAAACTCATGGAGAATGTCAATGTTTTTAGATCACAATTCAATTGAGTTCAGTGGAAATAAATTTCAATGTCAAGGTAAAAGCTTTAATCCTAGTATCTTTTATACTTGAAAGTCGAAGTGTAATTATGATCACAGTAAATACTTTGTCAGGTTACAAAAAGTTGAAGTTTCAATAAATCAAATATTTGATTCTTAGTAAGGATATTTGCAAAAGAGAGTTGAATGAATCTTCTAGTGCTGTCTTGAATACCGAAAGTAAAAGGAGAAGCAATCAATGAGGTTAGAACCAATACCATGGTAGATTGAAGTCCACAGGGAGAAGCAAATCAAGACCCCATGGTGAAATAATTTGCTCGAACTGCTAAGAAGAAAATTCAATATTTGGATCAAAATCAAGAGCGGAAGAAATCCGTGTATATAATTCTTGAAGAGACGTTCATCCATGACACCTCACTTTTTTAACATTGACAATCCAACTGAGTGTTGGATTCTAGAATTATATGTATCATTTCACTCTACTTCATGTAGAGAACAAATGCGCAATTTTATTGTTAGAAAATTTGAATGGGTTTATCTTGTTGATGAAGAACATTTAGATATTCTAGAGGACGGTGATGTTCACATAAGAATGGCTAAAAGGTATTGATGAAAGTTGCAAGATATCATATTTGTTCTTGACCATAAGAATAATTTGATTTCTATAGCGCAATTAGATAATACAGGATATAGAACTACTTTTTTTAGGACAGCTTGTGGAAAATTGTCAATGGTGCGATGGATGTAATACGGGGAATAATGTGAAGAACACCGAACAAGGCCGAGAGCGGTGGAGAAGTAGTAGCAAATACTAAGTTGAAAGCTGATTCCGAATCATGGAGCCATAGGCTTGGACAAATAAGCAAAAAAGGGGATGAAGGCACTGTTATCCAAAGGAAAATTACTTAATATGAAGTCCATAGATACTGGTCTATCTGAGGATTATAATCTAGACAAACAGAAAATTGTAGTTTTTTGAAGATTAGGAGAAGACCGAAGAGAGCAAAGTTAAAGTTGGTGCATAACGATATATGGGGGCTAAGACCCTTGTATATTCTCTTGAAGGCCTGCGTTATTACGTCAAGTTCATTAATGAGTCCACATCAACTTTCCATCACTTACAAGAAGCAAACACAGCTGCTTTATTTTTCAGAAAATAAGCTCATACCTTATTGGTAGAGAGTTGTTAAAGAACGAGAGGTAGCAATGTGAGCTTCCGAGGGGATGCATAGGGGCTAGCCTCTAGACATTGGTGTGCACCAACTCTTTTTTTTATTTGGTTCTCTCCTAATCTTCGAACACATTGACACGTTTATGTTTGCCTAAAATGCAATCTTCACATAGATCAATGTTTATGGACTAGAACATGTAGTTTTCCCTCCGTTCGCTCATGTGTCCATTCTCATCACTGTCGTTCTCCTTCTTGGCCGCCGCCATCGAAGTGATTATCGGCCCCTCCAGCAAGTCGACACCACCTAACAAAGAACCCATCACTCTTTTTTCTCTCTTTGCTCAGTCTAGGCGAGACCTCGGAGAGCTCAACGCTCCTCCACACCCGTAGGGGGTAGTCCAAGAAATGGTATTTAATCTCTTGGCGAGACAAACTTGTGCTAATTTTCGTTCTAATTAATAAATTGATGGATCCAACCGGGAAGCTAACAATCTCGAAGTGCCAACTTGTGCTAATTTTTTGCATTTTGCTTTCGCTATAGTGAGTTCATTAAAGTTAATCGAATGGTCCACGAATATAGACTCTCTGAGCACATAAATTAGCAAAGCCGACTCCCTTGAGGGATTTCATTCAAATCAAAATCTCTAAGCACACAGTCGTTTTTCATGTCTATCATGATGAAGGTTGAATGAATTTGGCTGGTGACTCTCTGTTCCTCTTTCACTTTGTCTTAGGATTAGCTGCCGGCACAATTTCCAATGCCGCAGAATCATCATGGATTAGGCAAATATTGATGTGAAAAGTTGACCCCCTCACACGCACCCAAAGAGATGTGAAAAGTCAAATCCGCATTGCGTGCCTACCATTATCGGTTAAGTAGAGCTAAGACCAGACCACTACATGATCTTTTTTCTGCAAAATGACAAAGACATTCTCATATGCCAACACCAACACAGAGAAGCTTCAACCTCAAGAAAGAGAGAGAGAGAGGAAAAAGAAAAACAAGAAACATAAACAAAGACCAAGAAAAGGAAAAAAAATCCCAACTCCATCTTTGACCTCCTCTCTCTTTCCCTTAGATTATACATATGAATATACATTATACAATAGTTATATAGATATAGAAAGGGACACTTTAGGCTCTTCCAGGAGTTTTAGGGTCAGGAGGTTTAGTTCCAGGATAGTCGTTGCTTTCCATCTCCATCCTCCTCTCCATAAACACCATCTCTCCTCCTCCACTCATTCCCATTATCTCATCCTGCAGTGTTGGCAATATCACGGCTCATTAGCGTCTGCTTATATCTAAACAGAGTATTAGAGAGAGAGAGAGAGCTACAAGTAATTCTAGCGTCTCGTGGGCGTGAGATCCGCCGGATCTAAGAGTCTTTGGAGTTCCGAATCCAAATGCGCCAAGGCTTAGGTAATCGTCTAATTGTACTCATGACACGAAGCATCCAAATCTTTTGAATTGAACAAAAATCTCTCAAATGCACGCAGGCTTGTCCGAGTACATAAGGTAAGGCTCCCGACCGTCAAGGTCAGATTGAGTGGGACTGTGGGAGCATGCATGTTTCCATACTCTTTATCCATTTATCTGATTAACAACTCTAGAGGTGTGTGGAAATTGTGCAAAGGCCTAAACTGGGTGTGCTGGATTCAATAAAAACAGAGAGATGCTTAGAAAAAGAGCCAGGCTTCACCATGTAAACCACTAGGCCCAGATTGAAACAGAGAAGATCGATAAAGCAGAAGAGTGAATAGTTTGTTTGAGCTGAAATCCTGAGTTTTTCTGTAAATTCCTTGGAAGCTTGATCTGTGAATGAACTCTAAGGCAGATATGAGAGAGAGAGAGAGAGAGAGAGAGAGAGAGTACCTGCGCTAACAAGTTTGGAACCGATAGTTCACCATCATCCTCTTCACTGCTTGACTTGAGACTCCCTGTGAAACAGAAAACAATTCAAAAGCATCAAGAAATGCTCAATCTACAACAACAAAAGGCTAATTCAGGACATCTCGCAATTCCCAAATCCAGGCCTTACTAGTCGAAGGAACTGCAAGAGATGAGAGAAGGCAAGAGAAGCCCAGGAAGAGCACCAGGAACCTCATAGCAATGATGGGCTTGTGCCCTGCCATGTCTCTGAGGTTGAGAATAGGTAATGATACTTTTGGTTGATATTGTGGAAGCAAACTCGTTTGGTGAAGTCTGGTGATGAGCATGTGAGACAATTGCGTGTGGTGAGATGTAACTACTTTTATAGAGTGAGGGAGAGGAATATTAATGGGATTTTTCGTTTTCGGTGTATAATGTTGATTGGATTTTCAATGCCATCAGAAAGAGAGGTTTTCTCCCCAACCACAAAAAGTCAACTTCCACTTGTATAAGAAGGGGTTGAGTTCCCACTGGCCTAACTCTCTGCTTCTTTACTATTTTCATGTGCGCTTTTGGTATCATTAACTTAATCTATGCACCAATGGCATTATTTTTATGGGCTCTTGATTGCAAAGTGAAGCTGTACAATCACCGGACATTAAAGTATCACCAAAGAGCCAGCTCTCTCTCCCTCTCTCTAGGGAGTTGAACATCTGGGCTCTCTTTTTTTCAATGATAATAGCACAAAATGGTCACTGAATTTTCAATTCGTTATGTGTGATCTTTAAACTCTGACCCAATATGCAATATCGCCCCTAAATTATTAATTTGTTTGATGTTGTCCACGAACCATTGGTAAATGCTCAATTAAGTTTTTAACCTAACCATTCCAACAAAATCTAATGTAATTACACAGTAACTAATCTCAATAATCAGTACGATAATAGTTGAAAAGAAATGGGTCAACACAGATGCTGGCCAGTTCCTATCCCTGAAACTTTGCACAATGGTCCACAAACAACGCATCAAGAAGAAAGTCCACGTAGCGCCACTAACATTCACACGATTACACACTAGAACCACAAAGTTCTGGAGTCTGGCTTCTTTTCCCTCCCTTTATTTTCCAGGATATCATCTCTTCGGAAGCTTTAGCATCTGCTTGTACTACCGTTTGATCTAATATATGTTTTCTTTCAACCCAAAAAAAAATTCAAATCAGGGTGAGGGGAAAGGCCCCAAGCGACGGAAATGCTTGTCGTCCTGGACATAAATGACAAGCAGACATGTCACATAAGCTCCCACCGCCCAAAATCACGCTCTGTCGCTTCTTTTTCTTTCTTTTTTGCTAGTCCTGGCATCAATTATGTCACCCACGGAGTTCACGTACGTTGCTAATAAACCTCTTCCTCAATTATTAACCTAAATTTTATTATTTTCTCCTCAAATCAAACTTTTGGGCGAAAAGATATATGAGTATTAGTTAGGTTCCATCATTGCATGGTGTGTCTGGGAATCAACAGAGTCAAGATGCAGTGAGTTATGTTTAGCTTAATGATCAA
This sequence comes from Eucalyptus microcorys, assembly GCA_014182515.1. Classification (NCBI taxonomy): domain Eukaryota; kingdom Viridiplantae; phylum Streptophyta; class Magnoliopsida; order Myrtales; family Myrtaceae; genus Eucalyptus; species Eucalyptus microcorys. Next base: position 28,861,366 of record CM024562.1, on the reverse strand, counting down.
GCCGGCAGATTTAGTCTACTTTCTAATGTAACATATAATCTGTGAACGACGGCATATGGTACCTAAAAATATACATCCTAGAAACATACATCAATTAAAGCAAAAAGTACATCGTCTGCTAGATTTCCAATGTTTGATGATTGGCTTTGTGACCTGCTACTTTTATTTAAAGGACGAATAGCCTTCTAAAGATGAGTCTTCGCTTAAAAGGGACATATTATATGCACTCCGATCAACTCCACTTGGGGGACTTGGTCTTGCTGCGGGAGTGAAACCCTCGTGAGCACTTTGGATACATATTTCTGTCGCTTCTAGAGTGTGTTGTTACGCACTTTTTGGCGCAAAGTTTGTGCTGCATACATGGAAAAACATGATAAAAGTGTCTCAATGAAACGCGTCTCTGAGCAATGTAAGTGCGTGTCCGAGAAGCAATATGTCTCTGAATTATTTGCTATCAATTCATTTTTAATCCTGCAGTGGACTTGCTACAGAGCAAAAGGGCACCATTATCATTATGGAGCAACACTTTCTCAATGGTTTCGTGAGATGTGTAGGCATCTTCAGGGACAGCTTTTGAAGAAGCACCATTGATGAGTGGAGGTAATGACATAACCTTCTAAATTTATGGAGAAAATTGGACAATTGATTGGAAAAGGCATGGGCAACAGAGTAAGTGGGTGGATTGCATTCATTGATTATGTTGATTTCAGTCCTTTTACCCCTCCAGAAAGCAATTTGCTTCCACGGGAATGAAAGTCAATCAAGGGGGAAGGCATCTTAAGATGTTGATTTCTTGCCCAATGAAGTTATGACAGTTGAGTACTTAGAAGGAAGAGTAGAAAAGGGGCATCGATTAGGAGCGAGGCAAATCTGAGGTTCTTTCAAAGAAGCTGCTGCTTGTAATAACGTTCTGGTGGGTCCATGAATTTTAAGGTAGACTCTCCAGACGAGAAGCGCTCATGTTAACAGATTGGTTCAATCACACGACAACACGGAACCAGACTGATGTGAAGAACCTAGTCGCACGCATATTTGACGTCTATCTAATAACCTGAGAGAAATTCCTCTCTCTAAACATCTACTTAACACCACGACAACATGCGATTCAGACCTGAAGAAATTAATCTTTTTACGAGTCAGATGCACCATGGCAAAAATGAACGAGTAGTTCGGGTACACGTTTGCATCAGATGCTGACAACGCACAGTTCCACCAACACTAGACAGCAGCAAATCTTTGCCTTTATTTAGTTAGGCCTCATCAATGGAGGAAGGTCCATGCGAGTCCTTAGAAAGTGGAACACCTGCAAGATTTCTCAGGGATTACAATCTTCTCTTTAGTTGCTTCTGAATAAGTTCCCACAGCGCAAGGTTTGTACTGAACCCCACTAACACTAAATAAACTAAGCATCATGGAGGAAACCCTCCCTTGATAACTTCTAATTTAAAGAATGCGTAGCCGTGCTTTGAGAAAATGCTAAATCAAAGAGAGCCTTACACGTTGAAAAGAAAAGTGGGTTGTTGGCGATCTCTTTTTGCAATAGAATCTTGACACCAACTCATCAAGCTCGTCCCATCTTCCATGAGATATGGATCGAGGCATTTATCATTTCAACTCGCTCCAATTGCTTCAATATATATATATTTGTAGAAGGTAATCATATTAAGCTAATAAATACTTACAACAAAAACAACATCAAAACAAACACTCATAATGAACAGAGGCATAATGAGTGGAAGGATGCCGAAGGGAGAAGAAAAAGGAAGCCAACAAGGCACAAAACGCGATTAAGCCGCACAACTCTGGCCACATCGAAAAGACGGACCAAACAAAAGAAGGCGACCAGCTGGCCAAACAATGGTTACCCAAGCTAAAACCAAACAAAACGTCATCACCCAAAAGGAAAGGCGAGACAACTGGCAGGAATCAAGGCCAGCATCGAGACAATAATCACAGCAGCAGACCCTCCTACACCACCACTCCAATCTGGAAAATTACGGATGCGCTGGAGTAAAAGAGAAGATGCAGGGGTCTATCCCCCAACTACGTTGAAGTTTCCTGTTTCTTGGGTTATCTTCAACATTCGAGAATGTTAGAGCCTTATCCTTAACCACTTTAATAAGGTGGTTCTTTACAACCGGAAGCGTGAAGATATAGTTCCTAAAGAGAATCTCATTCCTATATTTCCAAATAAGGTAGCAAAGAGCCCCAAAAGAGAACCTGGCGATAGAGTGATAAAAGTCTTTACCGGATAGGAACTTAATAGCCCAGCAAAGGTTGTCAGCCCAAGTCCCATTCCTCCAAGGGAGGTTGCATTTGGCGGCCCAAGAGAAGGCACAACTAGCCGTAATGCTACACTAAAAAAACAGATGATCAATAGAATCCGGAGTTACTTTGCAAAAGGGGCACACCACATCCCCAATCCTGCCATGCGATAAGAGTAAGGCCTGCGTAGGAAGACGGTTCTTGGTTATAAGCCAAAGAATAAACTGATATCTTGGAGCTATATCATTGTTCCAGATCAATGAAGCCCAATTGACTCAAGGCTTCTTTTTCCTGATGAGGTGCCAAGCCGAAGCAACCGAGAATAAACCAGACGTGTTTTCTTTCCAAGTAAGACGATTCGGAGCCTGCACTAGAAAGGGAAGGGGATGTTCCCAAGATTGTAAAGTTTCTCGCATGGTCTGACCAGCAGGTGAAAAAAGATCAACCACTGTCGCATGCCTGGGAAGACCAAATCTGTAAATGAAAGAGTCAGAAAACATCAAGTTGAGAGGGCCTTTCGGGTGCCAGTGGTCGAACCAAAAGGAAACAGAGCAGCCATCTCCTAATTTTCATAGAAAAGATAACTGAAAATCAGTCCTAAGGTGGAGGATTCGTTTCCATGCCCAAGAGTAGCATGTGGGTTGTTTAACCACCCAAAAACTCTTCCTTTTAAGGAAGGTCGAGTGGATTCACCTACACCACAAGGATTCCTTGTCCGTAAACAGGATCCATATGTGTTTCAGCATCGCTGCCTTGTTACAATCCTTCAGACTACGGATGCCTAGCCCTCCTTCTTCTTTTGGAAGGCAAACATCATCCTAGGATACCTTGGCACCACCCCTCCCTAGGCCAGGGCCCTTCCAAAGAAACTGTCTCAATATCTGTTCAATACGATCCAACACTGCAACAGGGATGATAAAGACACTAGCCCAGTAAGCTTGGATTGCATGAAGAACTGACCTTATAAGTTGAAGACGTCCAGCAAAAGAAAGGAAACGCTGAGTCCAAGATTGGACTCTTGTAATTATGCGATCCACAAGGGAAATGCAATCTGCCTTGCCGAGCCGGGAGGAGACAATAGGAACTCCGAGATATTGCATCGGCAAAGACCCCTCCTAAAAGCCAAACACTAGGAGAATCTCTCTGCGCAAATCTACCGATCCTCCAGCAAGAAATATCTCACTCTTATTAGAATTAGGCTTGAGTCCACTCCAAGAAGAGAAGGTATCCAAACCCTCCTTTAAGGGTGAGATGGAAACCAAGTCAGCTCCACAAAACAGAAAGACGTCATCCGCAAAGAAGAGATGTGAAAGACTCAAAGCCTTGCATCTCCAAAAGAACTTGAAACCCGGTTGCCTAGAGCGGACACTAAGGATCCCGGAAAAAACTTCCATGATTAAGGCAAAAAGGTAAGGGGAGATCGGATCCCCCAGGCGAAGGCCTCGGCCATTAGGGAAGAAACCATGAAGTTCTCCATTCAATGAAATAGAAAACTTAGGAGTGCGAACACATACCATAATGATCCGAACAAAATGATCGGGGAAACAAAAGGCATGAAGAACCAGCTCCAAAAAATCCCAATCTACTGTGTCATAAGCTTTCTGAAAGTCCACATTGACCGCACACTTAGGCACATAAGAATCGAGATGGAAGCCAGCAAATAATTCCTGGGCAATAAGAATGTTGTCTCTAATTCTCCTACCTTTGACGAAAGCATTTTGATAAGGGCTGATGATATCATTAAGGACTACAGCAAGTCGATTAGCCAAAAGCTTCGTAATACATTTGCAAATAGTATTACAACAGGCTATAAGCTTGTAATCATTAACAGGCGTAGCATTAGGAACTTTCGGGATTATTATTAGGATGGTATTGTTGATTTCCTTGAGAAGTCTCCCCGTTATGAGGAAATCCTTAACCGCTTCAATGACCCAAGGTCCAACTATCTCCCAATTATGCTTGAAGAATTCGACACCAAAACCATATGGTCCTGGAGCCTTCCCCCATGCAAGGGAGAACATAGTATCCTGAATCTCCGAATCAGAAAAAGGACGAGATAGAGAATTGACCTGTTCCTCATTGAGAGGGCATCGTATAACCTCCCGAAGATCCATTAATGAGGGGCTGGAGGACAGGGGGCGTGGTGCCAAAAGTTCTTGGAAATGATAAACGAAGGTATGGTGAACCAAGCTTGGGTCCGAGATAATAGAACCAGTAAAATCCATAACAGAGAGAATCACGTTCCTTAGCTGTCTCCTAATAACGGAGTGGTGAAAGAATTTGGTATTCCAATCACCTTCCTTGAGCCACCTAATCCTGGATTTCTGTCTGAAGAAGGACTCCTCCTGATTCCTCAATTCCAAAAACGTCCTACGATGCATCTTATCCAAGTTTGCAAGAAGCTCACTAGTAGGATCCTGCTGCAAGTCAACCTGGGCGGATAACAGAGCATCCCTCGCTACATTAACCCTCTCAGAGATATTGGAGAACGATTCTCTGTTGAGTTGCTTCAAACGGCCTTTGAGAGCCTTCAGCTTACTAACCAATCTGTACATAGGAACCCCTTCAGTCGGACTCTCCCAGACTTGAGACACTATGCTGTGGAAAGACGGGTGTTTAGTACAGAAGTTGAAAAACTTAAAAGGTTTCCTTGAGACCACCGGCTGCAAAACCCTAACCACCATAGGAGAGTGGTTAGAGATGCCAGGTGCAAGGAAAGATGCTTCCGAATAAGAGAAGTGAAAACTCAAATTAGCATTCACAAGAACTCGATCAATTTTCCTAGCCTTGCGATTGACCCCCGAGGAAATAAACCAAGTGAAACAAAAGCCAACATATCTCAAGTTCTCTAATTTAGCATGGGTCAAACAAAGATTGAAATCATCAAAGTAAGGAAGCCAATTGTTAGAGCTACCAATCCGATCAGAGGGATCCCTGATAGCATTGAAATCTCCGGCTACTAGCCAAGCATCATCCCGGCATAAAATACTCCTATGAATAAGGTCCGCCCATAATGGCCTTCTAGCTATAAAAGTATGTTCAACATATATTACTGAGACACAGCAGGAGATACCAGACATGATAAGTTTCAAACTACCATGAATTGCTTGGCTATTGGATGAAAGCACCGCAAAATCCACCAAAAAAGGGTTCCAGCCAACCGAAATCCTACCCCTATGAGAGAACTCATAATTGGCCACCCAATTCTAGCCTGACAAGAGTCTGGCAGATATGGAGTCAAAAAGAGAATCCGGAATTTTGGTTTCCAACAAACTAATTAGACAAAGCCCATTAGAAGAAACGAGATTCCTAACTTCTGCTTGTCTTAGGGGATCGTGGAGACCTTTGACATTCCATATACCAATATACATATGTATATAAATATATATATATATATATGTAAATATATAATGAACTGAAAATAAATGAGTAGGTGGAGGAGCGGAGGGCTTACCTTCTCCTACTCGGCTTCCGCCGTGAGGCCACCAAAGCAACTGAGGTCGCAACAGGAGGAGGGGCTCGGTCAAGGGCTATGAGTTTCTCTTGGATGGTCTCAACCTTCCTTGAAGAGGTAGGAGCCTTCAAGGACGAGATAGGAGAGATCAAATCATCGTCTGAGCTAAAGAAGCTTTCTAAAAGCACGGTATCCCTACCAGCATCGGGACCGAAATTGGAGGCTACTGTCTGTTCTTTATCCTCCTCAAGGGGGGAGGTAGGAACCTCCGACATGTATACGACATAAACCGACTATAAGCATCAATGCCAACATTTATTCATACAATAAAAGTAGTTGTATACACTTGAAGTAGAGCTGATGCGGAGAGAACCAAATACTATCACTGTGGATTCTACAAGACTTTGGTGGTGCAAGATGCTAATGCTTCCTTACAATTTATGCAAACTACTCAAGAAGTTGATAGTGCGACTGCTCATCAGGGCTGTAAAGCAGGATGTCGTCAATGTAGATTGCCGCACTTGACAAAATTGGTTGGAAGATTCGACACATGGCCTTTTGGAAGAGGGATGGTGCTACCTTTAGGCTAAAAAGAAGAACTTTCCACTAGAAGTGCTGGTTTGGAATACATAATCCCGTTTTGGATCTGTCTTCAGGATAAATGATCAATTGCCAAAATCCAGCTTTGATGTCGAATTTGGAATAGATGTGGGCCTTGGTTAGACTAGTAAAGAGGGAGTCTCTGGAAGGTAAAGGGAATTTATCATCTTGGAGAAAAAGGTTGAGAGGTTGATAGTTGATTACCAATCTCATTTTTCCCCTATTTTGCTCGGCACGCTTATTGACATAAAAGGCTTCACAAGCCCATTGGGAATTGGAGATTTCAATAAGGCCTTATTGCAATAGTTCTAAGCATTCTCTTTGAGCCAAAATCAGGTGTTTTGGCTTCATTCCCATGTGACTCGCCTTGGTTAGATTGATGTTTGTCGTCACCAAATTTTCGGGTGTAAACCACCTAGGGTTTGGCTAATGGATTGTTAAAGCTTAGACTTAACTCGGGCTCTCCCAAACTCATATCAATTCGCGACTTAGGTTCAAGTTTTTTAACATACATATAGATTTTATCTAGGAGTCGCCACTAATTTATTTTTGGTGGGTCGATTAGAAACCCAAGTAAAGTAACGGGAGTTTTACTTTACTTCTACGAACTAGAGACTATGGGTACGGGGACTTGGTTACACTAGATTCCTCTAGTGCCCTTTCGGTACCATTCTTTTATTTTCAAAAATGTTTGGCAAGCAGCTTGAATTGATTTTAAATCTATTTCCCTAACATGTGAGGTGATCATGCAGGTGCGCAATTCACCAATTTAACACCCAGATAAACGATAAATAAATTGCAAAAACTTACCTCAAAGCAACGAAAGCATCTGCAATGTTAAATTAAAATCCACATCAACAACCCTAGATATGATTTCTAATTAACACGCAATTTCTTTTTGTTTTCATTTAATTAATGAGAATCATGCTTTATGCGATGCAATATAACTAAATGACCTAATTCTAATGACAAGCAATTTCTAATTAAATGGACCTAGCAACAATCACTAAATGGCATGCTTTTCATGAATATAAGTTTAAATGACATGCACATAATATTTTTTGTGTTTTCTTAACAAATGTGCAATCTATGGAATTAACTTATCTTAAGGCATTTTTTGTACTTTTTTATGAAATTCGAAATTAGAAAAATGTGAAAATTATCTAGCTAAATTAAGATTCTATCCAACCTATATTAAGGATTAGGTCAGGCTAAACCCTAATTTAAATCAAGATATTATCTTAACTTAGCAATCTCTAACCTAAGATGTAGTCTATCTAAATCAATCTAAACTTAAAATGAAATATGCAATTTTATCCTAATGTGCAATGACGTACAAATGATGTCCTAATTCTACATGATATGCAAATGCAATTTTTTTTTGTATTTTCGAGATAAACAAAAGAATTAAGAGACAAACATCAAACCATCCATGATCATCAAAAAATGCTATCCACCATTCGAATTGAAATTCAAACTTGCTTATTTCGCTAATAAAATTGATAAGTTGATCCTAAGCCTTAAAGATCAAGATATCAATTTTACTCCCGCGTAATTAATTATTCCATCTAAAGCCTTATAGATGGAATAAAAAATTCGTGTGCGGTTGCGAACTGAGCAATAAATCATAATTGGGAACATGCCGATAATTCAAATATACACGTAAGATATTGAAAAGTATGCATTAGGCAATAAAATATCCAAATCAAATTTAGATAAGATAATTACCTAATTTCGCATATAATGTTACCAAATTTGGACCGAGTGGAATCCGCTCAACATGTGACCGGCGGTGCATGGTGGTGCTTGGCCTCGATTGATGGTGCGGTGAGGATGGGTTTTCACAATGGTACTCGAGGACGACTTGCGGTGATGGGAGATAGATCACCAGCGGATCCTTGCTTCGGTGGTCAACGAGCTCGCTTGGAAAGCCTGCAAAATTAAACTCATCTCTGGCCGTGAGTATGGATAAGCGGCCGTGAACTTGTTCTCCTTGGTATTGGTGGACTAGAGACGTCAATGCTGCCCGATGAACGTCTCGACTTAAGCTGCCTTGTGGTCACTGGTGGAATTCCTGCTGTAATTGGGTCTTGAGGACCCAGCTCGATGGCTTCCACGATGATGCTCGCGGATGATTTGTAGGCGCGGCAGAACAGGTGGCCTTTTTTTCAAGTCATAGTCGATGGATCTTCTTCATGCGGCAAGTGGAATTGTCTTCGTGCGGCAAGTGGAATATTCAACGTGAGTGCTTTCGGCAAAAGAACCACGCTTGGAATTGCTGGAAATTAACGGTGAGCGTAGAGCTCGTGGCGTTTCGGGTCAGCGGCTAATCGTTGAGGTTGGGGCTCGCGGCGACAGGTGCTTAACGTCGCTGGGCTCCGTAGCAAAGGGATAGCACGAGCGGTGTTTCGACCAAGCCTTGGCGGAAGGACCCCTCTTCTCTATCTCTCACGTGTTTTGATCAACGTGCTCTGAGAACTCTGAATTGCCGACCTCCGATTTTTGTGTGTGCTGTGCTATGGCCGTCTCAATCTTCGCGTGTGGAGGGTACTGCAGAGAAGAAAGCCAAGTGTTGCAGATTGACTGCACCAACTTATTTGCCGATGGGGGGGATTCGTCGTCGTTGGGGATCCCAGTCAGGTCAGCCCTCATCAATGCAATGGGCAACAGGAGCAGCGACGTCCATGGGCGGTGGACTGCAACATCGTCAAGGTCGGCATCGATCTAGCAGGGGCAAATCAGAACAACTTGTCCTTTGGAAGTTGCAGCTCGTCACGAGGCTACTGGTGGAATCAATGGGCTTGGCGGACCTAGCTTTTCATATGGGACTCCTCAGTCAGCAATAGGAGGTGTTGCGATTCCTGATGCTTCACGAGCACTCTGTACATAAGCTTCCCCTCACGATTTTTCCCTCAATTCAGTGTATGGCCATGTCTTCAATTGTGTGGCCTCCTCATTTTTTCCTCGAACATTACGCTTTTTATACTGGCCGAATATGAACTTCAAAAAGGGAAATTTGAATATAGGAAAGAAGTCCACGTACTGACTTCCCTCTTTTGTGAGGGTTTATATTTCCTTTGTACGCATTGCGGATCCATATATCCTCATTGAATATATATTTTAATAATGCTAATCCTTCTTGCCCTTTTTGATGTTTTTGTCCGCAAATTTATAATCACAAGATCAACAAAAAAAAATTCTTTTCTTTCCAAATACCAACTCACAATTGATCGAACATTGCCAAAAGTTGGGGATCGTAATAAAATTTTCTCGGATTCTGAATATTTTAAAGATGAGCTCGCAATATTTTGTGTCACACTTGCCCTATCCGAAGATATTGAAAAATCCCCCAACATATCCCGGAAAAATTTCAAATCTCTATTTTTCACGAGATAATTTTCGATCATAAAAAAAAAACGGGCTTGGGCCAATTTGCTCCCTTCGTGGGCTTAGTCCAGCCTATCAATTTAAAGCTCAGAACCACCAATTCGAACTCATCCGCCACCGGTCCAATAAACAAATGCAAAAAATGCAAATGCACATAAATCTATATGCTATGCAATTAATTATTTTTTCAGGGATAAAATTAACCCCTAATTTTTTAATGCAATAAATGACTAATCGGGTCGCCAAAATTTAGGTGTCAACAATGTCTTCATTCTTTTTGAAAAGAAGACGAACAAAGAACTCTGGATTTTCCCATAAGGAATGAGAACACTTCTAAGCAAATTCAGAATGAGATTCTGAACAAGATTCTAACAATTTTTGCATGATTGGATCTAATAGACTCATTTGAATGGAAAAAAGTCTTTGAATATTGACAAACTCAGAGAATTGGTCCTTATACCTAAGACCTTTTTCTAGAAATGATATGAAATTGAGAAATCTGAGTCATAATGTCCCACCCAATTATCAAATCTTTATTGGGGAGACTGGATCCAAAGATTTTTGTGGTTATGGAACACTGAGGAAAAAACTGAACAGTTACAGGAGTAGTTCTGACATTTGTGGAGAAAGTGTCTCCAGAAGCAGAGTTGAAATATCGGACATAGAAAGTCCAATATTCTTCAGGCAGAACTTTAATATCCAGGATGGAACAACTCGCTCCGGTATCAATGAGAGCCATAACAGTGATTGGTTTGGCATATTTCGAGGTGAAGATTTTTACAGGGAAATGGGGACAATGAGTCTGGCTTGAAAATATGTCAGGAGTTTGTTTTGAAAATGTAGGGGATATATGAAAAATATCTTCAGAATCCGAGTCCGAATCAGCCTCGCTGGAAGTTTGGTAAGAAGGAATGACACAAAGAGTTTGTTCGGATGGTTCTTCATCAGCAAAGAATAAGGATTCAATATCGTCATTTTCAAGAGAAATTCCAGTTTTACTTTCAATGTGATGAATGAGACGATTCTAACCTTTTCTTGCTTGGGGACAATTTTTGGCAAAATGTCCTTTTTAATTGCAGATGAAGCAACGATTTGATTTCTTGTGGTTTGTGCGGTCTTTCCTTTTGCGTAGATATCACCATTTTTTCTTCCTTCGGAAGCTCTTGGGGCCATGTTTGGATTTCTTCACCCAGAATTTCTTACAGTGTTTCTTTTTTCAAGAACACTTTCCACAAGTACCATCACAGTCTTGCTTGGAACATTTGATCTTTAACCTCTAGCGAGAGCAAGCTGTCTCGAGGCCTTTTTCATCTGTGATGTAAGTGCGGACCATCTGGCGCTTTAGGCATAATTCTTCAAGGCATAGATGGATTTCTTGCTATATTTCTCCCAAGGGAATATCCTGTATTCTCCTTTGTTTTCCAAAAAAAGCTCTTTCAACCATCTGGGATAGTTCTTTAGGGATGGAAGATAGGAAAACATACTTCAAATTTGAGTCAGCTCCAATATGGCAAAAAAATCTTAAGCATTTCTCGATAATGCTTATCAAGATGTTTTATCTGGAGAGAGCAACATTTTCTTTCGAAAAATTCTCTTCTTTTCATTTCTACGAGGTCAGTGGGTTTTCCCACAAAGAAATGATATAGGAGAGTAATGGCATGGCTAAAATCAGGTGACATTAAGAAATGAATCTGGTCTTGTTCTAAGACTGATTTCCACCAAAATTTGAGGCTTCCTGTAAACCTCGTGACAAAATTGTGAAGGACATCATTCATATCATGGTTGTTGATGGACTGGGTGTTTAACCAAGTATGAAATTCTTCGAGTCTTTCTGGCCATTTATGATAGGGAATATCATCGATGGTGAAAACTGTTTTGATGTCATGGACACATTCTGTCCAGGATTGCTTATGTGAATAATCTCTGGCTCAGAATAATTTGATTTCATATCCTGATCTGGAGGATCAGCCATGGATATTGATGAGGTTAATGGTGCAATAAGAGGGGAATCAACAGCAGGAATTGAGAAAGATGAAGAGGACGAAAGGGATACTAAATCTGATTCAGTATCAAAGATGTTAGGAAAAGTCTGCTCAGCTGGAAATAAAATCTGATCATTTGGAATGGCAAGATCAGGCTGTTGGATAACAGGATCAGGTTGTTCTTCCTAACTGCCTAAATCCTTCAAAAAGGATTCTAATGGATTGGACAGCATCATCCGATCTAGCCTGACAATCGAGCTTGATTCTGTAGGCATTTTCTCTTTTCCTTTTTTCAAATTTTTGAGGCGATTTCGCATTTCTGCTACATCTGGTTCTTTTCTGAAGGGATCTTCTGGGATGGTAGCAAAAATAGACGTCTGGGGTGGTGGAGGCAAATACCCAGTTCTTACTGGAGTTGCAAATGGATCAAAGGGTCTAAACCTTCATTCTTCAAGGAGTTGGATTTGTTTCTTGAGCTTTTCTATCTCTGGCTTTGGGCTCTCTAAATGATGATACTCGAGATGTTGTCTTGATTCCAAGGCATTTAGCCTTTTTTGGAATTCAGAAACCATTTTCTTGGTGGTTTCATCATACTTTCGAAGATCTTGTTGCACATTCCCAATCTTGGAATCAATTGCTTTGAAAGCATTGTTTTGTGCTAACAGAGTCTCCGATTGCCAATTTAGAACAGCTTCAGCAGCAGGAGTCTTTTTGTGTCTCCCTTGTTCATCCACATCAGTGGGGGAAGGTATTTTTGGAGTATGGCGATATCTGCCTTGTGGATCAATGAATTCTTCCGGAGCAGGGAATGAAAGTTTAGAACCTTCTCGGACAAGAGGAGGAAAATCTGTGTCATGAAACATGGCGATGGAAGAGGTTGGTTGTATTTCTGCTGGAGCCTCAAGTGGGTAAGAATGCTTCTTTGCCCATTTTAGGATTGGCTTATAGAACGGGGAGAGAGCTGGTTTTTTTTTAGGAGGTGACGATGGAGATGTCGGTGGGTGAGATGGTGAGACTAAAGGTGGAGCAATAAACTATGGTGGTGGTGGTGGTACATAGGAAACTACGAACTGGTATTTATCACATTCACCAAGAGTATCAACGGATGAATCTCCGTTTAAGTATCTTTGGTATACGGGATCTTTTCGTTTTTTCCTTTGAGGTGGAGGTTTATCATACGGATTTACCTCGTTAGGGGAATTTATGCAGTAAGAGCATTGGCAAAAAGGATCCCAAAAACAATGACCGTATTGGTCTTTGTAGTAATGAACAGGATGTCCATCACTGTTGAAGTGTCGAACAAGCTTTCTTGGATCTGGCTCGGAAATTGATTCAGGAACACAAGGTTCAATCATAAAAAGGGTTTGGAAGATAAAAGGACTTTCTTCCTTTTCCTTGCCAAATTTGATGGAAACAGTTCCATCTTTCTTTCGGATGAACTCAGAATCCGAAGACTGGAAAGGCTTGTTACTTTGGTGCAGCTTCTCATAGTTAGTGATCCAAGTCTCTGGAAGGAGAGTGGCTAACTTCTCCTTTGGAATTTGTCGGGGAACATGGATATAAGAGGCTTGATCATTTTGCATGGAGATGAATAAGGCATCTTCATTTCCATTGTTGAAATTTAGATCAATAGCATGGTTCTGCACTTGATAAACCATTTGGTAATGAAGTGTTGCAACAACAGAATCGGCAGTTTGAGGAGCTCCAATGAGCTGAATCTGTACCGTCATAAAAGAAAGCAGCTGCGGATCTGAAAGAGCGATATTGAAATTAGGATATAGTGTCACAAAAACTGTGCCAGCATTCAAGGTGGTTTGGACAGTGCCAATACACGCATGCTGGTATTCCAGGAATCGAGTATCCAATAACGCTATTCTGGCAACAACTGGTAAACCCTTGCGGCCATGAAAGGTGAGAGCAAGACGGACAATGCCATAATGAACATAAGTATATCCCTGCTGGACCCATTGTCTGGGAAACTCTGGAGGGATCTGAAGAGTAACAAAGTACTCCTTTTCAGTAGCAGGAATGGGGTGCTGGTCGAATTTGGAGGACTGGACATACTTCTTTACTTGCTTTGGGGTTTGGTGAATAAGTTGGCGGATGGAGCGAATGGGTGAAAATGATGAGGTCGGTTTAGCAAAAGCGGAGTAGGGATTCATGAGTGGAAGTTGGGTTTCAGAAATCTTAGTTTCATCGCTAAGAGAGACTTCATAAAGATAGTCGATCTTAGAAGCATTGGAAACGTGAAATTCTTAAGGGGTTGAAGATGAAGGAGATGGAGCAAGAGAAACAGGTGCTTCGAGGATTTCTAGTTCTGTGGACATGATGTAGAGAGATCTTTTCAGCACTAGATTCACCTTTTAAGCGCATGGAATTGATAATATTACAAACGAAACCATGGCTCTGATACCATGAATGGACCTAGACTTAGAACCAGGGAAGACTAAGTCAATTTTCTGTAGGTATGCCTTCCCACAGTAGGCGAACAACTCTCGTTCAAGCCCTTCAGGGATAGCCTTTTAGCATAAAACTACTCAGCCCTTTAGTTCAGAGCCTAGAGACACTCAGAGATGCTAGGATGGAAACGTTTCTAATCTACCAAAGCTACATTTCTCAGAGGATCCTACTAGGCTGGAGAAGAAGAGGAGTTTAGAAAGCCATAAAGAGGTTTTTCACAAAACACTCACTTTACTTCAGAGGATTCTACCCAACACATTACACCCTCCTTGTCTTATATAGACAATAAGAGGTCACACACAAGCAAGGACCAAGCTCATGAGTCCGAAAACAAACAGAGGCACCGGAAACTTTCAGGAGGGAATTATTCGCACACTATGAACAGTAACTGTACTGTGAACAGTACCTTCCCTAGTCTAGTGCTACAGTAAAACTGAACAGTAACTTATTATAGTGAAAATGTACGGATAGCGGCGGCTTTTCAACAGTCTCGTCCGTCACGAGCATTGTAGTCATAGTTGGAGTCATCCGAGCTATGTACTGTTGCTAGGCAATGTTCATCATACTTTTGTTCAAGTGCTTCAAGGTCTTCTGGTGAGAGGATTTGGTTTAGCTGGTGTAATGAGGATGCTTCTTCATGTGCCTAGTGTGATGCTTCTTCTTGGGCCCAATTTGTATGGTCTTCTCTTGTAGTGTCGGCAGGAATGCTTGGCTGGAGCCAATTTGATGTCTGTGCATAGAAAGATGTGTTCATGCCTTAGGATAATGACAAAGGTCCTTGGTCATAGGGGTCATGGGAAAGAGGACCTCCCCATCTGACATAGGGGTCCTGGGTTGATTGGACAATATCATCTGCGTCCGTCATATCATGCTCCTGTGATGACGAAGCTTGTCTGAATTCTTCGAGTGCTTCTTTGGCTTCTGGTGCTAGGTCATAATGATCTCATGCATTGGGTACATTATAGCTCCAAACATCTTCAGGGATGGTTTTGTTTTCTTGGCAGAGAATTCTCTGGAGTTCTCGGTACTAGTGTTCACAACATCCAACAGGTCCTGGATAAGATTTGTGAATTCGCGCTTCTCTGCTGTCCAAGTGAGGTTTGTAGGATGTGGACCCTATATCCTGTGGGGCATTGATTAGATTACCATTATTTCTAAAAAAATGCCATGGACGTCGGAAAAGCAAGATGGTATGGACTTTAGGATTTGGTGTCATGGTTCTTAGTTCTTTCTCCAAAAGATGTTTCTAGTGAGTAGGAGGATAGAACCAATTGAAAAAGTCTAAGAGATTTAGATCGCTTTCTCTTTCAACATTTCTTCCAAGTAAGAATATCCTAGTGAGGTTGGCAATGAATCTTCTGGTCGGAACTTCAATAGCTATTAAGTACTTATTGGTTAAGTACCATAATAACGTCTTGAGTTGATCAGGGAAATTATCTTCCTTCCAGATAAGAGGATGTATGAATGGATAATCCAAATTTAACCCGAAAGGATAGAGAATCGAACCTCCTTTGTCTCTGAATAGTTCTGTATGGCAGTTCCACATGAGGTTATCAAGATTCTCAGAGAGACTGACACCCTTTCTGATATTGATGATATTGAGGTGCACTTCACTTCTACTTTCGAGTCCTACCTTAGTTCTTGGAAATTTAGATCACAAGTATCAAGTTCCTACTGATGCAACCTTAAATACTAAAACAGTTGACAGACTTAAAGTCTGTCCATTAATATGTAGGAAAGTTGCTAAATTTCCAGGTAGACTTCCTGGTGATGATAATTCTTTCAATAAGGTCATTCTATTCAACTTGTATTTTGGTAGTTATGTATAGTTCCACTTACTTTCTAGCAGGGATAGAGCCCTGTGTACAATGCATAAGCACTTTTAAATAGAATTAACTTATCCTACAATTCTGTTGAACTTTGAGGTGCAGTTCACTTCTACTTTCGAGTCCTACCTTTGTTCTTGGGAATTCAGACCACAAATATCAATTCCGTGCTCATGCAACCTTAAATTCTTCAACAATCAACAGACTTAAAGTCTGTCTATTAATATGTAGGAGCTAAATTTTTAGGTAGATTTCCTGGTGATGATAATTCTTTCGATAAGGCCATTCTATTCAGCTTTTATCAATGGAGGCAATTGCTCCTGATGTACTTCCTTTTTCACTAAAGAGCATAAGCACTTTTAAATAAAATTGACTAATCCTATAATTCTGTTAAACTTTGAACTCATTTTAGTTTCCTTATACCGATATATGTTTGCTTATTGTTTGGTAGTTTTTGTCGCTATTTGCATGCATATTTACAAACTCATGAGTGATTTTACTGCTCTAGTCATGCAATATGTTGATATATATGTTTCAAAGTATGCCATTGTTACTTATTGTATCAGCTGGCAATTTTTCATGTGCTCTACCACAACTTTTTAGTTTGTTGATCAGTTTTAATGTGTCTAGACTTTATATGTAATGATATTTTCAGGTTGATGGCTATCTTCACAATGAGGAGGAGAAGCATTATAAAAGATCATTTGGGAGGAAATGAACCGGGAGTACCTTGAGGTGATTTGGTTCTTTATTCAAGCTAAATAATGTTATTAAACTTCTCTTAAGAGGACAAAGTTTGGTAATGGCAAAAAGTTGTAGTCAAAATTTGGATCTTGTGCATCTATGATAATTGTATTTCTAGATATTTGGATGGATGTTTTCATAATTTTATCATTTCAATTGGGATTGGTCATCATTGTTCTCTTTTACTCGAATTGCAAGGGTTTCTATTTGATTGTGCTACAAATAGGCTCTCCAATGTTTGCTCTTCATTCTCGGTTATTTATGTTTTTCTGAGTTGTTGATTTGCTCAGCTTTTTCATTGTATAATTTGGTGGGATTCAATTGGAACATGTATGGGTTGGTTAGACACCTAGTTCTGTTTACTCCATGTTGTGACTAATTATTATTATTTTCCTGGTGATTCCCTTAATATAGCTTATTTGGAGTACTTGCAGGAACAAGCTACTAAGGAAGCAGCTGCAAAGGAAGCTTATGCAGCCAATTACAAGAACACAGAGGACTTCCAAGCTACACACGAGCTTGCAGCAGCAGCTGCTGTCGCTGTGGCTAAATCAAGAAAGGTTAAATTTGCCAATTAAATCAAAATACTTTGAGTTGATTATTGATTCTTGTGAATGGTGTGGTTACCAGTACCCAGAGAGTTAGAGCTTATCAAGATAGTCTAGGATCTCTTGCTAACCCTTGAATGATAGAATGTAGAAAAAAAATTAACTAACTTGCTAATTTTTTAGCAGAAGAAATATGGACTGAAAAATGCTTTCTTTTGTTAAGCACAGTTTGAACTCCAGCTCCATTCTCCTTAAATTCCATCAGAACTTTCACAAACGAAGCCTGGATAGGTGAATCCTCCAAGAATGTCAATGAAATGCTGCATGATATCTTTGATCTGTTCTGTGTTAGTTAATCCTATGAGAAAATCATGGTTTATATCACAGGATTAATTTTTGTTGCATGTGCTTAATTAAGGTACCCTACCTGTAATGGAATTTAAAAGCTCATTCTAGCATAAAAGTTTGGAATCTTAGAGGACTTTGGGCTCCGCGCATTTTGATCTGAAACAATCGGGTGCAGTTTCCTACATTGAAAATCTTCACATAAATCCAATTTTTGACTCTCACGATTGGAGCCTTTAAACTGCCATTTTATGTAGCGCTATGATATTTTTGAGGAGCAAATTTTAAGTAGAAGCCTTAGAGTCTCCTCCCTTTCCTTCCATCTCCCTTCTTCTGGGCTATGAAAGACTTGGCCACCATGGTCTGGATTGTATGACTTTTAGCTTGCACTTGAAGTTCGGGTCTACTCTTTTTTTGCTCTTTCTGATCATAATTTTCATATGGAGGCTCATGAATAAACCTCCTAATATGAGTAGTTCTGTTGCCAAAACGAAATTTGCAGGAAAAACAACAAAAACGAGTTGCCGAAGCAAAAAAGTCCACTCTGTAAACCGCTAACTGCAGGCTGCCCGGCAAATGCTAATTAAGAAGGTTAGTTTGCTGGAGAGTACTTCTTTGTTGTAAGTTGGGAGGTTAGGTGTCTAGTTTTCATCCTCTAATGATAGATGCTGTAGGGAGCTGGCTCATGTTTCTGTAATAATTGGAGCAATGGAAGGTAATATAACCATATTAGAATTTGCAACGTCTAGATTTCAGTGGTTTGAGCTAAATATATCCTTTTAAATTTTGAAAAACACTGGGTGTGTCAAGGTTTTACATTGACAGTGCTAGATTTGCTACAATAATTGGATGAGAAATTATTGGAATGAGGACTTAGGCATCTGAGCACTTGCTATTATGGAAGAGAATGGAGTCTTAGAGGGATGATGAAAAAATGAATTATATCTTGCCAAACTCATAAATGCATGGCTTGTTGCTTCATTAGCAAACTTCCTATATGGCCAAATGCTCAATGTGTTGGCACTCCTTGACTGGGCATCACAACTTTTGTTGTGCAGAATGCCCCTTGAACCTCCATCTTTCTGCATATTTTTAGATAACCTCAAAAACATCTTACGAGAAATGGAGTGCATTGGTCTGATATGATTGAATGATGCATTCTTTCTGGTTTAATTTTTATTTTATTTAATTATTTCCTTACCTACAATGGGCGGGAGAAGTGAACAATACGACAGCACTTTGTGGCATGTTGATAAGATTGGCGCCAATCATTTGAAGGAATTAAATTGATTGCTAATTTTGAAAATTTTCTTCGATTCATCTCTAAAAGTTGGTCGTAATTGTAATGTAATTTAGGTGGGTTGAGTTTGATCTTTCAGGTGATGTTCGATACTTGTTATTAGTAGTTGGCATAGTATGCTGGAGGCATGTCTTGAGCTCTGTCTTACATCATATTGATTATAGATTTGGTGGATTCCTGTGGAAAGTGTGGGAGAATGTTAAGGGTTTGTGCCCATGGGCAATTGATTTCTTTGACATTTCCTTGAAATTAAAGTATTCACTGCTTCCGCTGCTCACACATGTAAACAGCAGAGACTGAAGGAAAGGAGGAGAGGAGAGAAAAAGGGGGGGAGGTGTTGTTGGCCTAGCTACATCTCACTTGATGATACAGAAACATACCGTTAAGCTACCGGACTCAGTATTCTCAAATTCAACCAATCGCTTTGTCTACGTTGCTTCACGTATATGCACCAACCTTAACGATGAGAATTTCAGCAAGCCACATGCAAGAAAGGAAAGATAGTAGCATGTCAAGCAAGTGCAACAACAATAACATATTACTTTTGACAAATAAGATCTTGCCACATTCTTCCTCATAACAATCTTCTTCTTAAGAAATTAAAGATCTGAAAGTGAATCTCTCATGTACAAAAGATGATAGTTCATCAATAAAACGAATTTGCAATTCTTCCAACAGAATAGATTTTGCAATAATGCTAACATAACTGGCTTAGCAAAATATTAATTGCAAAAATACAACGCAAGCTGAAGGAGATCAAGGAATGGATATAACACAACTTTTGAGCATAAGGCAACAGTTTGCTAGAAAGAGTACCATCCAAAATACTAATAATCACAACAGAAGCATTACTGAGCCCGATTATCCCTAAAACCAATGCGAGTTTTTCTATTTTGACTTACTCCCCCGCCATTTACTACGCAATCATTATAAAGCAAACAGGATCCATACAATTAGACAGACAGTCACCAACAATAACTCCTCATGAGAAATGGCATGAACCAGAAGAGAAAATGATAGCTTCGCTCCCAATTGGAAATTCAAAAAACATCATTTCTGCTATCTTTTGGGACAAATTTAGACCATGATAATCAATGATTTTATAAGAATGTTTATGGCCAGCTAATACGTACATCTCAACAATCTCCCTCTCAACCCAATGTTAAGTTCACTCCCCCTTAAATTAGGTATCCTTTTGCATTAGCATTATCTCAACTAGAAACTCATAACCATCATCAATTGCCAACTTGGGTTTACATCACCCGTGGTCTCTCTCTCTCTCTAGTTAGTTGACCAAAAGTTCACAATCTCAGCTCACCAAACCAACCGTGATGGCAATTTTCACTTGAAACAAGCGTTAATCATGAGATTTTTTCTTGAGATGTTCGCTAAATACCAAAATAGATTGGGGGGTGGAGCACCAATTAACCATCGGCTCTAATATCATTTATTGAAAACGTGCAGCAGAAGTCCAAGCTGTTATCAGGAGATTGCTAAGGGAGAGTCTAAATTCAAGCCTGTCAACATTATAATTGGACTCACCTTCACCAATGGTTAAGCCAACAAATTATGAACCAACAAAGATAGTGAGCTACTCATTACTTTTACTAGTCCCTTGTCTTTGAATGGATCTCTTAATTGTTGAGAGGGTTGCTCAAAAGCAATATATATTACATACTTAATAAAACTTACAAGTAAACCAAATACAAAGATGGCGATTAGGATTGTTGTTTCCATTATTATATAATTTCAACACCAAAATATATCTATGATAAGACCATTTATTTACAACTGAATGGTATACAACCAAATGGACCTAAACCTTGTAATGATTTGTCATTATAATCCTTTCAACCAATTTTGACTAGCGATTTCTAACCCTTGCTTGTGATCAGCAAGACCCAATGACCGGAAGAGGAAGAAGGAAGAAAGAAAAAAAGAAAATATAAAAATCAGAAATTTTTTAAAAATTGCAAATATCATTTACGTTAGTGTCAACTATGTCACGTAGGATGATCAACGTCCATGTGAGCAGTTTGCAGCCAAAACTGGTAGGAAGGATTACATTGATAAATTGTCAAAATTTTTAAAATTAAATTGACTAAATTAAAAATTTTAAGATTGAATTGATATCTATATAATAAATTTAGGGTTTTTTTTTTTTTTTTGGGTAATTATCCCCGTATCAAATCAATCCAATTCAAAAAGTTAAACTGATAAGTTGAGGGAAACTATGTAATAAAATGTTCATTGGGATCTCCATTAGATTAGTGATGTGGAATACTTTGAGAATCATTATTTCTTCATTTGCATTAATCCTATCTTTCTTCCTAGTCATGATCTTTATTTTTCTTTTCTTTTATTCTTTCTTGGCGATTCTCAAGACAGATTACTGGAGTCATTAATGTATATTTAATGAGCTTAGCTTTCAACCTGTTTTTTTAAGGAGAAGGGTCTTAGTTTTGGCTTAATAGGACATAAAATCTTTTTTTATCCTCGATGCTTACTTCACAATAAGACGCGGTGGAATTTTTAAAGGAGTAGAGCCTAATCTTTTTCAAGAACTTTTAGTGTAAGTTTCAATTTATTTCCAGCATATTCTTATGGGAGATTCCTATTACTAATGCTTTGGACTTTGGAGTCAATATCTGTAATTGTCTATGCACTCGCATATGAAATTAAGGGAACATGGTTCGTGCCATGCAGGTGTTTAGCCCTTTCGTTGGTGATGCATAGAACATATATTCCCCTACTATATACAATTACTTGGCATCAGCAATCATTGTAATCATTCATCATCTGCTCTTGATCCTGACTGCGCACTTTAAACCTTGCATTATTCCTGGAATAACCAGTGTAGTGGCCCAATAATCACATATTTGTAGGCTTTTTAGTTCTGCTACACATCAACTTCAGCATAAAGACAATTCTCCCTTTTCTGCATAATATGCGGTGAATGATTAAACTTGGGCACTTTAGAGTCTAGCCATGATGATCGAATCTCATTGCACGAGGAGCTTATCTCTTAGAGTAGTTATCTCTAATGGTAACGCATGTATTGTATGTATTAAACTACATCTGGAAAAAGTCGGGTGTGGTGGAATTCATTTGTCCTCTAGAAGTCTAAAACTTGCTGTTGAAAGGGATGACGGAATTCTATCGAGTGTTATTTTGATCGTCTAGACTTTTTCACCAGACATGGCAAGGTCATATGGGATTTTACATATTTTATATACTGTTTGGTAAATGGCATGTATAACGCGAATATACATGTATACTAACCAAGTAAGACCAAGTAAGTGTTTGATGTGCGAATTATTAATATAAATTTCCCTTGAAATAGCAATAATAAATTTTATAAAGTCGGGTTCAAGCATGAGAATTGTTCTCTGAACAATGTTTGGACATGTGTGATTATCTTGCAACTGTGCAACCACTATGAGGGGGCTGTTGTTCCCTTGAGAATGGGGCACCCTCTAGTGGTGGTCACCTAAGGCCACTGGGGTTTGTGAGCCCAAATTCAAGATCTAATGCGTGTATCTATGTGTGTGAAAGAGACAGAGATGATAGTTACCATCATGTTGAGGTCATCGTCACGTAATGATTGCCACCATCCCTCGATGGTTGCTAGACCATCGCAAGGTCGGGGATCTGAATATATGTGACAAAGAGCAAGCATGGATTGTACCCATTAGAGAACACCAACTATTGAAATCATGGATCAACTTAAAATAAGTGTGACCCACCATGGTGGTCGCCGTTCGTGGTAACCATCACCATTCCCTCTCTTTCTCTCTTTCTCTCAATCACTCTTTGATGCTTTGGTTAAGGGTTTCATTCTTATTTTTGTTTTTCCTTTATCTTCCTCTCGGATAAGAGATATCCTATTCGAGATCACGGTTGAGGATTGCACAAAATATCGACTGGGACTAAAATTATCCTGTTCGGTGGAACAATCAACCTAGATGGCGACCGGGCAGAGCAAGTGCAAGAGTCGTATCCCTAGCCCCAGCCCCGGCCCACTGTTTCCCATGCCCCATCTCCAACCCCTGCAAGCAATACTTAGCCGAGCATGCGTATTTCCTCGCCCTACCTGCCTCGTGACACCACAGAGGAAGCGACGCTTAGGCCTTTGGTGTGAAGATGAAATTGAACTGATGAACAGAAAGTAAAAGTACCTAATATCGAAAAATAAAGAAGAGAAAATACAAGAGTTAATTGTAAAAGTATAATTTGGAAAATTCCATAGTTAAGTGGTGATAAAAAGGGAATAAATTATCGGTGAAGTATTCATGCTTATAGTGGAAAATATAGAGAAAATAATGAATTTTGTTTTACCAAAGCAATAATACACATATTAAAAGAAACTAGCCTAGTACAAATTTAAAGGTAGAATCGCGAGCAAGGGTACGGTGGACGGTGGCGGTGGGGCTTACCATATCCATTATCGCCAAGCATGCTGAGCAAGAAAATTTGGTTCATTCCCACCCCGATCCCATCAAATCCGGGGCCCATGTAATTAGGGCAACCCTAATATCCAATCAGGTGGGTAAATTGTCATCCCTAAGTCTACCATTCATGTCTAGGCATATTGCCAACCCTAGAAATCTTTATCCAATTCTACAAAATTATTAAATTTATTTAGAAAAGTGAGTCGGCCCCAAAATATGGAAGGGTTTCAAGTTATCTAGTTGAGGTCATAGAATAATTAAAAGTCCATAAAATCCATGTTAACCTTATGAATCAATTAAGACTCGTGTAGTACATAATGATTCGTACTTGATGGCGTGAGTGTTGACGCCTAAATTATTTGTTTTTTTAAAATTTTACTTTATTTTAAGCATAGGTTTTATTTTAAGCATAGGTTTTTATTTTATTTTATTTTGTCTTTTTTAAATAAATAAAAACCATATAAAAACAACAAAACAAAGCAAAAACAAACAAAAGAAAAAGAAAACAAAAAGAAAAAACAAAAAGCAGCCCCCTCCTCTTTTCTCTCCCTCGCGCGGCCCCCCCCACAGCCCAACCCGCGCGACCTTCTCCCATCGTCTTCTTCCTTCCTCCTTCTTCCGCCTCTGCAAGTCACGCGCGGAGAGGACGCGCTCGATGACAACCTACGGCAGAGAGGAGCGGAGGCAGGCCACCGAAGGAAAGGACGACGCACATGCGCCTTCAGTGCGTGCCTTTAATGTTGAGATGAGACGCCGATTCAGCCGCGGGGGTCCGGTCGGCATGCGAGGACCGGCGGCCGAACCTCCGTCGACCGGCCTCCTCCTCGCCTATAAATAGCGAAGCACCTCCATCGTTGAAGGACACACAGCGAACTCCAAGATCTTCCCCTTGAGAGACTTCGAGGGGGAAATCAAAGAGCGAGCGAAAAGGGGGGGGCGAAGGATCGGGTCGCAAGCTAAACGACCTCCCACCGAGAGACATCAGGGGAGGCCGGTGGCAAACGAACCCAGATCCGCGAGCAGGTGAGCTTGAGGGGGAGAGATCCGAGCGTGAAGGGTCAGATCTGAGGGTGGAGGCCGGGCGAGGTCACCCGGAGGAGGGAGTGCCAGATCTGGGAAGTTGGAAGCTCTGCGCCACTGTTGCGACCGCTGCTCTGCTGCTGCTGTTCCCCGCCGCAACGCCGTGCCGCGACTGACTCGCCAACGCCACACCGGATCTGAGAGTCGAGAGACTGTCGTCGCTGCCCTATCGTCACCACCACCACCACTATTCGCCGCCACCAGGTATCCGCTGCCTCCGGTCGCGCAGCTGTTGTCGCCCCCTCTCTCGAAACCCATCCATCTCCAGATCTCGACCTCAGTAAATTAGGGCCTTCGTCGCATCCCCTACCGCCACGCCACGAGCCCCGTCGTCGATCCGGTTGAGTGGCCGGCTGCCGGCTGCGACATCGCCACCATCGGACGCCGGATTGCTGTCCGTCTGACCCCCTCCGTCCCTCATCAACGCCGCGAATCACCAGATCTCGTGAACTCCAAAAACCGGGTCGGCGAAGGGGAAGACGGGTCGAAGTCGGGCGGATCTGGGTTGGCATCCGGGTAGGGTTCCGCGAACCGGGTCGCAGCTGTGAATCGGGTTAGAGAGCTTGGAGTTTGGGCTGGGTTGTCGGGTCGGGCCGGGCATCCTTAAACGCCCGGCCGCGACGTCGTTTTATAAATTTTAAAAAAGGGAGAAAAATCCGAGTCGGGCCAGCAACACGGGCCCGTCCGCGCCGGGTCGCGCCGGCCGGGTCGGACCCAACCCGCGGATCCGACTCGAGTTGGCCCTTTTTTAAGTTTTATTTTAAATAACATGTTAAATAAATAAATAATAAATAAATAATTTATTTTAAAAAAATTAGAAAATGTTTTATTTTCAAAAAAAAATATTAGAAAATGTTTTAATTTCCAAAAATCGAAAAATAACTAAAAATGTTAAAAAATGTTTTATTTTCTAAAAAAATCAAGAAAAATCAAAAACACTTTATTTTCTAAAAACATTAAAAAACATTAAAAAATATTAAAAAATATTTTATTTTCCGAAAAATCAAAAAAATCAAAAATATTCCATATTTTCCAAAAAATGCCGAAAATCCAAAAAAGGTCAAAAATTCATGAAAAAGCCAAAAAAATTCAGAAAAAGCCAAAAGACTTGTATTTTTCCAAAAATACCAAAAAACCAAAAAAAAAAATCCCTTTTATGCCAAAAAAATTAGAAAAAGACTCAAAAATGTTTTTCTTTCCCAAATTGCATGGAAAATCCCTCAAACGTCCAAAAAACCTCAAGGTTTAAACAAGATTAGGTACCGAAAGGGCATTAGTGATTAACTAGTGTAATCAAGTCTCCGATCCTAATTTCTCTTGTTGCGCAGGAGCGAGTATTTCTCCCGATACTTCGCTTGGGTTTCTAATCAACCTACCCCAAATTGATTAGTGGTGACTCCATTTTAAAAATCAACTTGCAGGTTAAAAACTTAGACTATTAAAGTCACGCATTGGTGGACTTGGGAGAGTCCGGGCTTAACCGATTTCAGCCGAGCCATTAGCTTCCTTAGGCGCTCGTACTCGAATGCGGGCTCCAAAAAAAGAGGTCGCGACAGCTTGGCGACTCCGCTGAGGACGTTTGAAGACTTAGGCCATTTTTGTCTTGTTTAAATTCTTTACTAACTTAGGTTTTTTTTTCTTTATGCAGGTCCAAAGCTTAGAAATTTATTTTAATTTTGCTTAAAATAGATTATCTTGTGATTATAAACAGTTGTGCATGCTTTACTGTTTTAAACACTACACATGACACACACAACCCGGCCGCCGGACCTGGGCCACCATAGGATTTCTAGGATGGTGTTAAGAAAGATACGACTTCGAACGCGAGACTGCGATGTAGAGGTTGCCTTTCTTTTCCCCGAATTTCTTAGCCGAGGTTAGGAGGGTATGCTGCTAACACGAGACTGCGACGGGCGGATATCCTTTTAATCTCACCAATCCTTCTCAGTTAGAAATCAAGCCGCACGTCCCATGCGCATGTCTTTGTGCTTGCCATTTTTCTTTAAAAGCAAAGTGATTTCTTTACTATTACTCGTCTTTTTATTTGGCCCATGGCAATTTAGGATAAGCTTTTCAAGTCCCGTTTATATGCGATGGGGAAAGACGATGTTCGCCATTCCTACTCCCAAGGCGGAGCTCTTCAGATGGTGGGGTCAATTGGACCAGTATGCCCAAGAGTGCGTGAAAGCCAAAGTCGGCCATCTCCTATCATTGATTCAAATCACTGTTCGTCCTGAAGTCATACAAGCTATGGCGCATTTCTGGTGTCCAAAAACGACTACTTTCATATTTGGTAGATTTGAGCTAACCCCAACTCTGGAAGAATACAATATCATCACTGGAATGCCTCTCGAGAATAAGCTTGTCAGACCATCAACAGGCATCATCCCGTTGCGTGGATTAGCGCGACTTTTAAGAACTGAAGTTCATGTTATGAGGCAAATTCTTGAAAACAACCATAATACCTGCCCACTAGAATTTATGAATGCTTGTTTTCAAAATCAGCCTATGACCCAAAAAAGTGAAATTTTCCTCCCGGCCTTTTTTCGGATTCATCATTTTCCCCATCAAAGAAATGTCATAAGTCCTAAGATGGCATGGATAGTTGATCGGGTCTTGAGGGGGCAAAATTACGTCAACATGATTTTAACTGAAACATTCCTATCCTTTAATCGTTTTAAAGATAACACGGAGAAAATCATGCGGGTCTCTCCTGAAATTTTACAAGTCTGGTTCTTTTCCCACCTAAGTGAATTCCGAGACTTCATGCGATCGTCTGAAACAAATACTTTCGAGAATCCATTACAAAAATTTATGGTTTTAGGACCATGCATTCCCAATCAAAGCTGTTTAAATTGGATAAACTTCCTAAGAGACCCAGCTCCTGAGGCATTCCAATGGTGTGCTGGTTGGTTCCATGAAAAGAGAGCTCGCTTCGCTTACAAACGTTGCCGTCCAATCCCGTTGCTCGGCCTCACTGGCGCCATTCCCTATTACCCATATCGGGTGGCACGACAATATGGAGCCCTTCGGGAGATCCCACCCTTTCAAGAGGATGATCCCTCCAGTTCTTTTCAACACAAACCGTGACTACGCATTGAAATTTCTATCGTTGAGGAAACCAGGGACAAGTGCCATCGCAAAAGGATCGTGGTACCCGAAGGGCTTGAGGGAGAAGAAAGAGCCCACCACGCCTCTGCGGACTACATCCACAATCATCACATCCCGACAAGGTGGAAGCCATCGGTCCCTCGCTCAATCAGAGAAAGCAACCCGCACGAGCAAGCAAAACTTACGCAAAGGGATTTGGGAATAGACTGAATACATATCTCGGAGCCAGTCCAAGAAAGCAAGCAACCTTTGCAGGAACAAGGCTCCCTGTCGCATATAAGCTAGCAGTCGTTGTTTTCCTTAGTGTTTATTTTGTGAAAGCTTTGTCCCTTTGTTTAGGGACTTTTCTTTAATATCTAGTACTTTGTTATGTCATTTCAAGTTCTAGATGCTAGAAGTCTGTAAAATCCTCTTTCGATAAATAAAAATAGATAGATCATTGCCATGGGTCAATCTTTGTCTACTCTGTGCTCATTCATTGTTTTCACAAAAACAGGTAATCATGAATCGCCAACTATCATCCACTCGCGAATGGCCTCATGTGATAGGGGCCGATCAGAATGATGTACAAAA
Organism: Eucalyptus microcorys; assembly: GCA_014182515.1. Taxonomy (NCBI): domain Eukaryota; kingdom Viridiplantae; phylum Streptophyta; class Magnoliopsida; order Myrtales; family Myrtaceae; genus Eucalyptus; species Eucalyptus microcorys. The sequence continues at coordinate 28,833,240 of CM024562.1, read as the reverse complement.
TCGCCTCGCTAACATTGAAGACGACGTAGGACAGATGTCCATTGTCCTTCGACAACTCTCGAGGCAAATGGAATCCGCTCAAACTGAGCCCAACTCCATAGCTGCTTTAAGCACCGTCATGACACCCACGAATTTGCCGAAAATAGCCAGTACCATAAACAGCTTGAAAAGATCATGAAAAAGTTAAACCAGCTGCAGGGGCAGAATCCCATGGACTTGTCCAATTACGCCGGCATTGAGATCCCTGAAGAGTTCAAAGCACCTGAATGTGAAAAATATGCTGATACCTCCCGCCCAGAGACCTACTTACAGGCCTATCTGGTCCAAAGGATGATTCAATCATACCAGTCAAGCTTGACTGGCCCCGCCTTGCGATGGTACATTGTCAGGAAGATTAGTCCCCTTAAAACCTTGAGGGAATTAATCCATGTTTTCCACCAAGAATATAATATTGACATCAGCCCTGACATCGCCTTACCCTACAAAGAACCGATGATTGCGGAGCACGATGAGCCGTTAGTTGCTGAGATAGGAGAAGAAGATGTCAATGAAGCCTTGCATGATAAATGGGCGACTGAGCAACATCATATTACTGAAAAGTTTCTCACTAGGAAAGGTAAGGAACCTGTGTACGAGATCAAAGACACGGAGCCTGTTCAAGACCAGGGCATGACAAGACAGCTCCCCAAGCTTACTCCAAGAGCTAGGGTCTAAAGAATACCAACCCCTATCAACCTGGAAAGTGAATCAGACGGTGAAACTCTAATGTCTCTCACTTCCCTTGACAGAATCGAGCTGGCAAAACGAAGAGCCTTACTCAAAAGGTCTGGGCCAGAAGCCAAGAGAAGAAAGCCTGAGCAAATCAATTCAGCATCTGCCGACGAGCCACCGTACCAAAGCTTCGAGCATTCCCAAGAATACAGCTTTGAAGGCTACCATCCCCTAGAGTACAACCCTGAAGACTTCTCATCCTTAGAATACAGCCCCAAGGACTTCCAACGTTACTTCGACAATGAAACTGACAATTCATCGTATAACTGTTTCCTACTCTCACCCGGGGATGAAGGCCCGTCAGAAGAGGAAACATACGTCTTTATCCGCTACGATCCTAATGAAGTACTAAGCTCGTCCTTTGACCAAGAGGATAGCTTCAATACTTCATCCTCATTCGGAAATTTTGACCCTGAGGAAAGCAATGGGGTAATCTCGGTAGAGTCCAACTTCCCTGAAACAGAAAAATTCACCACTATGATGAATATGCAGTGGGACAACCAGTGGCCTAACCAAGACATATCAAGCTCGTCTTGCCCCCATAGGATCATGACCCCCATAGAAATGTGGATACCCAATTTCTGCAGGTACAACGGCACGACTTGCCCCGTGGCTCACTTGCAGTATCTCCATGCTGAAATGAGTCAGTATTATAGCCAGATGTTATTTACAACTCAGGCGTTCCAAGAAACTCTTACAAGATCTGCACTACAATGGTTCTGCACAGCAAATATTCACCTCATAAAGGATTGGAGCGAGCTGACTTCCACATTCTTGCATCAGTACCAAAACCAGATTGGAATTGAACTGCCTTGCGAGAGTTTGGCTTACTTCAGAAGAAGACCAATGGAGGATATCCGAGCATACGCAGGGAGGTGGAGGGCTTTCATGATGCAAACCCACCCTCAACTGGCTGAGGAGGAGTTAATAAAACAATTTATAGAAGCTTTGTCCTGCAAGCATCGCAGTTGGCTGCATGGGTTACACTTCCGTAGCTTCAACGAGGTAGTCATCGCATGTGAATACTTCGAGTCTACTGAAGGTGAGGAATTCAAAAACGCTTAGCTTCGAGACCAGCACTATCAAAGCGCTCCTTTACATAGGAGTTCTCATGAGTTTTACTTGTAATTTCATGTTTCTTATCTTGTCTAATGTGCTACTGTTGTACTTTCCATTCCAAGTACTCTAATGTACAATTCTGATATTCTGTTTTGAGAGCATGAGGCGGTACTCCAAACCTGCCCGGTGATGCTATCCAACCATGAAAAAATTATCATCCAAGAAGAATACTGAGGGCTGGGCTTCCTCATGCTTTCTTCCCCCCAAAGATATATACTTTTGAAAACAAAAAATGTTTTATTGCCAAAAGTTTTTGTCAAAACAAGATTATTAAATCATGTTTGTCTTTCTAACTCACTCACTTCATGTCTCAGAAGATCATTCCCATCTCCTCTGACTTAGTGTGACAAGGGGCATTTGAAGCTGGCACATCACGTGAACTCGCCGAATTCAAAGACACTCTTCTAGCAAGGCAGTGGGGCAAACAGAAAGGATCATCCCACTTCGAAGAAGGTAAGTTTTATCCTCTGAATATAATTTTGGAAATGATGTCCTCTCTCTTCTATTTACAGGAAACGAAAGATAGAACGTAAAAGGTACAGGCATACGGTTGAAATCAAGCCGTCCCCAGGAGCTCTGTGCACTTCACCTCGCTCCTGCCCAACTCCTTCATAAACCTGAAAAATATCTTTTCCCCACAACGTGCCTGAGCAACTAGATGTTGTGGTTTCGTCAACAGGATTTCCAGCTTTGACGAGTCAAGGAGCACAGAAAAGGAATTCATTTTCTTGAATTGGCTACTGTCAACAGGGAGAAAATCTAGACAGTTGAAGTGGTCTCTAGCCCCCTATTCAAAATGAGGACCTAGAAACCTGACTTTTTGTTCCAGACGCATGCTCTCCCAAGAAGTGATTGCCATCAGAGAATTGGAAGTTTTGATTGTCCATCTCACATTCCACAGAAGCTTGAAGTACATGACTTTGCTCAATGCTGCTAATGGTCATATGGTCCAAAATAGAATTCCACAGAGGGAAGGCGTTGCGAATCATCAATCGTGTACACAGGGCCACAAATGAGGAGGGCCAATCGAAAGAAATGTCAAACCATGTCAAGACAAAGAGGTTGTCGTCAACATACAGAGATCCTTAGGAATCAACAAATACAAACTCTGGGGAAGGGTAACTTTGTATCGTTTCCAATACCCCCACTATTTGAACCCACTTTTGACAAATTTTCCCTATTGACAGGAAACATTGGGATTCAAGAACCAAGCTTAATGGTTAATTTGAGCAAATCAAGAGACTCATATCAATTTACCTAACTTGGTATCAAAGGACGTGTCGTCCAGAAGCCGGTTCGGTTAAATGAAAAATAAAACGCCCTACGGACACCACCGACGCCTTAGCTTAATGAACTTCATATCCTCCTGATGCATCAGGTCTATCCAATCAATTGCAAACCAATGAAGGGTAATGTTGTATCGTTCCCAGTTGTTCAACTTCTAAGAGAATTCGTGACTAACACGTTCTTTCCTATCTTTTGTAGGATCACTTGACTGTCAAAAACACAGATAACAAATCAATGAGAGGCATGACAAACTCTTCCAAGCAAAATGGCGTCTCAAATATCGCCAAAGCAAATGACAGAGACCCTTCAGGCCTCAAGTCACTTATAATCTTGGCCCTACTGGTTGAGCCATTTCCACAGCTTCTCTTCTACAAGAGGCAAGAGTAGAAATTCCTGATCAGATTCCCAATCCTTGGCTGATCATTCATATGTCATGTCCCTAACTAATAGGAGCAATCTATCGACACCCGTTTGTGAATAACCCTTTGTAAATAACTCTTTTGATGTTCAAATTTCAATACTTTTGTGAATACCATTTCACCTAAGTAAACACCCCTAAAGTAGTTAATAGGTTTTTCTTGAATAAAAGCCATTCATTTATTTTTACAAACTCTTTCACATCATTTGTTGTATACCTTTTTCCAGGCGAATTTTACGTGATGATTTTGTCTAAATCACTAATTCTACAAGGATTATTAGAATAGACAGCTAAGTGAAGAATACAAGGTTAATTGAGCATGCTGGATAAGGCGCGTCGGAATGATGACTGGCAAGCCATATCCCACACACAGTCCCTAACTATACACTTGTGAGATGAGTGTAGAAGATGCCATGACTACAGGGTAAAGAGTTATCTCGCAAATGGTACGATGACCAAAATAGTGGGAGGCATTCCAATGCTCACTTTGAGCCCCATACACTGGCCAAATTTCTATCTTACCCCTCTGTCGAAGAACCACCCCACACTGGGGCAAGTTGAAGGCAAGTTAGTATTATGAGGTGAGAAAAGGGATAGAAATTCTCTTGCTTGCACTTGCATCAATCTTTGAGTGTCTTTATTGCATACGAACGCTCGCGTTAATTTAAGTGCCCTAAAGTCATGAAGAGCAATTCTTTCTTTACACACTTGTATCCATTGTACAACTCAAATTGAGTCTGTAAATTCACCCTCACATGGAGGCAAAGCAGAAGTTGCTGCCACTCGAGCAGTATAATCAGAAGCGCCAGCAAAAGATGAAGACTCCATAGTCTAACAAAGGCATTTGCTTAAACTTGTCAAGATCAGTTCCTCAAGCAACAAAAACAAAAAAACTGGGGCATAAAAAAAGCAGTGTACCTGGTAAAAGCAAGGTCAATGCCCATAAATGAAGAACAAGAACGAAAAACTGGGGCATAAAAAAGCAGTGTACCTGGTAAAAGCAAGGTCAATGCCCATAAATGAAGAACTGGAATAAAAAAAATAGGGGCATAAAAAAAGCAGTGTGCCTGGTAAAAGCAAGGCCAATGCCCTCCAGTCAAAAATATTCTCAAGAGAAGTTACTATTGTGGTTCAATTGATAGAGCCTCCATTTGACAGTGAAAAAAAAAAAAAAAAAGACCGATGACAAATGCCAAGGCAATCACCAACTCTCACCCTCTTGCACATGAGTCAAGCCTATATGGCATCCTAATGTAAAAAGTCTCTTCAGACTAGGGGCACTTCAATTAACATAGGATTTCATATGTCTATAAACATCGCTCGAAGAAGTACGAGCAAGATTATTCTATCTCTTTTCGCAGGGACTCTTGACTTGCAAACCCGGAGATGATTGTGCAACATCTTTCCCACAAAGCCATGACCTTATTGGTCCCCTTTGATAAGCCATTGACCAAGCCTTCATCACAATTCCAACAAAGACCTCTCATATTGGTAAAGTCGTATCATTTGCGAGAATACTCGGACCCCGCCGACATGATGACAAAGTGAGACAATGTGGTCCTTATAAATCCATATCAATGGTCGGGATAAAACAGCCTTTCCCATGAGAGCGAGTGAAAAGTCCTTTCAGACTGAAAATCCCTCATCTGGCATGCTCAAGACATCTACATTCTAAATGAAAGTTGTCTTTCAAAATCTTCCCCAGTGGAATTCAAATGGTACAAAACTGACGAGATCATCATGCATAAGTCACATTTAAAATTTATGAATTTACAGCATATACAACCATTGTGTACATGTGTGCATATTGTGTAAATAGCAGACATACTCTCAGAGATCAAAGATATTGCCAGGTAAGCATATCCCTGTCCCCATTTGTCTTAAAGTACCTATCACTGTCCAGGTACTCTCTTCTTGACACTCGACATATTCGAGTTGTCCCTTGAGTTTCGATGCTTACTGCTGTCTAGGTATCCCTATTGTCTTTGAGTATCGGTCACCGTCGGATACTCCTTTTTCCTGAACTCGACCTATTCGAGTTGTCCCCAGAGTATTGATACTTGTGACTAACCAAGTATCCCTTTATCGTTGAATACCTACTGCTGTCTAGGTATCCCTATTGTCTTTGAGTACCGGTCACCGTCGGATATTCCTTTTTCCTGACACTCGACCTATTCGAGTTGTCCCCAGAGTATTGATACTTGAGACTGACCAAGTATCTCTTGGAATACCTTTGTCTAGGTATCCCCATATCGTCAAGTACCCACCGTTGTCCGGGTACTTCCTTTTCATGACACTCGACTTGCCCAAGTTGTCCCCAAATAATAGCAATGCTAACTTCAAGCATTCCACCACATTTTGTGTGCCCGTGCCTACCCGGTATGCTTCCTTACACTTGGACCAACTGAGTGGTCTCAGGTTGTATCATTAAATACTTGTGCTCATCCAAGTATTCCAATACTTTGTACACCTGTGGCTATCCAGGTGTTCCACCCCTTTTAAATGCCTGCGGCCATCTAGGTAAGCCTCGTGCTACATTCAAGTTTATGTTACCAGGAGGTGAGAAACCTTCATGAATATCTCAGGTACGTCCTCGATATTCTCATTACCGAAGGTGGGAGACCTTCACGAATATGCGAGGTACGTCCTCGATATTCCCCAATTACCGGGAGGTGGGAGACCTTCATGAATATCTCAGGTACGTCCTCGATATTCCCAATCACCAGAAGGTGGGGACCTTCATGAATATCTGAGGTACGCCCTCGATATTCCCAATTACCAGAAGGTGGGAGACCTTCATGAATATGCGAGGCATGTCCTCAATATTCCCTTTTACCAAGAGGTGAGAGACCTTCACGAATATCTCAGGTACGTCCTCGATATTCTCAATACCAAAAAGTGGGAGACCTTCACAAATATCTCAGGTACGTCCTCGATATTCTCATTACCAGAAGGTGAGAGACCTTCACGAATATGCGAGGTACGTCCTCAATATTCCCTTCTACTAGGAGGTGAGAGACCTTCACGAATATCCCAGGTATGCCCTTGATATTCCCAACTGCCAGAAGGTGAGAAACCTTCACGAATATCTCAGGTACGTCCTCGATATTCTCAACTACCAGGAGGTGAGAGACCTTCACGAATATGCGGGGCACGCCCTCGATATTCCCAATTACCAGAAGGTGGGAGACCTTCATGAATATGCGAGGCACGTCCTCAATATTCCCTTTTACCAGGAGATGAGAGACCTTCACGAATATCTCAGGTACGTCATCGATATTCCCAATTACCAGGAGGTGAGAAACCTTCACGAATATCTAAGGTACGTCCTCGATATTCTCATTGCCAGAAGGCAGGAGGTCTTCACGAATATCTCAAGTACGCCCTCGATATTCTCAATTACCTGGAGGTGAGAGACCTTCACGAATATCCCAGGTACGTCCTCGATATTCTCGTTACCAGAAGGTGGGAGACCTTCACGAATATGCGAGGTACGTCCTGATATTCCAATTACCGAGGAGGTGAGAGACCTTCATGAATATGCAAGGCACGTCCTCGATATTCCCACATACCAGGAGATGAGAGACCTTCACGAATATCTCACGTACCCCTTCGATACCCGTGAACGTCCGGGTATCCTCCAAGAGATTGAACTTGTGATCATCCAAGTACCCTTTCGACGCCTGCAAAGGCCCAAATATCATTCAAGTTAGTACTTGTGAATATCCAGGTACTCTTTGATATGCCTGTGAGTGTCCAGGTATCCTCCACAAATCGATGCCCTGAGAAAGGTCGGCACATCTCCCGAGAAAGGTCGGGTACCAACTGGTGTCTTTGATAAAGGTCAGACACCCCCACAAAACAGATGCCCTGAGAAAGGTCGGCGCATCTCCCGAGAAAGGTCGGGTACCAATTGGTGTCCTCGATACAAATCAGGCACCCACAAATGAGATGCCCTGAGAAAGGTCGGTGCATCTCCCGTCAAGGCGACCGAAGAAAGGTTCGGGTCCTAGACAAATCATTGATTATTTTAACAGCGACCGAAGAATGGTTCGGTCCGAGACAAACCACACGATTACCCTAACAGGCGACCGAAGAATGGTTCGGGTCCTGGAGGAGCAATCTCACGTCAAGGCGACCGAAGAAAGGTTCGAGTCCTAGACAAATCATTGATTGTTTTAACAGGCGACCGAAGAATGGTTCGGGTCCGAGACAAACCACTGATTACCCCAACAGGCGACCGAAGAATGGTTCGGGTCCTGGAGGAGCAATCTCACGTCAAGGCGACCGAAGAAAGGTTCGGGTCCTAGACAAATCATTGATTGTGTTAACAGGCGACCGAAGAATAGTTTGGGTCCTGGAGAAGCAATTTCCCGTCACGGCGACCGAAGAATGGTTCGGGTCCGAGACAAACCACTGATTACCCCAACAGGCGATCAAAGAATGGTTCAGGTCCTGGAGGAGCAATCTCACGTCAAGGCAACCGAAGAAAGGTTTGGGTCCTAAACAAATCATTGATTGTTTTAACAGGCGACCGAAGAATGGTTCGAGTCCGGGAGAAGCAATTTCCCGTCACGGCAACCGAAGAATGGTTCGGGCCCGAGACAAACCACTGATTGCTCCAACAGGCGACCGAAGAATGGTTCGAGTCTTGGAGGAGCAATTTCCCGTCAAGGCGACCGAAGAAAGGTTCGGGTCCTAGACAAATCATTGATTGTTTTAACAGGTGACCGAAGAATTGTTCGAGCCCTGGAAAAGCAACCTCTTCATATCACCAGGTAAGATGACGCCTTGATACTTGCCAAACTCGGGGTTCACACCCTATCTCACTCACTCCCGGTAAGTAACTATAGGTATCTTCTTATCTGTCTTAATATATGTAATGTTATATTGCTCTTTTTACATAGGATAATAACTCCTAAATAAAATATAATTTGCTACGCATGTACGGGTAAAATTTAGGCATCAGTTTGTCTTTGAATGCAACCTCTGCGAACTCACCTTCAAAGAGGGGTAGCTGTTGACGCCTAAATTATTTGTTTTTTTAAAATTTTATTTTATTTTAAGCATAGGTTTTATTTTAAGCATAGGTTTTTATTTTTTTTATTTTGTCTTTTTTAAATAAATAAAAACCATATAAAAACAACAAAACAAAGCAAAAACAAACAAAAGAAAAAGAAAACAAAAAGAAAAAACAAAAAGCAGCCCCCTCCTCTTTTCTCTCCCTCGCGCGGGCCCCCCCCACAGCCCAACCCGCGTGACCTTCTCCCATCGTCTTCTTCCTTCCTCCTTCTTCCGCCTCTACAAGTCACGCGCGGAGAGGACGCGCTCGATGACAACCTACGGCGGCGAAAGGAGCGGAGGCGGGCCACCGAAGGAAAGGACGACGCACATGCGCCTTCAGTGCGTGCCTTTAATGTTGAGATGAGACGCCGATTCAGTCGTAGGGGTCCGATCGGCATGCGAGGACCGACGGCCGAACCTCCGTCGACCGGCCTCCTCCTCGCCTATAAATAGCGAAGCACCTCCATCATTGAAGGACACACAGCGAACTCCAAGATCTTCCCCTTGAGAGACTTCGAGGGGGAAATCAAAGAGCGAGCGAAAAGGGGGGGCGAAGGATCAGGTCACAAGCTAAACGACCTCCCACCGAGAGACATCGGGGGAGGCCGGCGGCAAACGAACCCAGATCCGCGAGCAGGTGAGCTTGAGGGGGAGAGATCCGAGCGTGAAGGGTCAGATCTAAGGGTGGAGGCCGAGCGAGGTCAGCCGGAGGAGGGAGTGCCAGATCTGGGAAGTTGGAAACTCTGCGCCACTGTTGCGACCGCTGCTTTGCTGCTGCTGTTCCCCGCCGCGACGCCGTGCCGCGACTGACCCGCCAACGCCACACCGGATCTGAGAGTCGAGAGACTGCCGTCGCTGCCCTATCGTCACCACCACCACCATTCGCCGCCGCCAGGTATCCGCCGCCTCCGGTCGCGCAGCTGTTGTCGCCCCCCTCTCTCGAAACCCATCCATCTCCAGATCTCGACCTCAGTAAATCAGGGCCTTCGTCGCATCGCCTACCGCCGCGCCACGAGCCCCGTCGTCGATCCGGTTGAGTGGCCGGCTGCCGGCTACGACATCACCACCATCGGACGCCAGATTGCTGTCCGTCTGACCCCCTCCGTCCCTCATCAGCGCTGCGAATCACCAGATCTCGTGAACTCCAAAAACCGGGTCGGCGAAGGGGAAGACGGGTCGAAGTCGGGCGGATCTGGGTTGGCATCCGGGTAGGATTCCGCGAACCGGGTCGCGGCTGTGAATCGGGTTAGAGAGCTCGAAGTTCGGGCTGGGTTGTCGGGTCGGGCCAGGCGTCCCTAAACGCCCGGCCGCGACGTCGTTTTATAAATTTAAAAAAAAAAAGGGAGAAAAATCCGAGTCGGGCCCGCGTTGCGGGCTCGTCCGCGCTCGGGTCGCCGGCCCGGGTCGAACCCAACCCGCGGATCCGACTCGAGTTGGCCCTTTTTTAAGTTTTATTTTAAATAACACGTTAAATAAATAAATAATAAATAAATAATTTATTTTAAAAAAATCAGAAAATGTTTTATTTTCAAAAAAAATATTAGAAAATGTTTTAATTTCAAAAACCGAAAAATAACTAAAAATGTTAAAAAATGTTTTATTTTCTAAAAAAATCAAGAAAAATCAAAAACACTTTATTTTCTAAAAACATTAAAAACATTAAAAAATATTAAAAAATATTTTATTTTCCGAAAAATCAAAAAAATCAAAAATATTCCATATTTTCCAAAAATGCCGAAAATCCAAAAAAGGTCAAATATTCATGAAAAAGCCAAAAAAATTCAGAAAAAGCCAAAAAGACTTGTATTTTTCCAAAAATACCAAAAAACCAAAAAAATCCCTTTTATGCCAAAAAAATTAGAAAAGACTCAAAAATGTTTTTCTTTCCCAAATTGCATGGAAAATCCCTCAAACATCCAAAAAAACCTCAAGGTTTAAACAAGATTAAGTACCGAAAGGGCATTAGTGATTAACTAGTGTAATCAAGTCTCCGATCCTAATTTCTCTGGTTACGCAGGAGCGAGTATTTCTCCCGATACTTCGCTTGGGTTTCTAATCAGCCTACCCCAAATTGATTAGTGGCGACTCCATTTTAAAAATCAACTTGCAGGTTAAAAACTTAGACTATTAAAGTCACGAATTGGTGGACTTGGGAGAGTCCGGGCTTAACCGATTTCAGCCGAGCCATTAGCCTCCTTAGGCGCTCGTACTCGATTGCGGGCGCCAAAAAAAGAGGTCGCAACAGTGAGAGGTGTGTTTTTCTTTATAGGTTAACTATTCTTGGCATAATGATTGTTTAGCATAGTATCAAGAAGTTCAGAATCCAACTCTCACTCCCTCTTACATTTTCGTTCTGCCTATTTCTTGCCGGTGCAATCTAATCATGTTTATGCCTTCAATTGTCTGTCATATATGGTTAAACCATGTCCAAACTTACGAATTTGATACACTTAATAATTGGTTCCTTTCAAGAGGTTCGTTGTTCATTGAACTCCACCTAAAACCCTGATGTAAGCCGAGTGTTTGAGCTTGATTATCTGTTAGAACAAGAGACCACGATCCATGTCGAATGTTTCCCTAACATCTGCAAAAGAAATCCCTTGTCCTCCCGTCTTTTAATTAATTCATTCGTCGACGACTCCAATCAATTGCGACGCAGGTTCCTTGTCTCGCTTTCTTTCCACTCGAACCTGACACCGGCGCAGCTTTAATCCTTCATTCCCGCAGAACATCATCAGCACGGCCCAATGACAAATCCCATGCTTTAATCCCACGATGATTTTGTAACGTGAGCGACTTTATGAGCTTATTGTTAAATTTTTGATTGGGATTAAAAAGGTAACTGTTGCAGACAGCCCCCTCGTGACGAGCACTCAACTTCTTCCCAGAAGCTTCTTCGAATCAAAAGCAGGTGGCGTTGATCAAAAGAAGTGTTCAGTGATGTGTTCTTCAGAGATGAGACTCGAGTTGCTCTAATTAGAACTTCATTGGAGAACTTATTCCGGGTTATGATCCATCACTTTATTTTTCATTCAATTTCTACCTCTACAAAAAAAAAAAAAAAAAAAGGTTTGAGATATGACAAATTTCATAACATGAATCTAAATTTCCATCCTCTACGCTTAGTGCATTCTATTATGGTTGAGTCACCATTCAACTTTGCGTACGCAAACCAAAGTATTAGAAAGGTAACATCCGAGTACTGAGAAAATTTTATGAGCTCATTGCGATGTTTTTTGATAAATATAAACATCTCTTCTAGTCTAAAATTAAATTACAAAGTAAAGTAGAATGAATTCAATAATTCTACTTTTCTTTCCGTCGCATTTTCACTCTAACAAGTCGCGTCATTTCGAGATTACGAGTCGAGATTGTGAGAATGCAATTATAACGAAAAGAGATGGATCCCATTTTATGTAAATGTCGGTTGACGAAATTATGATATTTGCAAAAGTGTGTGCTCAGAGAACGGGTTGGGCCTCAACACCTTGCGATGGGTCGAGGGGGATTTATTAGATCGGGCTCAGCAACCAGCCTTTCTTTGGAGGGGCTTGGCCTTTGCAATAATCTATCTAGTAAAAATGTCTTCAGAAAATGAAAATAAAAAATTGGAAAATCTACCTCTTAATTTGATGAAGCAGCCATTGGAGACAGTAACGATGGTCAATTATCAAAAGTGGTGTACAACTGAAATCGAGATAGAAGTTTTTTTATATATTATTTTATATCGTGAGACATGTTGATATGATATCATTAATCAATCAAATATTCTTTTCTTTTAACCTACATTGAAAATAAAATTAACATAATTGAGTGCACGATATTGCATGGCTTTTCCAATTTCCTTAGCATCTCCCCTTCACCATATTTGGCAAGCAAGAATAAAATCAGTCTAAACTAGCATAGGTGGTCTTGCACTAAATTAATCCCGACCAGTCCGAACTCATTAGTTAACTATAATTCGCAGACCCAAATCTTTAAGCAATCCTTAGAACATAAAGAATTTAAAATAAGCTCTTTATTCAATGTGAATACTTGATCCACAATGAAATTCAATGACAAGAAGTTCCCTTGTAGAAATACTCAGTCAAGTAAATAGTTAAAGAATAATGATGTGGAAAAGAGGAATTTATAATTTGTGTCAATATATATTAATAAAAAAAATACATCAGACTATTTATAGGCATTATGTGATAATTATTCTCAGTTAATATCTCAATCAAAATTTACACAATTAAAAGGAGGTATATAAGCAACCTTGAGACATATGGATAATCAACAGAAAAATCATAACATCTCGAATGTTAAATAATTAAATATTAAATTGCACATTCTTATAATAGTTTAAACTTGTAGACCAAAAAAAAAAAAAAAAAACTTGTAGAACAATTAATAGTGGTTCAACAAAATCTCATATAATATTAGAGAATGAAGTTTTCAGTTCAAATCTTTATGGACCCTATTTGCTTCCACAGCTACATATATCCACGCTAGTAGTACAAAAAAAGAAAGAAAGAAAGACTAGACTAAACATGAAAGGGGAGTTTTAGAATAATTAAATATTAAACCGCGTATTTACCTAACAGCTTAAACTTTTAAATAATGGAGCAACATCATTCACAAATCGAATTATGGAATTGGTATATTCAATCAAGTGAAGAAATCTTTCCCCTATAGTAGCATATGATTACTCGGGCTTATTGAAAATCCTGCAATTCCTCCTGATTTCTTTAGCATTCCCAGTGGGAACTTGAATATTTCCGAGCCTCACCATCGCACACGCGAAGCTCTTATCGAAACTGCTCGCATCTGACATGAACCGAGAAACGATACTGGCGCAGGAATTGTGAGCTCCTAGTCGATTCGTAACACCCATTTCTTTTGCATAGTTTGTTTGTAGACGAGTTATCCGCCATGAACGACGTGCTCTGGTCCAAAAACGCGGTAGGGTCGTTGCTCGTCGAGTTCCTGCAAATGCCCTTCAGCTTCGTGACCAAGCTCTAGTCCATCGTTGGATCCAGAGCTCCAATGCCTTGGAAATTCGAAAGGCGGTCTTGGAACAAGCTGCAGTGAGCGGCTCCATCGGAGTGGGCGTCCAAAAGAGTCCCCCCTTACGGTGAACGTAAAAAACCCTTTTGTCATGAAAGCTTGTGTCGCCTCAGATACCGAGAATGGGGCTCTCGGCAAATTCACTTCATTCGGGTATGAAACCAGACCGTCTCGCCTTCTCATAGGGACATTATAGCTAGGGCCGCCAGCGAGTAAACCTGTGAAATCGGTAAGTTAGGTAGGGTTTAGATCAGATCATAAATGGTCCGACTCATATTGATTCATTTAACCCCTTTATAACCAATTTATTGTAATGCAAATTTCTTGACCCATACCCGAACTATACCTAACCTAACTAGTTTAACCAAATTTAGAGATCTTGTTTCTTATGATTTTTTTTTTTTCGAAAAAAAAGGTATTACTAAATTACTTTCGTGCAATTCAAATTTATGGACAAATTTATAATTTTTTAAAATAATTGAGGTTACATTTGATTCTTGGAAAATGTTTTTGAAGAAAATAACAACATTTTTTTTATGTTTGTAAATAAATTAAAATTTATTTTTATTTATTATTTTCAAAAATATTTATTATTTTAAAAAGAAAAAATATTTTTTTTTTCGTTCTTCTTTGGTCAATTACTCGCCACAGGCGAGCTCGAGTCTCGCCATAGGCCAGTAAGGCTCGAGCTCGCCCGAGGCTAGCGAGTATCAAAGCCTCACCGGACGTTGGTAAGGTTGAGGCCTTTCTTGAGTCTGGCAACTTGTCCATCACCTGGTCAGTCAATATAATCGAAGGAAGAAGGAAGAAGGAGGAAGAAAGAAAGAAAAGAAAAAGAAATACTAAATAAGAAAAAAAAAATAATTATAATTATCTGATTTTTCTAAAAATAATTTTGTAAGGCTAAAGAGGAGAGAGTGTGTATGTGAGCCTTTGGTCGGAAATGGGTCATAAACTCAACCCATTTAGACCCATTTATTTTAACCTTTAAAATTTTAAACACATTTAAGGAAGACTCTACAAAATTGAAATGACCCATATATGACCTATTTATTTTTTAAATGGATCATATATGGGTCTTAAACCCAATTTGATAGGTTTACCGGCGAGCAATACAGAGTCTTGAGTTGCGAGCGTGACTATGTTAGCATAAGGGACAGTCGAAAGGCATGTAGCTTTGAAGATCTTCTTCGCTTCGTCGATGATGTCGTATCGTCGTACAGAGAAGTTTGGCCTGGTGAATTTCTCCGATGGCTTCCTGGCAATGGAGTCGATGAGGGGATGCATCACAGCCCTATAAAGAAAACGAGTAAAGATAATGTGAGGGGCATGCCTTTCATGGTTAAATGGAGGTGACAAACCTAATTGACACCAGAACTCGAGTAATAACAATATTTACACTACTGTATTCTTTATAACTCGTTATTTATAATCTTGCCTATACATATACACAATAGAATATTAAATTTCAAAATATTTGGGGAATTTTCAAATAAAGGTTTAAAATGAGATTTTTTTTCTTTATCTCAAAAGAAAGTCTAGAGTAGGAATCGTCTCAATAGTTCTTGAGATGACCAATTTAGTCTCTAATAAAACCTATTGCTTATGGGCCAAATCTTTGCCAAGCAATGAGCATTTGTATCTCACGTGCACAGATGCAGGTGATGTGCACAATCTATGCACGTGATGTGCACGCAAATGCATGGGCTTATTGGTCGGCAAAGATTTGGTCAACCAATGAGCTCGGGACTTTGTTTGAGACTAAATTGGCAATTCCAGAATTTTATTTGAGATAAGTTCCATTTGGGCCATCTTTTGAAAAAACGGCTCCACTTTAGACTCTTCTTTGAAATTTCCCCTAAATATTTTACTCCCTAGTAGGATTATGTGCCATGGTACAGGGGCCGAGGATATATCAATATCTAACATGTATTGCGACATTCTACAAACTAACCCTGCATCGATATTAATGACACAACATCATTGTTCTTAAACGTCTAATAAATTTCACATATTATTTGTTGGGTTTTAACAAGTTTGAATTGATGCAACTCGATAAGGTTAAGACCAATACTAGCTATTTGGTGTATCAACAGCTGTGTTAGCTAATAAACCTATCATATTTCCTAACCCATATATGATGGGCTGAATTTTTATATAAGTTAGTTATATTTAGTAATTGGGTGATAATTGTATTTATACATAATATCTGTTTTCAATGGGTCACAAATGGGTTTACAACGCATTTAGACCCAGCTATTTCTGTAGCTCTCTTTATTCTCTTTGCTCTTACTCAATCTCGTGTTCACTTACTCCACACAATTACCTCGGTTTGAGTATGAGTTTTCATAAATTGTATTAAATATGAAAATGTTTTTGTAATATGGGTCATGTCGGTATTGGTCAATACATTTGCATTGTATAAAAATGGGTCAAAGTAGGTGAAGTGGGTCTATTCCGATCGGACTATTTTCGACCCGATCCAACTCACCTTTTTGATGAGTCTAATCATTGGACGACGAGATCATGCATATTTATAGGGTGTTTAAGAGAATAAGTTAAGGCGTGGGCTGGTTGAAAGGGAAAGAAAACGAGGGAGCCGGCCAAATCAAAGGTGACGATCTTAGCACATGGATTATGAAACATATGTTGGAAGGTTAATGCATTTTCACTGAATTTATATTATAATAAGCATGCGCGTCCCTAAGCTATTATCCAGAGAGATGGTTCACCATTTTTTTCATTAGGAAACAAGAAATTCATTCTCTTTGGGTGCTGTTGTTTGTGGTGATGGACGTTATTTAATCATATTTGTTGAATATGATCAAGCTGGATCGCATGAAGCCGGTGTTTTGCAAGATTTGTATGAGATCATGCCCATTAAAGTTGAAGACTCTTGATTTACAGCTAAAAGCACGCAATAAATTAGAATCAATTTTTAGCGATAATTCTTATTTGTTTCTATCGCATTTTCACTCCAACAAGTTGCATTTGAAATTAAAACAAAAATTATTGCAAGAAAGCAATTAAAACAAAAAAGAAAAAATAAATGGAAAATCCAATATAAATGTTGCTTCATGAATTATGAATTTTGCAAGTGTGTGCTTAGAGAACAGGTTGGGCCTAAACACCTTGAAATGGGTCGAGGGGCGATTTCTTAGATCAGGCTGAGCAACCATTCGGCTTTCTTTGGAGGGGGCTTGGCCTTTACAAAAATAATCTATCCGATAAAAATGAAAAATAATTACATGACTGTTTGTACCGTGAGAATAATGATCTATTATGAATCATAAAAAATCAAAATATAAATAATTATAAATTGTTATATGACCCACTTTTTTAAGAATTTGTAACTCACAGTAGATTATTATTCTCACAATATGCTAAGGTCTATTATGCTAGCAAAACCCGGTAAAAATATCTCTAAAAAAATGGGAAAATAAATGGAAAATCTAGCTCTTAGATTGATGAAGAAGCTACTGGACAATGGACATGTCAACAATCGTCAATTATTGAGAGAGATGTAACGAAAATCAAAATGGCAATTTCGTTTTTTTTTAAGTATCGACTTATGTCAAGTATTCTTGTTAGAACAATTTTTTTAACATGCATTGAAAACAAAACTGACGCGATTGAGTGCATAATATTGCACGAATGGCTTTCCCAATTTCCTCAGCTGTCTCGCCTTCTCCATATTTGTCAAGCAAGAATGAAATCGGTCTAAATTAGATTAGGTGATCTTGCAGGAATTCAAGCCACCCCGTCCAGACTCATTAATTGACTTATAATTCGCTGACCCAAATCTTTGAGCACAGTCCCTGGAAAATAAAGACTTTAATATAAGCTCTTTATTCAAAATTAATACTTGATCCACATTGAATTCAATGTCAATGCATTCCCCTACAGAACTACTCGTCTTAAGTAAATAAAGAAGCTAGCATACAGAAATTCATTCCCGAATCGGATTATGGAATTGGTATTTTCAATCAAGTGAAGAAATTATTCCCCTATAGCAACGTATCATTACTTGGGCTGATTGAAGGCCCTGCAATTCCTCCTTATCTCTCCGGCATTCCCAGTGAGAACCTGGACATTTCCCATCTTCACCATCGCACTAGCGAAGCTCTTCTTGAAACTGTTCGCGTCTGACGCGAACCTAGAAACAATGCCGGCACTAGATTTGTCCACGGCGAGCTCCTGGTCGATTTGTAACACCCCTTTCTTCTGCATAATTTGTTTGTAGAACTGGTTATCCATAATGAACGACGTGCTTTGGTCCAAAAACGCGGTGGGGTCGTTGCTTGTCGAGTTCCCGCAGATGCCCTTTAGCTTCGCAACCAAGCTCGAGTCCATCGTTGGATCTGGAGCTCCAGTGCCTTGGAAATTCGAAAGGCGGTCTTCGAACAAGCCACAGTGAGCGACTCCAACGGAGTGGCCGCCCAGAAGAGTCACCATTTCAGTGAGTGTAAACCCTTTAGCTGTGAAAGCTTGTAGCGCCTCAGATACCGACAATGAGGGTGCCGGCAAGTCCACTTCATTCGGGTTTGAAACCAGACCGTCCCGCCTTCCGGTAGGGACATTGTAGCTGGGCCCTCCGGCGAGGAACACAGAGTCTCGTGTTGCAAGCGTGATGATGTCAGCGCAAGAGACGGTCGAAGGGCATGCGGCTTCGAGGCTCTTCTTGGCTTCATCAATGATGTCATGTCCTCGCACAGAGAAGTTCGGCCCAGCGGTTTTCTCTGATGGCTTCTTGGCGGTGGAGTCGATGAGGATGGATGCTTCACAGCCCTATAAAGACAACGAGGTAAAAAAATTGTGAGCGGCATGCTTTTATTGTCAAATGGAGATGACAGACCTAATTGACACCATCAATCGAGCACAACATCATTGTTCTTAAACGTCTAGTAATTTTCACATAATGTTTGTTGAGCTTTAACGGGTTTGAGTTGATGCGACTCAATATGATTAAGACTAATGCTAGTTATTAGGGAATTGATATATCAATTGCTGCGTTAGCTAATAGACTCTGGATGAATGGTAACAATAAAGCATGTCACATCGCTTTAACATATTGATATATAAACTAGCTACTTAGTTAACCTTGTCATTTTCCTTAATCTATAACATATCAAAGTTACATGTTCATTCGGCAGAAGACGCCAGTAACTTACCCTCACGAAACAATCGTGAAAATGCATGCGAAGCAAGGCGGCAGTGATTGATCGATCGGCTCTGAATCTCTTCTGAATGACTTGCCTCACGATAGATTCTGCTTGCGGGCAGGTGGAATTGTAGAAGCCAACCCTCAAATCAGCCAACGCGAGAGGAAGAACGAAGAGAAGCACGAGAACTACGTTCTTCATCTTGCACACCGTTAGCGTCCTTAAGCTAATACCAGCGAATGGTGTATGGAGTGAAAGACACTCGTGGTTCTCAGTTCTGTCGGGGATGATGGTTATGGAACACCGAGACCATGCAAATTTATAGAGATATCGAGAGAATGAATTAAGGTGGTGGGCCGAGTGATAAGGATGGAAAACGAAGGAGCCGGCGAAGTCAAAGGTGACGATTGTAGCACATGGATTTTGAACCATATGTTGGCCGGCTTAAGCTTTTTTCACCGAAACTGTATTATAATGTGATGCATCTGCATGCAAATACGCGTCCCCAAGCTCTTGACCGGAAAAAAGGCGAGCGAATACGTTGACCATTCTTCACGTGGAAACAAGGAAATCACTCTTTTGGGTGCTGTCGTTTGTGGCGATGGACATTATACATTCAATTTTGGTTGCATACGATCAAGCTGGACCGCACGAAACCGGTGTTTTGTGATTTCATGCCCATGAAAGTTCGGCTATTTCTAGGCTCGCAAGTGGCCAGCTTCAAGCGATTCGCACGTCATGGATTTTTTTTTTTAGTTATATTATTTTTATTTTGGAAGCAAAGATGTGCAGAAGTCGAAATGAAAGTCGTTTTCCCTCACGCGGTATTCTTCGAGCTCAAATATGTGTCGAAGTGGATGAATTCATACACCAAGCGACAAGAGAATGGGCTGGCTCCTTAAAGCTGACGTTGACCATCAACGGCATCGAGGAAGTTTCGCCGGAATTCAAGTAGGATTCGGATTGGTAGCAATTCAAAGTCGAAGTTGGGTTGACCAACCTCGCGTGTCTATATATAATGGAAAAAATTATCAAAATAATCTTAAATTTTTCTTGTGCTTGTGTTGATTCGATCCTAAAATTTTCAGTTTGACCACTTTTGTTCTAGACATCTTTGACCATTTGTCAATCTAGTCATGTCGTCTAGTTTCGGCAAATTGTCAAAAGTTGTAGAACTAAATTTGTCAAATTAAAATATTTATAACTGAATTGGCATCAATGCAATAAGTTTAAAATTTTTCATTTGTCATTTTCCTGAAATTAATTATGCAAGACCAGAAGGTCGTCAATGGATTGTAAACCATGAAGTTTCTTTTAATTTAGTTTTAACGAGCACTTGTTAACAAAATCCACACGATAATAGCGAATAATCGGGTTGTCGAATTGGGGCAGCTTTAATGCGGCCCAATCAATTTTGACGAGTGGTGGTGGGTCGAAGGCGTGGAGGAAGGGTGAAGATATGGGACTGGCAAGGCTTCATGTTCGTAAGAGTCACTCCGGCCCAAGTCGAACGCTTCCGGCAGCGTTTTGCACAAGGGGAGCAGGACCAGGGAAATTTTCTCCATCGTGTAGGGGAAAGATCTTTATCTTTCACTTGATCTATGTGTGAAGATCTGTAGTTATCTTTTGTTATACCGTAATTTATAAGTGCATCGATTTCTCTATTTATATTAACCTTTATGTTGTTTAAATTTTTAACTGCCAATCAAAAGATTATTTTGATTCTTTCGCAAAATATGATTGGCGATTATGTTATGACGAAGAGATTTAGCGTTGCTCTTAACTTGAAACTGTTCACAGCTTCCGGACGTGTCTCTTCTTTCAACAAAATATTATCGATGCGTTAGACTTTGAACTAAGAGCAATATTTGGCTCCTGCTAACAAGGATTAAGAATGTGATATGCTTTTACATGTTTGATTACGTAGGTTCACTTAACACCTATATTTAAGTCCTCGTCGACAAACTTCGCCTTCACTTTGTCAATCGTAGTTGGACAAGAGTTATTCAAGGGGGCCTAGTCTTGGGCTACCGAGAGATTGCCCGGTCTCAGGCGACCTCCCGTCTGAGATGGCAAACTCATATAGGAGGTTATAACCTTAGGAGGGAGGGAGGGAGGGAGGATGTTAGTTCAAGGTTCTTTCTAAAGTAAATTTCTCTAAAGATATGGACATTTTGCTTGGTTAAAGATAATTGAACTTGATCCAGTTAACTCTAACGGTAGGAAATCACTAAAATGATACAAATGGTTGTCACCTCACCAATTGAGGGCAAGGCTCAGGGCGACCTCACTAGGGGCCCACGATGCTCTAGCGAGGTTGCCAAGACTCATCTAGCTGATTGCCAATCATCGCCAGGCCAGCATCTAGGAGGAGGAAGAGAAAAGAAAAGAAAAGAAAAAAAAATTAGACTTAATTTTTGAGTTGTTCTTGGAAATAAAGAAGCAATTTTCTTTTATTTCTTGTTTTTGTTACAAATATATTTGCGAGAACAAATTTGTTCCCTAAAACAAAAACCTACACAAACAGATTTCTGTTCTATTTATATTATGAGGAATTAAGAGAGAGAGAGAGATACCAAACGCATCCTTAATAGCAATGTCCGACAAATCATGCAATCCCCATCGCCCATCTAAGCATCCTCAAGTTCTTCGTAACCATTCAAGATCTGCACGAGTGCCTTAAAAAAGATGAGATCATTAAACTATAATCATCCACTTTGAACCTAGGGAGGAGTAAAAAGGAAATTTCGTAAACAACATTAACGTTAATTTATCCTAACTGGCGGAGCACTCTAGCTAGTTGAAAACCCTACAGTTTTTCCTAATCTATCCAGCATTTCCTGTTAGAACTCCGACATTGCTCATCTTCACCATCGCGTTTGCAAAACTCTGCCTAAATCCATTTGCGTCCAACCCGAACTTAGCGACGATTGCCGTGCTCGATTTATCAACAGTGAGCTCCTGATCAATTTGCAATATCCCTCTCTTCACAAGAATCTCGCTATAGAACTTGTTATCGACGATGGACGGTGTGCTCTGGTCCAAGGACACGGTCGGGGTCGCTACTTGATGAAGCACCACAGGTGACCTTGAGCTTCATGATCAAGCTTGGGTCCATGGATCGGTCCGGAGCGCCAGTATTTCATAAGTCTGAGATATGGTCTGGTCTAGTAGTGAGCGATTCCAATGGTGTGTCCAACCAAGAGAGTGACCATTTCGGTAAGAGTGAATCCTTTTGCTCGAAGGCTCGTTGAGCCTGAGACACCGAGAATGTCAATCCTGGCAAGTTAACTTCGTCGCGGGCCGAGATGATGCCATCTCGCCTTCCCGTCGCGACATCATAGCTAGGCCCTCCTGCAAAGAAGACCGCGTACCGTGTTGCCAAACTTATGATGTCGGCACAGGAGACCATCGAAGGGCATGAGGCTTCGATGTTCTTCTTGGCTTCGTCAATGATTTCGAAGCCTCGCACAGTTAGGTTCGGGGCGGCGGATTTCTTCAATGGATTGCTGTCGGTAGAGTCTATGAGTATGGATGCGTCGCAACCCTAAATGAGAGGAAGGAAGTAGGAGTAAATTAGTGGACATCGTGATAGGAAGAATCACGGCATGTTAACACCGTGCTCTTTCATCAAATGATTGGCTAGACTACATTTACTATTTGTTAGAGATAATTAGGGATTTCTTTGGAGAATTTCCTATGAATTTCCTATATTAGAGTTAATTATAATAATTTTATTGATTATCCATATCTCTTGAAATTGCATATAAATTGCACATATATCACAGTATCCATGCAATCTCTAATTTCCACAAATATGTATCCAAATGGAGACAAATACTCTACAAAACAAAAGAACACCCCAAGCGTCAAAACTTGACACAATAAAATACTTAAGTACAAAAAATTATGAAAGTGATACTTAAGTACTACTTTTTTTTTTTAAATGGGGCACTTAAATGTCATCTCCGGTGAACCTCACCGAAAATCATACATGTCAATTTTTAATTAATTTTGCTCGCCACGTGGCTCGTCGAAAAGCTAACTTAGCAAAGAAATGCAAAAATGATGTTGTTTTGGCGCAAATTTGAATTTGAATTTAAAAATTAATTAAATTAAATTAAATGAGAGAGAGAGAGAGAGAGATGAACAACATCTAAAGGATCAACCCTCGCCGCCGCCACCTCCCCATTGTCGCGGAGAAAGGTCGACAACAGTGAGGGGATGGTTAGCCAGGGTCGCTGGCATTGGCCCCTAACAAGCGATGACTCTCGGCCCAACTGGGCGAAGGCTGGCGACCCTCACCGGATCTAGGGAGGGCCACAACCCTCACCCCAAATCTAGGCAAGGGCTTGCAAGCCCTCACCGCCAATCGACCAAGGTCGCCGACCCCCGGCCGGGCCGATGCCTTGGCCGACCCCCCCACCGTCGCCAGCCCTTCCCATCGACGGTGGGGAGGTGACAGCAGCGAGGGTTGAGCCCTCAACCGTTGTTCATCTTCTTCATTTTTTTTTAAAATAGTTTTAAATTTAATTTAATAAATTTTTATATTATTTATTTAGCCACGTCAGTAATATAATGACGTTGTTTTTGCATTTGTCTAGACACATCAACGTGTAAAACGTCGTTGTTTTGCACTTGTCTTACCAGAAAATTACCACATCAGCATTTTGGCAGGATATTCTTACCGTAAGCACTTAACTGATCCATTTTGATTCGATTTTGATACTTAAGTGTCACTTTTCTAACTTTTGGCACTTAAGTGTTTTTTCATGCAAATTTTTTTTTTTTTTTTTACAAATAAGTATCCAAATGGAGACAAATACTCTATAGAACCCATAAACTATTTAGAAATTGCACATGGATCGTATGCTTGAAGACACAAAAATGATTGATGTAGAGATTTTCACTAAACATTTAAAAATGACTGATCTATTTAAGAATTTATTCACATTTCGTTACAATGATAGATAAATCAATTTTGTGATATGATGTTTATAAGTTTACATCCTAGCATCGAGAGCACGTGTCCAAACACATACATGCACGAAACTTACTCTAACGAAACATTCGTGGAAATGCATAAGGAGCAAGGCAGCCGTGATGGATCGGTCGGCTTGGAATCGACTCTGCACGACCTGATGGACGATGGACTTAGCTCGCGGGCAAGTAGAGTGGTAGAAGCCGACCTTCAGATTGCCCAAACCCAGAGGAAGAAGACAAACGAACCCGAGAAAGATAGTTATCATCTTCATTGTTTTCCAACTAATCAGCACAAGAGAGAGATCACTATCTAGAGATTGTGAAATAGCTTAGGATTGTACAGCATTAGCATGAATTTTAGAAGCCGTGTTGATACGTGGTGAAGAGAGAAAAGTCTCCAACGCACGCACACACAATGTCACTCGGAGCTAACGATGTTGAATGTGTGATGGATTTTGAATGGAACGTTGGACGCTTGTGCTTCTTCTGCTAAAAACAATGCACGCGTGCATGCAAATACGCGTTTGGTTTTGTTCTTTTGCCCGAGGATGGTAAAGACTCCAATTTTGGCTTTGACAAATCTTCACACAAAAGGCCGAGGAAAATGACGTAAATTTGTTTTTACCAACATAATGCTTATTGCTCCTTCGTGGAAAAAACACGTTCCTAGATGAATCTTCCCATGTACATGCACATGTAAATCCATCTTGTGTGTTATAATGACGAATGAAGTAATCGGGACAATCCCTCTGATCAGATCAACTCAAATTACGGATCAAAACCGTTAGTAAGATTTCATTAGTCTTCCGGAAGATTTAGGACGTGAACTTCGCATGATTATTGCATTTTAATTTGGTTTAATGAGAGAGAAGCCTCAGTTGAGTTCGCCCGTTTAAGGAAAGGTGGTTTTACCCCTCTCTTGTCCTAGTCCATGTTTGTGGAATCGAAGTAGCGTGATGCTAATAAATGTCACAGTTGTAAAGTCCGTTCGTGCACGAAGCAAGAACCGAGCTTCAGTCAAACCATGCGTTTTTCTTTAGACTCAACGCTCAATGGTTTCATACTTTGTGGACTCGAAACTCTGAATATTACTCCTAGGCAAGATAAACACCTATCCTACGGTCTTACACCAGATTTTGACGCTTGTCCAACTTACTGTACTCCTTTCTACAACTAATCAAACCAAAGACCAACCTCTCTCTCTCTTTGCTTGGCCTGTCACCCTCCCACTCTGTTGGGGAGTACATAGCAAAAGTCTAATATCTTCATCGGGTACATTTTTAATAGAGAGCTCAAATCTGAACCGTTAACATATTCATTTTGACCAACTTTCACTTAAAAGTTTAAGTTAATGAGTAATAAATTTTTATTATTAATAGCATAAATGTAATTTTCATCATAACATATGCCTTAACCTCCTACTATATATTTAGGCAATCTATTTTATAATTGTAACTTGTAACTCTAAAAATTGATACCGAAATATTGAGACACCATGGTTTTTTTCCTTTCTGATTTTGAAAGGGTTTTTCATATAAATATGGGTTAATACCCTGAAAAACCTCAAACTAGTACACCTGTGACAAATTTACCCCAAACTATTTTTTTGACCACCAAAAATCCTAAACTGGTACATTTTTGACAAATTTATCTCAAACTGGTACACTTGTGATAAATTTACCCTCTATTAGTTTCCGTTAAATTTTATTATCAAATTATTAAGTTAAATGACACGTGATAATTGACTAATATACAAATTTGGGATTTTACTTTTCGTTTGTCATAGTTTATAATTTTTGTGATTTTTTTGTGGTATTAATCCAATTTAACACGGGGTATATTTGTTACAAATGTATCAGTTTGAAATTTTTGGCCATCGAATAAATTACTTTTGGGTAAATTTAACATAAATATACTAGTTTGGGGTTTTTTAAGGTCAGTCAAGGTAAATTTGCCACAGGTATACCAGTTTATGATTTTTCATCAAAAAAATAATTTAGGATAAATTTGTCACACGTGTACCAGTTTGGAGTTTTTCAGGGTATTAACCCTATAAATATTCATATCTTCTTCTCCATATTTTCTCTTCAACGTTTCGAGTTCTTAACATTTGGCATTAGAGCTTAGTTTGGCGAAATAGCAGGGGCGACAAAAATGATGAAGGGAAGGTGAAGATCAATCGGTTTGATGACAGAGTTTGGTTTGTGGAAGATGGAAATCGAGGATCTGTTATATTGGAAGAACTTGCATCGGGCTCTATAGACATGAAAACTAGATTCAATCACAAGAAGACCAGGACTTATTAGATCGACAAGCTCCTAGGTGCGATTTATCTCATGTTGGCGCGAGCAATGCCTTCAACATTGTCAAGAAGAAGACAACAGTGAACTTGACGAGGAGCATTGTCTAACATGTAAGAGAAGCTTTTTGTGTCAATCAAGATATTTTCAATCTGAAGATGGACAAAGGTACTTTCATCACAAATCATATTAACAAATTCAATTGTGATCACGATATAAGTATCACCGACACCGATACGCGACATAACACGACACAATATGCCGACATGTCATTTCTCAAAAAATAAAGAATTCCGACACGTTGTGTATTAAACGTGTATTTTTATATATAAATGATAAATTATTATTTTTATGATTATTTTAATCAAATTAATTGGATTCAAATTCACAAACAAATAAATAATAAATAAGAGTCTAAAAATTTGATAAATTCAACTCCATCCATAAAACTTGGAGGGAAAAAATAAGAAATCCACATTCCGGACTCGTGAGTCAGAGCGTGTTAAAAGAGAAAAGAAAAAAAAACTTGAGAGGTGAATTGTGTCTCATGGACAGTGAGAATTAGAAGTGAAGAGAAGATTAGTTTTTTTTTTTCCCCTTTTATTATTTTTATATATTTACATTTTAACTTCTTACTTATTAAAAAAAAATTAAAATTGACCATGTGCGTGTCAAAACCATATGTCAAAATTCCAAACTCATCCATCAGAATTCCGGACTCGGGTGTCGGAGAATGTTAGGAGAGTTAACCGGGTGTCAGTTTTTTTTACACTTGTTGACCGAGTATCGGAGAATGTCGAAGAGTATCGAACACGTGTCGAAATATCCAAAATGACATGAAAACTCATGGAGAATGTCAATGTTTTATAGATCACAATTCAATTGAGTTCAGTGGAAATAAATTTCAATGTCAAGGTAAAAGCTTTAATCCTAGTATCTTTTATACTTGAAAGTCGAAGTGTAATTATGATCACAGTAAATACTTTGTCAGGTTACAAAAAGCTGAAGTTTCAATAAATCAAATATTTGATTCTTAGTAAGGATATTTGCAAAAGAGAGTTGAATGAATCTTCTAGTGCTGTCTTGAATACTGAAAGTAAAAGGAGAAGCAATCAATGAGGTTAGAACCAATACCATGGTAGATTGAAGTCCACAGGGAGAAGCAAATCAAGACCTCATGGTGAAATAATTTGCTCGAACTGCTAAGAAGAAAATTCAATATTTGGATCAAAATCAAGAGCGGAAGAAATCCGTGTATATAATTCTTGAAGAGACGTTCATCCATGACACCTCACTTTTTTAACATTGACAATCCAACTGAGTGTTGGATTCTCGAATTATATGTATCATTTCACTCTACTTCATGTAGAGAACAAATGCACAATTTTATTGTTAGAAAATTTGAACGGGTTTATCTTGTTGATGAAGAACATTTAGATATTCTAGAGGAGGGTGATGTTCACATAAGAATGGCTAAAAGGTATTGATGAAAGTTGCAAGATATCATATTTGTTCTCGACCATAAGAAAAATTTGATCTCTATAGCGCAATTAGATAATACAGGATATAGAACTACTTTTTTAGGACAGCTTGTGGAAAATTGTCAATGGTGCGATGGATGTAATACGGGGAATAATGTGAAGAACACCGAACAAGGCCGAGAGCGGTGGAGAAGTAGTAGCAAATACTAAGTTCAAAGCTGATTCCGAATCATGGAGCCATAGGCTTGGACAAATAAGCAAAAAAGGGGATGAAGGCGCTGTTATCCAAAGGAAAATTACTTAATATGAAGTCCATAGATACTGGTCTGTGTGAGGATTGTAATCTAGACAAACAGAAAATTGTAGTTTTTTGAAGATTAGGAGAAGACCAAAGAGAGCAAAGTTAAAGTTGGTGCATACCGATGTATGGGGACTAACGCCCTTGTATATTCTCTTGAAGGCCTGTGTTATTACGTCAAGTTCATTAACGAGTCCACATCAACTTTCCATCTCTTACAAGAAGCAAACACAGCTGATTTATTTTTCAACAAATAAGCTCATACCTTATTGGTAGAGTTGTTAAAGAACGAGAGGTAGCAATGTGAGCTTCCGAGGGGATGCATAGGGACTAGCCTCTAGACATTGGTGTGCACCAACTCTTTTTTTTATTTGGTTCTCTCCTAATCTTCGAACAAACTGACACGTTTATGTTTACCTAATATGCAATCTTCACATAGATCAATGTTTATGGACTTCAGAACATGTAGTTTTCCCTCCGTTCGCTCATGTGTCCATTCTCATCACTGTCGTTCTCCTTCTTGGCCGCCGCCATCGAAGTGATTATCGGCCCCTCCAGCAAGTCGACACCACCTAACAAAGAACCCATCACTCTTTTTTCTCTCTTTGCTCAGTCTAGGTGAGACCTCGGAGAGTTCAACGCTCCTCCACACCCGTAGGGGGTAGTCCAAGAAATGGTATTTAATCTCTTGGCGAGAAAAACTTGTGCTAATTTTCGTTCTAATTAATAAATTGATGGATCCAACCGGGAAGCTAACAATCTCGAAGTGCCAACTTGTGCTAATTTTTTTGCATTTTGCTTTCGCTATAGTGAGTTCATTAAAGTTAATCGAATGGTCCACGAATATAGACTCTCTGAGCACATAAATTAGCAAAGCCGACTCCCTTGAGGGATTTCGTTCAAATCAAAATCTCTAAGCACACAGTCGATTTTCATGTCTATCATGATGAAGGTTGCATGAATTTGGCTGGTGACTCTCTGTTCCTCTTTCACTTTGTCTTAGGATTAGCTGCCGGCACAATTTCCAATGCCGCAGAATCATCATGGATTAGGCAAATATTGATGTGAAAAGTTGACCCCCTCACACGCACCCAAAGAGACGTTAAAAGTCAAATCCGCATTGCGTGCCTACCGTTATCGGTTAAGTCAAGCTAAGACCACTACATGATCTTTTTTTCTGCAAAATGACAAAGACATTCTCATATGCCAAAGCCAACACAGAGAAGCTTCAACCTGAAGAAAGAGAGAGAAAAAAAAAACATAAACAAAGACCAAGAAAAGGAAAAAAAAATCCCAACTCCATCTTTGACCCCCTCTCTCTTTCCCTTAGATTATACATATGAATACACAATATACAATAGTTATATAGATATAGAAAGGGACACTTTAGGCTCTTCCAGGAGTTTTAGGGTCATGGTGGTTGTTGGCTCCTGTTCCAGGATAGTCGTTGCTTTCCATCTCCATCCTCCTCTCCATAAACACCATCTCTCCTCCTCCACTCATTCCCATTATCTCATCCTGCAGTTTTGGCAATATCACGGCTCATTAGCGTCTGCTTATTTCTAAACAGAGTATTAGAGAGAGAGAGAGAGAGAGCTACAAGTAATTGTAGCGTCTCGTGGGCGTGAGATCCGCCGGATCTAAGAGTTTTTGGAGTACCAAATCCAAATGTGCCAAGGCTTAGGTAATCGTCTAATTGTACTCATGACACGAAGCATCCAAATCTTTTGAATTGAACAAAAATCTCTCAAATGCACGCAGGCTTGTCCGAGTACATAAGGTAAGGCTCCCGACCGTCAAGGTCAGATTGAGTGGGACTGTGGGAGCATGCATGTTTCCATACTCTTTATCCATTTATCTGATTAACAACTCTAGAGGTGTGTGGAAATTGTGCAAAGGCCTAAACTGGGTGTGCTGGATTCAATAAAACCAGAGAGATGCTCAGAAAAAGAGCCAGGCTTCACCATGTAAACCACTAGGCCCCAGATTGAAACACAGAAGATCAATAAAGCAGAAGGGTGAATAGTTTGTTTGAGCTGAAATCCTGAGTTTTTCTGTAAATTCCTTGGAAGCTTGATCTGTGAATGAACTTTAAGGCAGATATGAGAGAGAGAGAGAGAGAGAGAGAGAGAGAGTACCTGAGCTAACAAGTTTGGAACCGATAGTTCACCATCATCCTCTTCACTGCTTGACTTGAGACTCCCTGTGAAACAGAACAACAATTCAAAAGCATCAAGAAATGCTCAATCTACAACAACAAAAGGCTAACTCAGGAACATCTCGCAATTCCCAAATCCAGGCCTTACTAGTCGAAGGAACTGCAAGAGATGAGAGAAGGCAAGAGAAGCCCAGGAAGAGCACCAGGAGCCTCATAGCAATGATGGCCTTGTGCCCTGTCATGTCTCTGAGGTTGAGAATAGGTAACGATACTTTTGGTTGATATTGTGGAAGCAAACTCGTTTGGTGAAGTCTGGTGATGAGCATGTGAGAAAATTGCGTGTGGTGAGATGCAACTGCTTTATAGAGAGTGAGGGAGAGGAATATTGATGGGATTTTTCCTTTTTGGTGTATAATGTTGATTGAATTTTCAATGCCATCAGAAAGAGAGGTTTTCTCTCCAACCACAAAAAGTCAACTTCCACTTGTATAAAATGGGGTTGAGTTCCCACTGGCCTAACTCTCTACTTCTTTACTATTTTCATGTGCGCTTTTGGTATCATTAACTTAATCTATGCACCAATGGCATTATTTTTATGGGCCCTTGATTGCAAAGTGAAGCTGTACAATCACCGGACATTAAAGTATCACCAAAGAGCCAGCTCTCTCTCCCTCTCTCTAGGAGTTGAACATCTTGGGCTCTCTTTCTTTCAATGATAATAGCACAAAATAATCACTGAATTTTCAATCCGTTACGTGTGGTCTTTGAACTCTGACCCAATATACAATATCGCCCTAAATTATTAATTTGTTTGATGTTGTCCACAAACCATTGGTAAATGCTCGATTAAGTTTTTAACCTAACCATTCCAACAAAATCTAATGTAATTACACAGTAACTAATCTCAATAATCAGTACGATAATAGTTGAAAAAAAATGGATCAACACAGATCCTGGCCAGTTCCTATCCCTGAAACTTTGCACGGTGGTCCACAAACAACGCATCAAGAAGAAAGTCCACGTAGCGCCACTAACATTCACACGATTACACACTAGAACCACAAAGTTCTGGAGTCCGTCTCTAGAAATTTTTGCACTTTTGGCCCTATTCAAATTCAAATCAGGGTGAGGGGAAAGGCCCCAAGCGACGGAAATGCTTGTCGTCTTGGACATAAATGACAAGCAGACATGTCACATAAGCTCCCACCGCCCAAAATCACGCTCTGTCGCTTCTTTTTCTTTCTTTTTTGCAAGTCCTGGCATCAATTATGTCACCCACGGAGTTCACGTACGTTGCTAATAAACCTCTTCCTCAATTATAACCTAAATTTTATGATTTTCTCCTCAAATCAAACTTTTGGGCGAAAAGATATATGAGTATTAGTTAGGTTTCATCATTGCATGGTGTGTCTGGGAATCAACAGAGTCAAGATGCAGTGAGTTATGTTTAGCTTAATGATCAAGCCGGCAGATTTAGTCTACTTTCTAATGTAACATATAATCTGTGAACGACGGGATATGGTACCTAGAAACATACATCCTAGAAACATACATCAATTAAAGCAAAAAGTACATCGTCTGCTAGATTTCCAATGTTTGATGATTGGCTTCGTGACCTGCTACTTTTATTTAAAGGACGAATAGCCTTCTAAAGATGAGTCTTCGCTTAAAAGGGACATATTATATGCACTCCGATCAACTCCACTTGGGGGACTTGGTCTTGCTGCGGGAGTGAAACCCTCGTGAGCACTTTGGATACATATTTCTGTCGCTTCTAGAGTGTGTTACGCACTTTTGGCGCAAAGTTTGTGCTGCATACATGGAAAAACATGATAAAAGTGTCTCAATGAAACGCGTCTCTGAGCAATGTAAGTGCGTGTCCGAGAAGCAATATGTCTCTGAATTATTTGCTATCAATTCATTTTTAATCCTGCAGTGGACTTGCTACAGAGCAAAAGGGCACCATTATCATTATGGAAGGAGCAACACTTTCTCAATGGTTTCGTGAGATGTGTAGGCATCTTCAGGGACAGCTTTTGAAGAAGCACCATTGATGAGTGGAGGTAATGACATAACCTTCTAAATGTATGGAGAAAATTGGACAGTTGATTGGAAAAGGCATGGGCAACAGAGTAAGTGGGTGGATTGCATTCATTGATTATGTTGATTGCAGTCCTTTTACCCCTCCAGAAAGCAATTTGCTTCCACGGGAATGAAAGTCAATCAAGGGGGAAGGCATCTTAAGATGTTGATTTCTTGCCCAATGAAGTTATGACAGTTGAGTACTTAGAAGGAAGAGTAGAAAAGGGGCATCGATTAGGAGCGAGGCAAATCTGAGGTTCTTTCAAAGAAGCTGCTGCTTGTAATAACGTTCTGGTGGGTCCATGAATTTTAAGGTAGACTCTCCGGACGAGAAGCGCTCATATGTTGACAGATTGGTTCAATCACACGACAACACGGAACCAGACTGATGTGAAGAACCTAGTCGCACGCATATTTGACGTCTATCTAATAACCGAGAGAAATTCCTTACTCTAAACATCTACTTAACACCACGACAACATTCGACTCAGACCTGAAGAAATTAATCTTTTTACGAGTCAGATGCACCATGGCAAAAATGAATGAGTAGTTCGGGTACACGTTTGCATCAGATGCTGACAACGCACAGTTCCACCAACACTAGACAGCAGCAAATCTTTGCCTTTATCTAGTTAGGCCTCATCAATGGAGGAAGGTCCATGCGAGTCCTTAGAAAGTGGAACACCTGCAAGATCTCTCAGGGATTACAATCTTCTCTTTAGTTGCTTCTGAATAAGTTCCCACAGTGCAAGGTTTTGTACTGAACCCCACTAACACTAAATAAACTAAGCATCATGGAGGAAACCCTCCCTTGATAACTTCTAATTTAAAGAATGCGTAGCCGTGCTTTGGGAAAATGCTAAATCAAAGAGAGCCTTACACGTTGAAAAGAAAAGTGGGTTGTTGGCGATCTCTTTTTGCAATAAAATCTCGACACCAACTCATCAAGCTCGTCCCATCTTCCATGAGATATGGATCGACGCATTTATCATATCAACTCGCTCCAATTGCTTCAAAATATTCATACACGTATACGACATAAGCCGACTATAAGCATCAATGCCAACATTTATTCATACAATAAAAGTAGTTGTATACACTTGAAGTAGAGCTGATGCGGAGAGAACCAAATACTATCACTGTGGATTCTACAAGACTTTGGTGGTGCAAGATGCTCTCTCATGGAAGCGATGGCTTTGCCTTGACGAATTGTTATAACCCTTTATGAGTAAAAAATGATAAAGGAGTAAAATCTCCAAAAAGGAAACGAACTAGAACTGTCCACTTTCCCAAATGGGGGAAACTCAAAATTGGTGAAGACCAAATGATACTGTACAAAGAGAGATCTTTCTACACTAACCGTGGTTCTCTAAAAGATGAGGCTTTTAAATATCAAAAGACCATTAGTTCTCAGATATGATCAATAGCCGTCGTAATCATAATTTCCGTCATCATAATCATACATTTCCTCTTCGTTTCCGTAATGCAAATCACCATCCACTCCTTTAGTGTCGTCATCTTCCTGTTCATCATCCAATCCCACATTGTCATTTGTTTCAATATCCCCAGCTTCGACCTCTTTGCTGCTAACATGAGGCGTGTTGTCATCATTGTTGGAATCCAATTCTGTTCGTCTTTTCTTGGGGTTCTCTGGGTTCGCCTGCTTAGATGATAATAGACACAGCAACGATGTTGATCATTGATTAGGGTTAGAAGCTTCTACCTCATAATTATCTGCTTGAACAAAATCACCCCAAAGAAAGAGGGAGGCTATATTCATCCTTAGAACTTGAAAGCTGCATCCTATTTTAGTGGTTGAGGGTAGAGGCCGCAGATAGTAAATCACGGTTGTTTTTTTCATTACTATCCACACAAAAGTAGAAGAAAGATGGACCCATGATTTGAATCTAAAAAGATGGAAGGAACTCAAAGCTGGTTTCCTATACCAAGATAGTATTTGACAAAGTACAAGCATTCTCTTGTCTGAATGGTATTCAAAGTTGCTAACTTGGACAATCAACGATTGTACTGCTAATGATGCAATACAGATGATCAGAAAGCATTGTGAAGATTGCTAAGAACAAGAGCAGAGAAAAGAAAGGGCCTTCATATATACATCCAAGGTGAAAAATCCACCAATATTGGAGATAAGAAAGGTCCTTCATATGGACAACCAAGGTAAAAGTAAAGCGGACAGATTACACAGGAGATTTATTTCATCTCCCAGCAAACATCGCAAACAATATAAATATTTGAAAGACATTCAAGAATCATTGAGCTAGTGAGTAACCCAAACTCTACAATAGAAAAAAACGTAAACTTTATTCCATGCATGGCATGTCTCTATGCCAAGGTCCCCTGATATTTTAATTGGAAAACCTAACTCAAACATATTGCATTGCCCACTAAGCATGTAAGCTAGCAACTTATCATTTTACCTATCAAAAAGCCAAAAGAAAAGAGTTAAGAGAATAGACAAACTTACTGGTTCATTGAAGAGTTTCGCCAGTACATCGTAGTTTATCTTGGAACTAAGTCTCTGCCACGAGAATATTGTTGGTGTGAGTATTAGAAGAATAAATCATGCAGCAAGGTCTGTTATACCTATTTCAGAGGGTAAGTTAATGCATGCACATCTATAAGTGATACTAATTATCTGAACCAATACCATTAGAATCATATTTGCCAATCTGATTAGTATCAATCCATGCGGCTTCTCTAACCATTAAAAATTACTGCAGCATTGTTACAATCAGATAACCATACCGTATGAGGGTGCATGATTCAAGCTAGTAGAAATGCCTATGTACAACTATCTAGAACAGTCGAAAGAAAAGGGACAAGAATGAAGATAATGCAATAGTAGTACTTATTCAGTCTCTGCTGTTTACATGTGTGAGCAGTGGAAGCAGTGAATACTTTAATTTCAAGGAAATGTCAAAGAAATCACTTGCCCATGGGCACAAGCCCTTAACATTCTCCCACACTTTCCACAGGAATCCACCAGATCTATAATCAATATGATGTAAGACAGAGCTCAAGACATGCCTCCAATGTACCATGCCAACTACTAATAACAAGTATCGAACATCACCTGAAAGATCAAACTCAACCCACCTAAATTACATTACAATTACGACCAACTTTCAGAGAAGAATCGAAGAAAATTTTCAAAATTAGCAATCAATTTAATTCCTTCAAATGATTGGCGCCAATCTTATCAACATGCCACAAAGCGCTGTCGTATTGTTCACTTCTCCCGCCCATTGTAGGTAAGGAAATAATTAAATGAAATAAAAATTAAACCAGAAAGAATGCATCATTCAATCATATCAGACCAATGCACTCCATTTCTCGTAAGATGTTTTTGAGGTTATCTAAAAATATGCAGAAAGATGGAGGTTCAAGGGGCATTCTGCACAACAAAAGTTGTGATGCCCAGTCAAGGAGTGCCAACACATTGAGCATTTGGCCATATAGGAAGTTTGCTAATGAAGCAACAAGCCATGCATTTATGAGTTTGGCAAGATATAATTCATTTTTTCATCATCCCTCTAAGACTCCATTCTCTTCCGCAACAGCAAGTGCTCAGATGCCTAAGTCCTCACTCCAATAATTTCTCATCCAATTATTGCAGCAAATCTAGCACTGTCAATGTAAAACCTTGACACACCCAGTGTTTTTCAAAATTTAAAAGGATATATTTAGCTCAAACCACCGAAATCTAGACGTTGCAAATTCTGATCTGGTTATATTACCTTCCATTGCTCCAATTATTACAGAAACATGAGCCAGCTCCCCACAGCATCTATCATTAGAGGATGAAAACTAGACACCTAACCTCCCAACTTACAACAAAGAAGTACTCTCCAGCAAACTAACCTTCTTAATTAGCATTTGCCGGGCAGCCTCTGCAGCAGTCTGCGCAGGAGTGGAATTTTTTGCTTCAGCAGCTCGTTTTTGTTGTTTTTCCTGCAAATTTCGTTTTGGCAACAGAACTACTCATATTAGGAGGTTTATTCATGAGCCTCCATCGGAAAATTATGATCAGAAAGAGCAAAGAAAGAGTAGACCCGAACTTCAAGTGCAAGCTGAAAGTCATACAATGCAGACCATGGTGGCCAAGTCTTCCATAGCCCAGAAGAAGGGAGATGGAAGGAAAGGAAGGAGACTCTAAGGCTTCTACTTAAAATTTGCTCCTCAAAAATATCATAGCGCTACATAAAATGGCAGTTTAACAGGCTCCAGTCGTGAGAGTCAAAAATTGGATTTATGTGAAGATTTTCAATGTAGGAAACTGCACCCGATTGTTTCAGATCAAAATGCGTGGAGCCCAAAGTCCTCTAAGATTCCAAACTTTTATGCTAGAATGAGCTTTTAAATTCCATTACAGGCAGGGTACCTTAATTAAGAACATGCAACAAAAATTAATCCCGTGATATAAACCATGATTTTCTCACAGGATTAACTAACACAGAACAGATCAAAGATATCATGCAGCATGTCATTGACATTCTTGGAGGATTCACCTATCCAGGCTTCGTTTGTGAAAGTTCTGATGGAATTTAAGGAGAATGGAGCTGGAGTTCATACTGTGCTTAACAAAAGAAAGCATTTTCAGTCCATATTTCTTCTGCTAAAAAATTAGCAAGTTAGTTAATTTTTTTCTACATTCTATCATTCAAGGGTTAGCAAGAGATCCTAGACTATCTTGATAAGCTCTGACTCTCTGGGTAATGGTAACCACGCCATTCACAAGAATCGATAATCAACTCAGTGTATTTTAATTTGACTGGCAAATTAACCTTTCTTGATTTAGCCACAGCTGCAGCAGCAGCTGCAGCCAGCTCGTGTGCAGCTTGGAAGTCCTCTGTGTTCTTGTAATTGGCTGCATAAGCTTCCTTTGCAGCTGCTGCTGCTGCTTCCTTAGCAGCTTGTTCCTGCAAGTACACCAAATAAGCTATATTAAGGGAATCACCAGGAAAAAAATTAATAATTAGTCACAACATGGAGTAAACAGAACTAGGTGTCTAACCAACCGATACATGTTCCAATTCAATCCCACCAAATTATACAATGAAAAAGCTGAGCAAATCAACAACTCAGAAAAACATAAATAACCAAGAATGAAGAGCAAACATTGGAGAGCCTATTTGTAGCACAATCAAATAGAAACCCTTGCAATTCTGAGTAAAAGAGAACAATGATGACCAATCCCAATTGAAATGATAAAATTATGAAAACATCCATCCAAATATCTAGAAATACAATTATCATAGATGCACAAGATCCAAATTTTGACTACAACTTTTTGCCATTACCAAACTTTGTCCTCTTAAGAGAAGTTTAATAACATTATTTAGCTTGAATAAAGAACCAAATCACCTCAAGGTACTCCCGGTTCATTTCCTCCCAAATGATCTTTTTATAATGCTTCTCCTCCTCATTGTGAAGATAGCCATCAACCTGAAAATATCATTACATATAAAGTCCAGACACATTAAAACTGATCAACAAACTAAAAAGTTGTGGTAGAGCACACGAAAAATTGCCAGCTGATACAATAAGTAACAATGGCATACTTTGAAACATATATATCAACATATTGCATGACTAGAGCAGTAAAATCACTCATGAGTTTATAAATATGCATGCAAATAGTGACAAAAACTACCAAACAGTAAGCAAACAGATATCAGTATAAGGAAACTAAAATGAGTTCAAAGTTTAACAGAATTATAGGATTAGTTAATTTTATTTAAAAGCGCTTATGCTCTTTAGTGAAAAAGGAAGTACATCGGGAGCAATTGCCTCCATTGTATACAGGGCTCTATCCCTGCCAGAAAGTAAGTGGAACTATACATAACTACCAAGATAAAAGCTGAATAGAATGCCCTTATCGAAAGAATTATCATCACCAGGAAATCTACCTAGAAATTTAGCTCCTACATATTAATGGACAGACTTTAAGTCTGTTGATTGTTAAAGAATTTAAGGTTGCATCAGCAGGAAATTGATATTTGTGGTCTGAATTTCCAAGAACAAAGGTAGGACTCGAAAGTAGAAGTGAACTGCACCTCAAAGTTCAACAGAATGGTAGGATAAGTTAATTCTATTTAAAAGTGCTTATGCATTGTACGCAGGGCTCTATCCCTGCCAGAAAGTAAGTGGAACTATACATAACTACCAAAATACAAGTTGAATAGAATGACCTTATTGAAAGAATTATCATCACCAGGAAGTCTACCTGGAAATTTAGCAACTTTCCTACATATTAATGGACAGACTTTAAGTCTGTCAACTGTTTTAGTATTTAAGGTTGCATCAGTAGGAACTTGATACTTGTGATCTAAATTTCCAAGAACTAAGGTAGGACTCGAAAGTAGAAGTGAAGTGCACCTCAATATCATCAATATCAGAGAGGGTGTCTGATTCATCATCAGCTTTAGCACTCCTATCGTTTGCTTCATCCACTTGAAAACCATCATTCATATCAGTTGATCGATCTGCACATCATCCCCATAATGTGAATCTTATTATCCATAGAAGTAAACATAATTCCAACTAGGGAATTGAGGAAGTTTCTTCAAACAAATAATGAACTGTTACCAGTTTTTCAGGCTCATCTGACTGTGACTTCATGGTTCCACATGCTGCTAGAGTGTCAGGCTCATTCTCATGCTAAAAGAAAAGGAAAGAACATCAGAGAGTACAAAATCAAATTGAATGCTAGATTAACTGTGTACAGTCATCAGATGACTAAAGCAAATGGTGAACCACACTTACTAAACAAATTGACTCCAAAGTCCTTCCAACAATTTTTAACTTTCTCATACATCTTGCTTTTATTTTCTTAAAAGGATTCATGTATTAACATATTTTGATTCCAGAAACAAACTTAGAGAGTTTCAATAAAGCCAACAAGCAAACAATGGTGTAACAAATTGGCAGTTGGTAGACCCAACAATGTTCTCCCATCACTGTGGACAAGCAGCATAACTGTGACAACTAAACTGACAACATATCTACAATTTCGAGTCTCTGAAAATATCTAATGCACTGATCATACTAAAAATATCGCTTTGATATTTTATCCTCTTTTACACTCTACATGGGGAATGTCTCCTCGATATAATGGACAAAAGTCACATGATTGGGAAACAACAGATCTACTACGCTCTCATATTTTTGCTCCTTCCTTCTCCTTTAATAAAAAGAGAGGACTGTCTATCTAGGACAACCTAGTTTCCTGTCTTTTGAAAATCCTTCCATTACCTTCTCTTGAGTCTCTAGAGCAAAGCCTTCTCCATATCAAGGCAATTTGCAAATGAGAATCCTAAAAATCATGACAATCTAACATCATAGTGAGTTTGGCGAGAGTATCACCAAGTCGCAGATTCCAGCATCAACCATCTATAGGCTTGTTTGAAATAAACTACTGGGCACTATTAAGAAATCGCAAGTTTCATTGGGTACTAGATTCACTGATTCGGATGGAAGGAAAGGATTTTTCTGGTGCATTACCTTCAGAGTAATTTGATACATTTGGAAGTAAGGTAATGCAAGAATTCTTAAACAAAACCTATGTTATACATATACTCTTAATAACCTATGTTATACATATACTCTTACTTTGCTAAATTAGACTGCCTACCACCTCCATCTTGATGGAGTCTGGAGCTTAGAATGAAGAACTTCAAACCCATTTGCTGTGATTAGTGATCACCAAATCATCGACTCCCCCCCCCAATAATGCAGTTGACTAGTGTTAGGAAGCAATATCATCATGTTGCAGTGTTGATTTACCTCTACAACATCGGTAGTGATGCATTAATTCAAGTAATACCATGTACTAACCAAATTTGTTTCGCTTGTGTTTTCTCCAATCGATGACTTAGCCAATCTTTCCTTCTCAGCACGTTGGAAAGCTGGAGGATCTAAGCCTCCTTCAAGACCACCCGAAAATTCCACAAACTGCAACAAAGCATAAAAACATAAGTGCTTGGGCATTAAACTTGAATAACCAAGCATGAGAGTAGAAAAAAAGAAAGCATAACTCACTTCGCTGTAACAAGATTGACAAAGTCCAATGGCAAAATGAGGTGTATCAGTACCCTTGTGTTCACAAAGCAGTTCTCTTGCACCAGATATATTCAAACCCATATTTGGTTGTTTTGCCGAAATTTTCTCTTCAAGCTTTGCCTTTGTATTTAACTCCTCAATCTGAAAACAATACCAAAATAGAAAATCCTATTATAATAACATTATAAAGGCACCAGGGGTAGAAGAGCAGGAATAGGTATTAAATTTTCCATGTATAATCAGATATTTTAAAATCATGAAAGTGCAAAGGTGTCCACACTTTTGGATTAAACAAGTAGCCAGTCCTTATGTGCATGACACCCTGAGCAGTCATACAAAACCATAAGTTATTGAAGGCTATCAATGAAAGCCTCTTTGTCAGTGAGCAAGGCAAGTAATTACAGCCAGCAA
Organism: Eucalyptus microcorys; assembly: GCA_014182515.1. Classification (NCBI taxonomy): domain Eukaryota; kingdom Viridiplantae; phylum Streptophyta; class Magnoliopsida; order Myrtales; family Myrtaceae; genus Eucalyptus; species Eucalyptus microcorys. The sequence continues at coordinate 28,792,575 of CM024562.1, read as the reverse complement.
GAGTTCATCCTTTAGTTAATTGATGAAGCTAGGCAATAAGCCAATTCTCCAGCACAACTTGTGTAAACCGCATCTCTTGACCTTAACTATGTACTCAAGTTGGGAAAATTTAGAATCCATGAAAAAAATAGTTCGGACAAACTAACCTTGAACTGATGAAGAGGACTACACCAGGGCTTATATGGTTGTCGCCCAATTACTTCAATTAACTCAGTACCTATCTACTATCCCTAGAGCTAAACTTTGGTTAGTGCATTATTTACCACACCATGGCAAGTAAAATAAGCTTCATATCAGCTCATGTATGATGCTGTCTTAGACAGGTGATGTCTGTTGACAGCAATCACAATGGGCATAAACAATCTATCGAGACCTAAGTGTGACAAAATAAACAAAGAGACCATTTTAAACTTGCCAGATTCTAAAAACAAAGGGAAAGGAACATACAATTTGCTCACAACTAATGTCAGTCAAAAGTCGTTAGTAGGTTACATTTTATACATTTATGTCACTAGTGTTAGCACTCACAAAGTCCTCCACGACTCTCCCTCCCCTCCAAACCCAGAAGCACAGGCACACTGCCATCCCTTTGTCCCGCAAAACAGAGAGAGAGAAGGAAAGGAGGAGAGGAGAGAAAAAGAGGGGGGGGGGGAGGTGTTGTTGGCCTAGCTACATCTCACTTGATGATACAGAAACATACCGTTAAGCTACCGGACTCAGTATTCTCAAATTCAACCAATCGCTTTGTCAACGTTGCTTCACAGATATGCACCAGCCTTAACTGATGAAGAATTTCAGCAAGCCACATGCAAGAAAGGAAAGATAGTAGCATGTCAAGCAAGTGCAACAACAATAACATATTACTTTTGACAAATAAGATCTTGCCACATTCTTCCTCATAACAATCTTCTTCTTAAGAAATTAAAGATCTAAAAGTGAATCTCTCATGTACAAAAGATGATAGTTCATCAATAAAACGAATTTGCAATTCTTCCAACAGAATAGATTTTGCAATAATGCTAACATAACTGGCATAGCAAAATATTAATTGCAAAAATACGACGCAAGCTGGAGATCAAGGAATGGATATAACACAACTTTTGAGTATGAGGCAGCAGTTTGCTAGAAAGAGTACCATCCAAAATACGAATAATCACAACAGAAGCATAATTTTCCATTAACTGCGCAATTATTATAAAGCAAACAGGATCCATACAATTAGACAGACAGTCGCCAACAATAACTCCTCATGAGAAATGGCATAAACCAGAAGAGAAAAATTACATATGATAGCTTCGCTCCCAATTGGAAATTCAGAAAACATCATTTCTGCTATCTTTTGGGACAAATTTAGACCATGATAATCAATGATTTCATAAGAATGTTTATGGCCAGCTAATATATCATTGTTTGTAGTCATATGACTTCGACAAACACCCTATTCAAGCAATTAAACGACTCCTGTAGCAAATAAAATGAGCCTTCAAATCCATTGAGAAATAGAACTACTCTTCTATATTCAAACACTTATAAGTAAGACTCGTTGAACAGATTGAGCAGGTGCATGTAGTCATAACACCAAGAATATATCTCTCTCTCTCTCCCCCTCACTCTCTCACTCTCCCTACCTTCCTTCCCTGTCCCTCTCTCCCCATCTCCCTCTGTGTATGTGTGTGTGTGTGCACATGATAAAGGGAACACCATGAAACATGTATAGTACCTAAACAACAAACTATTTTAAAACCAGTGCTTAATGAGAAAAATAAGGGAAAAGTAAGCTTTCGTACAACATCAGATTTCGAACACTTCAATCCATGCGCAACTGCAGATACATACACAGCAGCTCCCCAGAGTCCACTGGGTTTCCTCCCTGTCTGTCAGAAGACTCAGAACTATAATTTTAGTCGCTATTTTACATGCCCTCATAATAACCATGCACAGCACCAAATTTTTTCACACACTATGAAAAGAAGAAGGAAACCTGCATCCAGTCCCTCTTCATGCTGGCTATAATGCGCAAGGCAGTTCTGGCTACATCATTATTCCTTCCCCCAGATAAACCTACGATGATTTAACCAATTAGATAACCCAAATTATGAAGTCAAAAGGACCAGAGAAAGAGAGAGATCTTCATCATAATACCGTTCAGGCAATTCAAAATTTTATACAGTCGTATAATCGACAGCTTTTTCAATACAATAGACAACAACATTTAATTCAGGAATTAAATACCAACTGAAACTTCATTATCGCAAAAGCTGAGGGTGAAACATCTTGTAGACATTTTTGCAGAATGAAATTGAGAAAATAGAAAATGAGACTTAAAAAAGTTCCTCTTGAAAATTAAGGATTGGCAGTAAAATGTACAATTCCATACATAGTTTGTATAGTGACATTAAATCATCGGCATTGATGGCAAGTACTTACTAGCTGTATATTTATGAATGAAAAGAGAAGGATCAAGAGGCTTTTGTACAATGGGGTGTTCATGAAGCCAAAGTACTTTGCAGAGCTGCAAAAATACAGCACCTAGCACGTAACTGCCATAAAAAAGAAAATGGATGACGGATTGATTATAAAACAGACACAGGGACCAAACGTGTGCACTATTAGCAGAAATAGCTTCCTCACACATTTATCTTCAACAAGTTTGAGAAATCAATTAGGAGATACGGCAATTTGCTTTCCCTGGAAACAAATAAAAAAAAAAAATAAGCAACAGTAGCAAAAAAGAAAATTTAAAGTAAATCTGGCAACGTATGCTCACAACTATTAGTACACAAGAACAAATAGGTATATGTATGGACAAATCAACATTTAAAGATCAACCAGAAGTTTATTCTTTGGAATCTCTAAGTGCCTCAAACACAACCAAGTACCACGCTTATTGAAAATGCTATACTTAGGAATCTCAATTTCAAGAAAAAAGGACATAAATGATAACTATGAGATTTCATGAGACCATTGCCAACTATTCTAAAAGTCTAAGCTGTTAGATAAATGCGTTATTTATTATTTAAATATTCTAATACTCCCCCTCACACTTAATCTGGTCTTTTGCCTAATACTGAATGTGGAAATTTAATTGGAGAATGGGGCCTGGAAAAATTGGAACTCAAGATCTCCAGCACTGATACCATGTGAGATTTGGTGAGAGCACTGCCCACTGTTTTAAAAACTTAAACTATTAAATGAAGCCTAATTTATTATTTAAATATTCTAACAATAACTTCCTTTAACTTGCAGAAGGATGCCTCTCGTCATTTTCACATCTTGTCTCAAATACCAAAGGCAATCATGCAAAAATAACCTTCACAAAGTTTGAACCAATAATTAGATGGCGTGAGGACAAAGGTAAGCAACCCTTAATTGGACCAATAATTATGTATTTGATTGCACACGCGCATCTATATATTATCATGAAATAAAAATCACTTCAATCACTTGAAAACAGTAGCTTGGAAGATCCCTCACCGACAAGCAATGTAAATACAAGCCGCCTCCACTTGCTCAGTTCTGCGGCCCCGGGTAAAGTTCTTTTCCAGTGCAATCTTCAGAAGGTACATGAAAAGATTTTGAAGAAAACACAAGGTCCAGATTAGACAAACAGATATGAAACAGAAACGCTAGTGACTCAGACAAACATACTCGGTAGAATGCCAAAGATGTCCTAACGATACCATCAGGCTGATCCATCCCTAGACCATAGCACAAATTTTTCATATCCTCATTAGCTGCAAAAACCAAATAATAAAAGGTCATCACCATGGCCCACAATGCACATACGCCACCTATACAAAGGGATGGCTCCAATATACACAGTAACACATGCTGACAACTAATAGCACCAACAAAAGAAAAAACAAACAGAAAAGGAGAAGGTTGAAGTTGCAGCACAACTGTTTATTTGATTTGTCCCTGGGCTTACATGCAAAGATGAAAAAGCAGCAAAAAATGCACTATCGGGATTCTGGAGTACTCAAGAGATCAGAATTAACACCAAATATAGTAGCCTCAGTACAACCAATTAGCACATAACCATAGTGCTAGAAACGAAGTACAGTCCCTTATTAGTCTGCATGGTGATGTTCTTATGTCATGTTTATGAAATGAAAACCTCATAGCAACTTTTAACCAACATGGAGAGACTAAACAAATATCTGTTTTTAAGTTTCGGTTGATATGAACTCCAATGAAGGTAATATACCTCCCTATGGCTGAACCACCTTGCTCATATGCAGGTTTCATGCAAAAAATAATCTGGATGGGCTAAAGTGGGGCAGAGCAGACGCATAGCCTCAGATGAACCATTCTGAGATCTAGGATTCTGCTTTATGAATAGGTCATTTATTTAGTCCAGGAAGCAATCAATCAAATGAATAACAATTTCATAAATATCTTATGCAGTTAAGAGTTATCAAACTTTTTGCCACAGCTGACCACCTAATTTGATAAGAACAAAGCACAAAACTTAGTTCTGCTTCTGCTGCAATCACGAGGATGCATTGCTAATGGTCCAATTGGCCACAGATATCAACTAGTCCTTACATGATTAGTCTTACACTTTACAATCCACAAGCAGCCTGTAAACTTATCCCCGAGTTGTGTTTGTTGACAATTCAGCTCACAGCAATGCCATTTTATTTTAAAAATATAAAGACTGTTGCTGGGCTTCTCTAGCCATCTTCCAGAACAATACATGGGCGAACTATTGTACAACTAGCAAGGAATTAAGACGCTTGTATCTCACATGATCAAACAATCTAAAGAACAATATGATGCAATTGCTTGCTCCATCAGCTATTTCAGTAAAGAACTACAAAAATGGAGAATTTATATCTAGATTGTCTAGGAAATTCAAAGGAAAAAAGTTGCACAAGCTTAAATAAGAGATTATACGCAGCAATACCTTCTACATTTAAACGGTTTTGCTAAAGCTATATCTAATATGCAATAAGAAAACCACCAGCTACAGCTGTTGAGTAAAATTTACATTATCAGGTAGGGAATTATGTCCAATGATAAATCCTTAGTGAATGAAAATTCGCAACATAATATGCAGTATTGGCGAAATGTTGGCAGAAAGAACTAAATAAAGTTCAGATACAGAGTACCTCTGTCCAATGTTCTTTCACGTGAAGCGGAATACTCGCTCTGGACTGTCCTCACAAAATTTCCTGACAGATGGCTCTACAAAGGAATGGAGATCATTAGGATAATGGCAAAAGAAGGTATCTATAACTAAACTATGTGCTAGCAAGAGAAGAAATTGGATACAGCACAATTTTAATAAATTAATCTGGCTCGTCTTCTCAACTTGTTTCAGACATATACTTTGTTCTTTCATAGTTTAATAAAAGAAAGAAAGATTAAAGTGTGACCCATGAAGAAGGGTAAGAAGAAAGGATGCGTTCCGTTGCGTCGAAGAGGCATGTCTTTTCCGTACTTCCTTCCCTGAAAACAGTCCTCAGGTGAGGCTTTCAGCATGCAAAGCTGCTTCACGATTCGAACCCCCAACTTCATACCCTCATGCTAAGAATCTAGACCGCATAACAACCATCACAGCCCCAATCAAGGGCTTTTGCATGAGCCTAGAGAAATATCATCGTTGTCTATGGAGTCTGACTTCTGACTAGAAGTGGAGGAAGGGATCTTTTAGCATGACCAAATTCACTGTAGAATTATTCCATACGACACAATTGATGCCCATATTTATAATTACCCTGTAATGTTGGTTTAATTACAATCAAAAGGAAAGGATTCCTCCTATCATATGGTTCTTTTTTTGATAAGTTAAAGGGTGGGAAGGGGGCGCTAATGACCACCTCTAGGCATTACTATGAAGGTCTCACACTCACTATGAAATGTTCGGTATGAGCCATGACTATTTTGTACCCCTGGGACCCGAATGTCCGAGGTTGACAAGCCCATCAACATAGCCCCACCAAAATTCTGGCAGCCAGAAAGTCTCTCCTAGTCTCTCCACACAAGATATAACATAGTTAGACAACACAGCACGAGCTGTTCATAGGTTCACTCACGACATGAATGGAAATCACGACCGTGTGGAAACATATGATCCCTATACCACTAGGCCAACCGCACTGTGGTACCTCTGTTAGAGGGTTACCACTTAATTTTGAAGTCATTGCGCTGCCAAATAAAATCAAATGCTCCAGAAAAGAAAATATGCCATGACATCATTAAGAGAAGTTACTTTTTGGATTGCAAGTTCTAAAAACAAGTTCTGCCCGAGGCTTCCGCAAAGAAACGATAGCAATAGCATAAGTAACAGATGAGAACAAACCTGCCCAGCCCCATCTTTCATAAAAGTGGGTTCGAACGAAAAATTGAAATCTTCCAACACCTTTCCGCATTCAGTACAGCCTCTGAAAAGATCAAAATAGGAACCAGTTAGCCGATTCTAGTTCGTCCGACGCCCCCACCGGTCGCCAAAGCTTTAAGCGACAATACACTCACAAGGCACCATCGTGGGGCCGGTCCACCTCCACGAACTTCGCGCAGTGAGTGCACCACCTCTTCATCCTCGCCCTCCTCAACCGCCTCAGCAGGAATCAATCTACAACGGCCAATTAATAACGTCACATAAGAACTCTATCGTCGGCGAAATCTCATAAACCTTCGAATCCCCCCCGTCCACGTCTCGCGCGGACAACAACGTTTAGGAAGCTCTCGGTCATACATATTCGAACGAAACTCTAACGGACTCGAACTTTCGCAACGGCGTGCTCTGCGTAATGCGGGGAAACAAAAAAAGAACCGGCGAAAAAAAAAACCTCAGTCCCGCCGGAATTCGGAAGTCGGACCCGCTCGAAGCAACGGAGCTCGGACGGATCAAAAGGACGGCGCTCAATCTACAAGAAGATCACACACGTGCGCGCGCTCCCCGGTCGCGATCCGGAGGACGAACGGAGGGAGCGAAGTTCGGGTTTTCTGGGCGGCGACCTGCGATTTGGCGCCGAGCACTGGCTCTGAAAATCCCTGCACCGGAGCTCCGAAACGTGACGGCGAGAGAGAGAGAGAAAGAAGATGGACACGTCGGATCTGGGTTATGGGCTTGATATCTCGGGTCTAATCGTGGCCCGCGCCCGTTTCTTAATTTGGGTTCTACCCCGGAACGAAGCGGTTGCCTGCATACGAACCACATAGGCCCAGATTAGATGGACCGTTGGATTATACTGGTCCTACGTGAGACCGCCTCAACCAACGTCTGGCATAAGCTACGCTCACGTAATTCGGATTCGTGTAATAATTTTGACGCGAGACGTGGTGCCGCGTCGCCCGAGATTTTCCGGGCCTCGTTTCCAGCTCTGCTGGAAAATCCAAGTCGGCCATGCACAATTTATTTTTTTATTTTTTCTTTCGATGTGTTTAGTTCGTGAAAGTATATGTTTTTAAACATGGATAATAATTTTTCGATTAAAATATTGATTGCATTGTATATAGAATTGAAATCATACGAAATGCAATTTTATATTCCAATCTAATTGTTGTGATTCATTAGGTTTTTAACCGTCAAAAGAAAATAGTAGACTTGTCAAAATGAATCATAGAATTTCCACACAAAAAAAGAAAGGACCATACAATAATTTATTAACTCATTTATAATAAGCTTGATTGTTCCTGTTCAAAAAATAATAATAATAAGCTTGATTGTTGTAAAATTAATTATATTCAATAAATAAATTATAAATAGATCTAAACAATAAATCCTAGGATAATATGAATATTAAATGATCCACAAATCATTTAAACCTGATCCACCTCTCTCTATACTTTTCTGTCGATCTCAAGTTTATGCTATCATCTTAATTTGGATATGTTTTTAACCAACTAGACAAAATATAAAAGTGTTTTGTCTTTAAAGATAATTTTGATATGAATTAAATTGAATATATGTCACTAAATTTGTATTACATGAAAATGAAATCTTTGATTTTGATACGAGTTAAATTGAATATATGTCACTAAATTTGTATTACATGAAAACGAAATCTTTTGGATATCTTTTGGATGAGACCATTTTTTACCATACCCGACCCCACTCATTTAACAGATCTACTATAAAGGCACGCATAACCTAGCCCGCACAGGCGGAGCAAGGTACATCATACTAAGTCACACCATGGTTGATAATGATGATGTGCATGCAAGATAAATTCCTGCAAGGCGCATCTCCCCATATGATCATATTCACTGTTAAAATTGTCTAGTGGCACTAGACATGCCTTTCTGTTTCGAGATTGAAAAGAATCAACGTTATACATGAATTACGGACAGCCCCTTCCTCAGAATCCAGCGTGACACCAAGTGGAACATGAAGGTGTCATTCTCAAATCCGACTGAGAACAAGCAGCCTCGACGTTCTCGAATTCCGCTCGCCACGTACGCTGTATAAACTCGCAACTCCCCCTTTGCATCATGGAGGGGAAGATGGGATATTTTCATTTACATTGCCGCTTACTAAAATTCCTAACCGATAAAAGCCTCGACAACAAGGTTTTCAATTTCCTAGCACCAGGTCCTGGTCGAAGGATGCCGTAGTCCAAGCTCTGCAGATTCGAGCAAGCCCTCCGCGGCTTTCCTCCATTCGTCGTCCCAGAGCACCAACCTCCGAAAGCGAACTCACCTCGCCGTTTCTTGAGCAGCTCACGGTCTATCTTGTTGAGGACGGGGTCGTCCTTCTTGAACTTCCTGGCGAAGGGCCGGTTGCTGAGGACCATCTTCCGGTAATCTCTGAGGCCAAGCGACCGAGGATGCTGCTTCGGAGGAGTGTCCCAGGTGATGTAGTGGAGGTCGTGGTTGGCGGTGGTGTTCTTGTAGTCCTCAGAGTTGCAGACAAGGGTTTGGAAGTAGCCCTCAGGTGAGGAGACGAAGTTGGCATAATAAAGGAGGAGGGTCCTAGGCAGGTTTTCCCAGCCAGCGATGCAGTACTCGGAGAAAGACCGGGATAGTACCATCCAAGCAGAACCTGTTTTCTCAAAGGCAAGGCAATGTCGACATATCAGACAACAGAAGTAACTTGAAATACGTAGACTGTAAGGCAAAACAAGACTGCTCGTACACACGAGTGCTGCTAAAGAATGCAATTCAAATGTTCAAGACAAAAAAAATTGAGGCCAATTTGATTGTGAAGATTCTTCTAATAGTGTATCAATGATGGCATGGAATTAACACATGTTCTGTTATCGTTGAGCACATAATTGGAACGTATCCATCATAGTTTCTTCAGACAACATATAATTGCTCATGTCCGATAAGATCCCAGCTCTCATCTTCGCACAATTATGTTCCTCATTAACTAGTCACGCCATCTCAGCTAAGAGTAGCCCACAGATTCTCTGCAGACACCTCGTGACTGGTCATGGATCAGAAGCAGGTAGCTCCTACATTAAACTCTAAATAAAAATAAACCACTAAACTCTCATTTCCCTCAAACTAAAATTGACGGAGCCGATCACATTGCTCCAAAAGGAGTCTACTCAAGAGTTTTTCTCTCACGTGGCTCCCAAATTAGCCATGAGAAGATATAAATCAGGTGTTGGCACAGTGGATTAGAGAAGGTGCGAAAGGGAAAAAGGATCCAGCAATTTGGCCAGAACAGGAGGAGAAATAGTTCAACCCCAGTTTCATTTGAAAGTTTTGGTGAGTAAATCGCATGATCTTGTGCAGTAGTTTGTGTATGATCCAAAGTAGTGGCATTGTCATTGATGGAATCGACTTCCCAAACTTATAGCCACACGGCTTCACGCCGGCCCAATTTATAACCCTGTAAGTTTCACGTGCATTCACGGAACCAATGCCTGGTACCCTGACATTTTAAACACATATGGCCAGAGAGCTATTGAGAATTGAAATGCACCAAATCTGATTAAAAAATTAGAGGTTTCGATTCCTCGGGACTATTACTACATCTATGGACCTGTATGCATTGGAGCAAGTGCAGGATTAATTTAAACAACCAGCAACAGGTTAACCTGGCCACATGGAGATGATGAAAAGCCACAGCAAGAGCGAAAAAAAAAAAAAAATCAAGTACATCAAAACGAGAAGGGCCCCCCAACAAATTCACCGTACTCCACCCATTATCTTAGTTTAAGTAACTCATTATCTTATGAATACTCACGGTGTGCTTCCTGTCGCTATATGCGTTCACGTGCTGGGGATGACATTATCAAAAGAAACTGAAAAGCAGGAGAAATTATCTAAAAGCAAGAACGAAAAAATAAGAAAAGAAAAGAAGAGGGTTCAGGGTAAAAACCTGTATAGAGCTTAAAGGCAGTTGGCAGAGTCCTCTGTTTAATGACCCACCACAATTCTGATTTGTTAGTACTGTAAAATCCAGGATCTATTATGATGGGTTTGGCCCTCTTGTTGCTGCAACAGAAATCACAATCAAATTGATCAAAATTCCTCAATGTCCAAAAAAGTAGGAGAGAAACGAAATGAAATGAAACTGAGGTAATGATCCAACCGCAGAGGAGAAAAATGTGCTGCTTACAATTTCCAACCCAAACGACCGCTGTGTTGTATGAAATTGACATCTTTCGGCAGCTCGGAGAAGGCATGTATCAGATCTGAACCAACAACGGAATGGGTCATCAATCAAGCCTCCAGATGAAGAGACGAAGAGGGCAATCCGGAAAATCGATCGGACACGATAAAAAACGAAACTTTGTCACGAATTGGACCCCCGAAATAACTTCCACTCACCATACCATCTTGAGTCACTAGAGGGTAATCGGAGGCGCTGAGGTTGATGAACCAGTCCCACCGACAAGTCCTCAAGAGCATGGCCATGGCATGCAGGGTCGTCCCCAGCATGGTCGGGCCTCGGTAGGTGACCAGGTTGGGCTTGCCCACCACCCAGACATTGCCCACCAAGCCGAACACCGGCTCCTCGGACACGAATTTCACCACCTCCTGTCGCTCCGACTCCGGCGCACCAGACTCCATGTGGATGAGATAGTAGTTCCCGGGATGGTAGAGCGCCTTCAGCAGGCGCCGGAGCTTCGGGACATCGCCTTGGGACGCGGAGATCAGGTAGGCGAAGGTGACCGGGTAGGAGGCGTTGGTCTTCTGGAGGTTGAAGGCGATGGAGGGCTTGAATCTGGTGATGGGTACGGTGAGTTTAGAGGGGATGCAGAGGAGGGAGAAGACGATGGAGGCCAGCATGAAGCAGGTGATTAGCAGCTTGATCCTCATCATATGAACTTCAAGAACTCCACAATAGCAGCTTTGGACATACAGAGATAGCAGCTTTGGACACAGAGAGAGAGAGAGAGAGAGAGTTCAATGGTTGGTTAGTGATCTTGTTAGGAGAGAGAGAGAAGATAAAGAGGAAAGGTTGATGAGAAGCGTGTGTTGAGTTCAAGAATTTTTCAGATCTCTGCTCTCCACAAGGTTCCTTGCTTTGAAGGGAAGGACCCCCAAAAACTCACCCACCATAGGTGTAGGTAGAGAGAGAGACCTCCTCCCTCTTCCTTCTTCTGTGAACTTCAGTGGGCGCGTGAATTTACCATTTTGGGTCTCTCGTTGGTGGATGGATGACCGGGACTCTCGACCTTACAGGGACAAAACTGGAATGGAATCTCTGCTGTGGGGTGGAGACGTTTGCCTAACCTCCGACAATGGGGGCGATATGTACGGACCGACGTGGTCGCACCAGCTGCTTATTAGGATGACGACGAAACGAGACTTATGTCCCAAGATGGTGAGGTTTCATTTGAGGTGATGGTTTTATGGTCCGTCCACGGACGATTTTCTGAGGATTTGATGGTCCGGGACCGGTTCGACGTTCACATGGCCGGTCCATTCGTGGGACCGGATTTCACGTGGCTTTCCCCCCAACCCGTCGGTCCGACTCCCCAATTGCAGAATCTTTTTGGGTCGAGATTAAGCAAGGTAGGTGGCTTCTCTGGGAAAATTCCGAACTGTCTCCTGAAGCGAGCACGTTTTCTTGAAGTTCCTCGTGTGTTTTAATTTGTCTCGAACAACTCCATGGCCCTCGAGCATTGCATCAATGACCGTTGGATATTCGGTCTGACGGCCCATTGTGTAGCCAGCCACATTTTAAAAGATATCCATAACTTTTCCCATGGATGAGCCACCAAATGTGGTCTTCTAAACAAATTTATAGTTTTAACATTAATAGTTTCTTTTATCAATTGGATCAAATGACAAAGACATTATGGAGAAAAAATATGATTTTCCCGGATGAAATGAAAATCAAATTCATATAATAATAGAAAGATTTTCCATTACTTAGCTAGAAATACATGTGGTCATCACGTAGAAATTAAATGGAACAACTTAATCGAGTGATGGACTAGTGCTCACTCCAGTAAAATAACAAATATCCAATGTCAATCATAATATACTTGATTTGGTAGTCAATTGAGAAGAAGAGAGTTACGAGAGCTTTTCGATATTATAGATCATCATGTAGTGTGCCAATAGTGTCAATGAGCTTTCACTATGATTCATTGGTCGAGACGAGACACTCATTGCCTCACAAATGACGTCATCATCATTAGGATGGTGTGTATGTGTCTAACAATAAGGGGTGCCTACTAACCCATGCCACCAAACCAAATATATTGATAGAAATATAAAACTTCACTCTTTTTTGTTATTATAAAAAAAGTTCAGATATATATTTACAACCTGTTTTTAGTCATTGAAAATCTTATTACATGTCAAGTGCAATTAGAGTTGTTAAAATTACGATGAGTGGAACTACACAAATTCAAAATCGTGATGATTTTTTACTAAACTTTTTGATTTTTCATTAGATTTTCCATGAATTTTTTTCTTGTCAAATCTTTTAATTTATTAAGGATTTTTTTTTTGTTCGACTCGGCTCGTGTGCTGGCATTACCCAGTGCCCCTTGCTAGTTAAAGAGTAATCCATCCATTGAAAACCGTCGAATTATTTATTTATTTATTAATTGCTTAACAAATATTCGCGCGGTATTACCGTTTCGCCAAAATCCATTTTAGAGCAAATCTTTTTGTCCTTCCCTTTAATAGCATCTACCGATACCATTAATATTATATCTCCTAGGAGGGAGGAAGGCTCTCCCCATCAGAAGAACACGTGACGCCAGCTCATTGGCCACGCGTCCCTTGCCCCCAAGTTGCGCGCCGTCATCATCAGAGGCATCACCCAACTAACCGCCACGTCACTCCTTTCTCTCTCCTTTTGTTTTCTTTTTGACAGAGTAAAACTTTTCTTAATTAAAAATCATATTCCAGCAAATATACTCGGAATTAGTTCCAAGTGGCGGCTCGATTTTTTAGGAATATATATATTGCCCGTTTCCACGTATGAGAATTTTCACACTAATTAATATATTAAAAATTCTAAAATTTATCGTGAAAATATAATTAAAACTTAATATTTTAAAAAATATAATTGAATTCTAAATTTTTCAAAAGCATGATCAAGTTTTAAAACCTATCATAAAAGTATAATCGGGTCTTAGAATTTTTCTAGAAAACACAATTAAATGAAGGGCTTAATTGGATCGATTTCATAAGTTTAGAACCTAAATACACTGCTCATGAATTTTAAGAATCAATCACACAACCGACATATTTTAGAATTTAATTACTTTTTTTTTTTTTTAAATTTTAAAATCTAACTACGTTGTCGTGACAAGACACCGCACTTGTCTTCTCTTCAAAAACAAAAGGAAGGACGACGGGCTAGACGCGTGCGCTTTGTATCGTCGGCCCGCCCGCGTGCTCGGCGCGGTATAAAAAAAACTTCGGTGCCTCCGTTCCGATTCCAAAGGTAGTCGGGGAGTTCACACTCGGTCCCGTCGCTCTCGCTCTCGCTCTCGCTCTCGCGCGTTCCCTCTCCGCTTCTGCTCCATCCGCTCCTCCCTCGAAGGGAGAGAATCGCGCGTTAATGCCGTCGAATCTCCTCGTTCTTGGTTCTGAGCTGTTTTTCCCTGGCAGAATCCCGTTTTAGCTCGGTCTCCAGCACGTCCCGTCCTGATCGAGATGATCTTCTCCGTGGGTCGGGGCCTTCGCCTCGAGTCTTGAGGTCCTTTTTTTTCGCCCCGCGATTCTTCTCTCTTTCGGCGGATGGATCGGTGGATTTGTGCGCGGGGGCGGAGGAGTCCGCCGATTGCCGTGAAGGTATCGTGTCTCTTGCTGGCTTGCATTTTGTCGGTCGTGTTCTTGAACCCTTCTTCCGAGCTAGCCGTTCCGAAGGCCAAGCACGTGTTCAACAACCTCGGCGGCGGGCAGCAGCACGCTTGCCGGGCCCTGCACGATTTAGAGGACTACAAGGCCAAGTGCCAGTACGTGAAGTCGAAAAACCCGTGTTCCTCCCAGGGCTATATCAATTACCTGTACATATTCTACTGCACGTTCTCGGATTCGCCGATCCTGGGCTACGGTTTCTTGGTACTGTGGCTAGTCTTGCTGTTTTACCTATTGGGGAACACGGCTTCCGAGTACTTCTGCTCCTCCCTCGAGGGCTTGTCTAGGCTGTTGAAATTGTCCCCGACGATCGCAGGGGTTACTCTGCTTTCGCTCGGCAACGGCGCGCCGGATGTCTTTGCCAGCCTCGTCTCCTTCACGGGGAGCGGGACTCAGAGCGTCGGGCTCAACACGGTGCTGGGGGGCGCTTCTTTTGTGACCTGCATCGTGGTGGGGATCATAAGCTTTTTTGTGCACAAAAGGCACGTTCGTCTGGACAAGTCTGCGTTCGTCAGGGATGCTTGCTTTCTTATCCTGGTTCTCTTGTTCTTGCTTGTGATCTTAATCAATGGGGAGATTAATCTATGGGGCGCATTGGGGTATCTGTCGACGTATGTTGCGTATGTGGTCATTGTTTATGTTTCTCATGCCCACTGGCAGAAGAATTCTGACATTGAAGGTGATCCGTGTTTGAGTGATGGAAGCGATGATTTGACGTTGCCGATTTTGCATGGCTTGGGGAAAGAACGACTTGCTTGTGTGGAGGAAACTCTAGAAGGTGGATGTAAATTGGAACTCGAAAGTCGTTCGCACTGTCGACCATTGGGTTTGTGTTGTTGGTTTCTCCTTATTCTAGAGTTGCCTCTTTATCTGCCTAGGAGATTGACGATACCTGTTGCTAGTGAAGAGAGATGGTCCAAGCCTTATGCAGTTGCTTCCGTCACATTAGCTCCGATTCTCTTGACTGCCCTTTGGAGCTTTCAAGAAGAAAATGCCAGTTTGAATGCTAGGCTAGCAGTCTATGGGGTTGGATTTCTGATAGCAATTTCTCTGGGAGTTGTTGCATTTTGCACTACTGAGTCATCAAACCCACCTAAGCTCTGTCTGTTCCCTTGGCTTGCTGGAGGCTTTGTGATGAGCATAACTTGGAGTTACATTACCGCACAAGAATTGGTGGGTTTGCTTGTTTCTTTTGGATATATAGTTGGGGTGAGTCCTTCTATATTAGGATTGACTGTCCTGGCTTGGGGCAACTCACTTGGAGATTTGATGACCAATGTGACAATGGCCATCAATGGTGGAGCCGAGGGGACGCAGGTAGCATTGTCAGGGTGTTATGCTGGGCCTATCTTCAACATGGTATTTGGCTTGGGATTGTCTCTCGTTGGCGCTTCCTGGCATAATTATCCAGCATCTGTTGCCATCCCCAGAGATCCACTTCTTCTGGAAACTCTGGGCTTTGTGGTGGCCGGGTTGGTTTGGGCACTTGTGGTTTTGCCTACAATGGATATGAAGCTTGGCAGGGTCCTCGCAAGCGGGCTGCTAACTGTGTACATAGTTGCTTTATCTGTTAGGGTGATACAAACAATCGTAACTCCTTAGATCTACCCTTTTATTTGCCCTCTTGAGCATTCAGTCCTGAGCCCATTACCAGATTGATTTCCCGGAAGTTTTTGTACAGGAAGTAATTTCGTGTTTTTCTTAGAAATATGTGAATACATAGAGTGACCATCTTTTTTTGTCTAGTGCACGGTGCCTCTCTCTCTCTCTCTCTCTCTCTCTCTCTCTCTCTCTCTCCCTTCCCCCCTAAACGCACAAACAATGAAACAAACAACTGAAAATTCCACTCAGTAATCCTGGACTTTTTGATAGGAAACCAATCGGTTGTCCTTTGACACTACCTTCTTTTTCTTTTCTTTTTTGTCATCGTGATATATGTACTTCAGAAGATAGAGGTTTATTAATGTACTAATGAATATATGTCTACATGAATCCAGTGCCATGTACTATATTCTTAATCTCCTCTTGCGATCTTGTTCATCACTTCAGAAATGGTCGAGGGATGTAAATTGGTAATATTTTGTCTGTATAAGCACGGCGATCTTAGTTTCGCTCATATTTTGTCTAAGCAATCTCATTGAGCTGAACAACTCATGACAGGGACTTTACTGTCTTATTGTTGTTTATATTTGCATTATGACCACAAACGTCTTATTTTAATTTGCGATCAGCAATTTTGTTTCCTATCCAGGTATAGGAGACGGTGAATTTGCTTGGTTTCCAGCTGCAGTCTTCTGTCTACTAGTGCTTAGAGCTGCTTATTTTTGTCTAGAATGATCTCTCTGTGAAGTTGTTTATGCCATTGGTTTTGTGATAATTCTGATTAATATACTTCATTTTCTTTTAATAAGGACTGATGATTTATGCATTTCCCATATTTTGGTTGTATTAGGCAATAAGCTGGACATGTTCTTTCAGCGAGAAGCGATCCATTGGACGCTACCTGGAAACAAACAACCTGTCAACACTCGGTTTCTCTCTCTTTGTTTCTTTACTGCCAATATTTCTGCTTTCTCGTCGACCAATTGATCAGGTCTCGTTCAAAGATTTCGTGCTTCCATCTTTTGCTGGATCATGTTATCAGACCAAGGTCGACCTGTGTAACTCTTATCAGTTGCAGTCCCATTTCAAAATCTATTAAACCAAAATTGACCTCTATCTCTGTGGCAGTTGCTGGACTAGGCGAATCTCAGTTTTTGAATAATGACAATGAATGTGATTTCTACACAGTAAAGCTGGTTCGATATGCCAAGAACAACAGTGCAGAATTTTTCTTTTGGGTGTTCTCCTTGTCATGTGGCTGTAACAACCACAAGATTTGCTTGCAATTAGAGTACGTATTCCCCGATCATTAAAAAAAGGGTGATTAGAGGTATGTTGAGATTTTATTCCCTTGGAATGTCTAAGATAACCAGGAGTATTTATTTATTTATTTATTTATTTCCACAGGAAACGACAGATTTAGCAGGAAGACCTCAGCCATTCGGTGCATATAGACACGCGATTCAATTCGCATGTTGTCTCGTTTCATTCGCCGCGGTCCTTTGAATTTTTGTCCATGCGAGCTGTGCAGTGGGATCGGCGCAACGATGTAATGGAACAACTAATGCAGACGCGACAAACGCCAATTCTCAAAGTTACTAATGGACCAACCGCACCAGTCTTAGTCTTGGCTGAATCTGTTGAAGGGTCCTTATTAATCATCTAATCCGACAGAGAAAGTTGAGAAAAGCAATTGCGTAATGCAAAACGGACCTAACAGACAACACGGAACGATCGACTAGCAAAGCAGCTGGACTTAACTACGTCTCTGGGCTAGTTAAAACCTATTCTCAAGTTGCTGACATGTGGTCCTGAAACAGTAAAAAAGAAAATGGAATTCAAAACTGCAAGTGGCTCCTAATCCATGTCAGGAACTGTCACCGTAAGTTAATCTTCTGTTCTCCGACACCCTTTTTATCTCGGAGAAAAATCGGGGGATGCCACCACCTCGATAGATGCTGAAGGGATTGGCTTTCTTTTTTCCTTGTCATGGGACACCTTTTGACGCTTCCTAGAGATTCTCGTGGGCAGAGATGGGCGGTTCACGTCAAGTTGGGCCGCTTGCAATGCCAATGATGATTCTTTTGGACCAGCTTGATTGATTAAAGACGGCCTCTTTTGCCTACTCTCCTATCCCTCTGGGGATAAGGCGACCTATTGCTCCTCTCTCAGATTTTTTCCCCCATTTCTGACGACGGAAAAACGCTTTTGCTCAAACCAAGAAGAAAACCGTGATCTTCAAATTGGACTCTTGCTTTAGCTTCTCCTACTTTCTCAGTAGTTTCGGACCATTACATGATGTTGGTCCAGTGATTCCATAGGAGTTGCCATACTGCCTAGAAACGCTTCCCGATTTTTAAGGCCCTTCAAGAGGGAAAACTGGACAAGATACGACCGGACGAAAGCGAGGTTTATTTGGCATATATGCACCCGAAGAGTATGACGAGATCAGTGATTACTTATCAAATCTAGAGGAGAAGATCTGGATTTAGACGAGAGCTTCACCGAGTGGCCACTGCACAGGACCTAAGAGCTCTTACGCCAGAAAAGTTAGGTGACTAGAGTGGGAACTACGCCAGAAGAACCCTTCACGAGGTGGAGGAATTCAGTGCCCGAGCTCATCAGAAGAGTAAAAGTTTGGGTTTGGTACAGTGAAGCCATGGACCGTTTTCTTTCAGTCGGTCCGGAGATTCATTCATTGGTGTTGTCTTGTTCTTCATGAATTCTTGCCATCTCTTGATTGGCTGGGTCCATGTAGATGATTTCTCCCTGCGTGGGCCTATCGAAATGGGTGATCGACTGTGAAAGTTTCGAAAACGACTTTGTCTTGAGCAGAGTGATCCCAGGAATATGAGAGAGAGAGAGAGAGAGGCTTATCTTGTGCAAACTTCGCATGATCATATGACTAAAAGAGGCGGCTGCAAGTTGTGGATACAATAAAATGACAATAGCATCTCTAGATGGTGTATGTTTAATCCAAATTTGATAGGTGAACGGGCCATATCCTCGCAGCGGCTGCATTGCACTAATAAATAAGTCCAAAAATACGTCACAGTTCATTTCAATTTAATAAACAAATGATAAAGTAGTTAAAAATGTAGATTATACAGAGACAAAGCAGGGTGGACCATTGTTTTTCTGGGAAGCTTCGCTGCAGATTTTGCGTTAAGTTGTAAATTGCGGTTGCAGTGAATGGCATCTTTAATTTGAACTTTTCAGCCCTTAAACTATCTTGTCATTCACAGGGGTGCAAGTTTTTTTATGAGAAAGATGTTTCTATTCTTGTCTCTTCTCATCTTACTTCCGTTGTCAGATTAGATATTCGCGTTCTTGAAGAAATGTTTGTATGGCTGGCACCCTCGAAAATGACCATTCGGCTATTCAGTAAAGTGCGCCTCAAACCTCTGCGATTTGTGGACCATCGTAGGTCTATAGGTGGCTTGGTTAAGTAAATATAATTTCTGACAACTATACTAGTATAGATTACAAGAAATTATACCGGGTTCTACAAACTTGGAATTGCTCAATTGCCTAAAACTTCATGGAGGACACTCAATTTAGACAAGAAGCAGCAATCATGCTTTCAATAGGCCAAGAAGCTTAGCTAGCCTTAGAAACAGAAAGCACGAGTAAATGGCCAAAAGGCCCCAACCCAGGAACCTATCCAACCTCATTTTCTTCTTTGGCACAACCACAAGCGCCCAGAGCAAGCCACTCATCAGAAAACCCAGAGTCTCATACAGAGAATTGTCTCCTGGAATCTCATAAGAATTTGGGTACTTAGACCATGACTGGAACACCAAGGACAAGCCTAGACCCATCAGCGTATTGAACACCGGCCCAGCATAGCACCCAGAAATCGCGATTTGGACCCCATCGGCGCCACCATTCATGGCCATGGCCACATTCGCAATCAGGTCTCCAAGTGAATTGCCCCAGGCTAGGACAGTCAGGCCTAGAATCGAAGGGCTTATCCCGAAGATGATCCCGACCGAGACCAACAGAGAGACCAGCTCTTCGGCGATTATGTATGTCCATGTGACGCTCATTAAGAACCCTGCAGCTAGCCACGGGAAGAGGCATTTCATTGGCGGGTTGGACTTCTTGGTGGTCACGTATGCAATATTACCGAGAACAAGGCCAATCAGTCCTGCACTTAGATAAGTGACCGTGCTGCTTCTGAATTTGACATTGTCTCTCTGTGAATTGCACAGTGCTGCGAAGAGAGTCGGGGCCAAAGTCACCGATATAACGGCATAAGGCTTGGACCATCTCTCCTCGTCAACAACTGGGATGGTCAGTTTTCTTGGCAATTGGAGTGGCAGCTCCAGGACTTGCAATAGCTTCATGAAGTAGCTGCAAGTGGGTGAATCGAGAATCAAGAAATGAGATAAAAAGTCATCCTCATCTCTTTGACCACCATTTTCCACCAAAACAGATTTCTCATCATCGACATAACCAAGTAGTGGTATGCCCATCTCTTCAAGATCATCTCTTAGTGCAGAACAGCTATTCAAGATTGGAGAAGCTGAAAAGAGCTTGTTGTTCCTCTGCTTTCGGTAGAAGAAGTGCATGAAGGAGACAGCGCACACATAAACAAAGTAGATTGAAGCAAAAAAGATGGAGCTCCAGAGGTTGATTCTGCCGATGGCGACAATTACAAGGAGAGAAGAGAGTGAGAAGAGAAGGAAGAGAACATCCCTGATAAAGCTTGGCTTGTCGACTGTTATCTCATGATCAGGGCTCATCGATATGCTGATTATCCCAACAACCACACTGGACACAAAAAATGCGCCGCCCAGGACACTGTTTAGGCCAACATCGCCGTCCCCAGTTCTCGTGAAGGACACGATACTGGCAAAAACATCAGGGGCTCCATTACCAAGGGAAAGAAGGGTAACTCCGGCTATTGTTGGAGATAGCCTCAAGATTCTCGATAAGCCCTCCAAGGAGGGACAGAAGTATTGAGCTGCTGTGCTACCCAATAGATAGAATAAAACAGCAAGCCACAGCAAGAATAGAACATGACCGAGAACTGGAAATCTCCCACAGGTGCAATAGAAGATTTGGAGATAGTTGATGTACCCTTTGTGTCTGCAAGAATCATGGGACTTGGCATACGAGCATTTTGCTTTATAATCCGTGTAATCATCGAGGCTTGTGCAACCGTTGTTGGTTATGTCGCTGAGAAGCCGAGATCGAGAAGCGGCAGCTGCGGGAGGGCTTTCGCTGTTGGATGTGGGGTGAAACTGAAACTGGATTGAGTTCGGGCTGTGTTGGAGCTGGCTTATGAGGTAGAATGAGATGAGGAAGAGGAAGGATGTGTTGAGGAAGAGGGAGAGCTTGCTGGGATGATGAGACTTGGTGGTGAGTCTTCTTGGCAGAGCCATCGTTTGGGCTTCACACTGATCAGAGATGGTGGTGTTGAGGACTCAAGTCCATGACTTTTGAGGGACTAATGGCGGGGCATGGGAAGGGCTTGTCTCCGCTGATAAATGTGGGGGAGGATGTGATGTACGAGTCTGCAAAATATCAGATATTTGAAATGGCTAATCGGACAAAAACAGTACATACGTAAGGGCGTCTGCATTTTTTTCTCCTCATAAAATCTGAAATTGTCTTGAAATACAGATAATCTAGAGGACTGAAACTTGTACCAAACCCTAAGCTTTTTTCATGTTGTGGTATTTAACAAGAGAGCAGGCACTTGTTAGGGACATTGACTGTATCAAAGAAAACAAAGTAGTAGGAAGATGTATTCCTCAGCAGTACTGTACTAGTAAATGAGTATTTCGGTATAGACTCGATTTTGATTAAGCTTGAAGATTTACTGTTTATGCTTGAGATCGAGTCGACGAAGTACTCAATTTTCTCAAGCTCAAATTGTTGCAGTTCAATGCAGATCTAGAACTCGAGTAGGCAGCACAATATAAGTAAGCAACAGATTGTTCTCATGTTTTTTTTTTTTTTGGTAACTCGAGTCACGCGAATGCGATAAACCGGGCGGGCTTCGAACTCACCTCCCCTTCAGATAAGTCGTGCAATGGGGGTGAGAAGTTTCGAACCTCTACTCTTCTGACTGAGGGGTTAAGGCGCGAACCAACTCGTCCACCGCGGAATGGGTAGATTGTTCTCATGTTCATATACTGAAAAATACAAATTTTTAAAAGAGCATAAAAGATACAAATTACTTCACTAACTAGTTGAGCCAAATGAATCAATAGTATCAGACTAGATTATGTTAGAAATCAGACTCAAGCAGCTACTTAGTTGAGCTAGATTGGCTGAGCAGCGTGAGTTGTCTACATACTTGTCCAAGAACATGCAATGTAAATCTGTAACCAGCGTTGGTTCCAGTCCAAATTAACGTTATTGGAGGAGATGCCCTCACAAAAGCACATCACTCGCCATCGTCATAAAGAGCCTAGGTCAGTGTCTGTATTCTCCGGAGTTGGCGTGTGGCGACGATCAGTTCATATTTCTTTTCAACTTAGATATCTTGGATCACAGCATAATCGTATAGCCTTACAAATTACGCGTTTTTTTTCCAGCTTCTAATCTCAAGTAGCAGCATTCAGTTGAGTTCCATGCGTTCATTACAAAGCTCCAAAGGTACGCTCCTCCAGGAAACTTCCCAGCAGCAAGCAAAAGAGAGGGAAAGCAAAAGCGTTTGGAACGGAGGGAAAACATACGGAAACAGAGAGCCTGAGAGCGGTTTCCGTTAAAAAGCTGAAAGCTCACTTTATCAAGGAAAATGTTCTGCATAAGATGCGATCTGATCTTGATGAAAAGCCTGCAGGTCCTTCCGCTGAACTAGTTCAGCGATTGACTTTAGCACTAGAAAACATATGAATACGTACTCCGCGTTAATAAGTTCGTTTTAGACGTTTATTCCTAACAAGGTGAGCGAGGTTGCCTGCATTAATCTATTTTGTCTCATGCAAATTATTGACGTATTGCCGACCGCGCTCTACAGAGATGAGTGTGATTGTTCTAAGGAATCATTTCGATGGCCAAAAGAATTTCGAAGAATCAAGAGAAGAAAACCCCACCTACTGCTGCTACTGCACATCGACATGGACAATGTGAGGTCCCTAATGATCGCTCGCAAAAGATTAGCGTCTGAACTATGTGCTCGTAATGATTTTGACTCCACGTTTGTACCTAGTGTGTTTCTACCTAGTACTGAAACTTAGGTTGTAGGGATCTTGATTGATGCAGGAGCACCGGGTTCTATCGCCTAACTCTCAAGCTCATGCAAGCAAAAGCTAATTTCGGCTACAATTTGATAATGGGTTCAACAATGAAGTTCCCTATTACGGGGTATGGTTGCCCATTTACAAGACTTGGTGTCATCTACGAGGTTTCTAATTGACTATCTAGCAACCGGAGGCTATTCTAATTATTTCCAACATGGCTTGTTGATCTTTTAAGGTAACTATTTGGCTTTCAATGTCGAGGATTTGGAAGATCAAGTCAAGTTTCGATGCATTTAATATTAGTTAAATGCATCTAGTTCTAGTTATTAGGCGTCTTCATTCATAGTTTTAAAAGTCTTTATTTTGTCACTTTTAAGAGTCTTTTATGTAAATACTCCAAGAGTCATTTTGATTTTCAGGATTAGTATCTTTTCTTTTGTTTAATAAAATTCACTTTGTAAGCAGTGGTGTAATCCCATTATTGAGAAGAACCTTACTTGAATTTTATGAGTATATGGGATTTTTCTTAAGTGAGCAAATTTATATCCAATTTTTTGTCTTTGGTTGGTGGGTTCTTCCATGATGGTGAATCAAGAAATTTTTTATTCTTGATGGGTGGTTTTCCTTCAGGCATTTGTGATGAATTTTTCATGTTGAAATCCTTTATCCTTGGCGGGTATCTTGTTCTTTAAGCCTTAATGGTGAATTTTGTCAATCCAAATCTTTATCCTTGATTGGTGACAATGTCATTTATGCCTTGCTAATGATCATAATCTATCATTATCCATTTATCATAAACCCCATTATCACTCAAAATACATTTCCTATCCATACACCCACATCAGTGATCAACCCAATTCAAAATTACCTGTCCTTTCTCATTCAATCTCACACTTTCCTTGATCCACTCAATTCAAAGCCTCTTCTCCTTTCACATTCAATCTCACGCTTTTCTTGTGCTCCCTGTTGCCATTGCTGCCTCAAAGACGAGAATATTTTTATTGTAGCGTCCATTGGCGTCGATTCACTTTATTTCAATTTTCCACAATCGCGTGAGGAAGAAAATGTTGGGAAAACGAATTTTCGATTCTAGCAACATCACCCCTCATTCGAATTTAAGGTATTTGGGCGAACCATACGTCATGTCACGTCAACGTAAAGAGACGCAAGAAGCTCTGGAAGAATATCCACGTGAGATCGACTCTGTAATTCAATCAATACAAGTCTTCTTGTTGAATCTTTGGGCTATGCGACCGGGCTCACACAACGGGCCTGGGCTGACATTTCTATCCGGATAGGCCCAAACCCGGATCCGGAAAAATACGGGCCACCGGTCTAAAACCTCGCACCCGCTGCATCGTCCTCCCGCGCCAGAGAGAGAAAAACGGATAAACCTCTACACCTCTCTCTCTCTACCTCCATAGCTGAGCTGGGAGAAAATGCTCGTGAATTCAGGCGGCGTCAACGCCAGACCTCACTCCGCTCGCTCCCCGTTCCCCCGCTTCCTCAATGGCCGCCGTCACTCCGCAATCCCGGACCTCCCCCGCTCTATCCGCGCGAGGAGCTCGAAGTTCCGCTCCCTGTCGCTGCTGCTCCCGGCCACCACCTCCTCCAGGCCGTCGCCCGTCCGCGCCGCCGCGGGAGCTGAGGCCGGCGGCTCGGCGTCGTCGTTCGATGCTTCTCCCGGATTCCCCGGGCCTTTCTCCGTCAAAATCCCCGTCGGCGATAGACACGTGAGTTTCTCTCTTCCTTTTTCGGCGCTACCGTGTTTTGTTTTGAGCTTCTTGCGTTGTCATTGATTTTTCCGTGACTTGAGTGAATCGTGTTTAGTGCCACTGTTAGCGGTGGCATTGGTTGGTTGTTGTGCTGGAAACCATTTTCTTTAGCTGCAGATTGATGGTGAGAAGGTTGAGGATTGGAACGAATTCAATTCTGTTTTTCTTGCCTTCAGTTTTTTTTCCTGCTTGAAGTTGCGGCTGGTGGAAAATTTCTTATCTTGCCATTCTTTATGGTCGTGTCTTTCAACTCTTCTTGGATGTGGAGAGCGAATTCTTCAATATAGTCATTTGACATTGCGGGATTGACACGACTGAGAAAATATTTTATATGGCTGCTTTCTGTTCTATTGGTTTCTCTGGACGATTCACCATGACAAAAATAGGGGATGCTGAAGCTGCAATGACTGGTTTGTTAATATAGATTTTGAGAAGCAGTGGAGTAGAAAGGTGTCAAAAGAGGGATTTTGACTAGAAACATTATCAAGAAGTCTGTAGGTTAAACCTGTTTGACATAGCAGTGCGCAAGGCATTGTTTGTTCAATTTATCGTCATTTAATGCTCACATGATGCATCTCCATACACCTAAAACAGGAATATTAGTAATTAATTGATATCTGTCTTGCTATGTGTATCGCTGAATTTCATGCCTACAGGTGAATTATGTCAAAGCATCTAGTAGTACTCTGCAAAGCAGTGTGAAAACTGTCAATTTGCATTTCAAGAGTAATATGTCACGCATCAAGTCTTTCATAGAAATTATGAGAAAGACAAGTTTTCCACCCATGTCTCAGATGGGTCCCTTTCAAAAATTTACAAACATATACAAGTATAAATCTCTTGGTGCAAATGAAGTTCAGTGGTAATTAACTCTTTGGTAGTCTAATCCTAGTTCCATGTTTTCATATATCTCCGACTGTGATATCTGAGTGTTGTTCGAGTAAAGAAAACTCATGGGCTGTTACTACAAAAGAATACCTTATATTTTGCAGCATTTTTGTGTCTAGTATCATGGACTTTCAATTATAAACTCATGCTTGATATTTTTTGTTCATTATGTCACATTATTTTTGCAGATTCTAGTTGAGACTGGTCATATGGGGAGACAAGCTAGTGGAGCTGTTACTGTAACAGATGGGGAGACTGTAAGTTCCGGTTGCAAAATACACATCTATCTTGTAACATGTCAATGAAGTTATCTAAAGCTTTCATTAATTCTCATAGCAATGCAACCTACAAAAAACTGTTAGACATGTCTTAGGGAATCTATATGGCACTAACAAGCTGAAATCTAATTAATATTGTCAACAACATGGATCATGACACAAATAAGAGGAAAGAGACAGAAGAGATTATAAATTTATCCCCTCTTATATATTTTGCAATGAGGAATTGAGGAACTAATCATTCTACTCACGCATTTTGGAATGATCCTGTAGGTCCAGAATCAATTTGTATGAAGTTATTGATCTTTCCTCAGTATTTCGGATTTAAGTCTGGGGGAAGGGGGAGAGATCACTGTCTTAAATGATGAGAACTAATACATTACGTGCTTCTTCTTGTAGATCATTTATACATCTGTTTGTTTGGCTGACATCCCAAGCGAGCCTTCTGATTTTTTTCCTCTTAATGTAAATTATCAAGAACGATTTTCTGCAGCGGGGCGGACAAGGTTTGTGAAGCATTTTCCATGATTTTGTTGAGAGGTTTAATTTGCATTGGAAAGTGAAGTGACATTTAAATTTCTTCACCCCTTCCAGTGGAGGTTTTTACAAACGAGAGGGAAGGACGAAAGATCACGAGGTATGCTAAGCTTTCAAGTGCTTTCATAATGTTTTACTATTTGTGTAATGTTTACGATGAAGGATAATTTGGTGCTTTATTCCTGATGGCAGACATATATGCAACAAGTGTAGAACAAAAAAAAAAAAATAATAATAATAATAATAAATAAATTTCATTTGGTCTTATTTTATGACATTATTGCACCTTCCTCAAAGTTGTAAGCATCACAAAATTTGTATAATAATGATTTGACTCTTATACTGACATATGACAAAAACAGATGGAAGGTAAGTGAGTCCTTTTCCAGTGTTTCTTGAAAAGATACCACTGTTGCTTATTTTGTTAATTTTTGTTTTGTGTAGGTTCTTATTTGTAGATTGATCGATAGGCCTTTACGTCCGACAATGCTGAAGGGCTTCTACCATGAAACTCAAGTTTTATCCTGGGTACGGATAATTCTCTCATTGCTCATTGCATGCTTGGTTTTCTGGTGGCGGCAGGTTCTCAGTTCAACACACTCAGGGCCCACTGTTGGAATTTGAAATTTGATTTTCTTTGCATGCCTTATCTATTTTGAAATTTTATTGTTGCAATTCACATGCAGACCTCATAAGCCAACTTTGCTAGGCATGACCTGAGGGTGGGTTTGTTTTGACTTTGAAAGTGAGCTTTAGGTGTAATGCAAATGCCGAAAGCCAAAGCCTTTTGAAGAAATGCAAATGCGTTTGGTAAAAACTCTTTTGCAAAGCAACTTTGAGTTTAAGTAGTGTTTGCTAAAAAAAAAAAACTGCAAAGAGCTTTGGCTGCAAATTTTCAATTATTTTATTTAAAAAAATCAAACCATTTGCTGCTGCTGGCCATTAGCCAAGGCTGCACAACCTCGGGCGACCCCAAGCGATGAGGTTTGGGGTTGTATGACCCAGGCAACGAGGCCTAAGGTCGCCAGCAAGCCCAAGTGTCATCACCGGTGTTGCGTATCACCAATGCCGGCGACCAAACACAAAACTCTAAAAATAGCCAGGACAAGATGGGAATATGAGAAAGCTAGTGAGGGCAAGATGGGAAGAAAAATGTCTAGAAATAGCATTTCATGCAAGGCTGAAAGCCCAAGGTTGGTCCCTACTTGCTTTTGGTCTTTTAGCTTTCCCAATGCCAGCATTTAGCCGAAACCCACTTCGAAAGACTTGCCAACCACCCCAGCATTTGCCCAAGGGGCTTTGGAAGCCGAAAACCCCTTAAGAAAGCCGAACTAAACGCATCCTAAATAAACTGTGTCCATTTTTAACACCTTTCTTTTGGTAAGTTGTTGGATACAAGTGTATTAATATTTGATTGTGAAAATGTGTCCTGGTCTGATGGTACTACCTCAGTCCATGACAACTGTAAGATCTCTGCGTTAACTCGTTATAATTTTACTTAAGTGTGTTGCGTGCTTTCAGATATCTGTAGTAATGTTTAGGGCATAACATGATAACGACTTCGCTAGAAAATTAACCTTATCTTTTTATAATAAAAGGAACGATGCTGAATGCTTTCTAGTAATGGGGTCTCATGCTGTTACAAATGTAAATTCTGTATGGCATCATGTCATATTATTTGAATCAATATATTGGCTATATCTAAGGTATATTATGACAATCATGCACTCCCCTTGTGGTTTTAGTCTGATGGTAAAGCCTCTTACACTTTTACGTCACTTGTGTGGATATTGTGCCTATGATGCCAAAATAAGAAAATTGGGTCTTTGCTTTAATTATGGTGATAGTTTCCATGTATTCAACCCATTCAAGCGGTTCGTTGCAGAGTCCTTTGCAGCTCAAATCTTCTCAATACTTTTGTCAATAAAGATCTGTAAACTTTACGGTAAACTTGCTATTCACTTGAAAGTTAAAGAGAGATATATTTCATTAACAAAAAGATACTTTCTATTATAGATATTATAATTAGTTCAAAAGCGAAAAAATGCTGTGAATGGGGTACTATTAACAAGAGGAAATTCTGGTTCAATCATACATGGTTTTGTGTATTACTAGCCACTCGAGATGAGGTACTTATTTATTTTGTTGTAGGACAATCTAATGTTGGGTACTTTAGTCTCTTTTTCTCAACAAGCAAGTCTTTAAATTTGCGTCGGATTATTCTGAGTATATTAATAACTTATCTCCTACCATACAATTGGATGATAGTATAGCCTTAGATGAACCAATTATAACGAGAAAAAAAAAAATTAAAGAGCAGCACTCAGTGAACTATACTGCTCTTCCAGGTTTTTCATTGGAATTCAGTGTTTTTATCGTCTTCACAGATGTGACTATACAACATAACTCTCATCATCTGAAATAATGCCTCTTCATTTGGCATTAACTGTTGCTGTATGTGTTCTTAATTTAGAAATAGAATCGCTGTCTAGAGACGCATGATGCTGAGTGGTTTCGGACATGTTTGATTTGTTTGATCTCTGGATAATGCTATTGATGTATAATGGGCTTCCTCTTCCTGGAAGCCTTTCTTAACAGGGGTGGGCACAACACTTGTTAATGTCAGGAATCTTTAGCTCACCAACATTATCCCTTTGTGTACAGGTTAATCAATATAAGCCCATATATACCTGTAAAAATCTTCATTTAGAATAAATGGTCACTTGTGCTTTGATAAGATGTATGAAGTTAGTTACATTGCAAATTAATATTTTGCCAAAAAAAGTGCAAAAGTGATATCAGTATAAGCGAAAATGATTTAGTTTGAGTGTCCCTTCTGTTTCTTGAGTAATGTTGATGCTTTTGTTCTTCCTCAATGCCTACACTGAATGCCCCATATACCCATAAAATGATAGAATGGGTAATGCAATGGCCTTAAGCGGTGAAATCTGATCTTGCCAGAGGGATTGTTTACTGGGCCTTAAGCGGCTGAAGCTGCACCTATTTGCTATGTAATCATTGATAGTAAATCCTTGAGGTACCGCGAACAAGGGCACTTTGTTACTCTCTTATTAACCATTTTTGTCAATCTGTTATTATAGGTTTTGAGCTATGATGGGTTGCATAGCCCTGATAGTTTAGCAGTCACAGCAGCCGGAATAGCAGTGTAAGTTCTACGATCTTGCTTGCATACCACCCAATGTCTTAATAAGATGGAATTTTTTTCACATTTTTAACCCTGCTTCTTTGAGTACAACAGAGCTCTTTCAGAAGTGCCGAATTCAAAGGCTATTGCAGGAGTGCGGGTTGGCCTGGTAGGAGGTAAGTTCATTGTCAACCCCACGACGAAGGAAATGGAAGAATCTGACTTGGACTTGCTGCTAGCTGGCACTGACAGTGCAATATTGATGATAGAGGTGAGTGACTCATCCTGAGACTTAGTGGATATTTTTTCAAAATATCTTGAGCAAGTGGTGTGGATTTCCATTGAAGAATGATTCCATCTGATGCTGAGCTATAAAACTAATGGGCTTGTGGATATGCGCATCTTGAAGTAATTATTTGTCAGTTGGCAGTAGCAAGATACTTGCTTCTTTTAGACTGATAAAAAAACCTGTGCTTGGTTCTTCTGTATCCTAACTCCTGATTTCTGACAAGGTGGCTAATGCATTGCAGGGTTACTGCAATTTCCTCTCGGAAGAGAAGTTGCTGCAAGCTGTTGAAGTTGGGCAGGTAGTTTTCTTCATCATGTTTTTGATTATTGTTGGCATATCATTTTTGTTCTGAAATAATAAGTAATTTACAACTTATTTAACTCTGGATTTGTCTAACTCTATTTCTGTCTTACATACATATGATGAAAATGTTCCTTCTGATGAATAGAAGCCCTCATTGACGTTTTCTTTTGCTATAACCTCTCGTTTTGCTGAAGCTTGTATTCCGTTTCTTTGTTAACTGTAGCTATTATTGCTATGGACAATAATTGTGCTGACATATCAGTGACATCTCCATGTGTTGATCAATATCAGGAAGCTGTGCAAGCAATTTGCAAAGAGGTGGACGCTTTGGTCAAGAAGTGTGGGAAGTCCAAGATGCTTGATGCAATTAAATTACCCCCTCCCGAGCTATATAAGCATGTTGAAGTAAATTTGCTTTGGATCTTTTCAATTGCCCTAGAGCTCTAATTGATGTTTTATGTTTACTGCCATTTTGGAATTCACATGTTCATTCTGTGAGACTAGTCTTTCGATGAATTTGAATCAAGTTTATTTCTGATTCTCACTGCTATGGCTCAATTATAGAATATAAGGTAAAAAATACTTATCTTACTTTAAAATGCTAAAAACATTGTCTCATGTACTGACTTCTTAAAACTGGAAAAAAAAATGTGTTTGTTAGAAAGAATGACGTACAAAGTTCTTCGACCATTAGTCCAAAAGCATTTATCCTTTCACGTGGAGCACGATTCCATGGATAGGATTCTCTGATAAACTACCTAGTTCAAGTACCTTTCTTCCATTGTTGACCCAGTTGGTGGTTTCAGGATGTATAGGATATTCAAGCATCTGGCCTTTTCAAATGTTTGCTTTATCCTAAAAAGTGGTCTTAGAGCTCTTGTTTGACTCCTATTTTTCTCAACTTTGCACTGGCGGACTCACTTAGCAAACAATTGAACTCAATGACATTTTTTAGAAGTCCAAGTTGGTACTTACCATATGGTTATCTTAATCTTACTCTGAACAATGCACATAGTAGCATAGAACTGTCTACTAGATATAGGAAAAATGCATTCTTGGACTAGCATTTTCTTTTCGAGATTCATTCTCTGCCATGATTCCTATTAATGCTCATCTTTTCAACATCTTTTCTGCAAAGTCATTTGCTGCTTTTGGAGGATTCAAAGAATCATGAGACGTGACTTGCCTGTAATCTGAATATGCAGGATATTGCTGGGGATGAATTATTAAAGGTGCTGCAGATCAAGGGTAAAGTACCTAGAAGGAAGTCACTAGTGTCTTTAGAGGACGAGGTTCTAACTATACTTACAGAAAAGGGATATATCAGTAAAGAGGCAACTTTTGTTGCTGCTGAAACAATTCCAGACATGGAAGTGGATGAAGATGAGGATGAAGAAGTTGTTGTAGATGGAGAAATTGATGAAGGGGATGTCCACATAAAGCCAGTCTCACGAAAACCCACTCCTTTGGTAAAAATTTGGTCAATTCATTCTCTCCTGTCCCTTAGGTTTATAATCTGGAAGATGGTCAAATACATAGAATTTGAAACTTGATAATGGAAAATATTTACATTGATGAGGATTCTGTCTATGAAACTGAAGCAAAAGGCATACAGCTCGAATTTGAATCCATGCTTGAGGGATGATCCACATGTACTCTTCTAACTTGGATGCAGATATATGTTATGGTTTGAATGTCTCATTCTATATTTTTTGCAACTTCTGCAAAAGACGAGACAAAGTTGGTCATATGAAGTTTACATACTCAATCAACTTGCTAATTTTGAGCTGCTGCTAGAGTTCTGGGTAGAGCTTAGTGTACTCTCTTTGGGCCATTGAAGGCTCTAGTTGACTAGTATTACGATTAATTTCTTGGAGAGGTCTGCTCTATTCTGTAGGGTGGGGATGACGTGTTCATGGTCTGTGTATCATTGTGTTGTTGACTTAGGGACATCTACTGGAATGATGTCTGCCTTTTCCTGGGAACATATGTTTGTTAGGAGCCAAGATCCATTGGATAAGAAACAGATTGACATCAGTGTAATTGGGAATTTTCCCCTTATAATTTGAAGTCAAACCAGGGAAAAATGCTCAACCTGAAGAATAAAAAGGGGTATCCTCTGATAGAGATTTAAAATATTTGATGTAACTTGCCAGTGTTTTGTGTTGCATCTTTTTCTACAGACGTGATTATGTTTCTTCTTTCATTTTCTAGTTTTTCTCCGAGGTTGATGTGAAGCTGGTGTTTAAAGAAGTTACATCTAAGTTCCTTCGGAGACGTATAGTTGAGGTATGAGTCCTCCCTTTTTATCAAAGAGTTATTTTATTAGGAGATCTGGACCGTATGCTTATTTTTTCTTTTCTTTGCTCCGTCTTTGGTATGATTAACAGATCCACATCTTTTCCTGCTCTTGTCTCCAACAATTTCGTATTTAGTTTAAAATACGTATGTGCAGACAAATGCAAACTTCTCTCTCCAGATATTTGTAGGGACCATCCATCTTGCATGTCATTGTGTATATCTCTATGGCAAGGGGCAGACAACTTGTCTTTCTGGAGCCCAGTGAATGTTTGGCAATAATACTGCTTCTGACATAATGAACAGTCTATTCCAATAACATAAATTGTATAGGATGATTAAATTCACTTATCCTATTGGGAAAATATCTTGGCCTTAAAGAAATAGTTTGCTAGTCTTCATTGCAGAATAGTGGGTTCTCTTTCCTCGTCAAATCCTTTGTTCTCTGGACTTGATACAGGGAGGAAAAAGGAGTGATGGTCGAACCCCTGATGAATTAAGGCCGATTAACTCAAGGTGTGGATTGCTTCCTAGGGCACATGGAAGTGCTCTTTTTACTCGTGGCGAAACACAGGTTTGCCATTTGCCTACTTCTGTCATGAAAATGAACCAGTAGCTTCTCTTTTACTGGTTGAATAGAAAAAGTTTTGTCTTTTGTGGGAACTTTCTTTATTCCTTTTGGAGTGCTCTTCCATCTGCAACTTGCTAAAGGTAGATCTAATTGGTGTATATCCTGGAGGCACTCATTTGTGCGCTGGTTCCCCGCGACCTCATTTGCCTATTTTTTGCACACAAATTCATTCTGAGATTTTGCAACTTTTTCTTGGCTTACCTGTTGAACGAGTGCCAAGCACAAAAGTTAGCACAGACTGAGATATATTCGTTCTTGAGAATTGAATCCTGTGCACTGTAAGTCTCCTGAATGCTTGTTCTTTCATATCTAGTGTTACCACAAATAGACTGGTTTAGATTCAGTAGGATACATTCTAATGATTGATGCAGCAATGTGCATGCACCAAACATCGACCTTTCCATATATTTTGTTGTCAAGGTGGAACTGTTTGGTTTTCTAGTCATCTCCCCATACTCTTTCCTGTGGCCACTGAGATGTATAGTATTCTTCTGTTGTTTCAGTTTTGAGCTCATCTTTGACTAGAAGCTTCAGTAACTCTTAAAATGACTGAAACAGTCTATCTTGATGTTTTTATTCAGATGCCAGGGATTATATCGTCTATTTCAGCAATAAAAATGTGCTATCTTGGCTTTTACTTATCCAATCCTTTGTATGCTTTTTTCAGGCATTAGCAGTGGCTACCCTTGGTGATAGGCAAATGGCACAAAGGGTAGACAACCTTGTGGATGACAATGATTTGAAGAGGTTCTACCTTCAGGTCTCTGTAGACATGTTCATGGAGTTCACAATGCATCAATAATCATTAAAATGGGTGACTAAGCCTATGTTTGTTGCATGTCTTAGTGGATCAAAAAGTATCTGAGCTACTCTCCTTGTCTAAGTTGCAAGGTTGATGAATTTTTTCTGAAATAGTAGCTGTCACGGTAGTATAATTATTGATTATACATAGGTTTCGGCACCAGGGAGCTCAATTTCATTCATGTTGAATTAAAGAATGAGCACTTTTGTGTCTTTTGTATTACCTACCTGCATGAGTGATAATGAATTTGGCTTGAAATTGCTCAACAGTGTCAATTTGAGATTATAACAAGCAGCATGATACTTAAAAATGTCCAGTCCTAAAAAAGGTTATTAACAATTCTTTTATCCAATTTCAGTATTCATTTCCTCCTTCAAGTGTTGGGGAAGTTGGGCGTATGGGAGGTCCTAGCAGAAGAGATATAGGTCATGGAATGCTTGCTGAGAGAGCACTAGAACCTGTTTTGCCTTCTGAAGATGACTTTCCTTACACCATTCGTGTTGAGAGTACCATCACTGAAAGCAACGGTTCTTCGAGGTGATTTAATTGTCGTCTTCCTCAAAGTATCTCATGCATACAAGTTCTTGAACATATTTTTGAGTTCAGATTCACTTGAAAACAAGTTGGCTTAGTTTTCACATAAACTTTTTTCCTCATCCTTCATGGACCTTTAATTGTTGATGCTTGGTTCCTGATGCTCTTTCCTCTTTAAATTGTTTTCCAATGTGACAGCATGGCATCTGTTTGTGGGGGCTGCTTAGCTTTGCAAGATGCTGGTGTTCCAATTAAGAGCTCTATTGCAGGGATAGCAATGGGGATGGTGTTGGATACACAGGAATTTGGTGGTGATGGCACCCCTCTTATTCTCTCTGACATTACTGGCTCTGAAGATGCATCTGGAGACATGGACTTTAAGGTGATTTTTCATGTTATATTTGTTTCATGAACTTCTTATTTTCATTTGTTCATTTATGTTCCAAAGTGCTAGTGCTGCAAACCAACCACCCATAGAAATAAGTAGAAATCTATTTTTCCAATTTGAGATCATTGAGGATTAGCTTAGGAGGACAAGATTTTGGGGATAAGCAATCAACAGGGCATGCGAAAGTCCAAGTGGCTCTGTGTTTAATCGAAGGCATTCGTCTGGGATCATAATAGGGGATCAAGTTGGTTATGGAAACATGAGCTAAATGGTTAATTTATTTCCACTTGGTTTCTTTTCCAGGTAGCTGGAAATGAAGATGGCATAACTGCATTTCAGATGGACATAAAGGTATCTGTTATTTACCTGTTAATACTCCCTGGTTCAGTTCCCCTCTTCTACCCTACACTCCTCTCAAAAGGATAGGGCACGGTAACCCTAGAACCTAAATATATGCTCACCACCCATGAAAAAGGGAAAAAGAAGAGTTCTGCTGCTTTCATCATTCTTCCATTACCGTGAAAATGGACCTAGAAATGTACTCTCTCTCTCTCTCTCTCTCTCGGCTGGAGGTTTGGGCCTAACAAGGACCTAAAGAATCAAATAGTGGAAAGATTAACTTTACAAGTTTAGAGTAATTCATGTGTTTGCATGACGCTTATTGTCTTTTGAGGGAGAAACTACTTTTATTTGGGTTACTCATGTTCCTGGGGATGGATGTACAATTTGTTGAAGAGAATTAACATTTTATGTCTGCATTCATTTAGAGAGGAGCAGGAGCAATGTTTACTAATTGCGTGCATCTTTTTTTAATAGGTAGCGGGTATTACATTGCCCATTATGAGGAATGCACTTCTACAAGCAAGGGATGGTCGGAAGCGTATTCTTGGTAATATCATATCCCTGATCATAGTTCCTGGAGAAAATTGTTATCTAGCTTCTGACTTGTTCTTGCTTCTAGTTTGTCTAAGGTTTTGTGGTAAGGACAAAAGTGAAATCAATTTAAAAGCTAGATGTTGGAAGTAAACCATTTCAATGAAAACCTAGCCAAAGGCCATACAGTCCATCAAGCCGAAAGTTGTTGCCCAAGATTTATAGCCTCTGCTGATGTCGAGGTGTTGGGAATATTTCTGAGCAAGCACTTTAGAGTTTAGTGATTAGTCAGCAATCCCAGCAAGAGACGACTTGGTGCTTGTCAGCTAGAATATTAATGTTTCATGTTTTTTTGTCACATTACTTATTAGGTAATCTTGGTGGCATCATCAATGTACATGTTTTATCATTCTTTGATGTTTAAATCCATACAATGACAGAAGTTTTTTCTATATGATGCTGGATTGTGATAGTCCTATCTATTTCTTACTTGCACTGAGTGGACAGAAACTTCTAGCAGCCTTAGGCCTAAAACTCTGACTTGTAGAGTAAATGGCTCTACTAAAACCTTATAAAATTTGGAAATTCATTGAGATTACAGGACAGCTTAACATCTAGCATGTGTTTGAGCTCATGCACTTCACATAGACAGATTTAGCAAAATCTGATGTCTTTTTGTTTTGGAAGAATATCTTGGCCTGCCTGAAAGTAAGGAATGTTTTTAGGGATTAGATTAGCACAGCATGGAGGTAGAGAGGGAGACTGAGAGGGAATTTGCATTTATCTCTTATGTGAAGGCTCTCTTCTTGCCATTCCCAAACTCAATACTGTGGGGGGCCTCATCTTGCTTCTTGTTCTTGATCTCAAGTTTTGACAGATATAATTTTCTTACTATGTCCTTTTTTGGGCTGTCTTTAATGCTTGTGATGGTAAAGTTCTTTGTTCTCTATCCAACACAGTGGAAATGGCAAAGTGCTCACCTCCCCCTTCTAAAAGTCTTTCAAAGCATGCTCCACTGATTCATGTGATGAAGGTTTGTCTATTCCATATCATGGACCTATTTAAGTCTTGGGTTTGTTGATCTGCTTAAACAACTTGCTCTCTACCTCAGGTCAGACCAGAAAAAATCAATTTGATCATTGGTACTGGTGGGAAGAAAGTGAAAAGCATCATTGAAGAGACCGGAGTAGAGGCCATTGAAACCCAAGAGGATGGAGTAGTAAGATCAGGCTTGAATCTCATCTTGAATGGCAATAAATAACTATGCCACTGTTGGTCATGTATTTCACTTCTCTCCACTTCTCAGGTGAAAATTACTGCTAAGGACTTGTCTAGTATAGAGAGGTCTAAAGCCATAATTGGTAGTCTGACAATGGTGCCAACAATTGGTGACATATATAGGTACTCATTTTTCTAGCTCTCTATTCTTTTCCACACACACACACACACACACACACACTGTGAGAGAGAGAGACTGTTGGGAGGATTGTAGAATGATTTTTTCTCTGATTCTTGCTTTTCAGGAACTGTGAGATCAAATCTATTGCACCTTATGGAGTTTTTGTTGAGATAGCTCCGGGCAGGGAGGTGTGCAGTAGAATTTCAATTGTAAATGTTCAATGATGTTGGAGGTGTTATCATCCTTTCTTACACACACACATATATATACATGTATATGGGTGATTGCATAAACTAAGGGGAGCTGCTAATCTGTACCACACACTTGCTACCCCATTTACTGATTTATGGACTATATAGTTGTCCTTGATATCAATCAGTGCCTAGAGGATATGCTTGGGTACTATTAACAATTAAAGGGACTTTTTCAGGCTTCTTACTTTCCCTAAAAGATTTTGAATATTGAAGAGTGTTTTATGTTTAGGAAAATTAAGAAAAAGTCATATATAATTCCCCATTTTTTTTATAAGGCTTCAAGTGTTTCACAGTAAATAAAAGTCAAATAATGAGTGACATAGGATTTGGAAAATGTAAAAGCCAATTTGTCTACAATTGGTGCATAACATGGATTTTCATTTTATCGAGTCCTATAGCATTTATTGAGTTGAAGTTTGCCTTTTGATAACATTGTCATATTGCTCCTTGATATACAGTTGTTATATGATTTAACTGTCTCATACTATACGTCTTTCGATATGGGTAGAGGTGCTGAATTATGCTCATGTATATTTGTCTCAGGGTTTGTGCCATATCAGTGAGTTAAGTTCCAATTGGCTTGCCAAGGCTGAAGATGTATGGTTTTTGGTCTTGCTTTTTACCTTGCCATTATCAATCTAAGTCCTTAAAAGCTAATGGCTTGTTTGTTTATTCTGCTGAAGGCTTTTAAAGTCGGAGATCGTGTTGATGTGAAACTTATCGAGGTATCAGATATTTCTTTCTGATTTTATTTGCTCAACCTTTTATCTGCTCAATACTTTGTTTTTACCATCCTTTTTTATTTTTTTAGAAGTCCTAGAAAGAAGTTAGCTTACTTGCTTGAGATTTGGTGTTTAATTGGTTGGTAGTGTTTCTATGATTTGATTCAGACATGGCTGTTTGTTTTAACTTCTTCTGGGATGATCTGCCAATACTATCCGTTCATCCTCCAGCATAACAGAGCAGCATTGTTAGTAGGTGCAGGTTGTGTTATTCGAGGAGGCAGTGTGTATAATATTCTTTAAGAATATGCAAATGGCATATCCCTGAGAGGCTCTTCATTACCTTTCGTGTCCGACTTGCCAAAAAGTTGGGGGAGGGGTAAATTTAAATGTCCTTGTTTTCTTCCTCATACCAGCTGTACCAGAAAATTTAACTGTTCTTTCTCCCCTTCTCTCTTACTAGCTATACCCCCTTTTCTGCCCTGCTGGCTATGCCTATTTAAGCCCTCTGAGTCCATGTTAGCCTTGCTATTTGTTTAGAGACAAGTGTGGAAACCAAATCCTAAAATTGGCCTTTCCCCTCTAATTCTTTCTTCCCTCAATGCATATCTGGACAAAGAATTTATGGATATTAACACGTGCATTTTAAAACTTCATACGTCTCTTCCCAGGAGAAATTTCTCTCCATTTTTCTATTCATTGCCTGGAGTAGTAACCTGTGAGTGGGTGGCTCCACAGTGTGGGAGCTGATGTTACATTCCTATGACTAGCTATTTCATTTACATCATTTCCATTTATCGATCACATTGAGGAAATTATGGATTTCGATGTACATAAATCCAGGTTAACCTGATTATGGAGTATTTCCTTCGATAAGTTTTTATGATCTTTAGTCTGTTACATTGTCATTTCAGTAACTTACTAATTATTACAAGAGTTTGTTTTAGATCAATGACAAGGGACAGCTCCGCCTTAGTCGCCGCGCATTACTTCCTGATCCAGATCCAAAGGAATTTGGCACACAGCAAACAGCTGGAGCTGCTGGAGAAGAATCTGCTTCCGCACCATCAACTGATAAGGCTGCGGATATTGAACAAACTGAGGATGAGGTCAGTGTTGCAAAGGTGACAGGTTCTACTAGAAGTATCTCAACTGAGCAAACTATCCAGCCACGAAAGAAAGCAATTAAAAGGTTGGTAAGCCCTGCCAAAGATAAAGCTTATATCAGCAAAGAAAGGCAAAAGAAGAATAGCAGCAAAGCAGTTAGCAGCATCTCTGCCAATGATGAAAGTACTTTAGTAAATGGTGAGGCTAAAATTGGATAGATCAACGTTTTCTTACTTTTGAGGATGACAAATTTGTTGGAGCAAATGACATGACAGCAGTGATGAGGGTGAGCCTTCCCTTTGGAAGGGTGTGAAAGGTAAGACATGTGCTTCACCCTGTATTGCT
Organism: Eucalyptus microcorys; assembly: GCA_014182515.1. Lineage (NCBI taxonomy): Eukaryota > Viridiplantae > Streptophyta > Magnoliopsida > Myrtales > Myrtaceae > Eucalyptus > Eucalyptus microcorys. Next base: position 28,752,971 of record CM024562.1, on the reverse strand, counting down.
TGCAGATGCTGATAGTGTGAATCTTACTGAAAGAAAAATTGTACATAGATTGACTTGTTGACTTTGTGCATTTGGCATCATGGCATCATTTGCACTCATCTGCATTCACACATTTTTTTCTCTGTGAGTCTTATGAGTTTTATTTTTCCATTTTTGAGTCTTTTGAGTATTTTCTGCTAGGTGATGAAAATTGAAATAATTGTTGTGACAGTATCTAATGTTTTTTCTGTCTATGGCAAAATGTTAATACATTTTAGTGGGAAGTAATACATTGTGATGCAGAAATGATAAAGTAGGGAAAGCGTTAATAAGCACATTATCAGTGTCTTACAATGCCCTGATTTGGATGATCCCCATCTAAGTTGAACTAGTGGTTTATGGCTTTCGGTACACCTCCTTTTGTCTCAGCCTTGCAATGTGAACATTAGCCTCTGCATTTTCTGCACATGATAGAACTCTACTTTAGCTTATGGCTATTAAACATGATCTGTGCGGTGGCCTATGGCATGGCTGAATAAATGAATAATGCAACAATTACATTTAATGGAACTGACAATGAGGGTCCCATTTTGCTGGATGATTTTTACAGAAACTTAATCTCGTGGCACATAGCTTTACTTTCATGCCCATTGCCCTTATCTCAGTCTGCTACTAATATGCTGATTCTTTTTTCTCTTTATATGATAGGAACCAATACGTTATGCACGTGTTTCCCCAATGCTGGATAGTCAATTGTGCCTCTTGCAGAGAACTCCGCCACATAGCGAGGAGACCCTTACAGTTATTACGCCAACAGTGTGCTCCTAGAACGACTCAGAGGCGACCGACAAAGTTGTAGCTTTCGCAGGAGACAGAGAGAGATCTTTCCGTCTTTTCTTTCTTTGGCCAACTTGTAAATGTATCCCCCATCGATTTTCCCTTGGCTTTTCATGCTCAAGGTTCCAAATTTTTTAAGTGTAGGTCTGCTTCGCAAGGATGATTGAGTTTGTGGCGCGGGTTTTTAGTCGCGCACGATAGTCGCCCAAGTGTAGGTCTGCTTACCAATGCAAGGATGATTGAGTTTGTGGCAACACGTGCAGTTTTTATGTGCCTCTTGAACTTAGTCGCGCACGATAGTCGCCCACCAGAATTCTTACTTCTTTCTATTTCTAGGCTTTCCAGCCTAGAAAATAGCATCGGTTTATTCTCTCGCGTTCCTTTTTGGAAGGGATTGCCACCCCGAAACCGGCAGCGTACTTATGTTAAATTGAACATATATCACTGATGTTAACATCCACAGAAAGAAGTCTCCTATACATGACGCAAGTGTAATACATGATTTTTATATTTAGTAATATTCTTTAATAACTCCTAACGTTCCTATTATATGTGACGCCATTTTTAAAGGTTCTTTCCGTTTTTCTTCAAAAATATTTTGTATTATCACAACTAGACTAGTTCTAATTTCGAATCCCTCGTAGCTTGAGTCTAAAACCCTGACTCGTGCTATAAAGCACTCTATTAGACCCCCTGGGTTTGTATCTGTCCGAGATTAAAAGGGACATGAACCTTATCATCCAGGATAGGGACAAAGTTCATGTAGTTCACCAAAAGATCAGATTTAGCAAAATTTAACGTCTCCTCGTTCGTGAAATACTATGCGGTATGGCCTGCCTCAGTAAGGCAAATATGCTTTCTGTTGGATGCACTCTGTCAGTGATTCATTGTTCAATCATTGGTATGATTGTCTTACCAGAACCTAACCGAAATGCGAGAGTATAGAATTCACGTGGCTTATTATTTATCATTGTCTTTAAAACCAAGTCATTTATTGGTGTGGAGAAGTCCTTCAGAAAAAAATATTGAGGCTAAACGACGCTGCTTCGGAACCCGTACTGGCCTACAATGACCGGCGATACTAAAATTTCTCGGTCCACCATAGGATTTTAGTTAGCCCTTGGCCATCAGATTTGTTCACAATACCAAACATCCCTTCATAATAAAGTAACCTCGAGTCGTCTGCTGTCCTCTAAAGACAACTCTCCTTGCACGGCTTAAGAAAAGGCCGAGAATATGTTGACCTGTCTTTTCCCTTACCAGCTACGACGTTCGGGTTGAAACACTTCAACTTCCAGTAATCCATTCCTTTTCCCATAAGAATGGCCGCCCGCCAATACATATCGGTCAGAGGCCTCAAGCAGATACCAACAACAATTTCAGTGGACATGAATCTCCTCGATTCAAAATACTCGCCGGTCCACTTCCAACGGGTCTCCGGAGACGTCCGCACAACTTTCTTCAAATGCGTACGGTGGCAAGTCGAAGAGACGCTCGACCCCATCGATTGCCCATATCATTACTACTGCGACAGCACCTACCCCGGCGATTATTCCCGGGTCGTCGATGGCCTCGTTCTCCTCTTTTCAGTCGCTTCTTACCTCATAACACTGATCATCATGATACTAGAAGTATCAGGGAGACGGAAATCGCGCCTATGCAATTGGAAGAGGTACTTGCTTCCGTCCAACCCACTTTCCCTCTCGGCAACGCTGCTGATCCTTGCCAAAGGCCACCGAATAAACTCCATGTTCCCAGTGTCCTGCACGGGACCTCCGATATTCCATCTCGCGCTCATATCTGCCCTGGCGTTTGATGAAGGTACGATCGGTGACATAAAGTATGTCATTCTTCAGGCATCAACGATCTCCGGGATTCTGCATGCGAGTTTATATCTGGACACTGTTCTCTTACCTTACTACACGGGTTTCGACGCCCTAGCTTCTTCGACCTTCTCCCACGAGTGCGAATCCTGTGTCTGTCGCAGGGAGGTCTTGGTTGTCGGAGGGATGTTAGTTACCTACAGGGCCTGGTCAATAACTAGTTTTCTTGTCGTGGGTGCTTTGTGCCTGAGAGCAATATGCAAAGTGGGCAGTGATGTTGGCAAGATAACGTATATGTTGAAATACTCGCTCGAAACATTAGGTTTAGCGTCAGTAGTGTTGGACTCTCTGTATTTGCTGAGAAACTCTCCACCAGAAAGGTTTTTGCTCCGAACTACTGCTTTGGGAGCCGAGTTAACCTTAATTTGTATATATGTGATAGGAAAGATATGTGCTCGCATTCGGCAATCGCAATTGCAGCACGAAAAATGAGAAGTTTATCTAAATTCAAGAAGATGATCGATCTGATGTTAAGAGAAGAACGAATCTGTATGAAAAGACTGTATCCTGTCAGCAGGAAATAGAAGTTTTACATAGGTAATGTAGAAACTGCAAAAACAAAAACTTCCTGAAAAGAATGGAAGAATTCTTTACCAGCAAGAGACTCATCTGCCAGTGTACAGTCACTCGACAGAAATACAGAGCTAATCGCCATCAGATCAAAAAGGTGACTACAAATCCTAGAAATCCTTCATTGCTCCAGGTGTACAGTCTTACTTGACCAGAAATACTTCCATTTCTGGGCTACAAACTCCACAAGATCTCTCTTGACACAACTCAAAATCACAAAAAGAACCTCCTCCTGCTGGTGTCCATTTCGGGCTGGAGTCAAACAGGAAATACAAGCAAGTAAACAACGATGATCCTGAGAGGAGAATGCTTTAACATGCTTATTTTTAGTATTCAGATACGAGTGCCTGGTTGGGGACACAATGAATTTGAATAGACTATTTACCTTGTGAACCCATTCGTATTCGCCACCTTTAGTATCGAATGTTCCATGCTGCAGACTAACCAACTTGAGTGTAAAACGAGGACCACACTCCTGCAATTATATATGCCCAAGCAGACCCAGGTTAGATAAACTGTGAAAGTTAACTGATTAATCATTCATTCCATTTCCCTCTCTCTATCGAGCGCGCGTGTGCAACATGCATTTCATGGATTTCACCTTATAAATGTGCTCTCAACAAGTAAGTAATGGAATCGGTTAACAAACCTGAAGGCGAGCAATTACTTTCTCTTGAGGAACCTTCTCACCCTCATCATTCTTCATCTTTTTATCCTTTGAGTCAGTGCGTTTACTTTCTTTACTATCAAAGATGTACCTGAGCAAGGATATCATGCAACTTTTATTGACGACAAGGGAGATTTTGACTAAAGCAAGTATTCACAATGCTACCAAGACACACCTATGATGGCGAAAGAATATAAAATCTCGCTGGTTATGGAAAGTCACAACTCGCCGACCACGGAAATTTGGTTCTTGTGGAAATAATGACTGTATTAGCCTGAAAGAAAAGAGGTAAAACAACCTATTAAATCAAATGTTATGCTACAAAATACTATAAGAAAGCTGAAGTTGCATTGTCTAGCCTGAACGGGTATTCAGCACTGAAGATATTGCAGTACACATCACAAATGGAACCAGGTTTCTTGATAGTCAATTGTTTGACTGGGATATAGGCAGTAAAAACCTAAAGGGTTCAGTAAATGGAATCAATAAAAAGAAAACTGTCACCTTCCAACACGATGACCCAAGCGAGTTGTAAAATTAGTCAGTACAAGCTCAGGTTCATGACTAGTTGGATTTCCATGATTCTGCAAGTAATGCAACAAGGAAATTAACAAGAGAATCCATCCTTCGAAGAGATCACCATCTATCAGTAGAGAATTCCAGACAGAAGCATATAGGATGAGACTTATCAGCCTACTTCAGTAAATACACGAAAGAAGTGCTGTGTACAAGCTAAGAGAAGATCATTTCCTCGCTTTCCACTAGAACAATAAACTAAAACAACACCACAACCTACAAACCTTGATATCCTTACGCAATACGAGCTTGGAGAGCTTGAAGTGTGCAGTTGGTCCATCTGGTAGGCCGATAATTAAAAGAGCATCTACAAGCAAGAGCCAATGCTTACTAAAACTATAGAGATAAGGAATGTTAATCATTTATCCATCTGCGGAGTCAAATAGTAAACACAATGAAAAAGGTGAAAAACAAAGAAATGGTGACCAGTAACTTAGCGAGAAGCACCACCAACCTGGCTCCCTCCGGTTTGTGTGAACAACGACGACAGAAGTGAACTCTTTGTGATTTGCATATTCCACGATCTGATAACAGTGCAAAAGAAAAAACTTAAACCCAGTAAAGAGACTAACTATCTGGCATTGAAATGTCACAGATAGGAAGAAGCATTCAACACCTTCTTCAAGTCATAGGTTCCTCTCCTGTAGTATTGAGAATTCGGGATAACCTCCAGCAATTCCGATATAAAAGCAGGACCCCTCTGCATAATCACGTGATAGGCAACACCAAATTACTCAAAAAAGCAAGCTAATCAAGCAGCCGTGCCCAAGGATTGTGCAAAGAGCAAAGCGAGGACATACAGTCGAATTGAACCGGCAAGTGGTGAGCAATATCTTTGGAGCACGCTCGCGCTTTAATACGGAACTGAATTCATCACAGTCGTTTCCCGCAAACAGCTACAAATACACAAACAAATCAACCGGCAAACCAAAAAACGATATCCACAAACATCACGCAAGTAATCATCAGCAGAAGTGGCGAAAATAGAGAGAAAAAACCTCCTCGTCGTCGGGCCGGCAGACCGTCTCGTCTAACTCTCGCGTGTTCTCGATCGTGCGAGGGATCTTCTTCGCCGCAGGCTGCTCAGAATCAAAACCAAATTGAGAATCAATAGCTTCGACACAACAGCAAACGATTTCCATCAAAAACTTCTTTTTCCACGTCTCGCTACACTCGAAAGCAAAGAAAATCGGCGGATTAGGGTTAAAAGGAAAGTCATCAGACCTCCTCGCCGAGCTCGAGGGCGCGCTTCTCGGCGGCGTCGCGTTCCTTGAGCTTCTTCCGCTTCTCGAGCTTCTTCTGCTGCTTGAGCTTGGCGTGGACGGCCGACCTCCTCTCCTTGTTCTTTATCGTCGACGGCAGTATCTCTCTCTTCTCCTTCGTCTCCGGCGCCGCCGGCGCCGCCGCCTTCCTCCTCCTCTTATGGCCATCGCCGTCGCCTCCGAATCCATCATCGCCTTCGGCGTCGTCGTTCTTCCTCTTCCACCCCATGGCTTTCCGCGCTTCGTTCGAGCCTCAGCTCGCCGTCGTCTTCTTCTTCCTCGGGCGCTTGTGGATCGCCGACGGCGAGCAGAGGCGAATGCGGAGCTTCTGTGATTACTCGACTTGCGAGGGTTTATGGAGAACCAGGCGCGCCGGTTCGTGTATCGGTGTGGACCGAAACGAACCGGCCCATCCGGCCGTAGAAGCTAGGGAATGGAAAATCTCAATTTCCTACGTGAAAGGGGTTACCCATTGTTATAATAAAATCGTAAAATGATTTTTTTTTTAAATTTTATGTCAATTGTATTTAAAATATAGTATTTGATAGTTGAATTTTATTTTTCAAGAAAAATCTAATTTTATAGCCGAGCCGAATTTATGTGAACAATTATTTTTAAAAAAATGTTTTCTAATTTTTCAGTTTCCATGAAACAAGCCTCATAATTAAAATCTTGTGTTAATATCATAAAAAATATCGAATTAGTATATCAATACCAAATTTATACAAAACTAATTTTTTTGGCTAAATCGGTATATCCGTTCGTGATAAATTTGTCAGAAATATCATAAAATTTTTTAAATTAATACATTTATAACAAATCGGACTAATTTCATAAATTTGTATACTTATAATAAATAAATAATAAAATCTTTAACTAGTTATTTGTTAATTATCGCGCATCATACAACTCAATAATTTAACGGTAAAATTTAACGAAAATTATTAAAATATAAATTTATGATATACTAATTTAGAGTTTAGTTTGGAGCAAATTTATTATGAGCGTATTAATTTGAGGTTTTCGCAATTTCAATTCTAAAATCTTATATCAGTACATCGGACAAAAACGAAAATTATATATAAATAAATAAATAAAGATAAACAGCTCGCACGCAGACGACTCGTGTATAAGAAAAAACCCCCGACGCCCTCATTCCGACTATTTCCCGCCACTTTCTCGCTCCGCTCTTCACTCCGCCTGCACCTCCCCGCAGCCGCTCCCGCCGATCGGCGCGCCCGTCGAGCTCCGGCGAAGATGCTGTGGGTCGACAAGTACCGCCCGAAGGCGCTGGACCAGGTGATCGTCCACGAGGACGTCGCTCAGAATCTCAAGAAGCTGGTACTTCCCGATCCCTCGCTCCTCCTAAAATTTTGGTGCTCTTCTTGTTTCCGAGCTTCGAACAATCGTCGACGTTGCTAATCGCTCCGGTCTCCGTTTCTCCTGTCGTTTTTGTTGTTGTTGCGTGCCGCGAAGGTGTCGGAGCAGGACTGTCCCCATTTGCTCTTCTACGGCCCCTCCGGCTCCGGCAAGAAAACCCTAATCATGGCCCTCCTGAGGCAGATTTTCGGGTCCAGCTCCGAGAAGGTTCGGATCCCTTCCGATTGCCTCGTGTGTCGTGTTTTGTTGCGGCGCGGGAGGTTGTCCGGATGTGAAAGTTCTGCCTTCTGGTGAAATATGGTCTCGTTCCGCTATTTTTTTTTTTATCGGTGGATTGAACTTTTTTTGTTATGATATTTTTGCAGGTCAAGGTGGAGAATAAGACTTGGAAAATTAATGTGAGTGCAGACACCTTTTATGAACTTCGCATGCTTCCTTTGTCTATTTCCGCTGTAAAAATTTGGATTACTAATTAGAATCCTGCTGATGCAATTGTTTGGTTTCCTTATGGAGGAATTACTTTTAAATGCTGGGGGTTAGAATAGCCTCGTACTTCAGCTGGATTGGATTGGAATTGCCTCATACTTAGGGTAGGATTGGAAAAGTAGGGGCTGACAACTGTAACTTAGTTGACAGTTGGGTTCATAGTTGTGGGCATTGTCATATGTTACTGTTGTTCTCGTGTGAGTGGTCTCTGGGAATTGTCTGGAGGAGGTCTGTTTGCTCACGGCTTCATTCTGTGGAAACACTGGCCTATCAGTTCTTTCATTAAGAAGAAACACCTCTAAACCCCCCTAGCTGAAACAGATTTAACATGTACATATTGTACCCATCATCGACTGGGAGTGTTTTTGCTCTAGGAATTTTATGGGTTTCGCTAAAGTTCTGATATATGGGTGAGCTCTCGCTTGTAAATGCATATCCCGATGGTGAAGTTTGTAACATTGTGTTGGTGGAGAAGTCAAACGTATTTAGGTTCCCCTTCCTTCTCCTCTAATAGTGTTCTTGCTCCTATACTATTACAAGGAGAAGCTTAAGTAGTAATATTGCCTTGTCTCATTTGTTGGTAATTTTAAACATTGAGGTATTTGTCATCTTCTATTGTCCTTTTAATGCAGGCTGGAACGAGAAATATTGATATAGAGTTGACCACATTATCAAGTACCCATCATGTTGAAATGAACCCGAGTGATGCAGGCTTTCAGGACCGTTACGTTGTTCAGGAGATTATTAAAGAAATGGCCAAAAACAGACCAATAGACACGAAAGGGAAAAAGGGATTCAAAGGTGATATTTCTTTACCAAATCTTAGTATTTCTCATCTCTTGGCACTTCCTATATGATATTATCCGCAATCCTGTTAATCTAAGGTGAGCCTTACGATAGCTCATTGCACTCCAGAATTTTGTTATGCCATATAAGCTGTGTATAACTTGATGACCAAGAGAAGTTTTGCCTAGATAGAAGATGATATATGGAATTCTCATTTGTTGCAATTGACATCTAAGGCTGTTACTTTGATATTGATTGTGAGTAAGGGGCTTTTACTCATGTTGTTCGTCTTTGATGATTTTATGGCTTCTTAAAGGAGCTGAAAAAAGAGACTTTTCAGTTCCAATCTAGGAATGAGTGGTTTAATGATGTCTGGCATTATTCGAGTGTTTTGAGTTGAACAACATAAAATTGACTATATAAAATTTAGTTTGATCGAAATATAAAGCAAACATAACTTTCAAGAAGTTTTTCTCTGATGGATTATGTGGAATTCTCGAAGTCTCTGGTATTTTTTAGTATTATATGGGACATAGTGTTTGCCTCTATTGCATGACTTGGAATCTTTCTTAAAAATGCCTGTACTTACTGAAACTTATGGAATTCTAGTTCCAATATTTGTTCCCTTGGGTATAATCATATATTTGATGACCTTGTTCTTTTTGGAGATTAACATGCTCCGTAAGGATGAACTGAAACCTAAATTATAAGATATAATTTTTTATCTTGTGGCAGTTCTAGTGCTTAATGAGGTTGACAAACTCTCAAGAGAAGCTCAGCATTCTCTAAGGAGGACGATGGAGAAGTATAGTGCATCATGCCGACTGATCCTTTGCTGCAACAGCTCATCAAAAGTTACTGAAGCCATTCGTTCTCGCTGTCTGAATATAAGAATAAATGCACCACGAGAAGATCAGGTTAGGGGCTATTTTAGTGCTTTTAGTATGTAGATAATTCTTTTTGTTCAGTGGTACAAAAGATAAGTGGATAGAGTCGATGTCTTAGTATTTAATATGGAGTCCTTTCTGAAAGAGGGAACTGTTATAGACCCTGTGGCATGGATGTGGATCCTATCAGGATCTGTTCTTTTTCTTTGGGTTGGCAACTAATAGGTGCGGTTAATCCTTTTATATCAAACATCAGATGGTAGGATTGAGTCATATGCTGGCAGGTGATTGAGACTTTTAGTCACTGCCTGTCCATTTTCTTCTCGTGCATCCTGCATTCATACTGTACGCTTCTTTTTGCACATGATGTGATTCTCTACTTAACAAAATCACAGAGTATAATGCATCAGAACATCTTCTGTTGTGACGATAGAGGAACGCTCATACTAAAAGCGCATGGATGATAGACTATTGTTCTTGAGGAGGTTTTTCATAATGCACTGACATTTGTAGTTTAGGTTGCACACTTCTATCTTGTGGGGCCATATTTCGAGTTGAGAATGCTGGTAGCATTGCATCACTTCTAGGTTTATTTTTCTCTTCCAACTTACCGCATACATCATTGGTTCTGCTTATATACTGCCCATCTGAAAGATTGCAGATTTTTCAAGTGAGATTGTCTGCAGCTACATGATCTGCTTGATTGTTGTGCAGACATTGTCAAGTTATGGACTCTTATATATTCAAATTTTCTGTCAGATTGTTAAGGTATTAGAATTTATTGCGAAGAAGGAAAATCTGCAACTTCCTGCTGGATTTGCCGCTCGCGTTGCAGAAAAATCAAATCGCAGTTTAAGAAGGGCGATACTTTCCTTTGAGACTTGTCGAGTACAGCAGTAAGATCTTAGGACTGTTGCTCAATTGCAGTGCCTTGGAGTTTATTCTGGTTCATCTATTCATGCTCGATTCTTTTGGCCATATTTGGAGCAACACTAACTGATAGTTCTTTCTGTTGTAACAATGGATTTAGGTACCCTTTCACCATAAACCAAGCGATATCTCCGATGGATTGGGAGGAGTACGTTTCTGAGATAGTATCTGACATTATGAAGGAACAGAGCCCAAAAAGGTTAAAAGTGTTTGGCATTCTACTTTTACAAGGTTTTTCATGTGTTGCTTGAAGTCAACCTTTAGCATTCCTCAGTGTTTTATCTTTCAAATGCCTCTGTTCAATATAGCAAATTGAAAAGAATCTCTCTTGTGTATGTAGTGATCTGATGTTAGTTGTTACTTTTAAGAATCAATTAACTTATATAACGAGTAAAACGTCCAGAAGTCTTTGGAAACTTTGGGTGCATATGCTGCGCTGCATTGGGACTTAGAATATCATGTCATGATGCAGGCAATATAATCTCTTTTCTGTTCTTACTTGTGTGTATGTATCTCTGTGCATGTGTGTGGAGCTTTGCCCACTGCATTTCATGGAAAAATGCTTGTCATGATGGAAATGAGCTGTGGCTAAACACCTGCTGTTCTTGTTCTTTAGGCTATTCCAGGTTAGAGGGAAACTTTATGAGCTGCTCATCAACTGCATTCCTCCAGAAATCCTTCTGAAGGTAAAAGTGCACTTCTCGAATCATTTGTGTCTTCACCATGTTATATCTACTCCTGCTTCCTTGCAGAGGCTGCTGCATGATTTACTGAGAAAACTGGATGCAGAATTAAAGCATGAGGTCTGCCACTGGGCAGCCTACTATGTAAGTCTTCATAAATTCGACTTTAGGTTGGGCCAGCCTAATTGGAGTCGCTTTGCCTAAGTCTTCTAATTTTGTGATTGCCACCTAAAGAATATGATGCTGGGATAATGTAATAAAGATATTAAAGATATACTAGTGTTTCTTGCTTCCAAATTTTGGTAATCCTTCATTCCATCATCCATGAACAGGAACATAGGATGAGGCTTGGGCAGAAGGCCATATTCCATCTTGAAGGTATGCCTTTCTTTGTCAAAGTGTCACAAAACTAAGTCGCTTTCTTCTTTTACTTTGCTTTGGGAGCTTTTCTCTCCATGGTGGCTGGCTGAGTTTGGGGCTTGCTTGGGAGTCTTCTCTGTGATTGCATGAACGGTGTGAAAAGATGAGTAAAAATTCAACTTTCGACGCAAAAATGGAGGACTATAATCCAATTGGTGTTTTTTGCTTGTTCAGAGGGGAATGCATTGCCTTCTGATTAACACACTCTACTTTACTCTCGTGCAGCATTTATAGCCAAGTTCATGAGCATATATAAAGCTTTTCTGATTGCAACTTTTGGCTGAGGATGCTTTGGTTCAACAAGTGTAAATTGATATTGGCTTTATGGGCTTCAATTCAGAGTTTGGCAAACAATTGCCAGGATGCAGAGTCGTGATGGAGATGTTTGCAAATTTTAGTTCTCAGGAGCGCCTGCTCTCTTGTTTAAGGTCTCTTTTTTTTTTTTAATCATTTTGTCATCTTTTTGACTAGTTCAAGCTTTGTGCGGAAGTCCCTATGAAGATCTTATCTTCCTTGTCTTATTGATAAATTGTGCTTGATCGCCTTCTGGCCATCGGGAAGAGTGGCTATAGAGCCTATCCAGAAAGCTTCAATGAATGGTTTTCTAACAGCCACATTGACATTAACCGTGGTACAATGTTTGAGATTATATGCTTGGTTTCTGCAATGTCCTCGGCATAACTCTCGTCTTTAAGGAAGATTTGATGTCAGTATGGACATTTGCTGTTCCAAGATTGCTCACTGTTGATATGCATATAAAAAAAAAAAACTAGAGAGGCACACATTACGGAGTAATACAAGGCAGACTTCCATAATGGTGACCTGAGCTGGTCTCCCGTTGCATTTTGAGGCAGATTTAGCCATTTAGGGTCCATTTAGTTCAACTTTGGGAGAATGACTTTGTATTTTCCCAGTTATTTGGTGAAAGTAATAGTGTTTGGATAACTCATTTTGGTGTTTATTTTATAAAGCAACTTTGAAGTCAAAAAAGAAAAAAGAAAAAAAGAAGAAAAACAGATCTGAGCGAGTAATGGGCCTAATGGCAGAGGCAGGGGGTTGGGCGATGCCAAGGATTTGCAACCGTGATGTTTCCAACATCAGCAAGGTGAAGAGCACGTGATTACAGATCTGGCGGCTTAACACCTAAAGCCATATGGTGATTTGCAACCTTGGCAAGGTGAAAAGGCTTCACCCTCCGACTGTCCACAACCCAGGCGACGGTCGCTGAGAATGCGCAATGCCGAGGTCGCATGGCTGCGGTCGAAGGGCACATCTGGGTTGCTCGACCCTTGACCTCCTCAACCCATTGCAGCTTTAGTGGGCGGCTCGATGACACATGTGACCCTCGATCTCAACCTCGACCAGGGCCTCTCTGGCGAGGATGCGCGACGTCGAGTTTGCATAGCCGCAGTTGAAGGGAAGATCTGGGTCACTTGACCCTCAACCTCCTCAACCCATAGTAGCTCCGGCGAGCGGCTCGATGACGCGTTCAACCCTCGATCTCAACCTTAATGATAGGCGACCTGAACCACGACCTCTCCTCAATGGCGAATCAGCGAGCCCAAGGAAAAAGATGAACAATATTTTTTTAGGGCACAAGGGGAATGCACAATAATTAGTGAGGGCAATATTAAAAGGAAAAAAAGATCATTCGATCCTCAAAATAACATTTTGAAAATGCTGAAAGCTCTAGGTCCCTAATGGAGTTTCAAAAGTACTTGCCAAATGCCTCATAATTTTTTTAATCCTTTGAGAAAGCCGAACCAAATGGGACTTTAGTCGTCAAGATGCTTCTCTGCATGAACTAATGTTATTTCTGATTTGCCGTGCATACGTGGGAATACCAGTTTGTGGGAGATTAGTCGAGCAGATCACTTATTAAAAGAGAAGCGCATGAGTTGCATTTTAGCTCTTTAAAACTTGTACAACATAGCTCACAAGTCACGTAGTAAAACTTACATCTCTTATCTTTTATTCGCACGAATTTATTAATCGCAAGTAAACGGTAAAAGGACATAATTACCGAACCAACATGTATATTAATGAACATGGGGGCAGTCAGTTGCTTCCCTTCCATGGAAAAGGTTTCCTACTTCGAGATCCCTCTCTCCAAGGCTTGAATTCAAACCTTCGCTCGTCTTGTTTCAGGTATATTTTTTTCATAGCAAAAAGCACTACAGGAGTAATTCCATGTGACCTCGTCACCTACGGGTGGTCGCTTTACCCTTTCCAAAATTCAATTTGTATTTTACAATCATCTACAGGGCGACGGAGATCCTTCTCATCAAGCCATTTAAACAGATAAAAAAAGAACAACGTTGCCGAACACAATGGCATCCAAGGACGGCGAGGTACCTGGAAAGGCTCCTAATCATAATGCAAGTTCAGTGAGAACTGAGGATACAGCAATGTGAGGGAACGAAGAATACATATACTTACATTACTCAAAGAATAAGTTTATAGATATTTACATGCCTAACTTTGGTGGAACATTTGTTCCGTGATCTACTACACAAACATGACTCCTACGAGTCTCTCTACGGAAATATTGATTGAATTTCATGCATAGAATACAACAGAAAGACACACGAATTGCCCAGAGGAATTTGACCTAGCAAGCTTTATCACATACAATTATTCTACGCCCAGAAGATTTAAGCCAATGAGTCTCCAGAACTGCGGTAAATTTCCTCAGCATGATCTGCTGGCACATACACGGCATCAACCAAAGAGCTGTGAGTCCGTCCATAAAACACATACACAAGCACCCCAACTATCAGCCATACAGAGACACGAGCCCACGTGGCAGCCCTGTTGTTTCAAAGATGAAAGAGGCACATCTATACGATCAAGGTCACGAAAGGAGAAAAATGACAACACAGAGACTGCTTCTAATGAGATATTACAAATTATGCGCAACCTCGACTTTATTAGGTCGTATAATTAATACCCCAAAAAATTAAAGCTTCAATCCAATGATAAAATAATGTAGACAAGGTTGACAAAGTTCGCACTATAAGCATGTTGTGGATTAAAAGACTCACCCGAGATTAATCAGCAGATAAAGGTTGATCAGAATGCAGGTAATAGGCAAAAGAGGAACAAATGGGCAGATGAAACCTGAAATAATATCGAGTTGATGTGATCAGTACCATGCGTCAAAATTCTGTGTCCACTTGGCAACCAAACCTCAGGTATAGAGAAAATAAACGGGACTAGATTGTTACACCATCAAACCCCACTGAGGAAATGATGATGCATCTTCGTTTAACCAAAGAAATTTCAAATGAGACAAAAATGAACCCATTATCCTCCAGCCTTTATATGATATCACAGGTAAAGCAAAATTTGCAAATGCTGAAAATTATTAGTATTAAGTTGGAGGCACAACGACAATAAAATTGTGATTTTGGTATCGACTCAAATTGAACCTGAGTCATTCCCAGGTCTTCATGCTTCTGCGACAACACATATTGTCAGCAATTCGTTTTGATATCAATTAAAGTTGATTTTCCTCTTTTAATCAGATTTCACTTTCCAGTCCTTTTTACATCACACTGCACCAGAATCCAACCTGAGGAAAAGCAGTTCTTGCACAACCTACGTGCAAATAAAGGATTATGCCTGACAAGTTACCATTCAAGGTCCGACTCCACACAGATGCCATTGAGATGCAACCAAAAAGGACGAGAACATGCAGGAGAAAATAACACTTGGAAAAGAATCTAACATACTTGCTAAACAGTACTCAGATAACATACCTCCTGCATGGCCAAACTTGTGCCTCCTCTCATCTTGATCGATGCGAGTCAGCACAATGAGACCAGACAAAAGGAAAGTGCCACCAACACCACACATGGAGAAGCGAAGAAAGCTGATAAGGAAAGTGACAGAATTAAGAAGGTAATCAGATAGAGAGAAAGGAGGGGGGGAGGGAGAGAGAGGGAGGGAAGACAAGGCAGCATCTATTGTAGAAAAAGTTTGTTTTATAATTATTTATTTTTGATAAAATTTGAGCATCAAAATCTGCTGTCTTCAGTGCGTGGAGCTTTAAGTGAAGACAAATTTTTTTATCCCATTTACACCACCTGGCCTCATGGTTAAGGCCGAGCCATATATTGCTTAAACTCCTTATTTCATAATACAGATTAAGCATAAGAGAGCTCCTTTGGAATTAGAAAAAAAGTGACATCCCACAAGTGTCTGCAAGCATTTTTTCCATATACCCACCTGGGAAGTCCCAAACTTGAAGCTGCATAAGTGAGAATAAAAGCCCCAGTGCACGTGAACATTATAGTCCAGCCAGCAATTTTTCGCCTGTTCTTTTCTGTCAAGATGTCTGCATGGAGAGATGGAGCTAATGGATGAGGCTTGGGACAAAGTGGTAGAAACAAGGCATTAAAATTTTTTGTGGTTCTGAGGTAACTAAATGTCTGATAGAACCACCTTCAATGTACAATCACCCTACTTCACCTCATCATGCAAGAGTATAACATTGCATCTGAAATAGCAATACCTTGCACTTTTTCCACGAGAATAGGATAGTCAATCGATGCGTCCTTTTTGCCTAATAAAGGCTGAGTACTGTCCTTAGATGAGCCACCAGAAACTTGAGAAATGATCCCACTGCTCTCTTGTGCATCACTATAAGCATCAATTGACTCCTGAAGAGATGATGGAAGGGGCACAACGTCTGGGGGACATATCTAAGAATCAGCACAGAAATTGCTACCATGGTAAAGGCAAGAAGAGTACCCACACTGACCTGCAAAGAGAAAAGCTCATCTCAGTAGCATGTAATGCTATTTCAATTTAACCTTAGAATCTATTACCCATAAATGCAATAAAATATCTGAAAATTCAAGGATGCAGCACAGAAAAGCCAACAAATAATACAGATTGATCACAATCTTCGTTGTCTTCCTTTATTAATATCCAAACTCCAAGGTCTCATTAATCAGGCATTCTTATCTAGTTCATTCTTTGTTTCTACTTTAATTAATTATGCTTTTGTAGCATGTGATAAGTTCCATCAGTGGTCCAAGTTGGCCTTGTTTTCAGAAAGCAGCGAGTGCTATAGGTATAACAGAGAGCACCACTTTCTTTATAATGAGGCAAGGTTACCATAAATAAACTGACTAAAAGGGTAATATACAGGAAAACTCATCAGATTACAGACACCAGTAGTAATTTACATCTTCTGCTGTAAACTATGACATTGTCTCTGAATTCCTTTTTCCTTGACAGAGTACGCCAAAATCGACTTTGGCATAGGATCTTTAGAATATCACCACCATAGCTTAAGACTGAATTTATAAATTATTTTGTACATATATATCGACATTATCAAGGCAAAAGTAAATACTCAATTTTTGGCTAAACTTGAGCACACTCACCATGCCAGCCAACTGCGACACATCCATGAAGAATGCCAGTGTTGCTGACCCAATACCAGTCACGATAGTGCTCTTGATAGGAACTTGGGTGCGCTTGTTTATATCTGAAAAGAAAGCAGGCAGGAGTCCATCTCTCGCCATTGCCATGAGAATCCGAGGCTGAAAGAAAATCACAGATTTAGAAGGTTAAAGATTAGTGAAAGTAATACATAAAATGTGAAAACAACAAGCACCAGGACTTCATTAAGGGGGTATGACATAAAGTTAGCATCCAAATACAGGTAACATATTTTCCTGTTGGTGGTAATCGTATGATACAGAGATAACCAGTTACCTAAAGGAAGTATCAACTTTTTAAGCATGATACCTTTTTACCAAAACTGATACTTCTATACGAATGTACAGCTATAATATTATGATGAATGCCCAGAAGAGGGGACAATACAAAATTTGACCTTAGATACAATTTTTCTTCTATGGTCCCCAATCAAGCTATCATTAAGAATCCTGTGTTAAGGAGAAACAACAAGCAAAGCAGTTTTTGGGCAAAATGACGACTCTCCCCATCCATGCACTTGAAAAATATGAAACTGCGAACCACAAGATCCTGTCTAATGACACTCCCAATCTCAATGCATTAGTTATAGCTAAAAAAAAAAAAATGCGTCAGATGCAGAAAAAAAAAAAGAAAAGGACTTTTTTTTTTTTGGGGGGGGGGGGATTACTCTAAAAATCAATTATAGAAGAAAGTAAAGACTAGATCATATAAACCATCTTGGGAAGAATAAAAAAAGGCAATTGCAGATGAAATGCAGAAAGATTCAATCTCACATAATAACAACTTGGTAAAGTAATAGCAACAACTGGAAGCATTGGGCCACAGAAAAAGTCCAAAGCACATCATCTGTCTACCTGAGGAAGAATGGCACCCATCAGTGTAGAGCAGAGGGCAGTAACAGCTCCAGCTGTGATTATGTACCTGCAACGAAGCAAGCATAATGAACAAAATCTGGGCGCATGTCTGGCATCCCCAACAAAGGAGAAGCTGCCATAAGCACTTTGATGCAAATTATACACCTACGCTGCCCAGTGCATCCCATGGCTTGCAAATGCAGAGGAGATGGGGGTGTCAGGGTCCATTGCAAAATAAGGTACAAGACCCACAACCACTACAGATACCATCATGTATAGCGCACAACATATTGATAATGCAGCAGCTATACCCAGAGGCAAATCACGTTGTGGGTTCTTCACCTGTCACAAAAGTAACATAAGATGACTAAAGTTTGGACCTGAAAGGCACAAGAATAAAACAAAAGGCAGAATTCCATGAGAGGGCAAAAAGATAGAGCAGCGAAGATCTGTACCTCTTCAGCTGTGCTGGCAACTGAGTCAAAACCAATATATGCAAAGAATACGGTTGCAGAGCCCGCAAGCATCCCGTCAACCCCAAAGGGGAAGTATCTGTAGAAACATTAATTACACGCAGGAACTTACTTTGCAAGATGTCTATAAGGGAATATAAAGGAAGTGTTTTAGTACCCAGTAGGAAGTTCATAACCAGGCCACCCAGTCTTGAAACCTAGATAAATACCAGCTGATATGACAAAAATCATAGCGCACACATTAGCTGTTGTGACGATACCTTGAGCCAGCGTACTCTGCAAGAATACGTTCAGTCAATGATAACTCATAGAGGCATTATGGCATAAAAATAATCTGAAAGAGGGATTACCTCCTTTATTCCCACACATAACAGCCCAGTAACAATGATTACTAGAACTGCAGCACATGGATCTACCACTATATCAAGCCCAGGGATGTACTGCCGAGCTAAAAATGCAGGAAGACTGTCCACTCCTCCAAAGAGCAGAGCCTAGAAAAAGTCAATCTTAAAGTCAAATGTAAAAGCACTGATATTTAAAAAATAATAATTCAACAAATCTTTCCTTATGGAAGTGCTCAGCAGTTAGCAAAATACAATGCTGGCGTGTATTAAAATTCATCAAGATACCAAACCCACAAAATCTTACTCAGCAGAAAAGCAGTCTAAACTATGAACTAAAAAGGACACAATGCTACCCATTCTGAACTTGCTAGGAAATCTTGAAAAACTTATTGATTTATGACAAAATACTGACCAGGTTAGGAGATATGCCACGAGCTACGGCGGAGCCACCAATTGTGTATTCCAGTAGCAGTGCCCAACCAATCAGCCAAGCAACACTGTCAAGCAAAGGGCCATGTCGTGATTATGGTTTGAAAAAATAACAGAACTCTCAAAAAGGTGGACGCAAGTCTAGTTGTCTATTTCAATTTCAACCAACATAGTCAAAGCCAACTCATACAAACGCAAGCAGTCGAGATTAAAAGCACAAAATGTTGATCATCATAATTCAGAAAAGATGAAAAGAGAAATCACTAATCAAGCACAGCCTCAATTACAGATTGTCCCCGACCTGAATAATTCTTATAAAAGCTCTACAAAGTATTACCCTTCTCCAACACATATGTATGAATAATGATAAGCACTCCCAGCAGAGGGACAACGGCTTGCGAGCTCCGCATAACAGAAGGCTGAAAGAGCTGCTGCAATTCCAGCTATCAGAAATGAGAAGGCGAGAGCCGGTCCAGAATGCTCTCTAGCAACGGTCCCAACGAGGATGTAAACTCCAGCTCCAATAGTAGATCCAACCCCTTACCAAACCATAAAGCCCGAAGTAAGCCACTGTGACTTTCGATAATAAATACAAATGAAGCTAAAGGAATTGGCCAAAACAATTATCTAAGAGGTGTCGTCATGTGCGGGGAAAAGACACGCTCAATGCTAAGTTCAGCGACTGCTAAACCGAAACAAGAACCGAGCACCAGCAATTAAATCCTTCGTAGCAAATCAAGAACCACCGGGCCTTCCAATCATAAAACGAATAACAAAAAGTAAATCGGTCCAAGAAGAAGAAATCTGAAGAGCAAATTAACTTCAAGCTCAAAAAGCACCATGAAAATGAACTCCAAAAACTCCATCACGAGGGGAGGGAGTGCCAGTTTCAGTTTCTGGAAGAAGCAGGGGATGCCGAGTTTGATCAGCATAATCTCATCAAAAACGAAGCTTTGGAGTTCCAACAGCCAATAGGAACACATAACACGCGTTAACAAACAATTTCTTCATCATCAACCGCGCAAAACGGGCCAAAAAACCAAACCACAGCTCCGCTCGCACCAACAAAACGAAAACCCAACAATAAAGGTGAGGACTTCAGCTTAATTCATCATTTACCAATGGCGATGAGGTGAAGAATCGACAACTCCTTGGCCAATTGATGATGCCCGCCTCCACCGGACCTGGAGCGAGCCGAATCGACCTGCTTCCTCCTCACCAAGCCCTTCGCCCAACCCCCCGACGGCGATCCGCACCCACCCATCTTTTGGGAACCGCCCAGAATACCCATCAAACCGAAAATCCAAATGAATTCTCAATCACCTTCACGACAGGGCGATGAATCGAAGCTCTTATAGACCCCGAATTCAATCAAAAAAAATAACAACACCAACCCCGTCCCCACCCTCGGCGTAATCTTCAGAAACGCGTCAAAGCGGACGTCGCCCGAATTCGACGACGAGACGAGCTACGGGACGGAGGCGCCCGCGTTCCCCTGCGAAGCGCGCGACGAATTTTCGGCGCCCGAAGAGACCGATGGCTTCGAGAGGGGAAAGCGGGCGGATGGATTGCGAAGGACAGAGTGAACAGAGGAGGGAGCTGCTTCTCTTTTTAAGGTCTCTCTCTGTCTTGGACGAGACGTGAGATGGGAGGGGACATGTCCGTTGCCAACGCCAATTATTCGCGCGCGGGTCGTGCTGCCCGGCGGGCCGGGTCGGGGCTGCCCGCGAATTCATTGATGTCGGGAGAATCGAGTTCCCCCCCCCCGCCCCCCTCCCCCCCGGGGATCGGCGGCCAGGGCGGCAGGAATCGGGAATCGGTGTCCAGGATTCTGTCGGGGCCCACAAGCTCTTCTGTGAACACTAGGGTGTGCGCTCGGAACCGAACTGGAACCGGATTATTAAGGAAATTGATTCCCGATTTCAATTTATGGAAATCGATGGATACCAGTTCAGTTTCCGATTTTATGGATGGATCAGTCCACCTGCCCACCTGGACCGGTTTTATTATAATATAATATTAATTTTTAATATTTTAAAAAATTCGAAATTAGCAAATCTAAAATTTAGGGCTCCAATGATTATCTTGTCTCGATTCACTACTCTTCTACTTTATCTGGTCTCTCCTAGTTCAAAATCTCCCAAGCTCCCTCTTCCTCTCTAATTCACCTTCAAATCTACTCATCTCCTTTCGAGTTCTAGTCCGAAATCATCGAAATAGTGAGTTGATTTTCTTTCCCCACCTTGAACTTGAACTCTCTCTCCATATCGTCGCCACCTCTGCATTCATCGTCGCTATTTTCCCCTTCGCTGTTAGGCTCATCTCACTTCTACCTTCCCTCTTCCTCCTCCCCTTTCTCAGGCCTCCCCCCATCTTCCTCATTTTCGGGACAGGGGCGAACTCCAGATCTAAGAATGGCTTATCGTCCACGTTGTCCTCCTCATTGTTGGTCTCGAGGGAGGAGCGGGAGACGGCGGAGGTGGTGACGAAGATGGTGATGGTGGTCTGGACGGAAGTGGTGCGCGAGGGTCGCGACTACTGCTGTCGCGGCGCTAGTACTTTAGTACAATAAAGCTACCATGGTCGGGAGAGTCAGAATAAGTAGATGTGAGGGAGAAAAGGGGAAGGCACGGAGGTTGGACCGGTTTTTATGGATCCATCCAAAAATCGAACCAGACCGGCAGTTCCAGTTCCCGGTTCTAGATCGGGAACCACCCACCCAGACCATACACACCCCTAGTGAACACATTCCTCATGCTATCGTTTATCTCATGAAAATAGGGAAAATCTCAAATAAGAACCAAAGTGAGCATATTTTCTCAAATAAGGATCCAAAATGATCGTTGTCCCAAATAAGGACCCAAAGTGACCGTTGTCCTTTTAATGCAGGCTGGAATGAGAAATATTGATATAGAGTTTGACCACATTATCAAGTACCCATCATGTTGAAATGAACCCGAGTGATGCAGGCTTTCAGGACCGTTATGTTGTTCAGGAGATTATTAAAGAAATGGCCAAAAACAGACCAATAGACACGAAAGGGAAAAAGGGATTCAAAGGTGATATTGCTTTACCAAATCTTAGTATTTCTCATCTCTTGGCACTTCCTATATGATATTATCCGCAATCCTGTTAATCTAAGGTGAGCCTTACGATAGCTCATTGCACTCCAGAATTTTGTTCGGCTTCTAAGAGCAATATATGCCATATAAGCTGTGTATAACTTGATGACCAAGAGAAGTTTTGCCTAAATAGAAGATGATATATGGAATTCTCATTTGTTGCAATTGACATCTAAGGCTGTTACATTGATATTGATTGTGAGTAAGGGGCTTTTAATCATGTTGTTTGTCTTTGATGAGTTTATTGGCTTCTTAAAGGAGCTGAAAAAAGAGACTTTTCAGTTCCAATCTAGGAATGAGTGGTTTAATGATGTCTGGCATTATTCGAGTGTTTTGAGTTGAACAACATAAAATTGACTATATAAAATTTAGTTTGATCGAAATATAAAGCAAACATAACTTTCAAGAAGTTTTTCTCTGATGGATTATGTGGAATTCTCGAAGTCTCTGGTATTTTTGAGTATTATATGGGACATAGTGTTTTCCTCTATTGGCACGACTTGATATCTTTCTTAAAAATGCCTGTACTTGCTGAAACTTATGGAATTCTAGTTCCAATATTTGTTCCCTTGGGTATAATCATATATTTGATGACCTTGTTCTTTTTGGAGATCAACATGCTCTATAAGGATGAACTGAAACCTAAATTATAAGATATAATTTTTTATCATGTGGCAGTTCTGGTGCTTAATGAGGTTGACAAACTCTCAAGAGAAGCTCAACATTCTCTAAGGAGGACGATGGAGAAGTATAGTGCATCATGCCGACTGATCCTTTGCTGCAACAGCTCATCAAAAGTTACTGAAGCCATTCGTTCTCGCTGTCTGAATATACGAATAAATGCACCACGTGAAGATCAGGTTAGGGGCTTTTTTAGTGCTTTTAGTATGCAGATAATTATTTTTGTTCAGCGGTACAAAAGATCAGTGGATAGAGTCGGTGTCTTCGTATTTAATATGGAGTCCTTTCTGAAAGAGGGAACTGTTATAGACCCTGTGACATGGATGTGGATCCTATCAGGATCTGTTCTTTTTCTTTGGGTTGGCAACTAATAGGTTGGGTTAATCCTTTTATATCAAACATCAGATGGTAGGATTGAATCATATGCTGGCAGGTGATTGAGACTTTTAGTCACTGCCTGTCCATTTTCTTCTCGTGCATCCTGCATTCGTACCATACGCTTCTTTTTGCACATGATGTGATTCTCTACTTAACAAAATCACAGAGTATAATGCATCAGAACATCTTCTGTTGTGACGATAGAGGAACGCTCATACTAAAAGCGCATGGATGATAGACTATTGTTCTTGAGGAGGTTTTTCATAATGCGCTGACATTTGTAGTTTAGGTTGCACACTTCTATCTTGTGGGGCCATATTTCGAGTTGAGAATGCTGGTAGCATTGCATCACTTCTAGGTTTATTTTTCTCTTCCAACTTACTGCATACATCATTGGTTCTGCTTATATACTGCCCATCTGAAAGATTGCAGATTTTTCAAGTGAGATTGTCTGCAGCTACATTATCTGCTTGATTGTTGTGCGGACATTGTCAATTTATGGACTCTTATATATTCAAATTTTCTGTCAGATTGTTAAGGTATTAGAATTTATTGCGAAGAAGGAAAATCTGCAACTTCCTGCTGGATTTGCTGCTCACATTGCAGAAAAATCAAATCGCAGTTTAAGAAGAGCGATACTTTCCTTTGAGACTTGTCGAGTACAGCAGTAAGATCTTAGGACTGTTGTTCAATTGCAGTGCCTTGGAGTTTATTCTGGTTCATCTATTCATGCTTGATTTTTTTGGCCATATTGGAGCAACACTAACTGATAGTTCTTTCTGTTGTAACAATGGATTTAGGTACCCTTTCACCATAAACCAAGCGATATCTCCGATGGATTGGGAGGAGTACGTTTCTTTGATAGTATCTGACATTATGAAGGAACAGAGCCCAAAAAGGTTAAAAGTGTTTGGCATTCTACTTTTACAAGGTTTTTCTTGTGTTGCTCGAAGTCAACCTTTAGCATTCCTCAGTGTTTTATCTTTCAAATGCCTCTGTTCAATATAGCAAATTGAAAAGAATCTCTCTTGTGTATGTAGTGATCTGATGTTAGTTGTTAATTTTAAGAATTCCTTAACTTATATAACGAGTAAAACGTCCAGAAGTCTTTGGATAACTTTGGGTGCATATGCTGCGCTGCATCAGGACTTAGAATATCATTTCATGATGCAGATAATATAATCTCTTTTCTGTTCTTACTTGTGTGTTTGTATCTCTGTGCATGTGTGTGGAGCTTTGCCCACTGCATTTCATGGAAAAATGCTTGTCATGATGGAAATGAGCTGTGGCTAAACACCTGCTGATCTTATTTTTTACGCTATTCCAGGTTAGAGGGAAACTTTATGAGTTGCTCATCAAGTGCATTCCTCCAGAAATCCTTCTGAAGGTAAAAGTGCACTTCTCGAATCATTTGTGTCTTCACCATGTTATATCTACTCCTGCTTCCTTGCAGAGGCTGCTGCATGATTTACTGAGAAAACTGGATGCAGAATTAAAGCATGAGGTCTGCCACTGGGCAGCCTACTATGTAAGTCTTCATAAATTCGACTTTATGTTGGGCCAGCCTAATTGGAGTCGCTTTGCCTAAGTCTTCTAATTTTGTGATTGCCACCTAAAGAATATGATGCTGGGATAATGTAATAAAGATATTAAAGATATACTAGTGTTTCTTGCTTCCAAATTTTGGTAATCCTTCATTCCATCATCCATGAACAGGAACATAGGATGAGGCTCGGGCAGAAGGCCATATTCCATCTTGAAGGTATGCCTTTCTTTGTCAAAGTATCACAAAACTAAGTCGCTTTCTTCTTTTACTTTGCTTTGGGAGCTTTTCTCTCCATGGTGGCTGGCTGAGTTTGGGGCTTGCTTGGGAGTCTTCTCTGTGATTGCATGAACGGCATGAAAAGATGAGTAAAAATTCAAATTTCGACGCAAAAATGGAGGACTATAATCCAATTGGTGTTTTTTGCTTGTTTAGAGGGGAATGCATTGCCTTCTGATTAACACACTCTACTTTACTCTCGTGCAGCATTTATAGCCAAGTTCATGAGCATATATAAAGCTTTTCTGATTGCAACTTTTGGCTGAGGATGCTTGGGTTCTGCAACAGTGGATTCTGCTATTGAACAGAGGGGAGACAAGTGTAAATTGATTTTGCCTTTATGGGCTTCAATTCAGAGTTTGGCAATCAATTGCCTGGATGCAGAGTCGTGATGAAGATGTTTGCAAATTTTAGTTCTCAGGAGCGCCTGCTCTCTTGTTTAAGGTCTCTCTTTTTCTTATCATTTTGTCATCTTTTTGACTAGTTCAAGCTTTGTGCGGAAATCCCTATGAACATCTTATCTTCCTTGTCTTATTGATAAATTGTGCTTGATCGCCTTCAGGCCATCGGGAAGAGTGGTTATAGAGCCTATCCAGAAAGCTTCAATGAATGGTTTTCTAACTGCCACATTGACATTAAGCGTGGTACAATGTTGAGATTATGTGCTTGGTTTCTGCCATGTCCTCGGCATCACTCTCGTCTTTAAGGAAGATTTGATGTGAGTACGGACATTTGCTGTTCAAAGATTGCTCGCTGTTGATATACATAGATACATGTAATAAAAGTAGAAAGGCACACATTACGGAGTAAGACAAGTCAGGCTTCCATAATCATGACCTGAGCTGGTCTCCCGTTGCATTTTGAGGCAGATTTAGCGGTTTAGGGCCCATTTAGTTTAACTTTGGGAGAATAGCTTTATATTTTCCTAAGTATCTTTGAACAAAAAGGTTATTTGATGAAAGTATTAGTGTTTGGATAACTCACTTCAGTGTTTTTTTTTTTTTTTATTGTTTCTACTCTATTCTTATTCTAACGCTTACTTTCAGACTTTTGCTTTACCTCTTTGCAAGGCGTGAAATTCGAAACCTACCACTGAAACTACAATGTTTCCACCCAACCGTCTGAAAATGTGGGGATTCGAACACAAATCTCCCCTTTCCAAAAGTTGGAAGGTGGCCACCACAGCAAAACTAATGATTACTTCGGTGTTTATTTTATAAAGCAACTTTGAAGTCAAAAAGAGAAAAAAAAAAAAAAAAACAGATCAAAGAAAGCCGAACCAAACGAGACTTCAACATTCCCAATGCTGGCAAATGCTGGCATTTTGCTGATGGAGTTTCAAAAGTACTTGCCAAATGCCTCATATTTTTCCCAATCCCTTGAGAAAGCCGAACCAAACGAGACTTTAGTCGTCAAGCTACTTCTCTGCATGACCTAATGTTGTTTCTGATTTGTGGTGCATACGTGGGAATACCAGTTTGACTACTGGGAGATTAGTCGAGCATATCACTTGTTTAAAGAGAAGCGCATGAGTTGCATTTTAGCTCTTTAAAACTCGTACGACATAGCTCACAAGTCACATAGTAAAACTTACATCTCTTATCTTTTATTCGCACGAAGTTATTGATCGCAATTAAACGGTAAAAGGACATAATTACCGGACCAACATGTATATTAATGAACATGGGGGCAGTCAGTTGCTTCCCTTCCATGGAAAAGGTTTCCTACTTCGAGATCCCTCTCTCCAAGGCTTGAATTCAAACCTTCGCTCGTCTTGTTTCAGGTATATTTTTTTCATAGCAAAAAGCACTACAGGAGTAATTCCATGTGACCTCGTCAAGCCATTTAATTTGTAATTTACAATCATCTACAGGGCAACGGAGATCCTTCTCATCAAGCCATTTAAACAGATGAAAAAAGAACAACGTTGCCGAACACAATAGCATCCAAGGACGGCGAGGTACCTGGAAAGGCTCCTAATCATAATGCAAGTTCAGTGAGAATGAGGATACAGCAATGTGAGGGAACGAAGAAAACATATACTTACATTACTCAGAGAGTAAGTTTATAGATATTTACATGCCTAAGTTTCGTGGAACATTTGTTCCGTGATCTACTACACAAACATGACTCCTACGAGTCTCTCTACAGAAATATTGATTGAATTTCATGCATAGAATACAACAGAAAGACACACGAATTGCCCAGAGGAATTTGACCTAGCAAGCTTTATCACATACAATTATTCTACGCCCAGAAGATTTAAGCCAATGAGTCTCCAGAACTGCGGTAAATTTCCTCAGCATGATCTGCTGGCACATACACGGCATCAAGCAAAGAGCTGTGAGTCCGTCCATAGAACACATACACGAGCACCCCAACTATCAGCCATACAGAGACACGAGCCCACGTGGCAGCCCTGTTGTTTCAAAGATGAAGAGGCACATCTATACGATCAAGGTCACGAAAGGAGAAAAATGACAACACAGAGACTGCTTCTAATGAGATATTACAAATTATGCACAACCTCGACTTTCTTAGGTCGTCTAATTAATACCCCAAAAAATTAAAGCTTCAATCCAATGGTAAAATAATGTAGACAAGGTTGACAAAGTTCGCACTATAAGCATGTTGTGGATTAAAAGACTCACCCGAGATTAATCAGCAGATAAAGGTTGATCAGAATGCAAGTAATAGGCAAAAGAGGAACAAACGGGCAGATGAAACCTGAAATAATATCGAGTTAATGTGATCAGTACCATGCTTCAAAATTCTGTGTCCACTTAGCAACCAAACCTCAGGTATAGAGAAAATAGACGGGACTAGATTGTGACACCATCGAACGCCACTGAGGAAATGATGATGCATCTTTGTTTAACCAAAGAAATTTCAAATGAGACAAAAATGAACCCATTATCCTCCAGCTTTTAATTATAAGATATCACAGGTAAAGCAAAATTTGCAAATGCTGAAAATTATTAGTATTGTGAATTTGGTATCGACTCAAGTTGAACCTGAGTCATTCCCTTCATACTTCTGCGACAACACATATTGTCAGCAATTCGAGTTGATATCAATTAAAGTTGATTTTCCTCTTTTGATCAGATTTCACTTTCCAGTCCTTTTTACATCACACTGCACGAGAATCCAACCTAAGGAAAAGCAGTTCTTACACAACCTACATGTAAATAAAGGATTATGCCTGACAAGTTACCATTCAAGTTTCTACTCCACACGGATGCCATTGAGATGCAACCAAAAAGGACGAGAACATGCAGGAGAAAACAACACCTGGAAAAGTATCTAACATACTTGCTAAACTGTACTCAGCACGACAGATAACATACCTCCTGCATGGCCAAACTTGTGCCTCCTCTCATCTTGATCGATGCAAGTCAGCACAATGAGACCAGCCAAAAGGAAAGTGCCACCAACACCACACATGGAGAAGCGAAGAAAGCTGAGAAGGAAAGTGACGGAATTAAGAAGGTAATCAGATAGAGGGAGGGGGGGGGGGGGGGGCAGAGAGAGAGAGAGAGAGAGAGAGGCAGCATCTATATATTGTAGAAAAAGTTTGTTTTATAATTTTTTCTTTTTGATAAAATTTGAGCATCAAAATCTGCTGTCTTCAGTGCATGGAGCTTTAAGTGAAGACAAATTTTTTTATCCCATTTACACCACCTGGCCTCACGGTTAAGGCTGAGCCATATATTGCTTACACTCCTTATTTCATAATACAGATTAAGCATAAGAGAGCTCCTTTGGAATTAGAAAAAAAGTGACATCCCACAAGTGTCTGCAAGCATTTTTTCCATATACCCACCTGGGAAGTCCCAAACTTGAAGCTGCATAAGTGAGAATAAAAGCCCCAATGCACGTGAACATTATAGTCCAGCCAGCAATTTTTCGCCTGTTCTTTTCTGTCAAGATGTCTGCATGGAGAGATGGAGCTAATGGATGAGGCTTGGGACAAAGTGGCAGAAACAAGGCATTAAAATTTTTTGTGGTTCTGAGGTAACTAAATGTCTGATAGAACCACCTTCAATGTACAATCACCCTACTTCACCTCATCATGCAAGAGTATAACATTGCATCTGAAATAACAATACCTTGCACTTTTTCCACAAGAATAGGATAGTCAATCGATGCGTCCTTTTTGCCTAATAAAGGCTGAGTACTGTCCTTAGATGAGCCACCAGAAACTTGAGAAATGATCCCACTGCTCTCTTGTGCATCACTATAAGCATCAATTGACTCCTGAAGAGATGATGGAAGGGGCACCACGTCTGGGGGGACATATCTAAGAATCAGCACAGAAATTGCTACCATGGTAAAGGCAAGAAGAGTACCCACACTGACCTGCAAAGAGAAAAGCTCATCTCAGTAGCATGCAATGCTACTTCAATTTAACCTCAGAATCTATTACCCATAAATGCAATACAATATCTGAAATTTCAAGGATGCGGCACAGAAAAGCCAACAAATAATACAGATTGATCACGATCTTCGTTGTCTTCCTTTATTAATATCCAAACTCGAAAGTCTCATTAATCAGGCATTCTTATCTAGTTCATTCTTTGTTTCTACTTTAATTAATTATGCTTTTGTAGCATGTGATAAGTTCCATCAGTGGTCCAAGTTGGCCTTGTTTTCAGAAAGCAGCGAGTGCTATAGGTATAACAGAGAGCACCACTTTCTTTATAATGAGGCAAGGTTACCATAAATAAACTGACTAAAAGGGTAATATACAGGAAAACTCATCAGATTACAGACACCAGTAGTAATTAACATCTTCTGCTGTAAACTATGACATTGTCTCTGAATTCCTTTTTCCTCAACAGAGTACGCCAAAATCGACTTTGGCATAGGATCTTTAGAATTCACCACCATAGCTTAAGACTGAATTCATAAATTATTATGTACATATATATCAACATTATCAAGGCAAAAGTAAATACTCAATTTTTGGCTAAACTCGAGCACACTCACCATGCCAGCCAACTGCGACACGTCCATGAAGAATGCCAGTATTGCTGACCCAATACCAGTCACGATAGTGCTCTTGATAGGAACTTGGGTGCGCTTGTTTATATCTGAAAAGAAAGCAGGCAGGAGTCCATCTCTCGCCATTGCCATGAGAATCCGAGGCTGAAAGAAAATCACAGATTTAGAAGGTTAAAGATTAGTGAAAGTAATACATAAAATGTGAAAACAACAAGCACCAGGACTTCATTAAGCGGGTATGACATAAAGTTAGCATCCAAATACAGGTAACATATTTTCCTGTTGGTGGTAATCGTATGATACAGAGATAACCAGTTGCCTAAAGGAAGTATCAACTTTTTAAGCATGATACCTTTTTACCAAAACTGATACTTCTATACGAATCTACAGCTATAAGATTATGATGAATGCCCAGAAGAGGGGACAATTCAAAATTTAGCCTTAGACACAATTTTTCTTCTATGGTTTAAAAATATTTCATACCCACAATCAAGCTATCATTAAGAATCCTGTGTTAAGGAGAAACAACAAGCAAAGCAGTTTTTGGGCAAAATGACAACTCTCCCCATCCATGCACTTAAAAAATAAGAAACTGGGAACCACAAGATCCTGTCTAATGACACTCCCAATCTCAATGCATTAGTTATAGCTAAAAAAAATGCATCAGATGCGGAAAAAAAAGAAAAGGATTTTTTTTTTTTTTTTTGGGATTACTCCAAAAAATCAATTATAGAAAAAGTAAAGAGTAGATCTTATAAACCATCTTGGGAAGATTAAAAAAAGGCAATTGCAGATGAAATGTGGAAAGATTCGATCTCACATAATAACAACTTGGTAAAGTAATAGCAACAACTGGAAGCATTGGGTCCAAAGCACATCATCTGTCTACCTGAGGAAGAAGGGAGCCCATCAGCGTAGAGCAGAGGGCAGTAACAGCTCCAGCTGTGATTATGTACCTGCAACAAAGGAAGCAAGCATCATGAACAAAAATCTGGGCGCACGTCTGGCATCCCCAACAAAGGAGAAGCTGCCATAAGCACTTTGATGCAAATTATACACCTACGCTGCCCAATGCATCCCATGGCTTGCAAATGCAGAGGAAATGGGGGTGTCAGGGTCCATTGCAAAATAAGGTACAAGACCCACAACCACTACAGATACCATCATGTATAGTGCACAACATATTGATAATGCAGCAGCTATACCCAGAGGCAAATCACGTTGTGGGTTCTTCACCTGTCACAAAAGTAACATAAGATGACTAAATTTTGGACCTGAAAGGGACGAGAATAAAACAAAAGGCAGAATTCCATGAGAGGGCGAAAAGATAGAGCAGCGAAGATCTGTACCTCTTCAGCTGTGCTGGCAACTGAGTCAAAACCAATATATGCAAAGAATACGGTTGCAGAGCCCGCAAGCATCCCGTCAACCCCAAAGGGGAAGTATCTGTAGAAACACTAATTACATGCAGGAACTTACTTTGCAAGATGTCTATAAGGGAATAAAGGAAGTGTTTTAGTACCCAGTAGGAAGTTCATAACCAGGCCACCCAGTCTTGAAACCTAGATAAATGCCAGCTGATATGACAAAAATCATAGCGCACACATTAGCTGTTGTGACGATACCTTGAGCCAGCGTACTCTGCAAGAATACGTTCAGTCAATAATAGCTCATAAAGGCATTTTGGCATAAAAATAATCTGAAAAGAGGGATTACCTCCTTTATTCCCACACATAACAGCCCAGTAACAATGATTACTAGAACTGCAGCACATGGATCTACCACTATATCAAGCCCAGGGATGTACTGCCGAGCTAAAAATGCAGGAAGACTGTCCGCTCCTCCAAAGAGCAGAGCCTAGAAAAAGTCAATCTTAAAGTCAAATGTAAAAGCACTGATATTTAAAAAATAATAATCCAACAAATCTTTCCTTATGGAAGTACTCAGCAGTTAGCAAAAACAATGCTGGCATGTATTAAAATCCATCAAGATACCAAAGTCACAAAATCTTACTCAGCAGAAGAGCAGTCTAAACTATGAACTAAAAAGGACACAATGCTACCCAATCTGAAGTTGCTAGGAAATCTTGAAAAACTTATTGATTTATGACAAAATACTGACCAGGTTAGGAGATATGCCACGAGCTACGGCGGAGCCACCAATTGTGTATTCCAGTATCAGTGCCCAACCAATCAGCCAAGCAACACTGTCAAGCAAAGGGCCATGTCATGATTATGGTTTGAAAAATAACAGAACTCTCAAAAAGGTGGACGCAAGTCTAGTTGTCTATTTCAATTTCAACCAACATAGTTGAAGCCAACTCATACAAACGCAAGCAGTCGAGATTAAAAGCACAAAATGTTGATTATCATATTTCAGAAAAGATGAAAAGAGAAATCACTAATCAAGCACAGCCTCAATTACAGATTGTCCCCGACCTGAATAATTCTTATAAAAGCTCTACAAAGTATTACCCTTCTCCAACACATATGTATGAATAATGATAAGCACTCCCAGCAGAGGGACAACGGCTTGCGAGCTCCGCATAACAGAAGGCTGAAAGAGCTGCTGCAATTCCAGCTATTAGAAATGAGAAGGCGAGAGCCGGTCCAGAATGCTCTCTAGCAACGGTCCCAACGAGGATGTAAACTCCAGCTCCAATAGTAGATCCAACCCCTTACCAAACCATAAAGCCCAAAGTAAGCCACTGTGACTTCCGATAATAAATAGGAATGAAGCTAAAGGAATTGGCCAAAACAATTATCTAAGAGGTGTCGTCATGTGCGGGGAAAAGACACACTCAATGCTAAGTTCAGCGACTGCTAAACCGAAACAAGAACCGAGCACCAGCAATTAAATCCTTCCTAGCAAATCAAGAACCACCGGGCCTTCCAATCATAAAACGAATAACAAAAAGTAAATCGGTCCAAGAAGAAGAAATCTGAAGAGCAAATTAACTTCAAGCTCAAAAAGCACCATGAAAATGAACTCCAAAAACTCCATCACGAGGGGAGGGAGTGCCAGTTTCAGTTTCTGGAAGAAGCAGGGGATGCCGAGTTTGATCAGCATAATCTCATCAAAAACAAAGCTTTTGAGTTCCAACAGCCAATAGGAACACATAACACGCGTTAAAACAATTTCTTCATCATCAACCGCGCAAAACGGGCCAAAAAACCAAACCACAGCTCCGCTCGCACCAACAAAACGAAAACCCAACAATAAAGGTGAGGACTTCAGCTTAATTCATCATTTACCAATGGCGATGAGGTGAAGAATCGACAACTCCTTGGCCAATTGATGATGCCCGCCTCCACCGGACCTGGAGCGAGCCGAATCGACCTGCTTCCTCCTCACCAAGCCCTTCGCCCAACCCCCCGACGGCGATCCGCAACCACCCATCTTTTCGGGAACCGCCCAGAATACCCATCAAACCGAGAATCCAAATGAATTCCCAATCCCCTTCACGACAGGGCGACGAATCGAAGCTCTTATAGACCCCGAATTCAACCACAACAGCCAAAAAAAAAATATCAACACCAACCCCGTCCCCACCCTCGGCGTAATCTTCAGAAACGCGTCAAAGCGGACGTCGCCCGAATTCGATCGCGAGACGAGCTACGGGACGGAGGCGCCCGCGTTCCCCTGCGAAGCGCGCGACGAATTTTCGGCGCCCGAAGAGACCGATGGCTTCAAGAGGGGAAAGCGGGCTGATGGATTGCGAAGGACAGAGCGAACAGAAGAGGGAGCTGCTTCTCTTTTTAAGGTCTCTGTCTTCGACGTGACGCGAGATGGTAGGGGACATACATGTCCGTGGCCAACGCACAATTATTCGCGCGGGGGTCGTCCTGCCCGCGCTGCCCGGCGGGCCCCGTCGGGGCTGCCCGCGAATTCAGTGATGTCAGGAGAATCGAGTTCCCCCCCCCCCCTGATCCGATCCGATCGGCGGCCAGGGTGACAGGAATCAGCGTCCAGGATTCCGTCGGGGCCCACACGCTCCTTTTTCTGTGAACACATTTCCCATGCTATCGTTTATCTCACGAAGATATGATACTTTAAAAAAATATATTTTAAAAAAAAATTGTTTATACCACTTAAAATGATTGACTAAATAAAAAAAATATTCACCATCCATCATAATTTATATTTAAATATTTCCGTAAACAACAAAAGTATTTTTGATTCATCTATTTCCATAAATGATATAAGTGATCATTGAACACGACTTAAGTAGTCTCGTCTCTTTTTTTTTAGTTTAAGATTAGATGAAGAATGAAGATAGTTTGCTAAGCATATTATATTTGAAACTCAATTTTAAAATATAAATTGATAAAATAATAAGGACGATTTGAAACTTTAGGATATGTTTGAGTTGGATATTTATCAACAAAGTTCTTTTGATCATGTTATGTAATAATTGCATAAATTTGTATGCTTGAAGAGCGCAATAAAACTAAGACACAAGACCTTTAATTCATATTGTACTATTATTATAATAGTATTTTTTTTTTTTTCATTTTTTGGATCAGCTCACTTGAAATATTATTTGTTTTGTTTCGTATCATACCAAAACTCCACGAAATCC
Source organism: Eucalyptus microcorys (assembly GCA_014182515.1). Taxonomy (NCBI): domain Eukaryota; kingdom Viridiplantae; phylum Streptophyta; class Magnoliopsida; order Myrtales; family Myrtaceae; genus Eucalyptus; species Eucalyptus microcorys. The sequence continues at coordinate 28,718,482 of CM024562.1, read as the reverse complement.
CTAATAGACTTATAGGAGGTTACTTGAGGCTACTATTCTGGTGAGGCATGTCAATTTAATATCTCCTAGCTACATGATAAAGCACAATTCATATATGATCAATGTGTCTTCCTACTGATAAATTATCGTGAAAATAAATTTGCTAATTAGATAATTTGTAACACTTCACCTTATATCTTAGCATGACATTCGCCCTACTTGTGCCAGAGAGATGACATAGAGGTTTTTTTACCTTGATTGTGTCACACCATTTGATACGTCATGTCTTTAAGGCCTTCAAGGACATATTGATCTAGTCTCAATGGCCTTTATTGCCTCCACTGCGACCGATTGATTAAAAGCTCAAGAAATGACTGGGCAGCCATAACATAATCACAAAAAATTCAAGAAAAGTACTAAAAAGTCTTTAACTTATTAGGTTTGTCCCAATTTAGTTTTAACTTTCAATTGTGCCTCACAAATGAGATGTTAATTATATTCTAACTAAAGGTCTATTCCAAATAAATTATTTTCCGACACTTCTAGTGTGTTTGGTTGATGAAGAACTAAACTATCTACATAAAATGTTTTCCATTATTAAAAACAACAAGCTCGAATCGGGAAGAAAACCACTATCCCTTATGGTAATAAGGAAAACATTTCCTCTAAACCCTAAGATAAATGAAAACTAATCATTTTTTAAATGATTTTTATAAAAAAAAAAAATGTTCTCATTTATCACGAATTTTTCAGCTAAACGAACGCATTCTAATTCGATCATCAATAGGGTGGGCGAGCGATGATTTAGATTTTGACTTTATACGATAAGTGCTAGTGTTTGCAAAGATTGAAAAGAATGGCACCCTGCCTGCGTAATCTCTCGCTTTTTTTCATCCAATTAATTAATTAATTAAAGCCCGCAGCCTGTGGTGGAATCAAATCAATTTGCGGGCAATAAGACTGCTCGTGATTAATGCCGGGGCGGTGCCGGAAAACGATTTAAATGTTTTTTATAATTCTACACGACTCTTCGAACATTGTAAAGGCTAGGGATAACAAATTAAAATTAAAAAAAGTTTTTTTTAACAGGAACGCCCTAATAAGTATTCGAAGGAGCCTTGATAAGCACTTAAAAGATATGAAGAAAAGAAAACCCTAAGACCATTATGTCCATTACGGACTAAAGAGGGCACACCCCTAATCATGATTTCATAAAATAATCGATTAATTAGTTACTATCCTACAAAACCACCATCATATTTGCCATTTGAGGGGTCCGACTCAAAAGGCCCTCTTCAAATACCACACGTTTAAACATGTGAATCGCGTTTGTCCACGCCTTAACATCATCGCTTTAAAAAAGCACGAAGAGCAATATCATATTTATAGAGAAGACGCCAAGAGCAATATATATAGGAATAATTATACAAACGATTCATGATCTTTGGTTAAGTGTACAATGTTGTCCCTAAAAAGTTCAACGTGGTCCATAAATTTTAATTTAATATATAACGTCATTTCTAAACCTTTAATTTGTTTAATGTGATTCATATACTTTTGGTAAATATTCAATTTAATCCAAGATTCAATCTAGTCTCTAGATTATCTGCCAATGACTAGATCGAACATGTATCCAAAGTTCATTAATTATATTGAACAAATTAAAATTTCAAAAACAGCATTACGCATTGGACTAAAGTTTGCATACCACATTGAATAAATAAAAAATTTAGAAACGACGCATACTAAATCAAAGTTCATGGATCATTGATGTCGTTTCCTCATATATGGAAGAATGCTATGAATGCTGAGATGATATAAAAATCAATGTGTAAAAGTCATGAATGTATTTTGTTTGACGGTCGACTATAATTCGTATATTTGAATACCTAGTTATAATTCGTCGCATTATAAATAAGTTTTGTATGTCAATCTTCGCATCCACATCATTGCTTGTGAGGAAATTATTGCAGTTCCTTGTTTTTTTTGTTTCTTTTCTCTTGATAATTTTATGTTGACGAGCTGGCACCTAGCAAGTAGCAATGTCTCATCAAAATCTCAATCCGCGCAAGACGCAAGCGAAGACTAATTGGGTCGGTGGGCAATGCGTGCAAGAAAGAAAAGCCCCGGCACCTCTTCCTTGTCAAATGCCACGCACCCTTCGATAGAATGCTCGAAATTGAAAACTTTTGTTCGACTAGGCAGCTTCTTCTTCAATGACCCTTTTCGAAGAACAAACGGGAAAGACCAAAAGAGCTCACGGATGCCCAATTCATGTGCAAATTTAGGGCTTCTTTCCTTTTTTTCCTTTTTCGTGACATGATATTCGAATCTTTTGTTTGATCAGTGTTTGCAGATGCAAGCTCTTGCCCAATATTTGGAAAATCATATGGTTCGAAAGGGACACGCATGTGACCTTAAAAAGTTAAACTAAGGAGGTGAGACCTCAATCCGGGCAAAAATACAAAATTTGAAAAGCTTTCCTGACAAAAGCAATGCCTGGCTAAGGATAGTGGGGATCTGGGTGTGAATAGGCCTAAAGTTCAAAAGTAGCAAGTTAGGTCCAGCGGTGCTTTGTCGTGGTAGCCTGTGGTGTGGTCCAAACGGGCGGAACGGAGAATAGTCGGATGCTTGTTAATCAGCAGCAAACAAAGAACCATAATTCGCACCAAGACAAGAAAATAAAAGCTTTGAAGGTCAAGAAATCAAGCTGCTAGACCAGTTCTGGCACGACCCAATGACATTGACATTCAAAGCGTTGACATTTTCCTATGTACATTCAAAACGCGACTTCTCGAGGCAATTAGTATAGATCGGACCCTTGAAATCTAGACCTTTGAACCGCGCCGACGCCCTTTGAGAAGTTTGGTACGTAATCAGAGTCGTCGAGGACTGCAACAACGCGGCCATGCGGGGGCGCTGGGCGTGGTCTCAACGTTCAAACCTACGGACCAGAACGGAGAAGAAAAGCAGTGGAGACGCAACGGAGGATTAAACGAAGAACGATGGCAAAGGAAGACACCGGAACGGAACGGCGGGTCCTCGACGCATCGTCATCACGATTTACAACGCACGTCGTAGCGTAACGATTGGTTTTAATTAATTCGCAATACACGTGAGAAAAGAGCCGTGCGGATATGTGGAAGTGGATTAAAAGCGAATAAAATAAGTCAAGTGGAATCTTCGTCCGCAGCCATGAGACCAGAATATGGTGGCGGCGGTGGCATCCATCAAAAATCAACGTCGAGAAGAAGACGAAATTGCGAATCCATCTTTCCCTCGCCATCCGTGAATTATTATTTCTCATATTTTTTTCTCCTTTTCTATTTTTTTTTTTTAATGATTGTTTATTGTGAATCATGAGGGGGCATGCTGGGAACCTGGCGAGAGAGACGTTTGTGGCCGTGAGAAAAACAATCATACATGGGTGTCTTTTCGTCCGACAGGCATGAGAGCTTTTGAGGGTCTTGTGGTGATCCTAGTGGCCCAGTGAAATTCTATCGCAGATTGAGCTCTAGTCATTTGTTTCGTTCATATGATAATGTTGAGTTCTATCTTGTCAGGAATTTGCAAGAAACCCGACGATAGATTATAGAATCTATGAGAGATTCTTCTTTACCTATGATTTTCAAGTGATTTCTTTGGTCTTGGAATGTGTAAGTGCTTCCGTCTCCTTAGCTCGTGGCCAATTTCGAAGGCATATTCAGAAAGAACGGGGCTAAACACAACGGCCTCGACTTATATCAATCATCGGTACTCCATTTAGGGTGCGTTTGAGAATAGCTTCTCAAGGCTACTTTGATACTTTGAAGCCCCAAACATCTTTGGGCCAAGGCCTGCACAGTGTGATTTCGCACACCAGACAAGAAGAATTAAACATCATGGTACTGCACAATATGATTTCGCACACCAGATAACCAGAATTAAACATCATGGTACGGGCATGAAATGTTGATTTTCCATTCACATACATTCGTCGAAAATGGGAGAATAAAGATGTGTCATTAATGATGATCCAAGTAACCCTCAAATGCCTTTCGTTTGTGTACCAAAACAAGTTGACTGCAATGTAAGCCTGCTAGTAGCAATAAGATGAGAAATGAACAGAGAGTGAACCAACAAATTTTCTACGATACAAGATTGATGGACTCAAACAAAAATTCTACATCTACAGAATGTTTTCTCCTACCCACTATCCTAATGCTATGTGTCAGACTAACAGTCAGAACCGCTTTACAAGCATCTTACAATGTGGAGATGCTGCATCTGGCTACCAGAAATTAAATAATTTGAACCCGTTGCTACTGTTCAGAGTGGCTTCATTGGTGGAGTCGGAATCACTTCGAACAGCTTCATCTGAATTATTGCCGGAAGTGATCTGTATTCGGTCTGCATGCTCGATGATCCAGTCAGTGAACTCCGGAGAGGATGCCAACTCTGACATAGCTTGCCTGGTCCAGTGTGCCTTCGAGTCTTCCCATTCTTGCTCCGTGTACTTCTTTCGGTTGGGTGTCTTGTGAAGAGTCGAATAGTAATCCACAGAGTTCCTTCTCAATTGACTAGCAGGCGGGGTTACAGAACCTGTGTTGGGACAAATACAAGCATGAGCAATTCGATTATTAGGGTACCCCCAGTTGAATAGCTAAAATCATCTCGCCATGAGCAATATCAGATCCTAGCACATGCAAACAAACTACGTCATGATTCTTCTGGTAAGGGCAACATACCCATAATATGTCCTGGTCAGTCATGTAAGTGTGGCAACATTCATCTTTCCAGAGGGTATGCCACTTTGACATGGAAAGAACTACTATGGCAAAAACAAAACGGGAACACGAATTTTGGAGATATCATATTAAGTTTTGAGAATTAAAAGCAAAATGACCAAGAAAACCTCACATATCCACACATACGACTTTCTACCAGTGAAAAGTTCACTTTCTTTTAGCATTTACCTAATAGGTTAAACAGTCACCATCTAAAACTTGGATAAGATTGCCAAGGTCCCTTGGCCAAGTCCAGATATTTACACAGTCAGATGGCAACATGAAACCTTTAGCTCATCATCCAAACCTAGTTCAAGTAAGACAAACACATCCTGGCTGGTCACAAAAGGAAAGCATCTGAATGTAATTTTGCAGCCTTGCTCATAAGTTAAGCACACAAATTGGACACCAGGAGATAGGCAACGGGAGGAACATAAGCGCCAGTAGCAAACCATACTTTTAAGTGGAGAGTCCAACCAAGCAGCAGATTTGTTAGGTCTATTCCACATCTTTCTCTGGTGAAATTTGTCTGGTGACCTTGCAAGAAATTCAGCACGATTGAACTTTGCAGGTGGCTGCCGAGGCCAGTACAGTGTAGGACTCCAGTTCAAAGAATATGGCTCATACCTGCAACAAATCAAGGGAGAATTTTATTAGATGTGACTTGGGAAAATCGGAAGATACAATGATATCTTCTAGAAAGACATCAGCTACAATCTACAAGAACGCAGTCCAACTCATCATCTTACTGAGGTGAACTGGCAAGTAACCTAAAAGTAACCCACAATATAGGGCCTTTTTTTTTTATTGTGCAGTGACAAAGGACCATAGATGAAAAAAAAATGTTTATCTATGTACAACCACTTTGTAGGGATTCTTTTTATGCAATTGTCAAATATGTCATGAAAGGAAGATTAGTCAACTTACGCTGCCTCACTCCAAATTGAAGTCACCAAAAAGCAGGTAGCCAAACAACAAGCCAGTGCCCCCACTGCCAAAAGAGTGTCAAAAGTACTCTGCAACACAAAATCCGACATATTATAGCCAATGTATGAGGGAAGATTCACAAAAGCAAAATGCCTTAGTCGTGTCTAAGTCAAGTAAAAGCTAAAGAAGGTGATAAGATTCGCAAATGTGACAGGGAAGATCATCAACCATAAGTGACATGGATAAATGGGTGCATAAAGTGTGCAGCCGACATGTCTAGATGGCTTAATGCTTTTCTGTTCCCCAAGAACAAGCAATTTCCATAAGGATATTCCCACAATTTTATCAAAATCTATGAGATACCAGGACAATTTAACCTGAAAAGAAAATCTAGTGGGCGTCAGACTTTTCTACTAATGTAGCACCTATCTCAGACTTGCCAAGACATGAGAGGTTAGTACAGGACTCTGATATGCATACTTGAGACACACTCCTGCAGGGAATGTATCCATACCAGAGAGAACACTTCCAGTTCACTAGTATTGCCCACAGCCTAATTTATAGATACTTGATGAGTTTTTCTCAAAGTGTCATCCAAGCTCCCAAATAGAAAACAAGAATATGTAACAAACAAAAATATAAAATAGTGCACCTGGAAGATTAACGTAGCAGCAACAACACGCATCGCCCATTTCACAAATTGGGCAACACCATCATCCACACTCCCGTCCTCTGAAATCACAAACTTCCGAACAATCCAATAGCCTAAAGCAGCTCCAGCTAGAACAATTCCCACTAGTAAAAATACCGATACCTGTAAAAAGAAAGTGAGCATAAACCAATCATCATTCACTAACCTGGTTCCCTTGAAAATGTAAGTAGCCAAATGAGTGTCAAGTACAGTACAGAAACTTGATTATAAAATCCAACAGACCCTGATCAAAAGAAGGTCTGTGATCTTTTCCAGGGATCACCCTTCTACAAACAGAGGGTGTGTAAGAGTAAAACAAGGTCTGTAGGGATTCATAGATATAGAGGTGTTCAGACTTGCCAGAGGATGTTAAACAAGGAACAGCGGAGGATCAAAAGACTTTTTAACCTTTATGTGCTCAAAATTTGAGGGAGGAAAAGGGAGCTTGCTCAGCTTTGGCCAGCGAAAATTCGAAGGCAAAATTTTCCTTGAAAAAGGAACTCGCAAACGCGGTGCCACACCTATCAACTAATTACTTACACAAAATAAAGACAGATCTCTCAAGAAAGTACAACCGATAGGACTTACCGGGTTATGCATCTCCTCACTAAATCCAAAACTGAGAAGAATTGAATTCACCATCATTGAGAACTGATGTAGAAGAAAAGATCCAGCTCCAAGCTGCCATAGTTAGTTTAATATGAGATTCCTTCACATGGCCCATTAAGCAAATGGGGGCAAAAAAAATCTTTGACAACACAGGCTCACAGGAAAAGCACTTACCATTGATCCATATAAAGTGAGGTAGAAGGCATTTTTTCTCCCAGTTGGTAATAATTTCATCCCCTGCAGCATAGTAAATGGACACCTTGAGGAAAATCATGGTGTGCACATTTCACCAAAATACGAGTTTGCGAGGCGTAAATATAACTATATAAAACTAAGGTCAATACAGCTCCCACTAATTGCCATTGGTAAATTTACTGGAAAATGAGGAATCTACAATCTGGAACATCATTCATGCATGTCTCACTTGAGAAGGCAACTGACTGACAAAGTGACAGCGAAGATATCTAATTGGCTGACCATGTAAGTCCATATCATACTTTTAGAGACATGAGACCCAGCGCAATTGTTTATTTGTGCTAATATATGTAGAAGATAACATAAACAGATGTGTCAGCAAGAGATTGATATAGCACAATGCTATAGTCAAGCATAAAGGAAATACTCCAGGATATAGTGTTTACAACAACCAATAGAAACTGGCTCCTGCAAGTATATCCAGAAGAGCATTTGTGAAACTCCCATATGGAGGACCCGATAAGCTATGGGAAGTAAAAGACCGAAGGACAAAAACACAGTTGCTTCATTTTGAATTGCCATAGCATGCTCTAGAAACAGGGAGAGAAATGCTATTACTGGTGCCTAATTGGTGAAACATTCTTAAGAGAAGGAGGAATACCTGGAAAAGAAGGATAATAATGACAAGCAAAACTCCTATAGCCATTGAACTGCTATAGTAGAAAGGAACCCAGCTGCTAATAAATGGGGCCAGCAGTAGCAGTATTAATCCCAATGCCAGACAAAGGAGGCGCCACTGTTGAGGCTCTGCAAAAAGAAATAGAAAGCCTCAGCTATTTTTCCTTAAGTATGTGCAATATGTATGTAGAGGTGTATCATAGAACATGATTCAGTTAAGAAAGTAGCCAGACCTTCAGAAATGGAGACTCTGATAGGAATGGGAGCTTCACCGATGATTTTGACATCAACATATCTATGTTCATAGGGTGATATGACAGAACTCCACATGCCTTTTTGAATGCTCTTCCACTCATCTTTTTCACATTCACACGATGTGAGAGAAGAGTTCCTGGAGGCATAGGAATCAAACATGAAACTAAACCAACTGGAAATATAACAGTCTATCAAATTACAGAAAAGGAACAGATGACCATGGAGAAAGATAATAAAGCAGAATATCATCTCTAACACAAGAAAGTTCAACTTACCGGTGAAAGCAAACCTGAATTTTCCCATGTAATCTTTCCGGAATTGATTCTGATGGAAGCAAAGTAACACGTAGTGCACTGGAGTAACTTCCAAGTCTCAATCGGGATAGACCAATTACTTCAACACGTTCACACCTTACGATTTCTTTAGTGCCATGGCCTGATGGAATGCCAGAAAGTGTTGATGGTGTGAAATCAATAGATGGTTGCTCTAGGTTTACCCCTGCAGGTCAGAAATGAGAGTCAATATTTTTTTAACAAACTAAACCATTCATTTGACTTAAAGAAATTATCAAAATGAATTGCTAGCGAGAAAATTACATCCAAAACACTAATTGAACCACAAATCATATATAAAAAGTGTGTTCTGTTTTGTTAAATCATCGATGCTAGTTAGCCTTACATTATCAGCTCTAATAAAAGAACATTCTGCTTGAAGCACAAGCTTCTACTGATGCTTTTGTGAAAGAAAATAGCACTTATTTGCCCTTTTATAGAGAGTCTAGAAGACCTTAAACTTGCAAGATGGCTTAGACTTTGAATGTAGCCTCTAATTGATTATCCAGCTATACAAATAAAAATGCCTATCCAAAACAAAACCTAACCAGAGGTTCAAGAATACAAAACTAGAAACAGTTTTTCAAGGAAAATGTAAAAGTACAGACATTTCAAACAAGAGGAGCGTGAAACAATTTTATCGATGATAGCATCATCATTTCATGAATTCAGCATCTGATAGATGACCTGTGAGACATCAATCAAAGAACAAGAGTGCCAAGTTTGCACTGTTATTGAGAACCCTTCCCTTCTAGTCTTCACAGAACCATCAAAACCAGGAATCTCTTAGTTACACCACCCCCATTTCAACCATGGTCGAATGCATCTATAACTCAGAGACCAGAGATCTAGTTGCTAACTCGCTCAAGGCAAGCAATCTGCACCTAAGAACCAAACTCTTGCATGGCTGCCACATACCATCTCTCCAATACGAACATGTGTCACACAACTTCTCAAGAGCACCATTTGGAAGGGAGAGGAGAACTCTGACCATCATCCAGATAATGGAAGGGCGCGATATCGAGTGAGATTTTGGTGAACAGGCCTTCAACTTCACATCAAGAGCACGTCTCATAATTTTGAACTTTCCCACTCTAATGCATTAAATATTCTACTCATTGCTTCAGGCAATTTAATATGGTGGTGGACAGCATGGGACATAATTAAAGTCGAAATACCTCATAATGAGATATCAAAAGAGGGAGCCAACGGTCCAAGCCCATTACCATACCTAGTTTGACAATTATACTTAAAAGTCTAAGCATGAGCTATGAGCCAAGGAAACACAAGTTCTACCCAGAACAACTCCAATAGCAAAAGATGGGGAACTCCTTGACACTCGCCTGTGGCGAACATTTACTCCAAAAGCCTGAAGGCTGACGAGATTCGGGAGTACAAAGAAATGTCGAGCGCATTACTTAACAAGAGAGAAAGAAATGCACATCAGCTCGAACAAACACATAGCGAGGAAAACCATGGCAATCTCTCGTTCACTAGAAAAACCCAAACAACTTCATCGGTCTGGAACACGTTGCAGCCGCAGACAGAACTAGACCCAAGTAAATATTTTTGGCAATTCGACAAACGAAACTCTCCACGTTAATCAGCATGCTTATCAATCCCGAATCGTCGACCTCGAGTACTACCCACATCTCGAGCCCAATTCGACTCAACTTCCACATACCCTTTCGACCCAAAAACAAGAAAAAATAAAACTTCCACCGACCCTTTCGACCACAAAAGAAAAAAATTCCACAGACCCAATCCACAGAGAGAGAGAGAGAGAGAGAGAGAGAGAGAGCACGTACGTTTGAAATTCGGGGAGTCCGGGATCGGGCTGGGGCGAGCGAGAAGCAAGGAGGAGAGGGAGAACGGCGAGAAGAAGCGGAGAGATGACGAGAGGCGAACCCATCGCTAGCGAGCAGGCTCGCGAACGACGAACTCGATCTCTCTCCCTCTCTCTCCCTCGCTCTCGCTATCGCTCCAAGCCGTGAAGAATTGAAGGGAAGTGGAAAAGGCGGCTCCTGCGGAAACCTTTCATCTCCCTCTCTCCATATCTCTCTCTCTTTCTCCTCTTAAATTGAAATTGGCATGCGCGTGCGTGTCGCCTGCGCTGCTCCTCGTTAAAATAGATTTCCGATTTCCGGGTTCGATGCGTGGCGACCGCGTCGCGTCGGGTCTAAGCTCTTTCTCTTCCGCCTTCTGATCATTAGGCCGCCTTAAGGAACCGGCGCAATCAGGGGCAAAATTAGGTTAATAATGCCCTGCCCTGTTGATTCTAGATCCCTCGAGTAAAGGATATTTAAAATGCATAACTAATCTCGCAAAGCCATCCCGCACTAACTACAGGGAATCTAAAGTGCCTACTGCCTACCTAATCTAGCGAAGCTATCCTACATTGGCGATTTGTTATTGGTAAGAGATGCGACTAGGATTACGATTAGGTTGGTTGTGGTTTAATTATAATTAAGTCCAATTGCTCTCTCTAGCCGTGGACATGGGTTTTATAGTCTTCATTTGATGGTAGTGTATTGAACTCTACATCCTCTCTCGCTCTTCATCACGATTCTCGACTATTTAGATGATTATTGATATGAAACGGTTTCGCAACGAAGAAAGATCCCTCAAAAGTTACTTCCCATCATGTCTTGTTAGACGATTAATTTCTCAAGCATTCATTGAAAATCCCAATTTTCACAGCGGCTTCCTTGCTCAAGGTTGGGTGCATTCCATATGGATTTTAGGGAAACTTTTTGGGAAAATGCAAGGCACATTAAAGGATTTTTTTTTGAAATACAAGTGATGTTAAATATATTATAAAGAAGTACATTTTGAAATAATTTTGTTTAAGATGGTATTTGAAAAAATCGGATTTTGTAAGGCACTTTTATTTATTAAAAAAAATTAAATCCAATAAGGCCAATTTTGGCTATTGGGAGCCGGCCAGCGTCTCCTAAAGATCACATAGGATCTGGCCTTGTAGGGACTCTTGACAAAACCAATGGAACATTTTCACTGTTTAAGTTAAGGCTAAAGTTAAGCCTATGTGTGAAGGGGAGTATTATAATATTAAGGCTTAAACTTTTAAGACGGTTGGCAATGACCTTGTATCAAAATTGGAGATCCCGAGTTTAATCAAAAATGAAAACCAGAAATTAAAATGTTGGTGAGAGTAGTTTGGGAGAAACAAATAATTTAACCCTAATAAATGGCAAAAAATTGGCCAAACAGTCAAATTTGCCCTCAATGGGCTTTGAAAGGCCCAAAACACCCGAACAGAGTTCGAGCCCTGTTGGTTCAACTTGGTGGAAACGTTTTTGGGAAAAATTAAATATAATTGAGCTAGAGAGGTTTTTGAAATGCAAATAGTATCCAATAAATTGTAATTTTAAAGTACATTAGAAAATAGCTTTTGCTTAAATGCAATTTGATAAAAATTACATTTTGCAAATAACTTCTCTGAATTTTTTTAAGACAAATTTCGATGGTGGCTAGATCTGGCCAACAGATGGCATTGCAAGTCAATGCTCGCCGAGGTTGTACAACCCTTCAAGTGGCAATTGTTGTCCTCCATTTGTCTCCTTGTGCAAATCGATGAGAAGATGAACAGCGATGGGTCAAGACTTGTAGAATGCTACTTCTCGAAAGACCTCTAAACTTATTTTGGATTAAAGATTTTTAGAGGTAAGTTGAGCGAAAAATGAACGAAATGCTATTTTCATTGGTCGAAGGGATTTTAGAATCCTAAAACCCATTTATAAGGCCGAACCAAATCAAAATCATTAGCTTTGGAAAAGTGATTGGAGCCGCTGTGAAGCAGGCCAGCATTTGTGACTGCATTTCTTGAGGCGTTTGTTATCCTTGACGATGTCCGCTGAACTAATGAAACAAGGCAAAGTAAAATCTTAGACCGTCGTCTCCCGTCGATAAGTCCTTTCGAGAGAATTCCCGTTTCAGACAGAGAGACTCCGCAGCAGCATCGAAGTAGCGTCTTCCCCGTTAATGGCGTCCCGCAAGCGTCGTCAGCAAGTCGGGGACGAAGCCGAACCCGTCGACGGTCCCTTCTCGCGGTGCGCGGAGCTGATCCTCCCCTGGCTGATCCCGCGAGAGCTCGCCGCCGTCGCCCTGACCTCCGCCTCCCTCCGCCGCGCATCCCGATCCGTCGCCCTCCGCCGCGCCTCCGACGCCGCCCGCGGCCTCGAGCCCCTCCCCGTCCCCTTCCTCAACGCCGTCGACTCCCGCCCTTACGCCTACTTCCTCTACACCCCCTCCTCCCTGGTCCTCTCCCCGCCTCACGACGCCCTCCTTCGCCAGCCGTGGGGCTCGAGCCGGACGCCCGCTCGACCGGCCGCGTTTCCGAGCCGCGAGGCGGTGGACGTGATGGGCGGCGTGGTGCTGGGGTGCGATTGCGAGAGATGCGAGGGGCACGACTGCGCTTGCTGGGGCAGCGGCGGCGGCGGCGGCGGCGGCGGGGGGGGGGGAGAGGAGGAGGTGGTGGTGAGCGAGTGCGGGCCGGGTTGCGGGTGCGGGCCGGAGTGCGGGAACCGGACGAGCCAGAGAGGTGTGGAGGTGAGGTCGAAGATCGTGAGGGATGAGAAGAAAGGATGGTGCTTGTTCGCCGATCAGGCGATCGAGAAGGGGCGATTCGTATGCGAGTATGCAGGTACGCCACCCAATCTTGATCGATAATTAGTTTGCTCGAGCCTTGAATAGCTGATGGTTTTAGTTCATTCGACTTGAAATGGTTGTCGGTCTGGGAAGATTAGTTTAATGCTGATGAATGTAGGGGGGGCTAGGACACAGTGAGCAGATGATTTGTGCTTTGATGTTTGCAATATCTCGGTTCCACCTCCTTGCAATTACGCAAAAGTTTGAAGACAGTGCATTGAGGTTCTTGTTCTGGCATGTAAGACGAAATCGAGTCTTTCAAAAGACTTAGAAGAAACTTCTATAGTAGTGGCATTTCTCGAAGCAAATTGCAGTGGGCGTTGCTTAGTCAAATTAGCTTATGTTATGACCAAAAAAATAAAATAAATAATAATAATAATAATAATAATAATAATAATAATAATAAAGTTAGCTTATGTAGTTATAGGAAGTTTTTCAATTGTGATGCCCCAGAATGTCGTCTGCTTTGGGTAGGGTGGACGGCCAGCTACAGGAGAATTTCACTTAAAGGGATGCAGAATTTGTTGGCTTGGGCTGTGTGTGAAAAAAAGTTGAGCTAAAGCTGGTGCCTTGAGTTGTTTGGAGAGTAAAAGGGAGAGAAAATGCTGAAATGATGTTTACCTTTTGCGTTGAGGATCTGCCATGCTATTCCTGGTAATTCAGGCTGCGTCCTTGGAGGTTACAACCACCTCGAAGATACAGTCTCACTGTAGCTTTTTTTTTTTTTTTTTTTTTCACTGCTTGTTACCACGAGAATGTCCCTTTCTTTAGATCTTTTGAGCCTTTATCCCTCTGGAAGTTTCACACAATCTATGGCGAGAAGGTTATCTTAATATGAACTTGAACCCGAATTCCTACACCAATGTGCACACCTGTTTTCTGTTGATGATGCCTCTGTATGGTTCGCCTCAGATCAAATTAGGTTACCTCTGATATCCCATCTTGCTTCTAGTTCTCTACCCTGAAAACAACATCATATTCCCAACCCGGGCAGCCTGTCCTTTTGGTCCCCAGGTTTCTTAAATTTTGCAAAAACTGCAATATCGATATTAAGCATCATCACTAGAAGTTCGCTTCTACTTCATGTTCTGAATAGCAGAACAAGGTAATTCACGAGGTAGGGTACATTTCTATGCACGATAGATAGATGATTGCTTAAGGCTCTCGAATATACTGTCAGCATTGACATCGAGAATTTGAGGAAATTTTTGGTCTGATCTAAGTTTCCAATTATTAGGCGAATTCTTGACAACAAAAGAGGCAAGGGTGCGACAAAAAGAATATGATGAACTTGCACTGAGCCAAGGGTTCTCATCTGCTCTTCTGGTGGTGAGGGAGCATCTTCCCTCTGGAAAGGCCTGCTTGAGGATAAACATTGACGCCACGAAAGTGGGAAATGTGGGGAGATTCATTAATCATTCTTGTGATGGCGGTAACTTGTCCACGGTATTAGTGAGGAGCACAGGTGCTCTGCTTCCTCGCCTCTGCTTCTTTGCTTCAAAAGACATACGTGAAGGTGAAGAGTTGAGTTTTAGTTATGGAGAGATCAGGCTCAAGTCCAATGGCTTACAGTGCTATTGTGGGGCCTCTAATTGTTTTGGAATACTTCCTTCAGAACATACTTAAAATGCAAATGCAAAATTTTCACTTTGTTTAGCACCATCACTTCACTCTCTATTGCTTGAGTATTAAAGCTACATGCATTCATCTTCTGACTCGGGCTATCTTATCTGCTGTGCGGCTCCATCCTATGGCCAAAGGCCGAATATTCGACACAAGCTCTTTTCTGGAAGGAATCGATATTAGCACGCTTTCTATTGATGAATGTAGCTATCCTGTCCAGCTAAATGCATCTACACTGTTCAACGGCTTATCCTGACTTTTACTTTTGCTAGGAGTTGTCAGATGATCCTATAATTCTGCATTGCTTGGTGAGCTCTGCCTTTACCTTCAATTTGTCCACGTCGCAAGTTCGCGTACAGAGAAATCTATCAACCCGTTCAGTCCCTATAAATAGCTAGGTACAGATGCATGAAAGTAAGGAGAATTTCCCAAAAAAAATCATAAATTTATTATAATTATAACAATTCAATTATAATTTTTTTATCAATTCAATCTTAAATTTTTTGGATTGTCCAAATTCAGCTCATTTGAACAAATTTGGCTGGTCGGCCCGGCCGAGGCTGTCTTTTTTGTTTTTATTTTTTCTTTTCTTTTTCTTTTTTTCCTTTTCTTCTTTGGCTTCTTCTCTCCACTGTCTTTTTATTTTTATTTTTTTTCCTTTTCTTTTCCTTTTCCTTTTCATTTTTCATTTTTCATTTTTCTCTTTTTCTTCTTTGGCTTCTTCTCTCCCACAGTGGCCAGCGAGCTTGTTGGCCACTGGGCGAGGCCATGAAGGCCTTGCCAGCTGCGCGATTCTTGCCAAATATTTGCTTATTTGCCACGAAGCCCTTGCCAGCTGCACGATTCTTGCCAAATATTGCTTATTTTTATTGAATAGACTGAATTGCCACATTTTCAATGACTATTTGATGCAAACTCTTTTCTAAAAGGAATCGATATTAACATGCTCTCTATTGATGAATGTAGCTATCTTGTCCAGCTAAATTCATCTCCACTGCTCAGCGGCCTATCCTGACTTTTACTTTTGCTGGCAGTTGTCAGATGATCCCATAATTGTGCAGCGTTTGTTAAGCTCTGCCTTTGCCTTCAATTTGTCCACCAACGTTGCAAGTTGGCGTAAAGGGAAATCTATCAACCATCTCAGCCCCTAGAAACAGCTATGTACAGACGCGTGAAAGCATACAGCTAAAGAACATTCCCCTTTTAGTATTAGTTTCAGGTGGGCATTTCATGGGTCAAGAAAGATCTAGACGTGAATACCCAGATCGGCTTCACGTGCCTTTATGAACAGCCGAATATGCTCTCAAGACACAGGAGTGCTTTGGGTTAGTGGTCAAGCCGACCTTATCCTCTGGTTCGTTTCATTCACACGAGAAAATCCAAATTCTTAATTGCGCGAAACCGTTAGCCGGTGCCTGCGGTTTTGTAAACAGTCTATGAATCCCTGTCATATACCACCTTTTATAGAAACTTCGGAGTGAAACTCTACACCCTCAGGCCTCAGTTCCAAAATACATCAAGGAAAAGTAGACACCCATCCGTGCACTCTGGAGAAAACACACCCCCCAACCCTTTTTCCCCCAAGAAAAAAAGATAAAAATGTACGAGGTTTTGTGTGTGAATCTTGCATCAGATGGCTAGCGACCGCGGTTCTCGATAACCCGCGGACCCAGGTACTCGATTTGATCCATCTGTGAGTTCTCCGGCATGTCGATTTCTTCTAACCAGCCGTACCTCTCACCATCCTCCTTAGGTTGAATCGTGTCCCCATCTGGATAAAGAAGATCCCAAATAAGCATTTTGCATCTGATAATATTTCGATGACCAAACCATCCAAATCTCAAATTCAAAGCAGAGTAATGGATGTCTCAACTTCAGAAAACATGAAAATCCTACTCAGTGCCTACCAAGTTCACATATGTTAAGTACTTGATGTTAAATGAAATGCAAATCAAAGTGGGTTTCTAATAAAAGAACGCAAGTCTATATGTGTGCATATATCATGCATGGCCTTCCAGGATATTTTCTGTATCCAGTCCATCCTTGTGCACTTTCCACGGTTCCCGAACATTGGTTGATAATGTTTGACTTGTTGGTAAGGTAGGTACCCACACTTAAAATATAGATACCGCTCCCTTTATATAGCAATATCGTACCACCCACGGCATGCATGATACTGTCCCGGTTCATTGAAACATGTTCGAAATGAAAGCAGGCACGATGGCAACATTGCAACCAAGCCATAATTTAAAATGCGACGGAGTACACGTTATATTATAGTTTATTTAGAAAACAGGGTACGGCCGCAACGCAAAAAGAAACAATGCGCAAGCACTATGCGGAAGTTGATGCTGACTTCTCTAAAAGGCACATGACTTTGATATTCATTAGCTTCCACAAAGAGATCGAGCAAGGGGAAAAATTCCACTTACTTAAAGCAGCATTGGTAGTATACGGAGTATCCTTATAGTAGAAGCAGTCACGGCCATCTTCTTGGGAATAAGGAGGTCCAAGGACATC
Organism: Eucalyptus microcorys; assembly: GCA_014182515.1. NCBI lineage: Eukaryota > Viridiplantae > Streptophyta > Magnoliopsida > Myrtales > Myrtaceae > Eucalyptus > Eucalyptus microcorys. The sequence goes on along the minus strand of CM024562.1, from coordinate 28,701,239 downwards.
AAGTATTGCACATGGTGTTATCGCTGTGAATGCGTGGATATTGCCTCCTGTCGTTGGATAAAGAACAGAAGAGTTGCATGGCGCTGTGAAGACGCCATCAGCTTTCACTTGTCCCAATCTAACTGCAAGTACATTGTAATTGCTCAATGACAGTCACCACTAAATAACATCTCACGGCTGGATATGTAGCGAGAAGCAACGCACATGTGGTCATGTGAAGTATGAAAGAGATAACTCACGTTTCGAGGACACTGTCGAGCCATTTGATACTGGCTGGGGTTCAACCCAATCATATGATTTGATGTGCATCGATCCTAGCAAAAGTTTGCTAAAAACGGTCATTCCTGGGTGGTCGTGGAGGGGGATGACACCGGCTGAAGGAAGGAACAATAGACACAACTGCAAATAGACAGGCAAGAAAACATGTTAGTCCATCTAGGAGTTTTCTAAGAACTGAATCAAGAATTGCCTACAACAAAACTCAATGTCTAAAAACGTAGGCTTCCAGATAGTAAATCTTGGCAGAATGTATCAGACGATCTGGTGTTGTAACCAATTCCAAAATTAAAGAACTAGAAGTTTTTCCCTGGCAGCAAAATCTCGGTGTCAATTACCTCGAAATTATCGCATTGGTATATGGTGGTGTAGGTGACTCTGGGCGTCCCTTTGGTTGTGCTTTTAGGCTTGAAAAATTGAATATCCTGACTCAATCCAACATCCTCTGGTCTCATATTATCTAGAGTGAAATAAAAATTACGTTAGAAAAGAACCACCAATCCGCATCATGAAATACTAGACACTCCTGGTTATCTACACGCAAAATTTCCATGTTAACTTAACAGGTCAAAGTCGGTTTACAGCACTGAATTGATGGAATTTGATAATCAAGGAACACGTAAGAATCAGATGTACATCCTGTGGAAGTTAATCTTGGATAAAGAAATTGCTAGAAGCCTAACTTTACCTACCATGATTTAACTGTACCGCTATAGAACTGAAAAAAAAAAAAAAAAAAAAACCAAAGCAAAGGAAAGGAGATAAAATTCTTCTTCTTTAGTTTCTCAATCCCTACTGATATTCCCGGAACTTAAAGTCGCATCGGATCCATCAAAAATAATGCCGGCAAGAACGGCCTCGAAATCGCACAGCACAGTAAGCAAATGGAAAGGACACTCCTTGGTTCCAGACCTATCAAGTGTGGCCTACATCAATCAATACTTCGCTCAACTACATAATCTAGAGATAAGGCCAATACGACGCCCATACAGAATATCCTTGACCCATAAACTAATGTGCGGATGACGCACGACGTCGGCCGATCCAGAAGATAAAACGGGAGCCCAGAAGACGGGTGGTCCTCCTGATTCCAGCACCTTCCCTCAGTGCCCTTTCATATTCAAATGGCAATGGCTTCCTATTTTGTTATAAAGGCTCTTGATTTCACTTCGCAATTGCTAAACCGACAAGAGGGTACTTAGGATTTATTAACAGAAAGCTCCCTCATGCCCCACTAATTTGATATCGGAGAAGACCCACCACTTAGAGAAAATGTATTATGAATATCGACGTCTCTTTCAGGAAACTCACAACTTGATCTCGGACAACAGTTAGTTCGTCGCCAAAGCAGATTCCTTGGGTCATCAGATTCCGCGCAACGCAATAAGAAAAACACTGATGTACCTTTTTTTTCAGAAATAAATCATAGATTATAACCATAACTAGTAAACTAGCATCCGATGGGAAATCAATCATTTTGGGGTGTATTCTTGATTCGTTTTTGGAAGCAATGCAAGCATTCATGGTTAAAAATACCTCCTTCGCCTAAAAATTCTTGCCAAAAACCAACGCAACGTCAATCAGAACCGACTCAATTACAAACAAGGAAGAGATGGGTTGGAACAGAAGATCACTGTGCATGGACATGGCAAGATTTGAGTTGCTTACCGAGAATGTGGCACAGTCTTTGGACGTCTTCCGGGGTGGGGACCGTGCCGGGGCCTTTGAAGATATCCCGGCAAGCGAGGAACAGATCCTGCAGGGCCATCTGGAACGGCAGGGCTCGGTGCCGCCGGATCCTCCTGGTGCACCTCTTCTTCTTGACAATCCTGTTGATGTACCCGACCTTGCTATGATTCACGTGCCCAACCGACGTCCCGTTCATTCCCTGATCCATCAACCTCGCTCCAATCCTCATTTGCACCCGTTCCCGATCACTATCGACCTCTCAGAAGCAATGTCGCGAGAACTTCCAGAAAATCTTGATTTTTCGCTTCGACGCTTCAACCCAAGCCGAGATTTTTTCCGCGTCGATCAGCGGCTACCGAGTGTTGAAATCGCCGACGATACGCGGATCGAGAAGACGCCCTCCTCCAGGTGCAAGAACGACTGATCCGGAACGCGCCGGGTCGACTCGAACCAGAAACCAGGCCGAAGCCTTCGCCAAACACGTGGAGCGGCGAAGCTGAAGACAACCCAATTCGCCCAGACGAACGTACGTCGAGTCCCACCTCGCGGAGCTGATCAATGGGTACGCGTCGGATCGGACGGAGCAACAGAAGAGCAAGTAGAAAAGAGAAGCCTTTGAGATGAGACGGAAGTGGGGAAGGAGGGTGGGGGAGAGAGAAGGGTGGCGGTAAAACAGTAAGGGGAAGAAGATGGATATATAGGCGTGGCGGGCGGGCGGGCGGGCGGGGAGGGGAGGAGGAGGAGCAAAACCAGGGGCCATCTCGGAGCAGGATGTCAGTTGCTTTCGTAGAGAGAGAGAGAATAGGAGAGAGGACACGTATAGTTCCCCACAAAACCGGGGGTGGCTTATAAGAAAACCGACTGTTTTCTTCTCAAACTTGGGGGCGCCAAGTTTACATTCCTCTCCTTCTCTCTCTCCTTCTCTCTCTCCCTTCTCTCTCTCATGCGCATTGACCAGACAGACCACACGCAGGAACACCCCCAAGGACAACCGCAGAGGTTTCGGAAGCCGCAGGAAAATAATCCTGGGTTGCTTTTTCTGCCATTATCTTCCTTCCTTATTCCTTTTTTCATCTCGGTGGGCTTTTTTTTCCTTTCCCTCTCTCTCCTCTTTTCGTACTATACTGCCATTTACGGGTAAGGTCAGGTTTCGGCGGATTCCATTCCCATTGACTGACTCTTCTTAACCCCAGTTTCGTTTTACGTCATCAGGCGGGGCGTGAAAAAACAGCGTGCATCCGCCATCCGATCCGGCTCGCGAAAACCCATGGCTTTGCTCGTCCTCCCGTTCCAACCCCTTGGCATTTTTCTTTGTCGTGGGAACTGCGCAAAGGCTGTTAATTAACGAGAAAGGAAGCGACTTTTTCTCCCGTCCCGGGGTTCCGCCCACGACAGAGATGGGGCCACGTCAGTGCATGCTCGACGGTGTGATGGTGGTGGTGTTGGTGGTGGTGGTCTTCTTGGTGCGTTTTGATGGAGACTAACGATTTTCGAGTCGCGTTCCCACTCCCATTTTCTTTCTCCACGGTTCTTTAGTTGCTGTCGGTCTTGTGTACTTTTGAGGATACAAAGGGTTTGGATTTTAATTAGCCGGTGCACACAGCACCATCTTTGTCTGAATAATATAATCGTATGATAATATTTTACTTGTCCCGTCTTTAGATATATCATTAGAAAAGTCGATATATTGAAAATTTTATTATATTTTTTGAGACTTGGGTCTATATAGATATCATTTCAGGTCAATATATTTAAAATTTTATCATATATTTCGAGACTAAATCGATGTATACACCTTTTCATAGTGCTTTTTCCACATAATTCTTTGAAAAAACATGTTAGATTATATTTGCCGTGTTATTTTCTAGCTGCATAGACTTTATTTCTTTATTTCTTTTTTTTTTTTATAAATTTTACAACGTCAGCTATGGAGTTTTTACAACATTCGACTTACTGTATCCATTCGTTAATCACATCGATTCATTGAGACATACTGCACCCATGCATTGGATTTTGACTAACTCAACAATCTTATCATTTTAGCGTATATCTTTTGATTCGGAAAAGTACCAAAAAAGTCCTAAACCTATTACATTGGTACCAATTTAGTCCTAAACTTTTCAATTAAACCAATTTAATCTTAAACATTTTAATATTGGTACCAATTCAGTCCATCCGGCCAATTTTGGCCGGCTCGTGATTGGATGCTGACGTCGCAGTTTTTATGATTTTTTAATTATTTTTTCTAATTTTTTATTATTTTTTTTCTTTTTCCTTTTCTTTTCAGGCGGTGGCCGACGAGCCTCACCGGAGGCTCGCCGACCACTAGGCGAGGGCCGCGAAGCCCTCACCTACCGCCGACGAGGGTCGCGGCCCTCACCCGGCCTCTCCTAGACCGCCGACAAGGTGGCTTCACCCGGATCTGGTTGAGGGCGGCCTCGCCGCGCGGCCGGGCGAGGCCATGGCGCCCATCGCCAAGGCGAGGCGAGGGCCGAGGGTTGCGACCCTCGCCCGCCACGGCGAGGCCGCCTTCGCTGTGGCAAGGCCTAGGCGAGGCCGGCCTCGCCTAGATCCGAGCGAAGCCGCCTTGTCGGCGGCCGGAGAGGCCGACAAGGGCCGAGATCCTCGCCGGCGGCAAGCGAGGGCTTTGCGACCCTCACCCAATGGCCGGTGAGGCCATGGCGACCCTCGCTAGTCGCAGGCAAGGCCGGTCTCGCCCAAATCCCGGCGAAGCCGCCTCACTGGTGGCCTGGGAGAGGCCGAGCGAGGGCTTCACGGCCCTCGCCAGCCACCTTCGAAAAAGAAAAGGAAAAAGAAAAAAATTAATAAAAAATTCAAAAAAATAATAATAAAATCTTAAAAATTGCCACATTAGCACCGGCCAACCGGCCAAAATTGACTGGATTAATTAAATTGGTACCAATATTAAAAGGTTTAGGGCTAAATTTGTCCAATTGAAAAGATTATGATTGAATTAATATCAATACAATAGGTTTATGACTTTTTTTGTACTTTTCCCTCTTTTATTCTAACGCAACGTGGCCCTCGACATCTTTTCTATGGTCCAAGTCGTGCCCATGAAAAAGCAATATGAAATGGTGGGATTCACCATGCCGCCATCAATCTTGCCATCAATCTCCCTTGAAGATTGATCATCTCACGTTTTACATTCCAAAAGAATGAATTCACCACTTTCTTTGCTAAACGCAATTCGAGAAACCAGGTACTGTCTCATTATTGTCGGTTTTTAAGTTACCACCGATTTTCTGTACTTTTGAGAAGAAAAATGATACGGTTTATTAATCAACTAATACATGCAGCGCTGTCTTGTTTGAATAATCTACTCAATTGATAAGGTTTTACTCGTCCCGCTTTTAAATATATCACGAGAAAAATCGATATATCGTAAATTTTATCATATTTTTGAGATTTAGGTCGATATATACACCCTCTAATAGCACTCTTTCAATTGAATTGTTCAAAAATGCATGTATTCTTTTCTTGTCTTATAAACTTTGTCGCTATTTTCGGCACGCTATTCTTTATCTATCTTTATATGTAGACTTGTTATGACATTCGACTAACTCGTCCCATCGCATAATGACCGAAAACAGGGTTCTTACGCTTAATCTTGAATATGATCACGTCTATTCATCGAGACGTATTGTGCCCATGCGTTGAATCTTGACCAGCTCGACGATCTTATCATTTAGGCGTTGATCTTTTAATTCCAAGCCAATGTCGCCCTCAACATCTTTTCTATGGTCCAAGTCATGCCCGTGAAAAGCCAAAATGAAATGGTGGGATTCACCATACCACCATAAATTTCACTATTGATCATCTCATGTTTCACGTTCTGTACGAGTGGATTCATCACTTTCTTTTCTAAACCCAATTCGATTAGCACCTAGGAATTTCGAGATTACCACCGGTCCTTGGAACCGATAGGCTGAGTTACATGTTCACATTGATTTTTGTAAGGCACAACCTTTTTACATAGTAAAACATCTTTTCTATGGTCCAAGTCATGCCCGTGAAAAGCCAAAATGAAATGGTGGGATTCACCATAGCACCATAAATTTTACTTGAAGATTGATCATCTCATGTTTCACGTTCTGTACGAGCGGATTCATCACTTTCTTTTCTAAACCCAATTCGATTAGCACCTAGGAATTTCGAGATTACCCCCAGCCCTTTGAACCAATAGGCTGAGTTACATGTTCACATCGATTTTTGTACGCCACAACTTTTTTACATAGCAACGCTTCTGCAGTATAAAAATATTAGCTAGGCCCCATCCATGGGTAGCGCGGTTGATGTGAGTTCTCTCCCTCATCGCCGAGATCGAGAGTTCGAACTCTCTCATTACATTTCCATGACTTAAGTGGGGGTCCCCCGAGATTTTACGTTTAAATAGTGGCTTGCGGTGAGACCTGACGGTGGTCATGTGATCTCAAAGAGTGATTTTCGGCAATTCCTCGGTCATAAAAAAAAAAAAAAATTAGCTAGGAATGGTAGAAAGGCATGCAAATAGGAAATGATCGAGGGAATAATCTCAAAGGGCTTATTAAAGTGGTCCCGATAAGCCAGCACTCCACTAGTTAAAATAATGCGTGAGGTTATGTTAGCTAACTACTCATCATAGTTAGAGTAGATATGTTAAACAGGCTAGTCATGTCGAAAATGATCCAATTTAAATTGATTAATATCTATACAATACAAATCTAGTGACTCATTTCTGACTCAACATAGCCGATACTTGACATATTGTTAAAACACTCATATATTTAATCGAATCTAGAAAAATGCATACCCAAACTAAGGTGAGAACATAGAGCGAACAAACATAAGATCGAGTGAGGGCAAGAGAGAATGCAAATAATATCATAGAGGTGGGTGAGGTTTAGTAAGTTATAAACTTATTTAAAATTCATTTATGACTCATTTGCTGAATATAATTAATTCATATAACAATTCAATCCATCAAATATGAGGTAAATATCCATTACACATTACAATAATCACAATGACAAGACGGTCAGGTGCCTGCTACTCCAAATGAAGAAATGAAGATGATAAGCTCAGACAGTGCTCGGTATTGAGAAGCCGGACCCGTTCTCAATTCACCGGTCGCTCGTCCCTCCCGACGTGAAGATTAATAATGTAATGATACAATTTCTTTTTGGGAATGATTAAGTTTTGGCGTTTAGGCAAGATTCTGGAGCCCGCTTGACCCGCCCGTTCACGCCAAGTCCCCGAAAGCACTACCCGCACTTTCAAAACGAAGAGCAATAAGTGCAGCTAGGCAGTGGGATCAACACTTGCACCAGCTGTTCCATGCAAAAAGTTGGATCGGAGACTTGCGAAATTCTTTGGCAAATTGGCACCCTTTTCTTTTTCTGGGTGCAGCGCTAGCGGGTCGTGTAGGACCCGAGACGCGAGTGGTTCGGGTCCTACCTCGGGTCCTACCACGACACGCCATTCTTGGATTCCCTCCCCCTGAAAGGGCAAAACTGTGCACGAACAGCATCCCCCACCGACGGGCTGAGTAAAGCTTCGGATTCAATCTTTGGTACTGATGGAGAAAGCTTGTGTAATTGGAAAAGAATCGTTTGCTGTTTCAACGGGTGAAAGTTAGAACAATCATATGTAACAAGGGGCGCTCGTAAATCCACGTCCCTCTATAGCCCGGCAGCTTCTCCCGGAACTGACAAACCTCGGCTTAGGACCCATTTTTTTAAGGCAATAATGGCAGACCTTCGATTATTTAAGATTATTAGTCTCTTTTGTCCCTAGATTTCTGGCCCGTCCAGCGACAGCTTTTCTGCATGATCTCCACCGTTGGGACAAACACAGTTTTGTGGACAAATATCTGAAGGTTGTTTTGGAGTAGGTTGAGAGTAGCTTAGTCGGCGTACTTTTTGTGGAACATTGAGATCGGTCGTTTTTCTTTTTGGACTCCTCTTCAGCTGCAAGACACCTTGTGAAGAATATCCGAATTTTTTTACTTTTTCAAATTTTCAGATTTTCTAATTGTTTTTCTCTTCTTTTCTTACTGTTAAAGGCCGCAGGGGTCGTTGGCCGAGGACTTGTGGGCCTCACTGGCCACTGGATGAGAATTTGTAAGCCTTCATCGTTTGCAAGTCATTGCCAAGATCTGAGCAAGGACCGTGAGCTCTCACTAGCTACAATTCATGACGTTGCCTAGCTTTGAAGGCCTCGCATCCTTGCCAGCCATGGTGAGGGTCACAACCCTTGTCCAACTATGAGCAAGGGCCTCCATAGCATGCCCAATGGTTGGCGAGGGTCGTCGTGTCTCGGCCGGTGGCCAACGGCCCCTTTCTAGCCCTTAACGATAAAAAAAAAAAAAAAAAAAAAAAAAAAAGAATAGAAAGAAAAGAAAAATCTAATCAAAACTTTAGAAAAATTAAAAAATTAAAAATTCTGAAAGTTTGCCAACATTAGCGTTGGACGTGTTTGTAGAATGGCGAACGCATACTTCATCAATTTCCAATTAAATTGGCTAGAATGATTATATCGACAAATTATTTGAATGTTTAATAGTAAATTGATCAAATAATATTGAATTGATATAAATACAATAGATTTAAGATATATATATATATATATATATATATATATTTTTTTTTTGACAATTTTTCATGTTGGGGAGGTGCGCAAAGAGCTTGAGCAAAGAGACTCCAAGCCCTTCGAGATCAATGGCTATGTCGAAGATACAGTCACATTTGACATTGGGTACTGCTTCGATCGATTTTCTCTAATCTTCATTGCTAGGGACTATCTTCTTAGGAGATACCCATTTTCTTTCTATTTTTCTTTATTAGCCAGAAGACGAGGTCTTGGTTATTAAGTTCAAAGATCACTTTCATCGCACTCGTCACAATCCGGAGAAATTTGATATGCAGCCTGTCCGAACTGTGAGCCAAGTCAAAATCCCACTTGTCCATGAGGTAAATCATAAATGAGGTGACGTTAGGGCGCCGAGGCTTAGTCCTAAAAGTTGCAACCTTGACAGGCATCGTTTGAAAACAGCGTCAAAGGGCGGCACGTGCACGTGCAACTTGCCGGTCTCGGTCTCCACTAGGCTCCGATTCAACCCTCCCTAACTCACTCATGATGTCGTTGTATTCAGCATAACCAGCGGCGACAAGCCACACCCGCTATTTGCCTTTTGCTTTCCCATATAGGTTTCCTAGACCCTACATCTTTTCTAAAATCGAATATAATAAGATCGACTCGGACATACAGTGGGTCGTGTATTTTGCATTGATTCTACAGATGGGTTGTCTTCGTTTTTCCTTTTGCTTTGACAAAATCCGATACATATCTCGCACCGCCTTGAAATGGAAGATCATGGTCTTCCCAAGTTAAATTCGACATCTATGCGGACTTCGCTCTCACGCCTCGATGCTGCCAGATTTGAGTCCAGTCATGTATATGAATAGTCTCTCCTCTAGTCATTGAAAGTAGTTTGTTCTATCGAGAGATGCACTGGCATTTAAAACCGCGAAATCAGGCCTTTGGTTGCATGACCAATTCATATGATTGATTATCAGGGAAAGCACGGTTCCATCGTGCAGTCCTAAGAAAACTGATGAGAAACGGAGGCTGCACGGCTCTACTTGTAAGCTTTCAAGTATGGAAGATAGAATCTAGAGATTATACACCGACAGGTCAGGAAAAAATCTATTGGGAAGAAGACAGCTGAAAACCTGAAACAAGTATGATCCGTACAGTCAATAACAAATATTCATGAGGCAGAGGAGATATCAACAATGTCCGCAAATAATGTCTTTTCGAAATTCTCCCAATCAACACCCGATCCTTCCGAGGCTCTGCTCTGCGTTTACCAGTGGCCAATTACCCAGCAGAAAATATTCACCTGTTTGCCCTGACTCCTGCCTCGTCTCAACTCTACCTCCAATCTCTTTCCCAGCTTCTTTTTCCTATGATGCGTCAGATGGCTGCAAGAGGTTCACGGCACTTAATTTTGTAATGTTTTTTTTTTTTGGTCGAAATTTTGTAATGTTGAAAAGCACAAGATGAAGACCATTTTGGCAGCGAGTGCTGGGCAATTGTGTAGTTCCTGTGAAAAAAAGAAAAAATGCACCACCGAAGCTGTATGTTGAGACTCCCACATTTCAATTCAACATCTTCGCTCAGTACGGAAACTATATTTGCTCGAGAAGGATCATACAAGTTTCCGCAGTACACCAAGTTATGACTGCATTTGCACCCTAAAGCATGGCCTTCTGCAACTCTCGCCCTACTTTGGTGACATCCAGATGAAAAATTTGTGCAAAGGTGAGCGGAAAGCAATGGTTTGTTGTGCTTACAGATTTAAGGTCATCTTGTCCACCTCCAGAATGCAAACAGTATGACAATGGTCAAAATCATGCCCGCATATTTGATCCATCTATCACCACGGTGTCGCTTCTCAATTAACTTCAACACGGAGTTGGAGAGTCCAACGGTGTTAAGAACATCCAGAGCTTTCCTTTGAGCTTTCTGGACCAATATAAAGTCAATATAAGAGCCAATTATATTTTGAACACAGTGGGGACAAAACAAAATAAAACACAATAGCTTAATGTTGGGGAAGTGTAATACACATTATTGCAACTTAGATAACAAGAGCTCCTTGATTTAGTGAAAGCTCACTGGAGCAACAGATCTCTCTCTCTCTCTCTCACGCACGCACACAGAAACACACAAATACTTGAAACCGATGAGAACATTTAGAAAACTAGAGCTCCTTGAGTTAGTGAAAACTCACTAGAGCAACAGATCTCTCTCTCTCTCTCTCTCCCCCCCTTCTCCCACACACAGACACGTGCGTGTGCGCGCACAAACACACACACACACACACATCAATTGGTTTTACCTTAAATTGCTCTATATTAACGGACTCTAGAACTCTCCAACGCACGAGAGACAGACACCAAAAGCATTCACAATTGGATGGCACCTTTTGAACATGAAATGCAGGAAAGAAAAGCAAGGTACTTATAATTATTCAATATACAAAGTAACAGCTGCACGGTGCACATGCATGCAAGTGCCAGCAGAGTTGCCATATATCTGTGCATAAGGATACATGCTCAGAGATACCTTTAAGCGTTCACGTTGCTCAGAATATTTGGACAGGATAGCTACTCCAGTTGCATAGGATTCTTCAAGCATCCGGGCTGAATTACGGGCAGACTGCGTCGCTTGAGCTTCGTCATCGAAAATTCTCAGAACATGTGCAGAGTCTCCATTCTGTGACATGTCAGATGTGTTAGACAGTGAAGTAAGATGCAATAAGATGCAATCATAGTCACGATTATCAGTTTATGCCATAGATTAGGAATTGCATACAGCTCTTCCGAGCAACTCTGCTCTCTCTTTTGCTTCCATCATTCTTTTCTGGTTCCTCAGGAAGTGCTTATCCAAACTCTCCTTCAATGATTCAGTCTCCTCAGCTACCTGTTCCACCTTTCTGCAATAAAATCAGAGATGAAGTCAACTAGAGCGAGAACGATGTTAGTAAACAAACAGGAGATAGATAGGGACTGATTGGGGAAACTTCAAATGCAGACACACATCAACTTGGTAAGTAACTTAGTAGAAAGCAAGGTAGGCAAAATTTGGCACGGTCCAAAATGAATTTATATCCCCAGCGAAGCAGTCGTACTACAATTAAAAAGACCCAAAAGAGTTCATTCAACTCCATTGAGCTTTAGAAAAGGATGACTTCCTGTAATAAATCGACTCAAGCTTCAATCAAGAGACAAAGCGACGGTTCACCATTCAGTCAATCAATAGTACTAGTTAGCTCGACAAGGACAATGACACAGCCATTTGATACTTCTCAACTGGTGCAAGAATCATCCGTATTAGCACACTAAATAAACTTGATAGACCCTTAAAACTCCACAATACTTATCCATTTGGAAACTCATAATTGTAATTGCCGGATGCACAAATGATACTCCGCCAACTGACTGAATAACATTATACAAAAACTGCATCCATATAATATTTATCTCTTACACCATAGCATCGAGAACAGCGATCACGAAGAAGCACGTAGGTGAAACCAGAGCCTATCGATCGCGAACCGCTCGCGCACAAAATAGCTCCAGGCAACGAATTCTATCAGGGCGGATTTCCCAACCACATCAACAAGAGGTAAAATACAAATAAAGAGTTATGGCATTCAGTCTGATACTGCAAGAAATCCACACCAAAGGAAGTGGCAATTGGGAGCTGATAGCCGTCGTGCAAGCAGAAAGACGACATTCGCATTACACTCCATCAAACGACACTTCGATATCGCGATCGAAACAGCAATAAAGCAAAAGCGTCGGAAACGTCGGATTTCAGATTGGAATCGCACTCGTCACTCGCTCCTCTCCTCGCGGCGAGGGTATTGTTACCTCTTCCAGAGATCGCGCTGGGACTTGGCGGCGATGGAGCGCCAGAGGCGTTCCATCTCCACGCACAGGGATTGGATCTGAGCGATGTCCCTCTTGATGGAGCTCGAGAGCTCTTGCGACTCGAGCCCTCCGCCGCCGCCGGAGTAGGAGGAGGAGCACTCGAGCCGCTCCAGCCTCTCCATCCCGTCCCTGGTCCTCAGCAGCGCTCGCTTCGCGCTCTGGTACAGATCCGACAGCGTGCCTCCGCCGCCCGCGACCTCGAACGCCGCCGCGGCCGCCATTTCGATTTTTCGGTTCTCCGATCGCGCTTTCGCTCGTCAGATGAACGGGACGAGATGACGATCGAGAATATATCTTTTGTCCACCCGGTGACGAAAATGACTCACGCCACGTGGGCCTTCCAATGAGGTTTTAACACGTCAGCCGCCACGAATCCCCTTATGCCGCAGGCAAATGAGAGAGAGAAATGGCTCCTCCGGCTCTGCTAATTACTTTTCCCTCCAAAAGTAAAATTTCTGAACACTTGTTAATTAAAATATTTTTCGAACTATTCCAAATAAAAACTTAAAGTATGATCATTTTTTCAAATAAAAAATCAATTTTATTTCAAATAAAGACTTAAAATAACTATATTAATTTCAAAATATGGCTTAATCTCTTTGGCACTTTCATCTTTTACTTTTACTTTTTTTATTTTCCCTTACCCTCCTTCCCCAATTATGGCAGAGGTCACCGGACTTCTCGCCCTCGTCGGCGTCGAGCAGCCCTCCCTAAGGTGGGCAACCCTGCTAATTATTGATGGCAATAGTTGAGGAGGGAGGGAGAGAAGAGGAAAAAAATAAAGGAAAAAATTTTAAAAAAATACTACTAAAATCCCCCTTTTTTAATGACTGAATAGTCGTCGACTAGCCAAAGGTCCTTATTTGAGACGATTTGTCTACTTCAAACCTTTATTTAAAACAATATTAATTTTGAGCCTTTATTTAGGAAAACAATGAATACTTGCAACCATTATTTGGAATTATCCCAATATTCTTTGAGGGCAAAATTATTATTAATCAGATTGACTGAGAAATTTGAAAAGAATTGTCAAAACAGTTTTCAAGACACTTTCCAAGAAAAAACAGTTGACATTTCAACAAAAGGGTTATGAATGCATGAAACGCAAGTCAATCCACATATTTGTCACAATTAGCAAAATACTCAGTATCATAAAAAAAAAAAAAAAATTGGTATCGTATAAATTTTTGGATATTTTCAATACTATTTTCTCAACGTATGATGCGGATTCCTCTTGAGATGAAAATCTCAAAATTTCTAGAAGGGGGATTTTGTCCATCTAAGTCGACAATTGTCATTAATGTTTCCCCTTTTTTGTAAAATAATTGTACTTCTTGCATGGTCCTATATATTGCGCTCCTAAAGCACCTTAAAAATCTCTCAAAACATCCTAATAGTCCACGAGATGGATCGCTTCCTCTTCAACCTTTTCAAATTATTTATTGATAAAGTTTTTTTTTTTTTCAATTTTTGTCTAGGACTAAAGCTCTCCGAATTTTGGAAGGTAACAACCGCCGCATATAGGGACCATATTGATCAGAGGCCATCCAAAACGTCTGGTATTGCACTGAAGCACCCTCGTGTTTCATAAGAAATCACGTTTTCACTTACCAAACACACAACCCATTTTCTCTCCCCTCTTTTTGCCGCTGAGCCCAGCCATCGCGGCTCTTCCGCCATGGTGCCCATCAAATGAAGCATCGCACACGGCCGAAGTCCCACCTCCGTGCTCAGCGATGGCCCCCTCCCTTACCCATCTCTCTTCAAAAGGCAATCACGGTCAGCCATGCAGATCACAACCTCTGCAAGCGAATCGGAATCATGGTGGAGTCACATTGACAGGGACTCGCGATGAGGCAGCACGGTGGCTTGGATCAAGGGAAGAAGAACTACAAGAAAGCCATTGAATCACTATACGATGATGTGTCTAAGGGAGCGAACACACAAATTTCTGGAGGATCTCCATCCTCGAAAACTGGACCTGTCCGAAATAATTTACGCCCCAAAGAAGTACTGATCCTGATTCTAGGGGCTCGTAACTTCAAGATGCGTATATCCCCTCTTAAGGATTTCGACTTCACCGATGATAATACGTTAGCCGCAAGCAAAAAACAAAGTCAACTAATCAAGCACCCGAAGAACCCCAATGCTTCATTTGGATGGGGGAAAAATCGGACTAAAATCATTCCCAACGGTTTCTTTCTCGACCTCATTTGCTCTTTTTCTTTCTTTTCCAAGTTAGTACACTACTTTTCTCTAGCTTACTTCTCACTACTTGGTCGAATCTTCAGCCACCGGCTCATCGGAAAGTCGCACTCCGATTTCCAGATGCTGGGAAAGCTTGGCGACGTCTACCTTGTGGGAGACGGCTCCCGTCGTCCTTTTGGAATGGATCCGCAGGTGAGCTATTTTTTCTTCCCCTGGAATTTAACAGACGCTTTTGACCTTCATCTCCTCCCGATGCGCCCTTCTTATCCACCCCAAACCTGACCTCTCTCCTCGCTGCTTCGTAATCAAATGGCTTCACCTGTAAAAGGCCACTGGTTTCTTGAGAGTTCTCCACCTGTCCAGCCTTCTTGTTTTGCTTGACCGATTCCAAGCACCTCTGGAAGCTCGATGACAGGTCTGTGAGAGAAATCGCCTCATCATCTTCATCAGTTTTAAGATTAGGTTGCGTAGAATCGGTCTCCTCCAACTCCTTTTCAGTGTCAGAATCATCTTGTGGCGATTCCTCCGCATTGTCATTTTCTTCCAACATTATGATATCTTCCGCCTTGGAGGTAGCAAGATCTAGAACATTCTGAGCTTCGGATGCTTGGGCAGGCTCTTCTCGAAGTGCTTCCGGTGGCTCCTCACTCCCCAAAAAGGAGTGGAATGGGAGGTTCACTGAAGATCTGATTTTCTCCAGCTTTGTCTCTTTCTTGTCCTGTGAGAAAGATACAGTTTAATGATCTTCATTCGTCTTATAAGGAAAGGGCATTGATTAGGCCAGTCAATTAGAAAGGACATCGATTGATTTTGGACTAATAACAAAAATAACAAGACACTCATGAAGCAAAATTCACCATAGACATGCTCTCTCTCTGCATCATCACCTTTATTATGGCTTTCACTATATCTAAGAAAAAGGTTGAAAATTAACGGGGCATTTGTTCCACAGAAAATCAATATTTTGGAGAATTTGTTCAAAAAATGACCTGTTGTATTACTTGGAGAAATAAATGAATGAAAATATATTTTCATCACAAATGGGAACTGTTTTGGCATAGGTTAATGTCGATAACAAAAACATTTCCATCGGCTTGTTATCTAAGTGATTCAAATGACTATTTTTGGGAAAATGGTTTCCCAATCAGTCTTTTCTGCAAAATGAACAGACTGAAAGAAATAGGACTAGAATTAACCTTTTCGTCAGTGTTACATTTCCTTTTTGGGCCCATTTTTCCAAGAAGAGCCCCAAAAGCACCACCAGGCTTCTTCAACACCTGAACAGAAGCAGCAGCACCCTACACTCCAGACAATGACCTCTTTTTATGCTACAATGAACTTACATATTAACCTAATTCATAACAAATAGACAAGAATCAGGACTCACTACATTTGCAGAGTTCAATGACTGTGTTTTAGCGGTGCTGTCTCCGCTCTGGTCCACATTCAACAGAACCTTTTCATCTTTGGCAGGATGATCAGAAATGACTTCCTGGTTTCCACGATCACCAACACTATGGCATATAGTGCTAACGGAATCAGTACATTCAACTGTCTTGTCATTGTGCTCTGATGGAGTCTCAGGATGCGCAGATTGAGATGCATCATTAGCCAGTAAACTATTCTCTGGTGCCTATGCATGAGGAAAGGGTTGTACATATTTAAGCAAGGATGCATTTAAAAGCACCAGGACATAGATGTGATGATCAGCAATCCCCTACATAACCAAAATAATGCTAACAAGAATCCAAACATAAGCATCCAATTACATTCCTGATAAATGTTTCAGAAAGGAGTTGACATTTTTCAACTTAGTATAAACATATTCTGCTACCAGAACTTCATTTTCTGATCGATTCTTCATCGATGGATTCAGACATCTAAATAATGTGTGCAAGGGCGAACACGTAGCTTTAATTGGTATACAATTATATCAATGCAGCCGGAACACTGAGGAACATCAAGTTTTCAATGGATGAATGCATTCTTTAACTTTTACTTGCTCAGAGCTTCATTCTTGAGAAACAGCAATTTTTTCCACTCTTTTCTTAGAGATTTGTAATTTATCAAATGATTGCTATTGATAATATTTTTACAAGCCAAAGGCCTATTGTAAAATGCTTTGAGAAACTAAAAAAACAGACTATCAGTTTGCAAGTATATCAGACTTTTGAAATATTTATTGGTGACTCCATTTCCAATTCTAGTGTAAAGTGTTATCATCAAAGTGTAATGCAAAACTTACCACACGGCGCTCCTTTAGTAGTTCCACCATAGCTTCATAAGCAGCAGAATTTTGTATTGAAGTCCTAATGATGCTGACGACTGAAGCAAGATTACGCTCAACATATGGGTGCCTTGATTTGACCAACCGCAGCAACTTGCCAGTGGTCACAGGCATCTGCTTGGCTTTTCCCACACAACAACAATCATCGATGAATCAGTATAAGCACAAGATTTAATGGTCAGATAAATCAATGTATAACTTTGCACATTCACAGTACCAACTTCAAGAAGAGTTTTATTTGGCAGTATATAACCAGTACTTTCATCCTGAGCACGAGCAATGACATCTCGCCATTCATAGAGCCCCTATAAGATGCTTAGGTTAGTTATTGAGGGATAAAACACAAAACCATGACTTTGCATACTAAAGAGACTATATTATGTCATCAATATGAATTGAAGTGCTTCAAAAGTATCCTGTATAATCTACAGTTTTAAAGTGCAAGACTTACAAAACCACTTCATAAAGACATCTAAACCAGGAGCATGTGCAAGTTGTAGAAGTTACAGATGGTATATTTAGAATCATAATTCAATTAAAGCAAGAATAATATAAGACATACTGCAACAACCGCAATTTGTTGAGCATCAAAACCAGCCCCTTGCAACCTGAATAGGTAAAGCAGAAACTAAGTGTCACCTGTTTTACCGCAAGATCTTTTAATACTAGCCAAAGAACAATAGAGAGCAGCCAAAGCATAACTAAAAAGTCGGTTATACGGCAACTAACCCGTAAATACTGAGATATGAAGTATCTGTCCAGAGATCTTTCTCATAAAGCTGCATGCATAGATCATAACTGCGCTTGTACACCTGTTTGCAGAAAAAATTTCAGGGGGGGACGTACTAGAATGAAGCACCATTCTTGCTACCTGAACCCATAAATTATTTCACTACAATCGCCTTCCATAGTTAACCAAGAATGGCAAGTGGCTCACATACTGAGAGGAGTATTAAGTCAAGTCATATGGCCACTCCCGAATTAGAAACGAAAATAACGGTATGACACATGAATCCAATGTTGAACACAATGCATGAAACCCAACCCACATCCCCATCAAAAATCCTTTATCTGGAAATGCTTTCGAGTTGGATCGCAAACATGTAGTGACATATTACAAGGAAAATATGCCATCAAGAAAAAGGAAAGAAAAAGACGAAAACACAACTCTTCTGCAAATATGCCATCAAGTCCAAAGCATCATACGCAATTCCTTCCAAAGCCCTCATTTGAAAAGGAAAGGCAGAAAGCTTATAAACAAAAGGTAAAACCACAAGCCTAACCACCCCCCCCCCCAAAAAAAAAAAAAACAGAGAGGGAGAGAGAGAGAGAGAGAGAGAGAAGCGAAAATACAACTCTTCTCCAAATACAAAGAAATATCCATGAGCAGTGGGATCTGGCTACATAAGGTCACTTAAATGCCGAACTAAGTTCTCTGTTTGTAATGTAATTGCCCATAAGATCTGCATGACCAAATAATTGAGTTGGAAGTGGTAATCAAAGAAACATACCTCCATTAAAGCATCATCCGGATTCTCAGGCAAGGCAAGCAATTCATTCCTCATCACGTCAAAAATGTGCAACAAATAGTGTGTGTCTTCTCTAGCATATCTGTCCAGATAAGACACAAGGTGAAGAGACTGTAAATAAAATATGTTAATCAATTAGAAAAATAGAAGGATAGTCAAGGAATCAGGAAACATAGGAATCTGTGCTAGGGCCATTGAAGAAGAAGGCTGTCAAAAAGTATCTTTAAGTTTGGCTCTACTGAGATCTGCCATTGCAGACTCCTATTCATTGTCAATTCATCTTTTGTTGGGCTCTTGATGCATATTACCTTATCATCTCAGGGGGAAGAGGTCGTAGTCTCCAATCCGCATTCTGGTATCTGCATAGAGTTGATCATCAAGCTTGGTGTAACAGAAAGGAGAGAAGCAAAGAGCTTAAGAAGCAAAGCAGACCTACTCTTTATTAGCAGTAACTACGCAATAGTGATGCAGCAGATACTCCAAACTATTTCTTTCCAATTTCAGCTTCCTTGAAGCCTGATCAACAAGAAAATGAGAAAGAGAACCACTGAAATGCATCATATTGTTCGTACTTGATTCAAAAGATTAGCATTCATCATTGATTTTTCCCTGGATATTTCTCTGAGCACTCAGGCATCCCAGCCAAAATCCATCATAAGTATGGAAATCAAAGATTATACAGATATTTCTTAGCTACTATACTCCAATATGCTTATCATTTGAAGATGGCTATAAATCCAACCAGGGTTATTAAGCATGTAACTATGAAACCAATCTAGTAAACCATGTGTTATGACAGAAGCAAGAATCCCTTGAAAACTTCAAAGATCAAGACAAAGACTCCTACTTGATAAAAAATAGTCTTCTTTTCAGAACTGTGCCCTTGAAATTTGGGAAAGGTTCAGCTATGCAATCTTTAAAGGAAAAATTTAACCAGCTAGCAAAATCAGAAACAGTACCTGTCCAGTATCAAACATGTTGCATACATATATGCCAAAGTCTCGTTGAAGCCATATTATATCTCGATCTGCTCCATGCATGACCTGGTCAAATATCATAATGTGCATTATTAGACACCACAGTGACCAAACTAAGATAAACTATATGAACATAAAAGACAAGGTTTCGACCTTTCTCTTAGTAGGATCCTTGAAAACCGCCCTCAAATGTGGCCCAATTTGAACTCTAAGCTTTAGAGTGTCCACCACAAAATCCTCAGTTCTAGTGGAAATTTGCATCAAGCAAGTCAAGCCTTGGAAAGATCGATACTGATTATGTTCCAAATCAACCTAGATAATTGAAGACAAACAAGTTCAAAAACAGCTGTCAATTGAAGGGAGATAATGATACAAAATACTATTCTTTCGACAGAATCTCAACTCATTTTGATTTTATTTGATTTATATTAGCAGTCGAATAACCATGACTAATAGAGCCAAAGTTATACCGCAAATTCATCTACACCACGCAATTTAGCTGCCATTTCTTTCAAGTCTCTAACTTCCTCTACAAGCTTAAATGGCGTATTCTCCATTGACAACGGTTGAACAGGCTCTTTGCTGGCAACGGGCTTGTCAATAAAATCCAACACGGAGAGCTCCTCCTGTCCATAAAAAGAGCAAAAAGAAATCAACACCAAGTGAATTTCCACTTCGCTACCCTCCCATCCCTCATCAGGAATCAGATTCAAGAGACAATTTAATCCGAAATCAGTTAATAGCTAACAAAAACAACTGGAGTAGCAAGAATTGGCCAATGAGCAACGCAAACCACACGCCAGCCAAGATGTCCATAACTCAAACTCAATTACATAACAATCAACCCCAAGAAAACCAAGAACTTCCTCCATGAGCAACTACAACAAATAAACACCGAACCAACACATGCATAAATTAAATTTCCATAATCGAAAAGATTCCACTCCAACAAGACATCTGTAACTCACCAATGGGTGAATAAACCTCTGTCCATCCTCGCTCTTCTGCAGCCAGACATGCTGAAACGGCTGGTTCGAATTGTTCACCGAAATAAAGAACTCCTCCTGCGGCCTCCTTATCGTCGGGATATGGAACGGCACCTTGGGCTTCTGTCCGCCCACTTTCTCTTTCAAATTCGCCACCTTCACACTCGACTCCCCTCTCCCGTTACCCGAGTCAGCCGCGGCTCGGTCCACCGAGCCCTGCACCGCCTTGTTCTTTTTCTTCCCGTACACCAGCTGAAACCCGCCGTCAACCTCCATTATCTTCTTCCCGCTCTCCTCCTCCTCCTCCTTCCTCACCCTCCGAAACTCGTCCGCCGAGGCGTCGAACCGCTCCAAGACCTCGTCGTTCACACTGACCAGCCAATCGTACGCGTCCTCGAGGTCGTCGGGGAACGCGGCGCCCCCACCCGAGGCGGCCGCCACCGCCGACGAGCCGGTCGACCGCAGCAGGGAAGCGGATTTCTCGGCGATCTCGCCGACCGGGGCCTTGAAGTCGTCGAAGTTGCGGTAGAAATGGAAGTCCCGCTCGGAGGGGAGGGCCCTCGAGGAGGCGGAGAGGCGGGAGAGCGAGGAGTGCAGGGCCTGGGCGAGGTCCTCGAGCGCGCGAGCCTTCTGAGCGTCGGTCCGATCGGCGGCGGAGTCCGTCATGGCGGCGTCGTCTCCGCCGCCGCCGCCACCGCCTCCGTCGTCGGTCATGGCGGGGGAGAGGAGGCGGGGGGGATTTATCGAGGGTTTTAGGGCTACAGTAATTTCACTTTCAGGTGTCGTCCATAGCGCAGAGAGAGAGAAAGAGAAGAAGATGAGAGTGAATAAAAGAGAACGGGCGCCGGAGTGCTTGTGGAGATATTTACAGTTCTGAGGAATTATCGAATGTGCGTACTTCTTTTTTCGGTTCGGGAAAGCGACGTGCAATTTACGCTATCTGGGCCGTCGACGAAGTTTTTCATTATTCAACGGTTGAGATGGATCTGAATGCGTTCATTTATTAAAAAAAATTCAAATAGAAAAGGTTATTAAACCAACGTTTAATGTAAAGTGGTTGTTAGAATTTAATTTATCCAATGTTATCTCTAAATTTTATTAAAATATGTAATATTGTTTATAAATTTTTAATTTATTTAATATGATCTTTAAACATTTTATTTATATTTGATTTGATTCTTGAAATATATTAAAATATTTAATATTATTATTGAATTTGAATTGTCCAAATCGACACGATTTAATACATTTTTTAAAGAAAAGGATATGGGCAAATACACAATCACCAAATTATAAATCTATCCCTCTAGTAATTGCAAAAATGTTCTATCCCTTAAAAATGACATGACGTATGAATACATCATCACATTAGACATGAAGCAATCTTACTTTTGGTCTTAAAGTTTATCTTCTTCATAATATTTCCTAGTTCGGAATGACTTCTCAATTCCGTACTAAAGTCATAAATAATAGTCAAAGTCTACTCAACTAGACTTTGAGCTTTTTAGAGAGAATCTCAACTTTTTGACAAAGAAAGCAATTATTATGGATCGGTACTAGTGGTTAACGTTGTGATTTGGGTGCAAAGTGGGTGAATGTGTTTTGAGAGATAATGAGATGATTTATGATAGATGAAGCATTGATTACGATCACTATCAAGGCCAAAAAGACGTGCCACCAACCAAGGATAAAGATTAGGAATGATAAAATTTACCACCAAGTCTTAAATGATGAATCACCAATCAAGGATAAAGGATTTCGAAACAAGAGGATCTTACTACCGAAGCTAAAAAAAATCACCGGCCAAGAATAAAGGTTTATTGGGGAATAATCTACTTTCCAATGATGTAGAATCGGGAAAGATATTATTAACTCGCATGGAGAAAAATATCATATATTCATTTGATAACTTACCTCTATTTATAGAGAGATTAAGACATAGGAACTACCCAAACATTAAAGATGTGAGAACTAACTAACATTAAAGGCATGGAAACTCCCTTAATATTAGAGACATGGGAATTGGAAAACACATTAAAGACCTAGGAACTAGAAAATTCATTAAAACACATAGAAACTTGAAATTTTGACTCTTCCAAATTCGTGTACAAGCCTTGGAAACTAAATGAACAACCTCTGATTGCTAAGTAGTCGATTGGTACCCTCAAACTCGATGACAAACATGTAAATCAACAATTAGGTAGTCTATCGACAACTATGAAATCGACTACTGCTTTGTGGAATTTACGTCATCGAGTGATGATCCATTAAATCAAGTTGCACTTGAAAATTGGTCTTTTCGTGTAGGAATAAGGATTGAGCCAAATCAATCGACAAGTTCGGAATTGAACTTGAGATTTGATGATAGAGCTTGTTGCTCCTGCATCACGCTAGGATAAGTGCATTTCTCAATTATAATATTGTAGATTGTAAGATTCATACACTAAATAGGTTTATTTAATGATATGGCAAACATTAACAGCTTATTTAAATTAGTAAGAACATTTTAGAATGCAAACAGAAATTCGTACATCATTTAGGGGCTGCATGTTTGTGTTCTTTTTTTTGTTTAAGAACAGATTTTCTGTTTTTTTGTTCCTAGGAACAAAAAAAGAACAAAACGCGTTTGTTTGCGTTTTTGTTCAAAATCAATTTTTTTGTTCTCGGAACGAAAAAGAACAGAAACGAGAAACAAAAAAAAAATTGTTTCTTTCTTGTTCCAAACACTTCTCAAGAAACTTTTTTTTGTTTTTCTTCTTTTCTTCTTCTTTCTTCTTTGGCCGGTCGCCGGCCTCGGCCATGGCCGGCGGCCGGCCGTCAAGGGCCGGCGACACCGTCGAGGGTCGGCGACCTTGTCGGAGCGTCGCCGGCCCCTGGCGAGCTCGAGCTCGCCCCGCGAAGGTGAGGCCAAGCGTCGCCGGCGCGGGCGAGGCTCGGCCTCGCCGGGGGGCCGACAAGCCTCGCCGTGGTCGGGCGAGCCCGCCGCCAAAAGAAGAAAAAAAAAAAAAGGAAAAATAAAATAAAAACATTAAAAAATTAAAAAAAAAAAAAAGAATAAAGTTTACCAAACATGTTTCTATTCATTTTTTATTCCCTAACAAGTTTACCAAACGCATTCTTTTGTTCAAAAATCGTTCCCCGGAATGAAATAGTTTTTTCTATTTACGTTCCCCGAACAATTTTTAAACAAACACAAACAAATAGCCCCTTAATAAATTCATTAGATATATGAATCTTAATTTCTCCAACATTACTCTTCTTCACAAGCTAATAGGAACACATATTTGCAATTCTCCATAAGTCGACGACAGACCCATGTTTCGATGCCTCTTCGAGCAGCCTTGTCTTGCATTTTTCTAATCGAGTATATGATTCGAGATTGCTACTTAAGACGAACCTTTTATAGGGATTAGGTACTCATTTATTGGAAGAAAAGATTACAAGATCGTGAAACTAATTTTGAATCACAATCTCTCAAGAGGTTCACTCGAGTCTTTTAAAGTATAGACTATTTGTATAATTCTTGATGCGTCAAGACCGACCGATAATTGTGACAATCAAATGAAGGGCATCCCACAAATATTTGGATAAAAATGTAAATTATATAGTATTTAACAAGAGCTTCTTCGGTTTCTTTAGTTCTATTAATCAATCTGAGCGACAAGACTGGGAAATAAGACAATTCTATCTAACGCTAAAAGGACTCATGACAAGCATCCTCGTCGCTAGAAGGAAGAACTGCTCATGCTTTGCACCTGTCGGATAGGTCGAAAAAGATTATACACATAGCAACCGTAAAAAAGCGGGTGTTTCAAGGTCGAAATCTTTAAAATTCAGGCAGCGGCGAGAAAATGCGAGCGCTTATCGATACTACGAGAGCTTGCTGTTGTCAACGGGACAGTCCTCAGCTCTGTCGACGACGTGCACAGGTACAGCTGGTATGGAGTCCCACCATTCTTTGAGCCGTCTCTTTGAACGGTCGTCTTGGAAGTGCTTCCCCCATTTCGATGTCGTCACGAAACCATACAGTGTGGCTCCCATAAAGATATACTTCAGTGGTATCACTGCTATTGCAATGGCCACAGCGCACGTCACCATCATCACCATCTCAGCATGCTGCAATCGGAATGGAAGAAATTATTATCACTTGGTTGGTGCGAAGAGTGAGTTCATAGATTTTGGTTGAAAAGACAAACAGGTGCATATGCCATAGCATACATCAAGCAACTTCAATTCTGTAACCCAGCAAAATAAGGAAAGAAAAATTCTGAAATTCGTATATAGTCATCAAATGTTGACGCCAAGACTTGTGGGTTAAAAGCTTCATTTGTCGGAAAATCTTATCTTAAAAAATTCTCTGAGCCTTTATACAAAGAAACAGAACTTAACACAACCAAGTTCTGGGGCCAGTGGAGTACAGTTCTACCAGCATTTGTTGCCACCTTCCCAGTTAACAAATTAAACATTGGTTTATCCACACAAGGTAAGGAAATGGGCGCACCTTACGAGTCCTCCCGAGAAATATTGACCAAAGTTTTAGCAGTGTGATGTTTACTTCCTGCACCATATCATGGACTGTTTGTAGCCCACGCTGAGCTGATACTATGCTGTCCACCGTACTCTGGTCAGATGCTGTGCACACTACAATCCCCTCTCTTTGGTGTTCTTTCCTCTCTTTCCTCACATGGTGCATCTTCAATACAAGCCAAAACAAGCCAGCTGCTATAGCCTTATTGATCCACTCCCTGCAAACTCAAAGCTGTTATCCAAGCACATCACTGGAAGTGGAATGCAGGAATAAGCTGTTGCTTACGACAAAAGCTAAAGTATCGAAATGCAGTAACTCACTTATAAATTATCACAAGAGCTACTGCAATAATTGCGAGGGTCGTTGTTGGCCTTTGCCATGTTAGTATTTCTTGAAATTTGGGCAAGATGGCTTCTTTCACTCGCTTTAAGAGTTCCTGCAAGCAAAGCAGAATGAACTACGTTACCATAAATGCAAATACAACTATAGTTTTCTCCCCTGCTGACCTAAAGACCATAGTGGTCATCATTTGTTAAGAGTTCTGATGCAATTGCAGTAAGTTACTTTCCTCATTTTTCACTGCAAATTCTTTCATCGTATGACACGGATATTTGAATTGTGCAGACTCACCGTAAGAACAGCAGCACTATTGCCAATCCCTTCCTCTTTCAACCCCTCCGTGGAAGCCTTTGCAATTTCAATTTCTCTTGCTTCCTCTCTAACATTGTTGATAGCTGTCGTCAATGATAAGTAGTTGTCATCTTGGACACCAGCTGAGGTACACTGCTTGCCTGCTTCTTCAAATTTCATATCTGGGAGCCTCGATATTGACATGTTGATAGTCCTCAATATTGAACTAGCACTGCACGGTTGTCTGTTTCCATCCTTCTTTAGGCTCTCCGCCAGTTCTTCAAGCACATAGTCACCCTTTGGTAACTCATCAAACAAAGCAAAAATCAGGAAATTTCTGGGAAGAGGAGGCGATATCCTTAGCATCTCTCTTGCTGCATGGAGCCTTACGATTCCCAATATTGTCCGTGAATGTATTTCCCATGCTTGTGATGGGCTCTCCACATTTTGTCTGGACAAAAACTTGTGCATCAGCATTATCTCCTTCGTAAGAGCTAGCCAGTGGTCACGTCTTGTAGAGCTTGTTATCTCCGGAAACTCCAGAACAATTCCCTCTGATCTAGAAAAAGGAAAGTCGTGCAGCTGACTAGTCAGTGATCTAACAAGAATGTTATCACTCAATACTGAATTTGTCTCTATTATTTATGTCATGCTAGTAACGGATATCTCTAATGCAAGACATGCAATATTTATAAACAATGTCAGGGTCAATACTTCTGGAACTGAGCTTACAGTTCAGGGGACTCATACACCATAGCCTTGTCAAAAAGCGGAGCCCCGAAGGGCCCTGTAGCAGCAGGTTTCACAGTATGTTCAGTGTCCTTTGAAAGGTCAATCTTAATTGCATCTTCATACGTGATGACTCCCGAAGCCTCGAAGTAGAGAGCATAATTTGTTAAGGTGAGTCTACCTAGGAAAGCATATTTATTTATTAAGGGAATAAAAGATCTCAAAATACCAAAACATCTAAAGTTAAATATCAGCTCAAGTGCTAAAAACATAAATGCCCATATTCAGGACAAACCAGGCCAGCTCTGTCCTCCAATATGACGAACAACTCTTTGTGTGCTTGCAGTTCCTTCGACGTGCAAAATTAATTCGTCATCTGCTAGGTCAACACCCCTCGGCACTCCCTGTTTTTGCAAATATCCAATGCATCTGCGCAAGATGACATAGACAAAGAAGGAAAATTGAGGCAACCTTGATGAATTGAAAAGCAGATCAACAAAAGAAATATGTGCAGTGTATAGGGCCCAGTATGTATGAAGGAACTAAACGATTCTGACTTGGCCCAAAGTTTCTTCTCTCAGGGAAGTCATTCACTAAGAACACGCTCTTTACTGTAGCAGGCAGTTGCATTTGATGCTAGGTAGGATACATTCCATATAGCGCGTTAAAAATACTTTAAAAACTGAAATTCCCAATGGTCCCCTCTGAAATTGGAAATGAAGTATCTCTGCAATATCAGGTACATGACCAGTTCAAGTATTTCAGAGGAACAAAAGATGTTGCTCCTGACATATCCATGGCCTTTGCCTCATTGTCACACGTCATTATTTAACAATTCTGCTGTCTTGGTTGTTCCCTCCCCCCCCGCGGGAAAAGTCCTATGATTATGTAAGACAGGTTTTGAAATCGACACATGAAAATTATGCTAATTAACGTGAAGCTTGGATGCATTACTTGTCAATCTCTTTCAGATATTTATCATATGCAGGAAAATGGAGACGACTTCCTGTAGGTGCTGTAAGAGTTTCAAAGGTAAATTTCCCATTGGCTATGTCTGCAACCAAGGGAAACAAGGATGCCAACCACACAAATGCGTCTTCTCCAGCATTAGGCCCATGGTCAACCTAAATAAATAGAAATATGTCCATAAATGAAAACTGATATCTTGATAATCGAGTTCTCCAAATAATACAGTTCGTATGACAATACATCAAATAGTCTGTAAAAAATCTCTTACAAGTAGCGGCATAAGGTCTGAGTAGAACAGAGGGATCTCATCATCTTCTTGAGGCACCTTTATCACTCGTTTCTTCTCTTCTTTCTCTTTCCCCATTGACTCCTGTAAATCACATGTACATGAAAATATTCCTAGAAAGTAACTCAAGATATGCCGTAATATCATTAAATTTCCAGATGATTAAGCACCGGGGTATAGAGGCTTAGCATTTGAATGTTACTTACTAGTACAGGCTCCTCATCAGCAGAACTGGGCATTTCCCATGCAAGCATCATGTCGAATGTCAGCCGGCTGAAAGATCCATCGCTTATCTTTTCACCTATGCTTGGACACAGGTCGACGAGAGCTTTTGAGCTACAAAACTCCACGAACTTTCTAGAGTAACTGACTGAATCGGGCTTCCATTCAGCTTCAAACTCTACCACCAATCTATCGACAGAAGTACCTACTTGCCTGACATAGTTTTGTCATTGGAAATTCTGTTATCCACTCGCCAATCAACGACAAAGTGTGATGATGGCGAAAGAAAGCTATTGGAAAGACACATGTTTTGTGACGATATTGTATTAGAGTCAATTAACATCCTGGAAACACGTTCTAGTGCAGCACAAGTAAAATTGACTTGTTCAAACAATTTATGTCCAAACTCCCTTATTGCGACACGTCTCTATCACCAAAAAAATTCAAAGAGACTTAACTCTCTGTTAAACATTCCGAAGAGGTCTCCTCCCCTCCAACTTCATCAATTTCATCCCTTCATCAGCTATTTATTCTGGTTAGCTCAACAACTATCTATTTTCAATACAGATCGCTAATTGCATGTGCGTGCATTATTAAATACATATGCATACATAACCTTCAAAATCGCAACAAATTTCGCGCTAGCTGAGCTATAGAATATACTATAGCACCGTGCTCTAATAGCCTAAGCTTTTTTAGAGTAAATTTTAAGCGAGCTTCTTCAGAAACTTCTCCCTAATCGAGACCTGGTTCCTCGGCAAACCTAAACAGAGCACGAGAAACACTAGACGCGCTCTCTGAACCATACAAAAGCTCCACGAGTTCCCCCCGAGCATCGTGGAACTCAACGTAGGCTGGAGAAAGAAGGATCAGGCATGCAAACAATCGCGAATTCAGCACTATCATCATCGTCATCAGATTAACTCGCGATCCGGCAAATCATCTCTCGGCCGCTCGCGATCAACAGCCATAAACATCACCGTTCGCAGAAAGCCGAACGCGCACGCATCGGGATTCATCATTCGAAGAGGCGAGTGCCTGTCAAACGATCTCGTTCAAGAAGATGAAGCGGGAAGATGATGACGATAGAGACATTACAGTGCGCATTTCTGTACGACGTCGCTCGCGATGGAGGATAGATGCTTCCTCTTCGTTGCCATCGTTCGTTCGGTGCTCGCTGTCACTTCTCTCCTCTTCTCTTCTCTCTCTCTCTCGTCTCTGCACTCTGGGAGTTGCAGGAAGTGAGGAAGGAGAGCTTCCGTTATTTCTCTCTCTGCTTTGCACAGCTGTCGTTCTCGCCGCGTGCCACGTGGCGAGAGCCATGCAAGACTCGGTGCAACCTCCCGGTGGAGAGGGAGAGCTCTTCGGGTCGGGGTCACGTTCTCGGCTCGATCTCATGCGAAAATTTGCTAGAATTGATCGTGTTAAAAGAAATACTGAAAAAAAAAATAATTTTTTGCAAAATATAACTATAAGTGCATTCGAATGGATTTGACATTTTTTCCCTTCAAATTAAAAGAACGATACATTGTGGAATTGGATTAATCTTATATGATATTTAAGTATTTAAGAGCATGACGGTATGAAAAGAAAAATGTCATAAACGGCCCCTTGATTTGATGGCTAGTATATGCTATGATTACTCGTTTGTTAATCTTTGAAGAATGATTATTGTTATCCTCTTCGTCGATCGTGATTGGCTATCTCTATGAGGTTTTATAGGAATGACGCATCTTTGAAATCGTTGAATTCGTTTGCAGTAACAATTGCGTGAACCCACTCTTTTACAAAAAATGATGTTGAAACACTTTTTGAACATAAATAATTTTTTTTTTCTGTTCCAATAAATAATTTCTGAGTATAATAACACATTTGGTAACTTTAAAAAATTTATACTTTAGAAATAGAAACGCGTTTAGTAAACTTGTATAATTTTTTTGTTTCTTTTAATTTTTAATATTTTTATTATATTTTTGCTTTTTTTTCTTTTTTCTCCATTCTTCCTTTTGGCCGATCGCTAGCCTCAGCCATGGTCGGCGACCTCGTCGGCCCCCAACGAGAGGCTTGACCTCGCTAGGCCAAGGCGAGGCCGACCTCGCGTTGCCTAGGCGAGGTCGAGCCTTGCCGGTGACCTTGCCTGGCCACCGAGGTCACTAGCGAGGTTGCTGGCCATGGCCAAGGCCGGCAATTGGCCAAAAGGAAGAAAAAATAAGAAGAAAAATAAGAAGGAAAAAAAAAAGTGTTTCTCGAAAGTGTTACCGAGAATAAAAAACAAGTTTTTCCTACTTCTTGTTTTTGTTCCAAATTTGTTTCCGGGAATAAAAGTGTAAACAAACGTATTTCTGTTCTTTTTTTGTTCCCCAGAACAGAAGAACAAAAAATTGTGTTCCGGAGAACAAAAACACATTTTGCCAAACACACCCTTACATGTTAAGAGATGTGAGCTAAATTCTTTCAAGAGGTCTCTCAATTATAGGGCCCCTTCATGGGATCATGAGTATGAATTAGAATTTGTGTTTCGTTTATTCTATGAAAAATGAATTATTTAAAAATATATTTTATTTAAAATAATCGCTTATATCGATCATATTATACTTAACAAACAGAGTACAAGACACAATCAATCATTTTTAATTACAACTTCCAACTTCTATATAAATTCCAATTGTCCATTTCCACTTGTATTTTTTTGTGAAACTCTCCCATGGGAACTGCATTATTGGCGTGTTTCATCGAACAGCGAGCTTATTTGCTACGACATTCGCGAATATTGCCTCCGTCGGATTTGTGAAGATGGAACCACGAACGTTTTGCCATAACATCGTGGAGCTCTTACACAGCAAAGTATAAATTCCAATAAAATCTCGCTAATGAAAATAAGTCGGTAATTTCACGCCAGCGAATTGTAAATTAATAACAATATTTGAGCAAGCGATTATTTAATTAGCATCCATTTAATCAATTTCAAGGACCAATACAAACTATTCTAGAGAAAAATATAAAAAGAGTCTTAAACTTATGGCATCTGTACTAATTTAATTTTAAACATTTTTCACATTGACAATAATTTAGACCATCGGATCAATTTTGGCCGGTTGGCACTGACGTGGATGTCGACGGTTTGGCTAATGCTGATGTGGTAATTTTTAATAATTTTTTTTCTCCTTGCGGTGGTCGGCGAGGTGGCTGATGAGCCATCAGAAGCTCCTTGGCCACTACAGGAGAAGAAGGCCAAGAGGAAGAAGAGGAAAAAAAAAAAAAAAAAGGAAAAGAAAAAAAAAAAAGAAGAAAAGTACAAAATTAATTAAAAATTTTAAAAAAAAATTATCACGTCAACATGCGTTGGTTAGTCAACGTCCAACCAGCACAGTTTGATCAAATTTAATTGGATAGACTGAATTTATATCAATGTACAAACGTTTAAAGTTAAATTACTTCGATTTAAATATTTAAAATTAAATTAATATCAATGTTTTTGGATTTTTTGGAGTATTTTTCCCAATTATTCTATGACGTGCACTTGCAAAAGCAAAAATGGCTGACGAGGACGACGAGCCTCTCGGGCTTCGGTAGTGCGGGCTCGGGAAAAGCCCACAGCCGAAATGCATTTATACGCGACGACTAACGCACGGTTGCTTACTCCACCGCTCTCTCTCTCTCTCTCTCTCTCCTCTCGTCTCTCTCCATTTCCTCTGCAGAAGAAAAGCTGAGAGAGGAGCGATGAGCATCCAGCTTGCTGATTCTTCCTCCATCGTTCGCCTCAGCATCGGTCAGCAATCATCGCCTCCTTCTCTCTCTCGCTCTCGCGGTCTCGCCATGTGCGATTGCATGTTTTGGCGCATTTGGACTCGATTGTCTTCTTCCTTCCTTCTCTTTCGGCTCTGCTTCTGTCGAGTACTGCGTGGGTCCCGCTTCGGATTGGAATCTCAGGCGTCTGATCATGTATTGTGTTCGGGGGCCGTGTTTCCGGGGCTCGCCCGAGCGATCGGATTGGCTGACGGGCCTCGGTGGCTTCGAGTTGCTTCTCGGCTAAGTTTTGTGTGGGAGAAGAGCGGTTTGAGATGCTGAAAGTTGGACTGAGATCTGGGATCGGCATTCGCGAGCAGATTGCTTTTTTTACCGTTGCTGCTCCTGCTCCTGCTCCTGCTCCTGCTGCTAGTTGTTTTGTTTTTTTTTGCTTTTTTTATTTGGTGACGGATCTCATGGTTGTTGCACTTTTGGGGTGATCAGTACTTGCGTGATGGCTTTCGATTTGGGAATGATTTCCGTACCGTCGTGCAGGTGGTAAGAAGTTCTCCACGACCGTGGACACGCTGACTCAGCGGGAACCCGATTCAATGCTGGCAGCCATGTTCAGTGGGCGCCATGTGGTGTGCCGAGATCCCGACACGGTATTGATATTTCTATCTCCGTGGTTTTGCATTCGGGGACCTTCGGATTGTGATGTGTGCACTGGGTATCTCTTGCTCCGCATCTACCGGTTAATTAGTCATGAGCTGAGTTGGCTCTATATGCTGTGATGGAAGTTCTTATCTGATATCTAGATTCAAATATGCACATGCGCGTGTGAACTTGTACATTATACATTGATGATGGGTTGCTTGATAGTGTGCATGCGTGCGTGTGTATGAACCTGTGCATTTGTGCACTTAGGTACAGAGGTTTGTCCAAATATACTTATCCATGTTTGCTAACATAAGACTTCGATTCCATATGCTACGCTCATATTAGTCATAATGGTGATACCTGCATGGGCTTGTCAGTTAAAGTATCGAGTGTACGAACTATGGGGTTGTTTTTATGTACAATATCCGTTGCTATCAACTTGGATATCTTGGCCTTTTGTGTTCCCTACTATGTTGGTGTTCTCATTTTGGATAAGTATATAGCAGTGGCCTTGTAATGCCTATTCAGGCATTGTAAGTTTACTAATGGCATGGGTATTAAGAAAAAACAAAGTTGTGCATGACAGCAGTTGGATTCTTAAATTGTTGGACAGAGAGAAACAACCATCTCTCTAAAAGGTTGGTGTGTGGCAGAATTGAAGATTCTATTAATTGCACGAAAAAACATGTCTTTCTTGTGAGATTCTACTTTCAATTAAAATCCGGGATGCTTATGGATGGAGTAAAAGTGCTGTGTTCAATTTTGAATCTTGTCTATTTCGATCTCACTAAGCTGCACTCGCCCGCTCTTTGTGTTGGAGTGGATTGCATTGAGATTGCTACTCTTTTAGTGATGTCCACAAGTATGTAAATGGGGCTGGCTAATGCGGACAAACTTTTTCCAGGGATATGTCTTTGTTGATCGAGATGGGAAACACTTCAGACATATTCTAAACTGGTTAAGGGATGGTGTCATTCCCACTTTATCAGACTCTGACTACTCGCAGCTTCTGCGTGAGGCAGAATATTATCAACTACTGGTTAGTAATCCTTACATATGTGTTTGTATATATTGGTGTACCTTGAGTATTCTCTGGAGTTTCTAATTGCAAGTTTATGCTACTTCAAGTTGGTCTATCATCAATCAGCAGAAAAGGCTTGCTTAGTCTGATTTTTCACAAACGGAAGTGAATACATATGAGTAACACTTTGATGTAGTGTCAGCCTCTTTCAATTTGTATATTTAGCACGTCAAATTTTTTCATATAACTTGCAAGATAAGCTATGGAGCATAAGTTAACAGCTTTATTTTGGATCAATCTATCAGCCTGATGTGCCTGAGGATCTTCCATGCTAGCTGCAAGTATAGTTTGCTCACCTTTTTTTTTTCTCTCTTTTGATGTGAAGTTCCATTTGTAGGCTGGAAGTTATGTTTTCCTGTAATGTAAACAAACCCATGTATACATATACCTAATGTGGTCATGTGGATAAACTTCTGCCTTGTCCAAAAATAGTAACAAACATTTATTTAAATGTCTCCAATGTTCTTCATATCTAGTGCTGAATAAATTGGCTGCCCTCCTGAATAATGTTATCTTGGTAATTTTTTCAATTTCAGGGACTAATTGATGGAATTCATTCTGTCGTGAGTAAGAAGAGGGAAGAGGATAAGGATGAGTTGGACTCGGAACTGACAAGAACTGATATTATCAAGTGTATACAATCAGAAAAAGTCAGATTTAGGGGGGTTAATCTAGCTGGGCTTGATCTTTCCAAGCTGGTATGTTCTGCATGTTTCTGTGTCTAATAAGAATTTTCTTCCAAGCATGTCATTTTTTTCCCAGCTAATTTGATGATTTACCCTTTGACTGTATGCAGGACCTGTCATATGTAGATTTCAGCTATGCTTGTCTCAAAAATGTCTTCTTTTCGCGAGCTAATTTGCAATGTGCAAAATTCCGGGTAGGTGTAGTTCGTTATAAATGTGAAGCATTCATTTCTTTTTTATGAATGGCTTTCTCTCTTGACCTATGCTTTGCTCTAGCATTCTGCCAAACTTTACATGTTAATGTTCAAAATCCAACAATATGGTGAGTTCATTGAAAATGAAATCCATTATTTCAGTCTCTTAAAGTTGAACTTCATCTACATCACTTATTCAAATATGTCAAGCTTTCTATCTAACAATTGCGTGGTTTCCTTTTCTTTGACAACAATCTGCTGTTGCTCATGAATTTAATCCAGGATGTGGATGCTGAAGGATCCATATTTCACAATGCTACCTTGCGTGAGTAAGACACTAAAATGTGTTTTTTAACCTCTGGATTATTTGCAATCTTTATTTTGCCTTATAGATTTTGTTGTTGCCTAGGGAAGATGTGAATTTACTGGAGCCAATCTTCATGGGGCTTTATTAGCTGGTGCAAATCTTCAGAGTGCAAATCTACAAGGTAATTTTCCTTGCATTGCATTTGCTACATGTTCATATTTGGATAGGTTCATCTTGCTATGATTGGAATGTCATCTGTGACTTATTTCATGGTGCTTACCCATCCTAGCGGTATTTTTCATTCTATATCCCCAAAAATGTCATGGTATCTGTTTTGTGGATATTCTGGTATGTTCTTTTCTCACCACATCTTCAGTATCTTACCGCTTTGATTTTATTATTGCCAACATATTTGAATTTTGTCTCAAACGAATTTTTCACCAGAATGAGATTCTCATAAAATGAGAAAAGCTTTCTGCATTTTAGATATGGAATTTAGCAACATATTCAACGCATGTTTAGGCTAAATACAGCTCTCTGTAGCCTCCTGTCCTATGCAACTGATTATATGCCAGTTCTGTGTTGTTGCTTCTCCCTGTTCTTCATTTTCCCCGCAAAAAAATAAAAATAAAAATTGATGTTTTAGTTGCACATTTTAGGCTGGTCCAGTTATGAGTTGTTGACCAATGTCAATATATTTGATTGGCATCTTTATGCGATTCTTAAAACTTCTAATCGAACATTATTCCATGAGGAAGATCAAAGTACATTATTTTATAAACTTTGTTTGCATGGGTCAAGTTGTGGTTTTTCCACAACTAAAGTTAAAGTGGAGTCGATTGACATGAAATTGGGCTTGGATTTGACTCTCTATGATCAAAATGCCATGTTGAATATGAGATCATCTTTTGGGGATAGTGATGTTTTGCATGAATGGATGCTAGTTCCCTTATTGTTCTCAACTTCGTTGATGTGTATGAAGCAGCGTTAATATTTAGTGAGGCTGAAGAGGACTGCCTTTCTTTTAGCAGCAGTGGTCCTATATTACTTAAAATGAATTGTAGCTGGTGCTGATATTGTGATTAAAGGATATAAATTTTCTTGGCAGATGCCTGTCTGATTGATTGTAGCTTCTGTGGAGCAGACTTGCGATCCGCACATCTGCAGGTTTGATATCTGCTTACATCCTGCATGGGCAGCTCCGTTTAGAACTCTGGACTTTGTAATTGTATGCTATGCTTATAAGCTTATAACGTATGTTCTCTTTTGTCTAGTGTCTGCTAGGAACTGGTGGAATCACTTCCTATATGCTATTTGCATTTCTTCAGCCAATCACTGTTGCCCTTAGGCATTAAAATTGCTTTGATGGTCACGTGCATATTAACTCGAAACAATTGGATTCTCTATCTGAAATCTTGTTAAGCCCTCAAATCATTCAGGACCGGCCTACTTGTTATTTCAAGTCAGTTTCATGCGTTACCTTGCCATCCTCTTATTGACAACACTGAGGACTGTACAGGTTGCACTGGTTGATTAAAATTCGAGGAATTGTGTCTACCAAGTTTCTGACAAATTTTGATACTATGAACAGTACTATCATATCCTGGAAACTTCAGATCTCAATGATAGAGGGGAGAAGAATGACAAAGGGTGCGTTTGGGAGAGCCTTTGGCGAAAACCTTTGGGGAAATGCAAATGACTTTAGGAAGGGTTTTTCATAATGCAAATAGCGTTTGGAAAAATGTTATTGAAAAATGCATGGGAAGCATCATTGGTTTGAATGATATTTGGATAAAATTACACTTGTAAAAAGACTTTAGTCATATCTTTCAAATAAAATAAAATAAAAAAAGAAAAAGAAAATTGAATCTTGGCTTAGGCGATGGCCGGACGCCGGTGAAATAGATCTGGCACTAGCCGTCAAATCTGACCTCGCTCATGTCTTGAGTGGGTGAGGGTAAAACTGGAATTTGGTAAATTTAATGCGGACAAAATTGGAAAGAAAAAAACCATTAGCATTTTGGAAATGCTCAAAGCCAAACTAGGTAGAACTTGTATTGGGTTAAGGGACTTTGGAAGTGCTGGCTTTGGCTCAAAGGCTTTAGAAATTTCTTGCCAAATACCTTAATTTTGTCAAAGGCCTTTAGAAGCTTAAAGCCCATTTCCATAGTCCAAGCAAACACAGCCAAAGATCATCTGAAATGTTACAGTTTAGTTGACGGGCTCTTGATGTAACTTAGCTGTTATATGTGAAGCTTATGTGACCATTATGCTGTTATCAATAATAGCAAAAAAGGATTATCTTGTTTCTTTTTTCTATTTGAGGAGGAACGTTGAGATTCTTCAGTTCATTGTTTTCTGACTGTTGTGTGGTACAAATGAGTACTGATATGTATTAAATGTGTGGTATTGCGATAGTCCATGCCTAGAGAATTGATGCTTTACTTTACAAACAAACCTTCAGACTGCTGATTTAACCAATGCCAACTTAGAGGGAGCCAATTTGGAGGGAGCCAACTTAAAGGTAAATGTTCCTTTCATTGTTGTGATTGTATTTCTTTAATTGATGGTTTAATCCTTGCAATCCAACAAGCACTCTGGATTACCTTTTTCTTTTTTGGTTGAAGCGATAAAAGGTTGCTTTTGTTCTTCAGCAATCTGATATGCTAAGAGTTTTGGTGTATTATAATGCTTCCGTTGTCAGGAGAGACACCTTATGTAAAATGAACCACACCTTGTCTGATTTATCAAACAAATATCATAAATCAATTGGTGGATATTTCTGGCCTTACTTTGTTGAGCTTTTGGTCATGGCTTGTCTTGCATGATCTTCAGGGGGCTAAATTAAGCAATGCAAATTTAAGAGGTGCAAACCTGCAAAGAGCATACCTACGCCATGTAGATCTTCGAGAGACGGTGAGTAACAGTAGTTTTTCAATATTTGGTCATCCTTTCTCATGATTCTCAGCGTGACAATAAATCCTCCATTCATGTTGTATCCATTAGATAGAACTGAGCGGAGTGTGCTGATCTTCTGTGACTTCGCTGTTGTCTTTTTGAGGGAAGTGCATATTGTGTATGGTGCATTGCATTCTTGCTATACGAATACTTCTTTAAGGACAACTGGAATGTAGATTCCCATTGAGCGACTCATTTATAGTCAAGTTTTTTTTTTTTGGGGTCGAAAGTAGTCTAAGGTTAATTTGCAGAATTAATTAGTGAAGTTCTTGGATTAATGTCGACAACTTTTTTTTAATTCCCATTCCTC
This sequence comes from Eucalyptus microcorys, assembly GCA_014182515.1. Taxonomy (NCBI): domain Eukaryota; kingdom Viridiplantae; phylum Streptophyta; class Magnoliopsida; order Myrtales; family Myrtaceae; genus Eucalyptus; species Eucalyptus microcorys. The sequence continues at coordinate 28,663,499 of CM024562.1, read as the reverse complement.
TGTCATCTGGAAAAGGTGGGATGGATGTGATTTTGGCTGCATTTACTATCTGGATGCTACTTGGTACGCAACTATCATAACATAGATGATGAAAAGTTGAGTAAATTGCCTTAATTTCTTTCTTATTTTTCCACTTCAAAAGACTTACATCCATTGTGCATGTCATCACTGCTCTTGATTCTCCATTTGTTGCATTCATATGGTTGAAAGCCCTCTTGGATGAGTGCCTCCTTCCCCTTCTTCTGCTCGTCTTTATTCCCTTTGCTCCCTCAATATATGAAGGCAAAAGAAAAAGGGTGTTAAAGAGGAAATGGAAATTGAGAAAAGAGATCCCCCTCTATTTGGGCCTTCTTGCCTTCTGTGAGAGATGCATATTGGCAATATTGTCTATTCTCCTTTTGTCTTGACGTTTACCAGCTCAGCGTTTGATCTCCTCCTATATTATATCTTTTGCAGCATTTGGAAGGTGCAAAGCTTGATGGTGCCAATTTGCTTGGGGCGATTAGATAACTGTGGAGATTATGAAAAGCTTGTATAGTTTGACCTCTTATTTATTTCCGCCAATGACATTGGCGATCTCTTGTATACTGACGTCTACTCTGTTTTAGGTGAGAATAAACATGTTCTGGCTATCGGCTGATGTAGATATTTATATTTGTTGCCTACATTATCGTTGTAGTTGAGCCGGCTCATTAGGTGTTTACTTCTGCTTTTCTTATACATAAAAGGATTGGGATCGTTAGGGGCTTGTCGCTATGTCAAGTGTAAGTAGAGTTTTATTAGTGGATTCAAAAAGGCATTCTTGGTCATGAAGTTGGATTCCTGAATGGCCCACAATTTTCAGACTTATCCTTTTTCCTTAGCTTTTTTTGGCATGGTAAAGCCAATCTTTTGGGCATGATCGTCAATTTAGTAGTGGCTTTCAGTTTTTGGCTTGGAATTGCTACTTAGTATTGTTGGAGAGCCAAAACACAGGGTAGAAGTTTTATCGGTTGATTTTCCACTGGCTTTTCTAATGCCAAACAACGGCGTGGATCTGAAGTTGAAGCAAAAGCTGTGGTTAAATATGTACCAAACGTCAATGTCTTTGTACTAGGATTAACTTTGTGACCGGAAGATTTTGGTTTATGTCAAACCATTTAGTCATGAAGCCTAAACTGTCTTTTCTTTTTTTCTTTTTTGGTCGAAAAAAAACTGTCTTTTCAAATTGTTGGTAAGTACGTCGTTTTCCTAAACTTGGTACCAGTTGCTCAAAATACTGATGGAAACGATGGCTGAATGGGGACCAGATTCAGATCTTAGCAGATTGCGTTATCGCTGTCAATTTGTGAACGAGTCTAGACTAGTTTCGTGAAAATGGGTTAGTGACTCATTTTTTAACTCATATTTTATGGACTTGATTGTTATGTTGATTAGTTTAATAAATAGGTAATAAATAAGTGTAGAATAATAATGTCTAAAATATGAGGGTTAAATGGATTTATAAATTATTTAGATTTAGTTTACTTTTATGATTCTTTTTTATTTTTTCTTGCTCTCACATGTTCATTCCGTGTTCTCCCATTTTAGTTTGACTCTGAGTTTTTCTAAATTGAGTTAAATATCGAAGTGTTTTAATAATATGAGTTGAGTTGGGTTTGGATTATTAAATTTGTATTGCATAAAAATGAATAAAGATACGTAAAATGGGTTAATTTGGATCGGATTATTTTCGATTCAATCTATCTTTTCGGCAGATTTAGTTTGGAACACGACCACTTGCGGGGACCCATTACCCCTCTACTCCGAGAACGACTTAGCAAAGTGGTATTCATGCAACACTCGAGGGAAACGTGAAATGCTATGCTCGCTTTGTCTTGTTAACTTCTCTTTAATTGGGCGATCCTGCTACGTCTCGACCTTTTTCTCCAGACATCGGAGAAGCGCACTCGGGAATCAAAACAAGTGCATGATGCATTATCAATTTGTTTCTCTCTTTCCCCGAACGGGAAATCTGGGAACTTGAAATGCACGTAATCCAATGGTCGGTGGACGACAATGGTCGGTGGACGCTTCCCCAGAGAGAATATAAATTAGTGCCAGTCGGTAACTATGATACGTGTCAATCAGGGAAAAAAAGGAGGTACTTATTAATATATACAACTGAGACAATCAAGAGGTGGATAATTTTATTTTATAGCACCGCATCAGATTCCCTGCTTAGTGCTCCCCCATGAGGCCACGCAGGGTTTGATTCGAACCCTTGCATTGCCTATAAATAGAGGACATTGTTGGCTTCAAACTTTCATCACATTCAATTCCATCAAAAACCAACCACTCGCGGAACAAACACTCGAGAGGGAGAGAGAGGAAATGGCAGGAATCATTCACAAGATTGAGGAGGCCCTCCACATGGGAGGCCACAAGAAGGAGGAGGAACACAAGCCGGAGGGGCATGACCACCCCAAGCCCGAAGAGCACAAGCCGGAGGGCCACGGCCATGGCCACGACCACAAGGCGGAGCACCACGGAGAGGATCACAAGAAAGAGGGGTTGGTGGAGAAGATCAAGGACAAGATCCACAGCGACGATCACGGCGACATGGTGGAAAAGAAGAAGAAGAAGGACAAGAAGAAGCGCGAGCACGGCCACGAACATGAGCATGGCCACAGCAGCAGCAGCAGCGACAGTGATAGCGATTGAGTTATTAGGTAAACTATAAAATGCGAGTTGCAATCTCATGTCACTGTGGTAATAAGTGCATTTTTCTCTGTGGCTACTAAGTTTGATAAATATGAGATAATAATTATCGCACGCTCTTTCTATATGTGATAAAAGTCCTATTGTTAGCATCATCTATGATGAACAATATTTTCGCCAAGGAAAATCCTCACTTATCATAATGCAATTATCGTAATGTGGAAACAATTATCGTAACCAGCTTAATCGATCTTGTAATTTGACATTTTTGGGGGCTGTCTTTGGTGTTGCAGTTGCAGTAAAGAGCACGTCAACGTTGTTGGGCTCGTCTCCTTCAGTTAGCCCCAGAGCTGGTGAAAATTAGGAGACAAGAAAAAAACATCAATGTCGTCCGGATTGTCCTCTTTCGAGTCTTATTTTGTTAAAATTTATGTTGTGACAGATCTAGATGTGCTCGTGTGACATCCAAGGACTGTCAACATTGTTCACCGTGTCGTGCCTAATGTGCCATTTTCAGACAACAAATGTGTAGTTTGATTGGTTTCTTCAAATGTTGTCCGCTTACAATGGTAATTTGTTACGAATGTTGACAACTTTTTAATGACCAAACAAATCGTAGGTAAGTTACTCCAATAAAAACTGGCGACATGAATTAAATTGGAAACTTAATTAAAAAGCGTTGGGAATTAATCGGATTAAGTTTGGTAATTCGATATAAAAGTTGATAATGTTCGTAAACTACGAAAGTTGGCGACTTGTTATGAGAGTTGGTGATTTTGAAACAACATCATAAACCTCCATAAGTGATTTAAATCAGAGTTGGTAGTCCATAATTGAGATTGGTAATTTTGTGCAAGAGTTGGTTGCTTTAACTCATTGATGAGTTAGGCAAATGAAAATCAGTGGCTTATTTTTTGGAAACGATTGTTAACTCAAAACAATTATATAAAAGTGTTAGTAATTTTGAAACAAATGTTGATAATTTCTGAAATGTTTCCGGACAAGTAGAGGTGGCAAAATGGGTCGTGGACCTATAAGTCGACTCATATTTAATGGCTAAGGTGATACATAGGTTGCCTGAAATTTGGAATACAAGTCGAAATGGCTCTGATGAATTAAAGACCAATCAATTGTTGATTCCAGCGAGTTTGCAAAGAACTTGCTTTCAACCTTTTAATGAAAGAGTAATGCCAAGACTCCATTTATTGCGGTAAATGTATTATTTAGAAAAAAAAATTCATAAAAAATTCTTGTATTACTTACAAAAATTTTAACCCATTCACGCGAGTGTTCTTGGCCGTTGGGACGATTTTCACCATGTCCCTACATTTCTTATGCTCGTTCTTCGGAGGAACCGAAATAGACATCCAACTACATGTCGCATATGTCTATCCAAACTAGAATGCTCATGACAATGTAGATAAAACGTCATGCTCGGGTGTGTTCGTTGGCTTCGCTTGTTTCCGGAAATCAAATGATTTGAATAACATATTTTTAAAGACGATTTTTTATATCACTTACAAAAATAAACAAACAAAAATATTTTTGTTGTCAATGAAAATGTTCTATATAAGTCATTGTCGATAGGGGCGTCATAATTGAACTAGAAAATTGAATCAAACCGAATTTTTGTGCATTTAAGTTGGAATAATTAGAAAGATAACCATTTTTATTTATTTATTTTGGTTTGGTACAATTGAATGGGAAATCTCCTCTCTTCTTAATATTGCAATTTACACAATCTCTCTTTCCACTAAATTTCTTTTTAGTATTTTAAAAAAGAAAAATCAAAATTCCAATCTCAATTTGAACTGAATCAAGTTTTCAATTTGGGGCACAATTCGATTCAAAGTTAATGCATACCCAGATCGTTTGGTGAAAATCCTAATCAAACCGAATCGAATCACGACACCCTTCATTGTCGATAATAAAAAACATTTTCAATCAATTAATATTTCAAGCGATATAAATAATTAATTTTTTGAAAAAATGCTCTTAAAATTATTCATTTTTTCGCAAAACAAACGGAACCGGAAATACATTAACGTTGTAAAAGGTCGATATCAGCTGAGAGAATCGGGGGCAACCAAGCGGACGTCGCAGCCAGAACATCCGATTTTGTAATTTTTCTCAAACGCAGCATTTGTTGCTGTCACCGAAGCCGTCTGTGAACTAAGTCTGATTTTCCATCTGGCAACAGAATGCGTCTAACAAAGCGGGTCGTGGGGGCAGACTCCAAATGGACATGCGAATCGTAAGAGATGATCTGTCGATTCGAGAAAGAGTCCAATCGCTAATGATTTGACCATCATTATCATCTGGGGGACTGGCAAAAAAACCCTAAAAATAACAATCGAAATTAGACCAATTGCATATAATAAAAGATTTCATTTTTGTGTACATAGTTTAATGCAATGACCGTATAGGATAATATAATTAGGATAATATAATTCCTAGCATTGTTGCTTTAGGATTCTCTCTCTCTTTCTCTCCGTTTTAGACAAGATCAATGTTTTTACCATTTCTCACATGACAATATAGTTCTAAGGAAGAAAAACAAAACACACACATGTTAACATGAAGCGATGCGACAAAATGCTAAAATAATTATTCATTAAGATAGGCCGTTTTTCTGAAGGTTAATATTACGATCCCAAACTAATTTTTTTATTACCAAAAAGTTTCAAATTGATACACATGTGATAAATTTATCCTAAATTAATTTTTTGATCACAAAAAATCAAAATTAGTATATCTGCAACAAATTTATCTTAAGCTAACCGATACATTTTTAATGAACTTACCCTCAATTAATTTCAGTTAAATTGGATTAATCAGAGAATACTCGCCCGACTTTGTAAACCACGCGGGAATTCGATGCTCTCGGCCACGTCAGAGAAAAGATCTCGCCGTGTTGCGAGCGGAGTTCGGCCCTAGCGATGGACCGGTATCTCATCAGACGACGACGACGACAGCAATCGGGCCCCACGATCTCTGATTGGTGCTCCAATGCAAATCGACCAATGCGATCGACGCACGTGGGACCCACCTCCGGTAGAACTTTGCGAAACCAGAAAACTCCATATGGCAAGACAAGGCGAAGGCGTTTTGGCAACTATGCCATTCGGCAACTGCATCCTCTGCCAACCGATACCGGTCGGTCCAATTCCGACGATTGGACCTGCTCCCTTCTTTGGGAAAGGACGTGGTCAACTTCGCAAAAAAGGAATTTTCTGGACAACCGTCATCAAATTTTTCCCCCCAGAAATCCTTAAGTAATTATGAAACATATACCAGTTCAATTCAAACTGCGTGTGTGCGGAGTCGATCTCAGCGACCCATTTTGGCCAACGGTGCTAAGTATAGAAAATGGAATCGAATGAAAATTAGGGCCTTCCTAAATCAACGGAAGCATCTTCTCATTTTTATGTTTCACACCGTACCATACCGTATTGCCCTTTCTCACAATCGCTTCAATAATATTTCGAAAATGATTAATATTACGAAAGATCACAAATTAATATATTTGTGACAAATTTACTCAAAACTAATTTTTTGATCACATTTACCATCTTCAATAGTATTTTCAAAATGATTAATATTTCAAACCGATACATTTGTGATAAATTTACTTCAAATTAATTTTTTGATCACCAAATATCACAAACTGATGTGTCTGTGATAAATTTATCATAAACTAATTTTTTGATCACATTTACCATATGTTAGTTTCTGTTAAATATGTTTTCACGAACTGATATACATGTGACATATGGAGGTAAAATATTAAATTAGTATATTTGTCAATTGCTACATGTCATCTAATTCAGTCATTTGGCAATGTGAAAACTAATAAAAAGTGGATTTATTATAGATGTACCTATTTTGAGTTTTTAATGATCCAAAATCAATTTGGAGTAAAGTACGTCAGTTTAGAGTTTTGCTTGGTATTAAAAAATTTTATCAGTCGGATTATCCAGGAAGGAGTCAGCATTGTACTCGACACCAACATGTGGCGGTCCGCCATGCGCTGCTGCCCTCCGTCTTCCTCCCTCCTTTAAAACCACCCCCGCCTCGCATCTTTCTCCTTCTCTCACAGTTCACTTCCCGCTCTTCGGGTCTGGATTCTTCCTTCAAGACCCGGAGGGGAGGGAACAAAGAAGGAGCTCCTTCGCCGATCAGCGCGCGATCCCCCGCCACCGCCGCCGCCGCTGCATCGTCTCGCTCGCGACGTCTTACCGGCTGTCGTTCTCGTGAAGCGCCGACGACGTGAACTCTCTCGACTGTAATTCGGCTCGGAATGGACAGGCTCATAAGCTTGGAGCCGTCGAACACGGTCGTCATCCGGATCGAGCCGGGACAGAAGTGCTGCGGGGAGCTCACCCTGCGGAACGTGATGCACACCATGCCGGTCGCGTTCAAGCTCCAGCCCGAGCAAAAGAGCCGCTACACGGTGAAGCCGCACTCGGGGATCATCGCCCCGCTCTCGACGCTGGCCGTGGAAATCACCTATCACTTCCTGCCGGCTCGGCCCTCCCGTTCCCTGAATGCGACGACCTGTTCCTCCTCCACAGCGTCGTGGTCCCCGGCGCGGCGGTGAGGAGCTCCAGCTCCGCGTTCGAGGTCCCCAGCGATTGGTTCGCCGCCAGGAAGAAGCAAGTGTTCATCGACAGCGGCCTGAGGGTCGTGTTCGTCGGCTCGCCGGTCGTGGTTCGGCTCGTGGCGGAAGGTTTGATGGACGAGATTAGGGAGGTGATGGAGCGGAGCGATCCGGCTTGGAAGCTCGTGGACTCCGTCGACAAGCACGGCGAGACGTTGCTCCACCTGGCCATCGCGCAGGGCCGACCCGACCTCGTCCAGTTGCTTCTTGAATTCGAGCCGAGCCTGGAGGCTCCTAACCGATCGTCGGGATACAGCCCGCTCGAGGCGGCCGCTGCCGCCGGACAGACTCTGATCGCGGAGCTCCTGTTGGCTCGGCGAGCGAGCATTGAACGGTCGGAGACGTCGAACCGGGGCCCTGTTCACCTCGCCACGGGCGGTGGACATACGGAGGTGTTGAAGCTCCTCTTGCTGAAAGGAGCCGACCTGAATGCTCTCACCAAGGACGGCAAGACGGCCTTGCACATCGCCGTGGAGGAGCAGAGACGGGATTGCGCGAGGCTCTTATTGAGCGGCGGAGCCAAGCCCGACGTGCACGACGGCAAAGACGGCGACACGCCCTTGCACATTGCGGCGAGCTATGGCGACGAGAGCATGGTGAAGCTCCTGCTGCAAAAAGGAGCCAACAAAGACGTCCGTAACAGGAGCGGCAAGACCGCCTACGACGTCGCGGCGGAGCACGGCCACGCGAAGCTCTTCGACGCCCTGAAGTTAGGGGACGGGCTATGCGCGGCGGCGAGGAAAGGAGAAGCGCGGCAGATCCACCGGCTTCTCGAGAACGGGGCCGCGATCAACGGCCGCGACCAGCACGGGTGGACGGCGCTGCACCGCGCCTCGTTCAAGGGACACACCGAGGCGGTCAGGGCTCTGCTCGAGAAGGGAATCGACATCGACGCGAAGGACGAAGACGGATACACGGCCTTGCACTGCGCGACCGAGTCGGGGCACATGGAGGTGGTGGAGCTGCTAGTGAAGAAAGGCGCCGACGCGGAGGCAAGGACCAACAAGGGCCTGAGCGCGCTTCAAATTGCCGAGTCACTGGCTTACGCTGGGATCTCGAGGGTACTCGGGCACGGCGGCGCGTGCAAGGACGGGAGCACCCATATCGCGGGCGGCGCCGCTTCGCTCCTCGGTGGCGTCGGAGGAGGATCCTTGGGTCGAGATGCCGAATACGGAGAGCTAAAGAAGAGGCAGATCAGTCGGAGAAGAAAGGGACTTCGCGGCAGCTTCGATTTGTCGAGGCAAATTGCTGTGCTCTAATCTGAGGATTAGGATTGAATTTGGCATAATTTCTGCACATTCTAATTCTTGATTAGGCTCTGTCTATTGATTCTTTTTTTTTGGTAGCAGAAGTTGGTGTGGTAGGATTTCATACCTGTAGATTCATCAGTACATTGTGTCCATTTCTGTCAACCTAGTTTGAGCCATGTTCGTACGAAAGATTGGCGTAGATAAAGGCGCGCCCTGTTCTTAATCGGTTAATCTTCGATTGTAATCTTGATCAATGAGTTGCTGATTTTCTGGGATCGATCACTTGTACGGTGGTCTGAATCGTCTGATGGCATTTGCGTATATTATTTGGTTAAAAATGGGCATTTTCTCTTGCCTGCACCGCTCTGGGAAAGTTCTCATGGAAGCTTAAATTAGCTTGGTTTACCCATCAATGGTGTGTGATTTATGTTCCCTTGCAAGTTTGTGCTTTCGTTAAATCAAATGATTTATGGCTAATTTATTAAGACTAATCTCACATCAAAATTAATTAATTCATGACCATTGCATTATAAGTGATTGAGCCGACGCATTTAATTGTCAAGCCTTCCAAATCTTTGGCCCTTTTGGCAAATATGGTTTATAAGGGTGAAGCTCTGCCCTTGGGAAAAAAGTGGGGTGTTTGAAATCATTTTCCAATGAAAGTTGTTGGTATTGAGAATGCTGAAAGTTCATAACATTGAAATGATGAAGGGCTTCATTAATAAAATTTTGTGGAGATCCTCTTTTATCCTAAAAAAGATCACGAGAAATCCAAAGTTACCCCTTTCTAATAGAACAAAACCAAGGGTTTCTCCTTGCATCTCCTCCAGAAACGCTCACGCTGCCAAGTCCTCACGCTCACTCTCCCGAGAGCCCCACGACGACGCCGACTTCAGATCCGCCAACGAAAAATCTGGGTTTGTTTCCTCCGCTCGATTCTTCTCCTCATCTGGGTTTGTTCCTACTTCGATCTTCTGAAACATGAGTTTCCAGGACGACATTGAATCCCTACACGGAGGACGCAGCAGCTCGCAATTCGACTCCTCCCTCCCTCCCTCTGACGCGACCACTCAGGCCATCGCCTCCGCTCGATTCCCTGCATCCTCGCACGTTTTTCCCCTGCCCGTGGGCAGTGAGGTTCGGGTAGTGGCGGTCTCCTCGGCACAAATCCCAGCCTCTCGATCGCTTCCCCGAGGTAACGAATACTTTTAAACTCTCCCTCTCTCTCTCTCTCTTTCTGGCATCTCCGTCGCTCTCCGTCTGAGATTCGTTTGCTTTTTTTTTTTTACTTTCGAATTTCCGTTCTCAGGTTAGATCTTCCCGTCTGTAAATCTCTCAGATCTGATTGTCTGCTCCTCGTTCGTTAGATCGATCTGTTCCTTTTCCATTTCGTCTGATTCTACGCCCGCGATAGATTAGCCCTATTGCCGTTTCCAAGTTTACAGGAGTGTCCGCCTCTGATGCTTCTTCAGATTTGTGTAGGTTGCGTAGTAACAATTGACTTTCCTCTGCTCGATTCTTCTCCTCATCTGGGTTTGTTGTGGGGTGTAAGGGGGTCGAGAAAATTACAGTGGCGAGTTTTCTGCGATTGGCAAATTTCTCTTTGTTTTATTTACTGCTTTTGTTGGGTGTTCCTCCGCTGAATCCTCGTATTATTTGCTGCTGTAGAGCTGATCGACCAACGAAATTGTGTTCACCTACAGTATCAGTTATATTCAACAACTCTTAACTATTTGACTCCATTTATTCTCGGTGAGTTTTTTTATGTTCGGGCCTTCTGGTTGCTATTGCTTTGCTCCTCTCATTCCTCACACATTGTCAGTTTTAAACTTTCAAAAGGATATTTCCGAATGCAGTAAAAGAGTTTAGGACTGTCTCGTTTAAATGTTCATCGATTTTAAATGTTCATCGATTAGAATCCTATTCCTTTTATTCTAGCTCGTGGTCTCTTGCTCTGTTTGATGGCTATTCATGAATGTCTCTGTGCATTGCTTGTCCGCCATAACAGTCAATCCTTGTTAAATGAAGATGATTAAGTTAATGCTACCTTATTCAGATTGTTAACAGTAAGCATGACACATGAGCTGTGTGTTTTCCATTGAGTTTGTCTTCTGCTGCTACAATTTAGGCCAGTGATCCTCACATTTTATATCGGCTAGTTTCATGCTCTATTTTTTTCTGGATAAGTGGTGTGACTGTTTCTTTTTTTGTTTTCATGTCTGCACAACTTGTCAATTAAACATTTGCTTTTTCACTCCAAATGTTGACCCATAAGTTTAAGTTGACATCTTTTAAAGTTATTTTCTCTTGACTACTCACTTTTTAATTTAGCTTGAGGTTATAGATATCTAAAATTGAAAAAAACAGTTTAGTGTGGATTGCATCTGTTCTTTAAACTGAAATTGCATTTTTTAATGTTGCATTTATTAGTAGATGGCAAGTTCATCAAAGGAAAAGGCATTTTGGAGCCCTGAAGATGTTGAAACCTTTTGTAAGTTGTGCGTTGAACAAATTGACAATGGCAATCGTCCTGCAAACAACAAAAGGGATGGATGGACGGTTATAATTAAGAAGTTTGAGGACCTAAGGGGCAAAAAGTATGATAAATATCAAATGAAGAGTAAGTGGGATAATCTTAAAGAAGATTGGAAAAGATGGAGGACATTGATCCTAAAGGAAGCTGGATTAGGATGGGATCCAAAAAAGAATACCATTGATGCAAGTGATGAATGGTGGAAGAGGAAGATTCAGGTTTTTTCCTTTCTTTTATTAATTTTTTTTTTGAGTTCATATTTTTTCTATAAAACTCACGAAAATGTTTATTGTAACAGGAAAATCCTAAGGTTAGAGCTTTTAAAATGAAAGGCATACATCCGGATCTTCAAGTTTTATTGGATAGAATGTTTGGAAATACTGTTGCCACTGGAAGCATCACATGGAATCCCGCACAAGGCTTATGTATTAATGAGAATGTTGTGGCCACACAATTTGACATCGGTGATTCGGCAGGATTTACTGATGATAATATAGAGGGTGATGTAGATGGAAAGACTAGTGAACAACATCGAAGTGATAAAAGAACGTCGCAGAGTTCAGTGAGGCAATCTCAAGAAAGAAACAAAAGAAATTGAGCACAGCCGATAAGCTAGCAACGCAAATGGAGAGAATTTGTTCAGCTATTGAAAGTAGAAGTTATGTCAAAGAGTTTGATCCTTATAAGGAACTCATAGAGGCATTGAAAGCTATACCCGAGATTAAGCAAGACCAAGAGTTGTATTTTTTTGCACTTGATTATTTTTCAGAAAAGAAAGATAATAGGCAAATTTTTATGAATTTGGATGGTGATCAAGAAAAAATCACATGGCTCAAATATAAGTTCGGACAACGTAGGGCTCAGTAGGATATTTGCTATTTATATTTTTCATGTGTAATGTTATTGTAATATGATATATATTTGCACTACTTATTTGTATTAGTTGGCGAGACATATTTATGCTATATTATCATACTTGTTTCTAATTGGTGTTCTTTTTATTGAATGGAGTTTGCATATATATACATATTTGCCCTGAATGATGCACATTTTGTTAGAGTGGATTTGAATCTCAATTTATATACAACGGATCTCGATGATGTAAATGGGGAGAGTAATGCTTCAAATGATTATGTAGCATCGGATATGGCACGTTTACGTGATTAAATAGTTATGGATTTATGAAGTAATTAAGGATATTTGTAATTTTTAAGAATAATGAGCTTATTTCCTCAAAGCATATGTTACCATATTTTTATTGTAATGAAAGTATTCTTCTTATAATTGAGAAAGAGAGCGCGTAAATTTTTTCCATTTGATTTTTTTTAGCAAAAAATGGAATTTTAATTTTAATAAAATTGTTTTACACAACATCTTAAACATTGTTGTCAAATATAAATTAAAAAAGTTGCAAACATTATTTTTTAATTTTAAACAAATAAAAATTAAAATATTTAGATTAATCATCAAATGGGCTTTGCAAATGTGTTTTCTACTAAAAACCATTTCTCTCAAAGTTCCTTTTCTAAACAAAATTTATCAAATAGTTTTTGCATTTTCTCCAAAACCCTTTAGGCTAAATTATTTTGCATTTTTCCAATGAGTTTTCTAAATCTTTGAACCAAACGCACCCTAAAGTAAGGTTGATTTATTTCGCGAAAATACATGTTTTGACTCCTTACCTTTTACCAAAAAAAAAAAAAAAAAACATGTTTTGTAAATATATATTTTTAAAAATGATATATTTGGATAATTGGTCAATAATTTTTTATTTATTTATAATAATTTATGCTTAAATTTTTCACGGATGATAAAAATATAATTTTCATTTATTTATATTTGTGAGTGAAATAAATGATTATTTTTGAGAAAATATTTTTCAAATTATTCATTTTTTGTAAAAACAAATAAACCCTAAGTTTGTTGGTTCAAGATGACTGGCGTATAGATGTTTGTATAGGCGATTTCCATCCCTCCAACTGATGTCCTCAGAAATTAACAGGTTGGGTGTCATTCTGAAATTTTTCGGTCCTCAAGGGTTCAAGATGGGACAGGCTCGAGTCTTGATGTTGCTATAAAATCTTGTTGGCCAGAGATTTTCCAACTTTTTGATCAATAAGAAACTCTTGATTTTCTCCCACTTGATTATATCTCTATTTTCAAAGGTATCCTTTTAGTGATATGTGTAACAATGATATCATGTATCATGCTGACGTGATATATATAAATAGATCAATCATATTACATTTTATTTTTCGATACGTGATTATTCACTTTAGAGATTTCAAAATATTTTGCTGAATTGACTTGATAATATCAGGCACTAAAATGACAAGAAGGGCTACTAATATGGTATCCACAAATCCGAGTTAGAAGCTTCTTTTTATCATACTTTGAGTAGCACACACATGTATAACCCCTGAAAGTGGTTGCATCAGTTCCCGTGTGAATCAACCAATTACTAACTTTTTTCTTTCAAGGGATGATATAGAAAAGGATGCGGTCACTGTACTCTATATATCACACTTTTTTTGGGCTAAGGACTACGCACGCATACTCTATACTCTTCATTGCTTAGAAACCATGCAATGTGTAAAGTAGGATCTAACATTGATTCTTGATTAAACAGTTTAAATTATACTAAAGACCAATCTAAGAAAAAGATTTGTTATTAGCATACGGGCTATGCCTAGCATCTAATACAATAAATTTGTCCAAAAAGTCTTCATCTTTTGTATAGCGGCTAATTTAGTCTTAAATCTTTCAATTGTGTTAATTTGGTCATTCTGGCTAATTTATGAAATTACTAACGTGAACGCTAATTAGTCTATGCAGCATGGTCGGTGCTAACATATAGAATGTTTGAAAGTTTTTTAAAAAAAATTCTAAATTTCTTTCATTTAATTTTATTATTTTCTTTTGTTAATTATTAAGGGCCATTGGCCGAGGGGCTAGGTGAGGGGGGTTGTGGCTCTCATTGTAGTCCTTACCAACCTTAGGCGAGGTTGCGATGCTTCGCCTAGATCTAGGCGAGCATTGTGACCCTTGCTTGTTGGCCAGCAAGGGCTGTGACAACCTTGCCTACCGGTGGCCCTCCTTATTGGTCCTCAACAACAATGATGATGATGATAATAAGTAAAGCAAAGAAAAAAAAACTACAAATAGAGAATAAAAATTAAATGAATTCAAAAGAATTCCAAAGAATCATCGACCTTAATGCTGATTATGCTACGTAAAATGACCAGTGTCCACATAAGCGATTTCTACCAAATTTGGCTAGAAGGATCATGACACCTTCATTTAGGGGTCGGCAGGCTCACCGAGCCTCAAGCCCTAAACATAAAAAAAAAAAAGAGAAACAAAATAAAATAAAAAAATATCAAAAAATCATCTATATTGGTACAAATCTTGTCACGTAGGCGATTGGCCAGAAGAATTAAATTGATCAATCATCAAAATATTTATGGCTAAATTAATGCCACTAATTTAGCACTTAATTGATTGCCATCACATCATCCAACATATCAATTTCACAAGCCCAGTTCGGTTTTAGTGCACTTAACATATCATTTCTCAATTGCTGTCACATGACTGCAGCATTCGCTGATATCATTGTTGTTTTTAAGACTTAATCACATGTCAGACCCATTTCGTGCTCGACCAAAGCCCCCGGCTACTTCACCTCCACACCCTGTTCATGTGTACCAATTGTCGGACGAACCGTGAACAGATGACCAAAAGATGTCAGAGATGAATCTCCCAAAATATCAACCAATGCCAGATATGCATAACAAGCTGTCTATATGTAGCTAGAGAGACAGAGAGAGAGAGAGAGACATAGATACAGAGAGGCCCAACCTGTACTCTCTACAAAGCCCACCAGCATCCGCCCGCAATTCGGATCGCATCGCGTGCAATGTCGCGACAGCTTTAGGCCCCTACAGATGCCAATAGGCATTACCCGGCAGGGCCGGCACGAGCAATCCATCGAATGCCTAGCCTAGCTATTCGCAACCACCGAATCCGATATACATGGATCACGATGAGAAACTTGTTCGCTCGATGATCATAGCTTTCGTTTCAGATCTTCCAGAGAAAGCTTATAGCTTGGACGGTTCAATGACCAAGTGCCATCTATAAGCTACGACTTCAAGCATGAGCAACGACTCATTAGCTGGCATGAGCTAATAAGCTCGTACATGAATTGCTCCAATTCTAGAGGAGAGATTAGACTAGTGATATCTCTCATTCCAAACAGACATATCGCGTCTTTATAGATGAAAAAAGAAGGGACCAATCTCGATCGACACTGCTCGCCGTCTTATTGAGCGCTTACCCTGTCGAACTCACCGAAGTCTCGACAGAATCTTCCTCATTCATTAGGACCGGACATCCCTTTTTATTGTTACGTAAGAGACATGCTACAAAGTACACAGTCGCTATCCGTTGTTGGTGGAATGATGAGCGCAGCCAGAAAGGCGCATAGCTAGAGGGTTGGTGATGAAAGCTACAGGTTAAACTCTTATCTGGTAGCTGAAACATCGAAGCCGATCCTTGTTCTTCTTGTTTATTTTTCCTTTTGGTGTGCGGGGTTGGTGGATTTAGGTTTTACCAAGTCTACACCTACTCCTCTCGATGAGATGACTTTGCGGATCACTTGAATTCAATAGACAGCATGAAAAAATGAAATCACCAACCAACAATATTGGCAGGTTTCTTTAGGATTTGGGAAAAGAGACTCGAGGGTGGTCAACCGTTTCTACCAAAAACCAGGGAGATTTTCTTGGAGCAATCCCACTTTCATCTGTTCATGCACTAAATGAAAAAGAAGAAGATACTGAGCGGCGCTTTCTCCGTCCTGATTGGAGAAAAAGTCCCCGGGTCGAACTAAATGGAAAATAATAAGCCTAATTTCCTAAAAAAAACTCCTGAGTTTAATTCTAATCTCAATTCTACTTCGAACTTTTTATTCTATCGAAAAAAGTCACTAACTTTCACCATAGTTTCAAGTTTGCTCCCATGTAAAAAGATTGCCACTAATTTCTTCAGAATTATCGATATCAAAGCCAATTAGAGATTCATTATCAAACATAGTTGATGACCATTTTTGGATGTGGGGGCAAAATTGAGGTTAAAGCGAAAGTTTATGATTTATTTCGAGGCAAAAAAAAAAGTTAGGACAGAATTGCGATTGGAACAAAACGCAGGGGTTTCCAGGGAATTAGGCCGAAAAGAAACATGATGATGCCTCCAAACGTGGATGGAGAGAGAAAAGTATGGCCAACTAAATTAAATGAATTTTCTCTGTTTTACATGTACATGAGCATGATGATGGCACACATTGAAGTGTGTACGTAAAGAAAAGAGAGGGGAGGAAAGTGCGGACGGAGAAAACAAAGGCAAGGAGTCAAATGGTTTAGTTGGGAGAAAAGGACTGAAGAAGTAGATTATGCGAAAAGAGCAAGGAATTGAAAGAGGGTGGTTGATCACTCACTTGAATTGGGGCTGAGTTTCGATTAATTGGTTATTAAAGAAATCAGATAAATTAAAATGTTTTTTCCCTATAATTAGCACCTTATTATTCTAATACTTACCTATCTGATTTGACCGATGAACGCCACCTCTGTTATATCATAAGCACATTTAGAAACGTACAAAATTCTAACTAAGAAAATGGGGTGGTCGATGGATGGGTGGGTAGGTTAAGGAAAGTATGGAGAAATTGCATAAAAAAATAGGCGGCCGGAGCTACCTATTCTTGTCTTATTACCTTACCAACCTCCACTTGAGAGAAGTCGTGCAATTCTTGAAACGGTAGCAACTGGGATTCTATGCTTAAAATTGATAAATATTAAATTATCATCGCTTGATCGGAAAAAAAAAAAAAAAAAAGGAAAATTTTCATCCGGGAAAAACAAGGACATTACATATTTAGATTCCATTCTTGTAAGAATCCTAACAACATTTAAAAAAAAAAAAAAACCTCCAGTGAAAATTCGATATGCACATCACAATAAGACACGCACTATGCTTATTCTGTATCACTTTTTTTAGATGCTGCACTATTGCTTCTTCTATTTTCAGTCCATTTCTGACATTAGCAGTGCACAGAGTCGCAAAAGTAGAAAAAAAAAACCTCTCCCTTCATTTTATACATTAAATTACAGCTTAATCCCGTTCCGACTCATTAGAAGTACATTGTATATCGGCGATATATTGGATATTTCAAGGGTGGATACCCAACTTAATGTGAGAAATTGGCCTTACATAGTATAAAGAAGAGGAGAAAATTCCCCACAAAAAAAAAAAAGAAGCGAAAGCGCAGCACCAACCGACACGATCCTCAAAGGAAAACGAACAAACGAGGACATGTGGGGAACGAGTGCGGTCGAACATGGTCGTGCGAGATCGAGGGGCGCCACTGCCAGTTGGTCTGCTGTAATTAACGCTTTGCACCGACAGTTCGGGGGTTTCCACCCAACTGCCAATCCTCTCTTCTTTTAGTATTTTTATTGCATGTTTTTGGGTAAATTCACGATCAAACTTCTGCCTCACTATCGAACCAGAACGAGAAAGCAACGCGTGATGTTTACTTTTACTGCAAGGAACGCACGTATGGCCCATGCGAGAATGAGAGTGTTGCTTGCTTCTTGTTTGCTCCATCTTTGACCAAACTTTCACCACCCCCAGATAGGAACCAGATCGATTTCCGATGTCGGATCGAAGCCTTCCTCGAGGCTCTCCCTCATGTAGGAACGAAGACCACATTTGCTTCTTAATCTTGCGCCCTCATGTTCGCGTACATATCGAAATATACCCATTATTTAATTTACCCCATCAAGCAATTTTATACGTAAACGTCGAGTGTGAATTAAATCATTCGCCATCTTTTGAAATTAGAATTAGATAATGGGAAATGAAACTTCGGTATAGATATGTTGCTTTTTGAAAAAAGAAGAGGATAACATCACATTAATGAGCCATCCCGAAGTGTTTTGAAATAAAGAGCTTTTGCCTTGCTAGTATGTTGAAGTTTGTGTCAAGAAATAAGGAATTTATTTAGTTTCAACAACCATTTCAAAAGATAAAAAAGTTAGGTGATCGATGGGAGGAGAAATGGAAGTTGAAGCTAGGTTAAAAATGTCGATTTACTATCAACCCAAAAAATATATGCGATACATTTATCATTGGACGATCAACATGCGAAACAACTCGACAATAGAGCTAAATCCAAATACATATATTCCTTTTTAATTACGTGAAATAGCAAACACACTTACAATGAATTTGGCAACTAATGCAAACACAGACATCTACGTATGGATTTTGCAAGGCGATCGATTTCATATTCGGTGCATGCAATTCACATTATCAATTAAGATAAAATCTTGGTTGAAAAAACAAAAGAAGAAGACAAAATAAATAAATAAAATATTTATGAGAGAATTTTCTTCATCCCTCTGAATACCAAAAAAAAAAAAAAAAAAACGAAAAAAAAAAAATTCGCCGGTCCCGATCCCGATCCCGGATCTACCAGACCACCACGCACCTCTCTATAAAGCAAACCGCGCCACGCTTCTGTCACTTCGTGTCTCTCTCTCTCTCTCTCTCTCATTCTTTCTCTCTCATTCCCTCGCGAGGAAGAAGAAGAACCAGTCGCAGCCCCGCTTCTCTCGCCACCAAGGTAGGGCTCCCCTCCTACCGTTTCTCCCTCTCCCCCTTCTCGTTTATCCGCGGCTGCTCGCTCTGTTTTCCTTCATATTTTACCCTGTTTCGTCTCCCCTTTCGGTTGCACGAGTTTCGTTCCCGGAGCTTCTCCCCGGTACTCCTCTCTCTCTCTCCGTCCGTCCGTCCGTCCGTCCCTCGCATTCCCCTCTGCAATCTCCGAACCGGAACTGCACGTACGTATCGAAGCATCTGTTTCCCGGTCGTCGCGTCGCGTCGTTGTGCGCTTCGTTTGAGGCTCGAGCGAGTGCGTGTCGGTGTCGTGTTTGCTTTCGATTTTTTTCTTTTCTTTTTTCGCTTTTTCTTTCGTGGCAGATCCAGTGCGTCGGAAGTTGTTCCGCGGCGTCGTTGGTCGTGGATCTGGTTTGCCTCTTGATCTCTTCTTGCCTTATCGGTTCGCTTCGCAGCGCGAAGCGAGCGCGGTGTGCCTGCGGGGGGATTCGCGTGAATCTACTGCTGTCCGCATTCTTAGATCTGCGCCTTTACGTCGTTTGTCTGAGCGGTTTCTGCCAATAATAAATTCCTGTGTCGTTTTCTGCTCTGACGAGTCGCTTTTTTCAGTGCAATTTGATCCCGACTGGGCCGTCTCATCCCCGCGTCTTCATGCAAGTTTCGCAAAGTGCATGACTTTTTAGGCTTTTTAGCCCAAATTTGTGTTTTTGTCTCCGCATGAAATCTCTGCTGCTGGCTGGAACTTTATCTCTTCCGCTCTGGATAGGAGCTCCAGAGTCTGTGTTTTTCTTTCTTTTTTTCTCTAACAGAAGAATGGGCATGCTTTTTTAATGGCAATTGAAAACTCCTTTTCAGTTCTTTCATTCTTTTCAACCCTTACCACCTTGCCACTTTCTACTTTGATTGCAATGTTAACGGGTTATGGAGGGATCGGCCATTGTCGTATATCTAGTAGACTTAATACCTGAAAATGGTTTGATGACCTCTGGCTCTTTTAAGTCAAGATAATTGAACATTTTCTCCTTTTAATATGATTCGACAGAGAAATGGCGTCCCACATTGTTGGATACCCTCGCATGGGCCCCAAGAGAGAGCTCAAGTTCGCCCTGGAATCGTTCTGGGATGGGAAGAGCAGTGCAGAGGATCTGCAGAAGGTGGCCGCAGATCTCAGATCGTCCATCTGGAAGCAGATGGCTGATGCCGGCATCAAGTACATCCCCAGCAACACTTTCGCGTACTATGACCAGGTGCTCGACACTACTGCGATGCTCGGAGCTGTGCCTCCCAGATATGGCTGGAAAGGTGGTGAGATTGGCCATGATGTTTACTTCTCCATGGCCAGAGGAAATGCCTCTGTTCCTGCTATGGAAATGACCAAGTGGTTTGACACCAACTAGTAAGTTATTAAGTCCTCTCATGCAGCATGTCTTAGATCATCCGTGGTTTGTTCTCAGTAATGACAAATGTCTCTGGTGTTGATCCAGCCACTACATTGTCCCTGAATTGGGTCCTGATGTCAAGTTCTCCTATGCTTCTCACAAAGCTGTCAGCGAATATAAGGAGGCGAAGGCGGTATGCAAGTTTGTTTTGTTTTGTTTTTTTTGGTTTGAATGTATATTGAAAGGTTATAGATTTATAATGCATCATGACATATATTAAACTGTCTAATGTAAGTAACTAAGAACGTAAGGCTTAGTTGGTAGACCTTTTACCTCTATGGTGAGACAAGCTCCATACCGGCAAGTTCACTTTGATTATAAAACTTAAGAAACTTCTGGCATTTGGCCTATCATTTGTGTTATCCTATAAGAGGAGCTGATAATTATTGCCAATGATGTTAATATGAATAAAATAGGTTTGTGGCATGTGTTGTCTCCTGCCATCTAAAGTTTATAATGTATGGTCCATGAAACTGATGATATTTAGTATGATGTGAAATTGGAAGATTTATACTTTTTTATGTTTGGATGTGTTTACTGTGACACATTACATGTATGGCTCTGCCTCTGCTACCTTGTTGAATTCAGTTCTTTCATTCATTTGGCATACCAATTGATATGCATAAACACATGGTGTGGATCAGTTCTTTGACTCTCTTGTTTATGCAGCTGGGAGTAAACACTGTTCCGGTCCTTGTTGGTCCAGTTTCCTACTTGTTGCTTTCTAAGCCTGCAAAGGGTGTTGACAAGAACTTCTCTCTGCTTTCACTTCTTGGAAAGATCCTTCCAGTTTACAAGTGAGAAATTGAATTTTATAAAAAGGAAAATAATAGTTAGTGATTTTGCATTGTTAAGAGTATAAAGACTGACTTCATTTGTTCATGATGCTCTGTAAACATACAGGGAAGTTATCTCTGAACTTAAGGCTGCTGGGGCTTCTTGGATTCAATTTGATGAGCCGACCCTTGTGATGGATCTTGATTCTCACAAGTTGCAAGCCTTCACAGAAGCCTACTCACAACTTGAATCGTCCCTCTCTGGTTTGAATGTCCTTATTGAGACCTACTTTGCTGATATCCCTGCCGAGGCCTACAAAGTCCTTACGTCTTTGAAGGGTGTTACCGGGTTTGGATTTGATTTGGTTCGTGGAACTAAGACCCTTGACTTGATCAAGGGTGCATTTCCTAAAGGCAAGTACCTCTTTGTTGGAGTGGTTGATGGCAGGAATATCTGGGCAAATGATCTTGCTGCATCTCTGAGTACCTTGAATGCTCTTGAGGGCATTGTGGGCAAAGGTACAAAACCACCCCACTTATACTTGGCACAACATTTGTCTTGGTATGCCTTTGTTATGAGTTGGATTCTGATTTCTGATTAATTGTTTGTACCTCCAGACAAGCTTGTGGTCTCCACCTCTTGCTCCCTCTTGCACACTGCTGTCGATCTAGTTAATGAAACCAAATTGGATAAGGAAATCAAATCATGGCTTGCTTTTGCTGCTCAGAAGGTTGTTGAAGTGAATATGTTGGCAAAGGCATTGGCTGGGCAGAAGGATGAGGTACCACTTGTTCTTTTGCTCATTAATTCCCGTCAGAAGCTAGTCATTGTTGAGGTCAACAGTTATTTGTAGGTTTCTTGACAATTAACAGATTGAACAACTAGTTTGTGATTAGGGCTTGACCTAGACTTGTGATCAAATTAGTGGAAAAGATGTTGTCTTTCTCTTCTGTACTATTCTTGTATCGAACCCTTGCTCATTAGCTGTGGTTCTCTGTTCAGGCATTTTTCTCTGCTAATGCCACTGCTCAGGCCTCAAGAAAGACCTCACCGCGGGTGACTAATCAGGCTGTTCAGAAGGCTGTAAGTTCATTGGGTTCTGCTTCTGTATGTCTCTGTCTTTAATACTACCAAACAGGTTTTAATAATGTTTTAATGGCTTGATGTTCTCTTTTCCCAGGCTGCTGCTTTGAAGGATTCTGACCATCGCCGTGCTACCAATGTGAGTGCTAGGCTTGATGCTCAGCAGAAAAAGCTGAACCTTCCAATCCTCCCAACCACCACCATTGGATCCTTCCCCCAGACCGTGGAACTCCGAAGAGTCCGCCGTGAATACAAGGCCAAGAAGTAAGTGAATCAAATTTTTTTCACTGTGTTGCTGCTGTCCATTTGAATTTGAGAGATTTGTCATCCTCATGATTGACACCATTGACCATGAATGCTTAATAGGATTTCTGAGGATGAGTATGTCAAGGCCATCAAGGAGGAAATTAACAAGGTTGTCAAGCTCCAAGAGGAGCTCGATATTGATGTTTTGGTTCATGGAGAGCCTGAGGTCAGCTTCTTACTTGGGTTACAACTCTACGATATTAGCAATGAGGAAAACAGTGAACAGGAGAAAGTTTTGACCAGAATGAAAAGAAATCCATGAATGGTTGGGCATGCCATTTCCTTCAAGTCTTCTTCTTTTTCTAATTTTGATCATCTTGATTGCAGAGGAATGATATGGTTGAGTACTTTGGCGAGCAGTTGTCTGGTTTTGCTTTCACTGTTAATGGTTGGGTGCAATCTTATGGCTCTCGCTGTGTCAAACCTCCTATCATCTATGGTGATGTGAGCCGTCCCAAGCCAATGACCGTTTTCTGGTCCTCTATGGCCCAAAGCATGACTGCCCGCCCAATGAAGGGAATGCTTACTGGCCCTGTCACCATTCTGAACTGGTCCTTCGTAAGAAACGATCAGCCGAGGTACAGATGAACACAAACCAAAATATTTTGATGAGCAAAATCAAAATTTAAGCCTACAATGCTCCTTTTTTTTGGCTTTCTTGGCAAGAAATTCTTTACATGACAGTGGGTTGTCCTTGCAGATTTGAGACTTGCTATCAGATTGCCTTGGCCATCAAGGATGAAGTGGAGGATCTGGAGAAGGCAGGCATCAATGTCATTCAGATTGACGAGGCTGCTCTTAGAGAGGGTCTTCCCCTTAGGAAGTCCGAGCAGGCATTCTACTTGGAATGGGCCGTTCACTCCTTCAGGATTACCAACTGTGGCGTCAAGGACACTTGTCAGGTTCTCTCTCTCTCTCTCTCTCTCTCAGCCGGCTCACATTTCATGTTTTAAGATATAACTGATGCATTCAAGTTGTCTTTGCCGTTCTTCGCTAATTTTGCCTCTTTCCCACTTTTCCCAGATCCATACCCACATGTGCTACTCCCACTTCAATGACATCATCCACTCCATCATTGACATGGATGCCGATGTCATCACCATCGAGAACTCCCGTTCCGATGAGAAGCTGCTCTCAGTCTTCCGTGAGGGAGTGAAGTACGGTGCCGGAATCGGCCCTGGGGTCTACGACATCCACTCCCCGAGAATACCATCGACCGAGGAGATCGCTGACCGTGTTAACAAGATGCTTGCAGTGCTCGAGAAGAACATCTTGTGGGTGAACCCCGACTGCGGACTGAAGACTCGCAAGTACACCGAGGTCAAGCCTGCCCTCAAGAACATGGTTGCCGCCGCCAAGGTGCTCCGCACCCAGCTCGCGAGCACCAAGTGAGCAGCCTTCAAGTCGGGGAGTTCAATCCTGGACTATATTTCGTCGGTTACTACTAATACAATCACAAGAAGCCAAGATTTCTGTCGCCTATGGATTTAATAATCAGGGTCAACAAGATGTCGGGAGGTTTGAGGCACCCTCGAGGGTCATTTTTTTTCCCTTTTCAATCCGCTTATTTTTCTCTATTCCAAAATTTTTCCGGTTGTTGTACGCATCGCCTCCTTTGAAAAGAATGAAATTGCTTTTCTGTACCCTGTCGGAGGATCAAATGCTCGTTTACCAATTAGCGTGCCGAGAGGCGATTTTTCACACCAATTTTGCGTTTTCTACTCGTTAATTTCCCCCTGGCATAAACATATCTAGATTGGCAAAAACAAGCGCTATAAGCTCCAACGGGATGTGTTTGAGAGGGGTTCACGCGATGTACGAAAATCCGATGCGGCACCTCCATGGCTCCATGTTGGAGAGCAACAAATACATAGGCGGATGTGACCAAGTATGAATATGCTTTTAACACGAAGACTGACAAAAACACAGATCCGACAAACGCTTTTGTGGTAAGCTTCTAAACATCTATTTGATAACCGGCTAAACATCGCCTGATTCTAACAAAAAAAAAAGAAAAGAATACAAATCCATTTAGTAAAAAGAATAAAAATCCATTTGATAACTCTTTTATTCCTATAATAGATTTCTAACATAAATTAAGAAGTATAAAAAATTTATTCTTTGTCGTTGGTCAAAGGAAGAAGGGAAGAAGGAGAATAAGAAAGAAATATAACAAATATTAAAAAAATTAAAAAAAAATCAATATCACAAAAGAATTTGAGATTTTACCAAAAGCATTTATATATTGGGAGTAGAAATTTTAGACAATTATCAAACGTTTTTAAATGCTCAAGAACTCATCTAGAGACTAGAATAAAAAAAATCATTTTTAAACAAAAATTGTTCTCGATAATGGAATGGTTATCAAAAAGATCCCAAATTTTACAACAAAGGGCCCTCAAACGGTTAATAACATACACAAAGAAGGTATGGATAATTAGAAAAGAGCTTGGAAAATTGTTCGAAATGTGTTAAATTTATATATTTCAATTGTTTCAATTTAGTTCTAAACTTTCTAAAGATTTTTAAATTTGGTCATTTTGATCGATTTTAGCTGAAAATTGTCCAAGTGAATAGTATGGTTAAAGCTGATATGGATAATATTTACAAATTTTTAAAAAACTTCGAATTTTTTTGAAACTTTTTATTCCATCAAAATTGACCAGAAATATTATATGGACAAGTCATTAAAAAACTTAAAACTAAATAGATATAATTCAAAGTTATAGAACTTAATTGCCCATAATATGATATGTTTAGGATTGATTGAATAATCATTCCATGAGTTGATGCAGGGATAAGACGTTCCAATTTCATCTAGACCCAAACATAAGGGTAACATTCTCAAGAAGACAGTACCATTTCACTGTCACGTAATGTAAATCGTCCATGAAACAGGTTCTAAACTACAACCTAATTTAAGCCCCAAAATTTTGGCCACGCCGAAAGGGCATGTAAGAAAACTCAAATGAGGATTCTGCCCCCATAATTATCAAAAGAAAAAAAGAGGATTCTGCCTCTGAAAGAGGAAAAAAATCACATGAGGATGCCCTCGACATTATTGAGAGCCTTCTTCGCAATCTTAAATTTTCCGCTCAGAGCTCTATTGCTACTGACCACATATTCCCGAACAAAAAACTCGATGCCAAATCGAAGAGTCTCGAGCTCAGGACTCAATGCAACCCGCGTAAAGACATTCCAAATCAGACTATCCGGTTGCTCAAACATCACCTCGAATAGCATCCGAAAGTGAATGATCCGTTTCGCCGTTAGTTGCCTGGCATCGCTGAAATCTACCGTTTTCAAAAGGGAAAGTGATAGGGTAAATGAAGCCACCATCTCTGCCACGAACTTCGCCAGGTGCATGGATCTCAAGAGTTGCATCGACTCCAGCTCTTTAAAGTGATCCCAAAGGCAGAACTGTGGATTTGCACAGGATGATAGCAAATTAATAAATTGAGGAAGACAACAAACTTTAGGGAGACAGAATAGAAGGGAAAGAAAATATTGATGGCTTTTCCAAGAGGCAGTCGCCCCAACCGTATCCCCCTTCTTTGTGACTGCTAAGTTTGGTTATTTTCTAATCTTCTTATTTTCCTCACTGATAGCCTATTTCAGTACCTACTATTGAACTGAAGTACCCGAACAAAAACTTTAGACTACAGAGAAATTGCATACAAACCATCTTTTCTTACTTCCATATAAAAGGTGCCACTAATTCCTTAGATCATGCAGAAAACTGGCATAATCCACTAAGCTATTGTGAGGCAGATTAATATAAGTACCTGCAAAGTAAACTTGTGGTTCTTGTCATGCTCACATAATTTTGCAGCCAGAACTGTATAGTATTTGTTAAACACTTTCTCCTGCAAACAGCACTCCACAAGAACCCGCATAATTTCTCTGTCCTGCAGCACATAAAAGACAAACAGGAATGATGATATATCCCTAATTCTTTGGCTCCAGACAAATGGGTCAAGGCCCAGCATAAATATGGACCTTTCCTTCGTAATTCTCAATGATGCCACTATGTGATTTCAGTCGAGGTAACAGAAAACTTAGTGAAAAAAAGCGATGCCCACTAAGGGTGCAGCTAGTAAATTACCTGTTTTCCAGGTAAATCCAACCTCAAAAGTTTCTCAAATGTATCAATGTAGTCCTCTCCACTCATTATTATGCAGAATATTGCCCTTCTAGTATCTGTATTCATTCTCTGGGCAGAGGCAAGCTGCAGCATTTTTTGGGTTTCTGCGACCTCTTTGTCGATAGTGTTTGCAACCTCAACAATATTATCAGTTTTAGAAGCCATGTCCCCTGACAGCCACCATTGGCCTTTCTTGGCTGGATCAAGCAACTTGCTCCACTTGATTCCTCTGAGTAGAACATTCTCTATCCCTAACTGGGAATGAAGAATCAACATATAAGTTGAGCATCAACACTCAAATATACAACAGCAAATGACAATTTAAGAATCAGCAATAGAATATAGAGACATGCTATTCCTATGATCTCCGCTCATTCTGCCAACCAAGAACTAATTCTCATTATTCACCATCCCACTTGACAACTCCACAGCAGTGACAAGCACATCACGTCAGGCTAAGTAGAGTGGCAAAATCAATTATTATTTGGCTTCATCTGTATATCACTTTCTCTTCCATTGCTTCAGCAGACATTTGCTGAAGTAACAGAATCAAATATGAAATAGAAAGACCAGAGGGTCAAGCATAAAGAACATGTTACAAGAATTGCTGGGAGAGAATAACAGATTATGCCAAAGCAAAGGCACCATATTGAGCACAAGTTTTTTCTCTGAACTGCTGGAAGATTGCAGGAAAAGGTGTAATGAATCTAACAAAAAGCTGACCAGATATGTCAACTAGACTTCGCCAGAAAATTGCCACTACATCTAATAGGGCTGCGCTGGGAGGAAAGGACAGACATGAGAAAGGCTAAAAGATGGACGTTGCATCAAATTAAGCAGCTCACCTTCTGCAGCCATTTCTTAATCCTTGTGTGAGGTGCAGGATCCTCCTTCGTCCTTCTCTTGTTGTTTTTTATATCACAGATGGTATCAAGCATGAACTCCATCTGCAATGCGATTCAGTTAGATACTTAAAGGAGACAATTTCAGGAAATGTGTTCTTAGAGGCTATAAATTGACAGCTTACTCTTCTACTATTGATATTTTTCTTGCCATCATCAGGAGAGGCCTTCAACTCATTCACCCTATTTTGAACACTCAAGATGAAACTTTTCATGGCACCAGGATCGTCACCTCTTATTTTCATTCCGCAGCCTAATTGGCAATGACCACATCATGTTAGACCTAACTAAAAAGTTGGGAATTTCTCCTTCCATAAATCAGCAGTAAAATTTCCAAAGAAAGGCCTTAAGTCAAGCAAGTAAAGTCCATTAAAACTTGAAAATTTACTTGAAATAACTATCTAATCCATCTGCGGAATGTGAGAAAAACTTTGAAAAGCTGCCAACAGCAAAGTTCTAGAAGTCTTACATTGCAAGATCGTCAAGATAGTAGAGACATCAATCTCTGTCAACCTTTGGCTCAATATGATCAGAAAATCATATATCAAGTCACTGGAATCCATCAAGAGAAAGCCTGATGTCAATGAAGATATTTAAATAATTCAAAGAAAATTAACTTGATCTAAACCATTTTGTATCCAAAACTTGAGCTTTAGCCTTAAAAATGATTAATTGTGACATGCCACTTCAAATGATAGAGCTTTCACATTTGCAGTTCCTAGTGTGCTGATCTTCATTCCTTTTGCCAATAATGTTTGACGTATTCGACAGTATTTAGTAATCATGCAAAGTGCTGAAATTTCACACTAATTTTTCTCATCTCATGGTTGTTCAGGATAGCATTTTATGTCCAGGTAAAAGCACACACATGGCATTTACCGCAGTCCCTATTCAAGCTTTAGGCTCTACGACTTTTTCCAGGAACCCTAACAATTTAAAATTGTCAAATACAACTCAATATTGCGAATGCATTTAAATGCAGATGTCTTTCCCTATTATGAAGACCAGATTGAGGACAACTAGTTAGAAACAAAAACATATAAATTACCATGATTTTATTCTTGTCTTGACGGAAAGTAAAGCATTCAAAATTAACATGACATTGTGCAGAAGTACAAAAAATACAAGGTGCCTAAGAATTTCTCCCTCAAAAATCAAGTTCACAGTTTGTGATGAGTAGTTCACTAACCTTGAACAAACTCCAAATACGCATAGATAGGAGAGCAAGAGAGTCAGATTCCGCAGGGAAAGATTGTCTGCTTTCAGGAACTCATTCTGCAGACCAAGAGACTTGCCATTGGTATTTTTTTCAGAACTGAAAAAGTAGGAAGAACGCAATAATAAAGACCAAAAATCCTGACAAAAGCTTTAATATGCGAATGCAATTATAGATAGAAGTCTCCTTGCATATAGACATGCATTGAGAATGTACTGATGCTGTAAACTCCAATATAAAAATTTGGACCTCGAAGTATTTTGCGAGAGAAGCAAGGAGCTTTGCACTGAAATCAATCCCAACTAAACATGCCAAACCCGCAACAAAAGATGCAAAAATGGCGGCATACCTTCAAAAGAAGCAGAAGATGTCAGTTAAAAAGCAATTTTGAGATTAGATCAAAGGTTGTGGTATAACACAAACCAGCTTCATGCTTAATTGCACTTATTCTGATACTTCTACCTGATATGGAGGAACCAGCAAACAGATGACAGCTCTACTGTCAACATAAACACGTAACCAGCCCATATTACAAATTTCAGAGATACCTTTCAATCTAAACACTGCTTAGATATGCCCACGGACAGCTGATGTGCAAATTGCATGACCAATGAGGTCCCAAACTCTCAAAAGAAGATGAGCCACATTTATGTCCAGTAGATATGACCCAGAGAAACAATGAACAAAATACCAACAGAATGAAATGGGGATTGAGTAAAAATTTAAAAGCCTACATATTATTTTCCTGATTAACAGCATTAGGTGTGCCAAGCATACAAGGTGCAAGATAAGAACATCAAAGTGGAAAGGAAAAAACTTAACTGTTCATTGCCACGAGGACCTCCGGAACAAGATGCCAAAACCTCTTCGGTAATAATATTGGAACCGACCGTGCGACCAACTGACTGCATATGGGAACAATAAATGGCTTGAGGTCCTTAAGCAATTATTCACCCTAAATAAATAAGTGACAATGATATTGTAGATGTATGACAGTAGAGCATAAGGAACTAGACATCCCAAGAAATGATGCACTGTGATAATAGTTTTTCAATCTAAGATAATGCTCCACCATCACAAAATTCAAAACATGGGAAATACTCAATCTCACAGGGTTAAACACTAAGTAGAACAGAAATAGCCAGATTCAAAGGAGCAATACTAAGATGGAAAGAACCTCATAGAGTTTACAACCAAAAGGGAACAGATGCCTCAGAAGGACCTGAAGGGATCAGAGAGCAGCTATTCACACACGATTGACACTCATGAGCCTCTTTTGAATGGATAGCAAACGTAAATATTTCAAATTTTTACTGAGCAAGATCAGTGACCTCCTGTGTAGGAAGAAAATTCCTGGACAATCCTAAGATGTTACTAAACAGCAACTAAATATAAGACATACAAGATGCAAAGAGCTCAAGATGAAATATAGCTAATGAGGAGCTCAGATGACATACGGAATAGAGTGTGGCTATTTCCCCAGTGATGGATTCCACATTAGATTCAGACAACCTATTTAGAAGACCTGAAATGAACCAAGTGATTAAAACCTGTGCAGATATCCATTCAAAGATGGAAGGAACACTAACAATCCATAATGAGAAGTAATGCAACTCTCTTACCTCGTAGCCGCCTTCGGAGCTGCATGTGCTCTTCCGACTCACTTCCAGCACGCGATCTCAAATGCGGTGCAACATACTTCGCCTTGCTCTCGGTCGAGGTTGTATTTACAGGATCTCTCTCCCTAGCAACCTCACCTGCAGAGGTCTCTGTTTTACAGATGCTAACGTCTGATTCATCTTCCTTTATCGTTTTACTCTTCTTCCTTTTCTTCCTAGTAGGCGCCTCAGCAGGAAAATCCTCCAAATCCACCTCAGCAGAAGAGGGTCCTACCGAGCCACTGGCTTCAGCCTTAACATGAACAGCTTCTCCATCATCCCGCATATGCTCTAAGTTGGACCTTTCACTATTTTCACCTGAAGATTCACCCTCGAATCTTTCGCCATGATTCTCTATTAAGTCCGGCGTTTCTTGTTCAAAAGCATCAAGAATAGAAGGAATTCCTTTGAAAAACATATTCATTCCGTCATCCGACCCGCGTAGCTTCCCCTCCTTCACCTTGAGCTTCTTGGCAAGCTTCCTTTCCAATTCCATATCCTCCTCGGCAGACATTGCAGCTTTCCGCATATCATTCTCGACATACTCTTCGAACTTAGTCTTTGATTTTCTCTTCACATTATTCTTCGCTTTGCCATTATTCTTCCCTTTGCCCGACTTCAACGAATCGGAACCGTCCTTCAACACAGACTCAAACTTGACCTTTGGAACAGTCAGCGCATTATCATTCTCCAATTTTAGGGTTTTCTCAGAGTCACCGCCTGTTCGAAAACTTCCAACCGCCGCCGAACCATGCGACGGAGGAGCATGCTTCGATTTTTCGCCACCGCTCGACTTCGGAGCCACCGAATTCTTCTTCGGTTTCTGAGACTTCTGCATACATTAAGTTCACAGCAAGCAACGCAGACACGCTCATTCAAGTCGCAGACCGCCAAAAAAACAACAAAAAATCATAACATCACCGACGAGAAGGAAGATGGAAAAACCTGATGCTGCATCCAGGATTGGTTCTTCCGGTCCTTCTTGGCCGACCGTGCTTCTTTCCGCTTGTCGCGGCGCGACTTCGCCGGCGCCGGCGGCTCTCTCTCTGCAGCTGGAAACACAAATCCATCCTCAAAAGGCTTGAAGTAAAAGAACGAAAAGCCCCCGCGAGACTCCGACGAACGCAAAACACAAGGAGGAAGAGAGAGAAACTCTCACCCATGCTCCCTGGTCCGCTCTACACTGACGCCCGTCGCCGCCGCTGCCGATCGAGACGGAGAAGAAGCTGCGTCAATCGCGCACGGTTTCCGCTTCGATCGCCGCTCAGTCCAGAGCATCCGGCCACAGCAATAACCACGCCCTGATACAAACTCGCACGCACGGCACGACAATGCCGGACAACTTTCCCGGGCCGGGCCTATTTTGGGCCGGTCGTAGTTACGGGCAAAATTTTTGACACCCGACCCGACCCATTTAACTAAACCTAAGAGAGCTTATTTCTTATGATTTTTTTCTAAAAAAAATGGTATTGCTAAAATACTTTTATGCAACACAAATTTAATAAAAAAAATTTATAATTTTTTTGTAATTTATTTTTAAAAAAATTGAATTTTAATTATTTTTTATTTTTTAAAAATAGAATTTTAATGTTAATTTTTAAGAATATAATTTTTATTTTTTTTTTTTCCTTCTTCGGTCGGCTGCCGACCATGACGACGATTGGTGACCGACCATAGGTGAGCCTCGAGCTCGCCGGGCTCGCCCAAAGTCGATGAGCTCGAGGCTCACCAAATCGGCAAGGCTCGAGCCTCGGCCTACGCCGGTGAGATTGAGCTCGCTTGATATTGGCGAGCTCGAGACTTGCCGATCGGCAAGGCTCGAGCCTTGCCTGGTTGATCACCGACCACCATTGTGCCGACCATCGGCTAAGGAAGGAGGAAGAAGGAAAAAAAAAATTACAATTTCGATTTTTATAAAAAAAAAATGTTTTTGTAAAGTTAAAGAAGGAAGAGAGAAATTGTAAGGCTTTGATTGAAAATGGGTTTTAAGTCCAACCCATTTAAGACATACTTAAGACCCATCTATTTTAAGTCTTCAATTGTTACACCCATTTAGCTAATTTCTTCAAAAATAAGTGATCTATATATGACCCATTTTGCCACCTTTAGGAAGGAAGAAAGAGGGAGACCAAAGACAAGCAAGTGCCAATCAAGACCCCCAAAAAATGGAGTAAGAGGATAATTGTATTCAATTTTATAATTAATTAAATTAATAGAGGTCTTTATCATACTAGTATAAGCAGAGCATTGTTTGACCAAAAAAAAAACCGTTAGATTTGTCTTCTTTTCTTTTCTTTTCTTTTTTTGACTTAGGGCTGCAGTGCCTGAGAGCATTGCGGCCCTTGTGGTCCTACGTGAGGGTGTGGCGGCCTCGCCTAAATCAGGGATGTTGTCACGGCCCTCACTTAATTTGGGTGGCTAAACGCCCTCTTCGGCCTTAAATTAAAAAAAGAAAAAAAAAAGAAAATTATTGAGGTATTATTTTAAAATGTGCATTTCAGTGCTAGTAATGCCACATAAGACGGCTAACGACTACGTTAATGATTCCCTACAAAAATTGATCGAATAGATTGAATTAGCAACACAAGAAAATGTTTAAAATTCAATTGACATAATTAAAATATTTAGAATTGAATTAAAATAAATACAATATGTTAAGAACTTTTTTTGATTATTTTCTTTAGTTAGAAGTTAGCCGTTTTGGGAGTCATGGATAGAACTTTCATAAAATTACTAGAAAGAAATTTAACTTAGAAATTACGTGATGGCCGTAGTGATTTATCTGATAAAACAATGATTAAACTAAAACTTAAAATAAAATATATATAACCTTGAGGCCACTTGAGTGTCACAAATACGACATCAGTTCCATGGAGATGTCTATAATTAATAGATATGATCAAAGTGGGATTAATCTTTAAGCATATCACCTCTCTTTCTCAACCATGTGAGGTTAATCTCGCCGATGATTACGGATTCAATTTATCACTTTAAAAAAAAAAAAAAAACCAAAGTGGGGTTGTGCAAGGGAGTGACCTCCCTCCTCTCAACCATATTCACCGGTGAATTTACCAATTAGTTACACGCTCTATCGATATCAAAAGGCTGTATTGCTTCTTACACCTCTTTCCATATATTTCTTTGGAAACTCTTGCATCGACCAATGAGTACTTCTTAATACTATACCCGCGATGAGATTGATGCTAATTAGAGCTACAAGGCAGAATCGAACTCACTAAAATGCCAGCCGATGAACTCACCATCGAGGTCCACGTGAACTAGATCGAGGCAAAAGTTTCGACATCGACAAGAGTAGCTCCATGCTCAAAGGACAATGACCCGATCGAGGCAAGGAAAGCACAAAAGCACCCTATCGCATCGCCATCGAGGGAGAACGACGACAAGGTCAGGTTGCTTCCCATTGTTTTCACCAAATTATACGGACACAAAAGTAAAACCCACGTTGAACACGTTCGGTCGCATCTTCTTTATCCCGCGCAACGACATAACGCTTGCCCAACATTTGACGTGCGAGGACCGAAGACAGTAACTTCCACGATGTTTCCTTCGCAACATCCGATCGTCATCGGAGTTAAAACCTTAATTTTTACGGTTGTCCGGGTCTCACGTGCCTCCCAAAGTTCGCGAGAGGATATTTCTACGGCCGATGCCGACGATAGCCGGCGAAAACGTGGTCTTCGATGGACCCGCCAAGGACTTCAGTTGACAGTATAAATAGACGCTCAAAGATCCCCCCCCCAAAATTCACTTCCCGAGTCGTTCACTGATACGTAGTGTTTTCTGAGCTTCGATCAGAATGGCTTCTCAGTTCGCCTTCGTTGCGCTTGTCACCCTCTTGTCCTGGCGACGCAGTGGACGGTCGGAGACGATAGCGGCTGGACCAATAACAACTATGACTGCAATGCTTGGGCTCAAGGCAAGGTGGTCCCCGTAGGAGATAGTCTCTGTAAGTGAGCTCGGGCTCGGTATTTCATGTAGGGGTGTCAAAAACCGAACCGAACCGAAAAATTCGATTTTTTTCGGTTCGGTTCTTATTCGGTTCAATTCTCATTAAAAACCAAAATTTTTTAACTGGTTCGGTTTTTATCGATTCGGTTAACCAAACCAAACCGATAAAATCTAAAGTTTTCCTTTTTTTATTTTAAAATTTTTCAAAAACCATTTTTTAAATTTTTTGATTTTTTCTTTTTCTTCTTCTTCATTGGCCAGTCACTGGTCACTGGCCGCCAAGCCGTTGATCAACCAATGAAGAAGAAGAGGAAGAAAAAGAAAGAAAAGGGAAAATAAAGAAAATAAAAAGAATAAAATAATTAAAAATTGATTTAAAAAAAATAAAGCCAGCGACTGGCCAACGAAGAAGAGGAAGAAAAAGAAAGAAATAGAATAAAAGAAAAAAAGAAAAAAAAAATAATTTAAAAAGTGATTTAAAAATATAAAAAAATTTATAGAAAGGAGTGTATGTAGAGAGAAATACAAACACAAAAGTAAAAATCGAAAAACCGAAAAACTCAATCGAACCGAACTGGGATTTTGGTTCGGTTCGGTCAATAAATTCCTTATCATTTCGGTTCGATTCGATTTTGATTCGGTTTGGTTAAATAAATTTCTTATCGTTCGGTTTGGTTCGATTTTTAAAAAAACCGAACCGAACCGAACCATTTATACCCGTAATTTCATGTCGTTTGGGGGCGCATCATGGACACTCGAACACAGCTAATTGGCAAAGAAATCGGTCAATCCTAGTTTGATTATTGTCAAATTGCTTGTCACGTGTATGAAACTAGTCGCATCTTGTTTATTTGGCGGAGATAATTGATGATGCTTTCTCTTGTCGAGGAGAACACATTCTTTTGACTGAATAATTAACGAAATCTAACTCAGCTTAGACTTGATATATCGATATCGCATTGTCACTAATTATGTATCTCGATTAACTCTCTCGCAGAGTTCAACTACCAAGAGGGCAACCACAATGTGTTCAAACTGACCAACGCGACCGACTTCCAAGCGTGCAACATCCCGCCGGCGAATGAGACCTTGACGAGTGGCCACGGTGTCATCCCTCTTAACACTCCCGGGGTCAAGTGGTACATCTGCAGGATCAGCCAGCACTGCGCGCAGTTCAACCAGAAGCTCAAGATCACCGTCGTGGACGCCGCCGCAGGTCCAGCTCCTCCTCCAAGTGACGAGCTCAGCCGCCGACGCCTTTGTTTTGTCCGGCTTCAAGCTTCTTGCGGCTGCTGTGGTTTCTCTTGTCCTGGTCGCAGTTTGATAACACGAATACGATGTATGTGTTCTTTAGTTACAACAATAAATATAAGCAAAGGAAAGTATAGTCATTGCTTGTAGGGGGAGGAGAAAATAAGAGCAAATTGAGTTTTTATGCATGAGCATCAGCAGCAGCCAGTCACAAGCCCATGCCAGAAGAGTTGGTAAACTATCTTAATTATTGTGTTGATTCATTAAGAATGGTGCAATTTGGTGACTTCAAGGTGCTCTTTTCCTCTCGCCTCTCCTCGTTTTCCAATTTTATTCGAGAAAACAGAGACTGTGATAGGGTATATAAGTCATCAATACGAAATGAGAAAACAGCCAATTGATAGTATCACGTCCTAGTTTAACAATTATATGACATCGATCACCTTCGGCACAATCTTCAACATGAAAGATAAAGCCCTTTCAAATTAATCTTACATATTTGAGATCGCAGTTACGAGTTGGTAAAACCCAAGCCTTCTTTTTTCTAGTGCTGAGTCCATTAACACGTTCAAAAGAACACATCAATCGCCATATAACCATGCTTATATAATAATGTTTTAAAAACTCGATTTCATTTGTGAGAGATTACCGAACGATCAATGCCAACTGCCAAGATAATCAAGTTTTGAAATTTCTCAGTAATTTATATGTACAAGCAAATCCAAAATACTTTACAAACCAAGTACCATGATTCAGCTGCAAAAGGGCAACCGGTAAAGTTTACTTACTTTTAACGGAAGATTGAATTGGATCTCCCGGAACTGCGCATGTGCATGAGCACTGTCTATTTCCCCCCGAAGGCAAGAGGCACAAAAAATTAGAACTCGAATGTGCCGAGCTCTGGTCGGTTAGCATGTCAAGCTCGTTCAACTGAGGCAGATGTTAGCTTAAAACACCAGGTCGCAAGCGTGACACAAAGGCTTCCTGCTTCTGGTTCAATTGCCAAATCCTCGTTCCTTCATATTCACCAGATATTAACACACCGACATGGAACATTATAAAGATTTACATTGATCATTACATCACAGCATCAGGGCAATAGGACTTCAAGAATTACAGTGGCGCAAGACATGCATATTCTCGGCACATAGCGACAACATTGAAATTTAAGAAAGTAAACCTGAGAAAGAACGAGCATGCAAGCAGTGGAATAATACAAGAAGAGGATCAGTCGGCATGCCAAGTGAACATGGCCGACTTCCATATGTGCAACATCCTGCAGGCGCACGATGCCCTCAAAACTGGCCACGATTACATCACTCTTGCCACTCCCAGGGACTAGTGGTACATCTGCAGGGTCAGGCAGCACTACGCCTCATTCAACCAGTGGTCATGCTTCAGTACTGGCCGCTCGGTATGGCGACAAGCCCTCAGGTGCCAACACCACCGTCTCGTCCCGCTTCAAGGTTCTTGCGGTTGCTCTTGTCCTGCTCACAGTTTGATAACGCGAAGCATGCGTTCTTATGTGTTATAATTTCCTTCCAAAATAGAGTCATAGCTTGTTGGGCTGAAAATAAGAGCAAAACGAAGTTTTTCTGCATGAGCATCAGCAGCGGCCAGTCACACTTCAGTTGCCCATGGCAGAAGATTTTTCTGACTCCATTTCATTTGAGATTTGTTTAATTATCCAATTTTATTTAGTTATTAAGAATAGTACAATTTGGTGATTTCAGGGTGCTCATTTCTTTGGAAAAGTATTGAAAAGAATCCTAATTCTATCATATTGGTACCAGCTAAATATTACAACTTTCAATTTGATCAATTTTAAATTATATTTTTAATAATATTTTTTTAACTTGTTATTATTTTCTTTTTCTTTTTTTCATTTTGGCCGCTGGCCGTAAGGGAGGTAGCCCTTGCCCAGATTTGCTCTTTGAATCAACTCCTGTTTTATAATTTTAAATAATATTTTTAAATTTGTTATAATATATATATATATATATATATATATATATATTTTTTTTTTTTTTTTTTTATAACAGGTTAATGTGATTCATGTTCGAGTTACGTAAAAACGGCAGTGTCATTTTTCCTATTCTTATACAAGTCGGGGTGCGACACTTCTCAGACATCAGATTATAGATCAGCGGGTGTGTCAAATGCGTAGAAATCTGCAAGTGTCTCGGCAGCCGGTTCATTGCATTGGCCAATCTTTTTTCTCTGGAGAGGAGAAAGTGAAGGAGGCGACGCTCCGAGGAGCAAGAAAGTACCAGGAACAAGAACCTCGAATCTTTGATAGCCAAGCGAATATGCGATTCGTGTTAATTTGTCACGTAATCCTCTTCTCTTGAAAGTAATCCTTTTTTGCTTTGTAAACATTTTAAATTTTATTAAAAATGAAGTTACATCAATGCAAGGAGTCTTTTCATCATTGCGTTCCCGGCTACGAGTATAAATTGCATCATAAAATCAGATATCTCCTCCAAATCAAGAACCCGCCAACTCCAATCCCTGCCAGCACAGCCACCACCGCCAGAGCCAGCAGAGCCCTCTTCTTGTTGATTCCCACGCTCCAGGATGACGCTCGTAACCATACCATGCCCTCGTCCACCCCGACCGTTGGCAGCACCCCGACCGGTGGCAGCGGCAGCGGTGGCATCATCCTCGCCACCACTGGTGGCTTCCCACTGCCTCTTCGTTCCAGCCCGCCGCCTGTTTGTGGTGTTTCCTGTGCGACATCGGCGGCCTGGGGACGCATCTCCTTGGGCACGGGCACTATGACTTGGAGGACGTCCCCGACCAGCTTGGCGCGGGTTTCGTCGAGCTTGTACTCCTTCGGGAACTTGAACTCTTTGCGAAACTGGATCCATCTCTGGTTGTCGATGGGACGTTCGCCGGAGACAATCACGTCCCCGGTGCTGCTGGCCTTGACCCGGAGTTGCTTCTTCGTGAAACCTGCATGAAAGTTGGCAGAGATTGTGATGATAGACGTAAAAGCTTAAAGTACTAGGGAAGGAAATCCGGGCTTGTCGTGATTCATGTGAGCTTTCAGTTTTACCACCGTGAGCGATGGCAGGTAGTGCCCGTCAGGACACTTTGCTCCCACATTTGTAAAGAACATATATATCGATGTACACTGTTACACGAAGTGACCTCTCTATTCTTCAGTCCCTTAGTTAATCACGCTGACTGAACTGTTCATTGTTTAGTTAAAATATCATAACCCGATCTGCGCAATTTGTGAGTTATAGAGTTGAGAGAGATGGGAGTGATTTGCCTAAGGCGTTCGATGAGCGAAACTCTGCACAACTCAAAGCAGGCATGTACTGGTTGTTCGATCAGGTAAAGATGATGCGCACATATACTGACCCCTCAAGCAACATAGCGGTGTCGATCGTTTTCAGGCGGACAAGAACCACGATAAGGTCATGCTATATTTTCGCCTAAAATGCAAGGAAGATGATCGTTCTGTTTGTGCTCGTTTTGACATGTAAGTTTAGTGCTGTCATCGTACTTACAGCACCTCCCTGCATTTGTATCGCAGTGATTTAATTCTAATGTCATGGTGCAATGGGTTCGTGAAATACCGTGGACGTTGACCTCGATAACATCGCGCCCTTCCTCGTTGTGCAATTTGCATTCGGGCTCGAAATCCTCGTAAACACGCTCGGAGGGGGCGGCAGCCTTGCGACTCATGGCGTGCTTTCCCTTCTCTGGTGTATTTTTGTCTGTTAAGGGAGTGTTTGAAACGGGATGTTTCAATTTGTCGAATAAAGGCTTCTCCTCATCTCTCTTTCCTTCTCTTTTTATAGGTTAAGTTGTCCGACAGGAATTGGATCCTTTTTCACTGAGAAGAACAATGATTCCTTTATTCGGTTGAAGGCTTCAGATGGTTTGTTGATCTCCTCCAGTGGGGGGCAATGTAAAAGTTCTGATCACTATTCTTGCCTTAACGCGCAGGTAATCGTAGAGAGAGCATGCCCTCATACATTGGTGAAAGGAACCTTATGAAATTGAAAGACAAGTCATGGATTCTTCGCCTAGTGTTCTTGGTCATTGCTTTGTCCGGGGGAAAATTGTTCAAAAAGTCCAAAAATTATTATAATTTTACTAATTCATTTATAAAATTTTAATTATGCTAATTAAATCCTAAACAGTTCATATTTTATTAATTGTGTTCACCCAATCAATTTTGGCGGGAAATTATTAACATTGACACCTATCGTTTTACTTTGCATGGCTGACAAACAATTTTTTACAACATCTTTTTCAAATTTTTTATTATTTTTTATCTTTTTCTTCTCTTTTCCTTCTTTAATTTTTTCTTTTTTCTTTTTTCTTTTTCCTTTGCAGGCCATCGACAAGGTAGAGGTTGCTTGCGTCAAGCGAGGGTCACCCTTGCCAGCCTTAGGAGTGGGATGCTTGGGCCTGGGCTTGCAAGGGTCGTCCTCACTTGTTGACAAGGCTTGGTGATGGCCGGTGGAGGGAAAAAGGAAAAGGAAAAGCAAAGAAGAGAATTATAAAAAAATCGAAAAAAAAAAAAAAAATATAAAAAAATCGAAATATATATATATACACACACACACATTAAAAATTATAAAAGAAATTCGATGTCAACATGAGCATGTCACATAAAACATACGAGTCCACATTGACTCTTTCGATCTAAATTAACCGGATGGACTAAATTGATACTAATGTAAAAATGGTTAAAATTAAATCAATATAATTAAAAGATTTATGACTGAATTGGTATCACTATAATAAGTTTGAGACTCTTTTTGGTACTTTTTCCATGATTCTTTTGTATCAATGAATCTACATACTCTTTAGTCCTTAATTTAGAGGTCACAAAATTGGAACCCATATTTTAATGAGTTTGCCTTAGATTTTAAAAATAAGTTTAAGTAAGCCATAAATGGGTTGCATAAGAACTACATGGATCTTTAATGAGTCATAAATGGGTGACCTAACAAGTTTTAAGTAAATCACAAAGAGGTCCTTTTTTTTATATATTTTTTTGAATTTTTATTTTATTTTATTTTATTTTTTTGTTTTTCTTCTTTTCCCTTTTCCTCTTTCCTTCTTCATCCACTAGTGACTAGCCACAAGCAAGGGATGAGCTTGCCAAATTGGTGAGGTCGAAGTCTCACGAACCTTTGGTGAGGCTCCAGCTTCGTCTATATGGTGAGACTTAAGCTCACCAAAACCCTTCCAACTCTAGCAAGGCCGCCGGGGGGAGGGGGGGCTCGCTCAAGCTCATTTATAGTCGATCGCCGGCCATCGCCGTGACCGCGACCAAGAAAAGAAGAAGAAGAAAAAAAAAAAAAAAATAAAAATATATTTTTAAAATAAAATCAAAGACAGTAGTCACCTTTGGTCTCTTTGATTTCTTTTTCTTTTTTTGTTTTCTATTTGTTTTTACATTTTTTTTGTTTTATTTTCTTACATCTCCTTATTTTTTTTATTTTACTTTCTTAATTTATATAAAATTTTATCTAAGTAACACATTAACATGAAGAGCTTAAACTGGGTTAAGTAAACTGATATTTACTTTCATAATTAGAGTTAAATATGGATGTGTTTTAATAATATAGGTCAAGTCAAGTATAGGTGTACAACAGGGTCATGTGGGTCATTATTGATTAAAGGGGTCTATGATTAAGATCATTTTCCACCCGACCCAAACTCAACCCATTCCACTCATTTGACATCCCTTGTCCTCATATTATTGTTACAGAACAAATGCCCTATGTTGCCGCAGTACTGAATAACGCAACATTCTGTGGACCACAAATCACGGGCTTGCCGTTAGTCTCTGCGCTTCTCCTCTCTCGTGAGTTTTGAGAAAATTGTTGTTTACTTTAGTTTGTAAACATAGTACTAAGCGAATACACGTGTGATTTAAGTGAATGGAGTGGAAGTTATGGGTATGATATCGAGGGATTACGATAATTAGAGAAATTGTACAGATGACGAACGAAAGTTATGACAAACAACGAGTAACAATCGATTCACCGATTACTCTTCCAGATTGCCATCTTTGCCAATCAATAATGTCGAGTGACGATCGCATTCTGGACATCAATATACTGAACAGGACCCTCATGTGAAGGTTTGAGTTCAAGGGAAGACCCAAGAGGAAAGAAAAGATGTTCTTGGTACCTTTTTCGTGAAAGATTGCGCTTTTACTTTCCGAGGCCATTCTGAAAAAGCCCTCTGTCTAGTAATGGTTCTCCAGTCTGAAAGTTCCAAGGAAACATAGCTGGCATGGCACTACAGAATCAAAAGTACCTTCATTATAGAGAATAAGACAACGTGAATCTTTGGCCATCCCTCTTAATGTACTGCACTGTTAGATACTTAGCACAATCTAATCGACTCTACACATGCCCAATTACAACCACAATGGGAATTCCACAGTCTGTCCTAATCACTTCCTTGATTCGGACCATGGAGAAGGTTGGAACTTGATGCGGCGGGAGGTGTTTTGGTGACCATTGCAACCAGGAAGTCTCTGTAATCCCCACACGCTATGCTCTGGCAAATGCACTCCTGGATCTCCACACCGTATTTTCTCTTGAAAGCTCTTTGTATCTCGCTCATGTCGAGCTCCGCCCGACTCACCATCACTCGTGTTAATGCACTCCTGTCGACGGCAGTTCCCTTAAGGCTCGTGTGTAGCATCTGCAAAACATGAGTAGCAGAATTTCAGCAGGCCTTTTCTTTTTTCTTATCCAATTCAAACATGTTTCATTTATTTTGCTCTGATTTTTTTCACAATGTTGAACTTCCAATTCTGAAGCCAATCTGTGAGTGTCTATAATGATGAATTGCAGTGATGACCTTGGCATAGTATTCCGGCGCATTGGAGATGCATTTCACAAACATTCGGAAAGCATCGGCGAATTCCGTGGCACCTTCTTTCTTGAGTGACTGCACAGTATTACAAAATGAAGTTTATTAGATAAGACTTCTATGGTTCGGTTTACTTAATCCTGAAGCAATTAATGGGAAAATAGAGCGATAACAAATAAAATCAAGACCAAAGAACGTGACTAGTTCATAACTATTTCAAAATTGAATCAAAGGCAAGGCCAGAGCATGATCGATAAACAAGAAGAAAAAGTCTTAAACTACGAAAGCCATTCGAGTCATTCAAGTCGTCTGACGTTAAAACTTTGAGAGAGCATGAGACAGACCTTGGAGTAATCATGTCCATAAATATGCCTGTAGCTCAAAAATGTGAGCTTTAGCTGGGGAATGCTCCTCTTGCTCACTATCTCCAACACGACGGCTTCTTCGATCGCTCCCGACGAGCTTCCCTCGCCGGTTTCGTAGAGCCTGCGAGCGTCGCACTTGGCGAGGTGTTGGCTAACATCTGCTTGGTGTGCTTTGTGGGACGTGGCGACTGCTATAAGAATCTGTTTTTACCAATATCTAATCGACATAAAGATTCGTAGGTGAAGAATAGAAACCGATTTAAAGTGATGAGTCGTTTTCACTTCCGTGTTTTGTAGTAATTTTAACGACGATGAACATCGGCCAGAGTGCAAAACTGTTCCTTAATATACCGAAAGGAGCTTGCGCCTCTGCTTCTGTTTCAATTGCAGTTTTTGGAGGACAAATTTTCAAGAAAATGTCACACGCCAATGCAAGTTCCCAAAGCTAGATTTGACCCATATGTCTGCTTACCCTTTGGAAAGCATGAGGAGGCTCAATGTTGATGATGTCTTGCTCCAACTGCCTCCTGAATTTCCTCTGATAAGCTTGCCTGATCAGCTGGATATGGCTCGACTTTCGACCAAGAAAGATTTCGACGAGAGCCCTGTAATTGGTCTCCCCTCGCTCGAGCGCTTCCCAGGCCAAGACTGCATCCCGCTTGCACGGGTCGAGCATGAACAGAGACAACGCCGAGCTCATCTCCGGCGACATTGCGACGGCGCCGTTCCTCTGGCCGTTCGCCCCGGTGGCGGTCTGGAGAAGTTGCGCCAAGTCATCGCCATCGTCGTGTATTTTGGTGGCCATGAATGGAGAAAGAGAGGGAGCTACAGAACAAGCACAAACACGCTCCCAGCCCACTAGTCTCATCTCATCTATATACTGGACGCGCATGCTTGGAGACCAAGGAAAAATTGCTGTTGCTGCTTGCTTTATTCAACGTGACTCCGAGCCTTTGCCCTGGACCTTTTTGAATGTGCACAAGTCCTTACCGGGGGAGGGAGTTCGAGAACTTGTTATCGTACGGCTCCGATACACATGAGCCCAAATGGTCTTGGCCATTCGATCATGCAAACTTCACATGAACCCACATGATCCGACGACTGGGGCTCATACATAGTGAGAGCACTCGTATATCACTCGAGTTTGAGGCTTTTTTTTTATTTATTTGAGGGGGACCCATAAATTAAAGGCTTTATTTAGGAATGAAGGGAGAGGAGGGGGGAAAAGTGGGAAATGGGTGTGAAAAAATTAAATAAAAAAGCGAATTTTTTTCTTCCTGCCAAACATGTCCTCCCAAGGGATGTGGTGTTGGTGTCAATGAAAGAAGAAAGAAAAAGGAAAACTTGTCTGGGGTGAGCAGAAAGTGATGTGTAACAGGGCGGATTACTTGGGGCATGTGGCATGTGGCTTTTGTTTGGTAGCACTGGAGTAATGGGATTCCTAGTAGACCATGAGCGAGAGATGATGCCCCTTCCTTGAAAACTTTTTGAAGTCCCTATCTCCCTTGAGAAAAAGCATTGCATGACTACACTAATTCAATATCATTTTGGTATACAAAATTAATCTCCGACTCAAAATTCAATTTGAATATCATGGATTCTTTATATATAATGTCTTTTGACTCACAATAGGCAGACTAGTCAAGGACAAATTTTAGCCTGAATATGGAAATCCATAAAATCCGAATGGGATTTACGTGATCGACTATTTTGATTGGTCAATCCATATAAATTAGGGTTCAGACATGAATGTTTGCCGCTCTCTTTTAGACAAAAAGGTTTCTTGGATTGGCAAGAGTGGTGGGATATTAGAAGGCATGCACTGATCCAAAGCCTCCAGGTAGGACTCGAGCTTCTTGAAAGGTCTTCTTGTCCCCCACATGCAGTCGGTGATGAAATGACAAAAAGCACTACTCCACGTATGGAAAAGCTTTAGCTTTTGAATTTCTTGCATCCAGCGTAATTCAATGTCACTTTTTTTTTTTTGGTCAAATAATTCAATGTCACTTGATTGGGTTCTTTTAGGTCTTCTCTTTAGCCCGATTATCTTGCAATTTCAGCTGACAAAATGGCTGATTGTGCAGGAAATTTCAATGTTGGTAATATCTATAAATGTGG
The DNA here is from genome assembly GCA_014182515.1 of Eucalyptus microcorys. NCBI lineage: Eukaryota > Viridiplantae > Streptophyta > Magnoliopsida > Myrtales > Myrtaceae > Eucalyptus > Eucalyptus microcorys. The sequence goes on along the minus strand of CM024562.1, from coordinate 28,618,614 downwards.
AAATAGTAAGATTTATCAACAAGCTAGAAGAAATGACATATTCAGCTAATTGCAAGTATCAAAAGTTCTTTATTTCCTTTTTTCTGCAGAACTTTTTTGGTTGGTGATAATTGTTTGAGATAATATAGATGATTTCGAGTGACTTTAGATTTAATATGTGTGTGTGTTTCAAAGATTGTAACTGCTTGACATTAAAAGGAATATTTAAATCTCAGTTTAAAGCAAAAGTTCTACAGGTGAAAAAAATTAAAAGCAAAAGTTACCGGACAACCTTCATTTTCGAAGATCTGTAATTAGGACAGACGCAAATGTCAAAAGGGTGCACCCTAGCAATTTTTTGAATCGGTTAGGAGAATTCACTCTGTCTATCATACTGGACATCAGAATAGGGCCTAGATTAAAGGCATCGGCAACTAATGCTAAAGCATATGCAAACAAATTAATCTGAGTAAGAAGTAAACTGTAGGAAATTAACCTGAACAATGTGAGGTTTACATTGTTCGACATTGCATCGACTTCACAAAATCAACGAGGTTCTTTCACTAAAACGAGTGAGAGGAGATTACAACCGTCCGACTACACTTTGCACTTGAGTCTCTCTCTCTCTCTCTCGAAAGTAACAGCTATTCTATGGTTTCTCACGAGTTAGGCTAAAAGCAAAACCCATGTTAGACTTTTTGAGTCTATCCATCATGCTCCATGTCCATTGCGGGCACCCGCTCGCTCCTTTTGAAAGTTAATGACGTATTTGATAACTATTTTGTTCCCTAAAAAACCATTCTCAGCATCCTCTGAAACCGTCTCCCACTCCCTTGCCGTCGAATCGTGGGTTACCCCAGCACTCTGGGTGTCATCAAAACCTCAGAACTCATGCCGATTCCAAATCAGATGGAGGTTAACGATTGGCTGCTTGATAATCCTGGATTCAATGCATGGTTTAGTGCTTGACTAGCTCGATGCAGACGCGGTTATATGGGAGCAGGTCGGGCCAAGCCAGGACGACCGTAGATTGTGTCCATCCTGTGGTCGAGCTTATCTACTTGATGGATCATGCGAACATGGAGACGGTCCAGACCACGGAGGGTCGTTCTAATTTTGTGGCCCCTAGGATGTTAGTTGAGCCCATCTCGAGCAAGGATTGGGGATGGCAAAGTGATATAGCATTTGTCGACCTCTATCGTTAAACCTGGTACGCACAAAAGCAACACCTCAAACGACAAAAACCAAATTCGGGTCTAAAGCGCGATCCGCATATTCTTATGCGACTCAGAATAGAAAATCGCACACGGGACGTTGAAACAGTCTTCCAGTGGGAACAAATACCAAAAGGAGTTTCTCCAAGCCACGTCTGATTCCTCGTCGTCCACTTTGTCGTGCCGATTGATGGCTGACTTCCGGTCATCGATGAGTCACGAGTGGGACAACTTGGCAGTCCACTGTTCAAGGTTGTCGTTTGTCAGTAACGGAGGGGATCCCTGCTCCGTAAGTTATCAGAAGTCGGGTAGGCCGTGGAATTTGCCAAAATCATGGAATACTAATATCGATTGCCCAAGAAAAGAATCGAACAGAAAAAACAAAGATGGGCATCTGCATTGCGTCGGATTCGAGATAGCTTATCGTGCGCCGATTTATTAGTGATAAGCCAATACAAGAGTAATGCAGTTGTACAACGGGGTCTTCTGCTTTGGAGGTGGGGATCGGATGGGTGGGGTGGGTAAAAACCCTTGAAAGGGGGAAAAAGGACCTTAAAAAATTATAACTGGCTAGGTATGATTTCCTTTTCTTTAAAATTTTGGGATTCGGAATCATTTTTTGTTGTTGTTGTTGTTGATGTTTTGGTTTAAAATCTGTTGAAGCATATGAATTAGAAAATCACCATACAATTTTCATTCCTTTCGAATTTAGGGTTTATTTATTTCATAAAAAAATGAACGATTAATTTTTTTTCCTAAAAGTGATTGTTTCTATTGTTTAAATTATTAACTAATGAAAAATCAACTACAATTTATATATGAATATTTTTATTGATGAACAATCATTCATTTTTGTAAATGATATAAATGATCATTTTTAGGAAAATGTTTTTCAATCATACATTTTTTTTTGCGAAACCATTGTAACCGTAGGTTGTGTTTGTTTAATGAAAAGATGTTAAATGTAAAAAAAAAATTCCAATAAGTCATTTTACATAAAAATGATATTATTTTTTCAATATTTGGCCAAAACATGAAAATTAACTTAAAAATATTTTTCAATGTTTGAAAATGAAAATTTGATTTGATTTTCTTATATATATACACACACTATTCGAATGCTAGCGACTTATGGATGGTCAACTGAAAATCGGACATGAACAACTAAAATCCTAGGTCAAACCTCAATGGACTTGACCCAAGCTCTAGGCATTGAGGTCCCAAGCACGAGCACAGGTACATTGATCCTAAGGTCTAGAGAGGTCGACCTCGAGGCTCTAGTGCATGTGCCCAAATCCTTGGTAACTTGAGCCTTGGTCCACAAAAGATGCAGGCATGGGATTGTAGTGCTCGGGTTAGGGTTCTAGCACTCAAGCTCAGGATGCTAGTTCTTGGGCTTGCATGTTTGTGTTTCTTTTTTGTTTATGAACAGATTTTTTTTTTTGTTTCCGGAACAAAAAAAGAATGTAAACGCGTTTGTTTGCATTTTTTTCAAAATCTGTTTTTTTTTTGTTCCAGAACAAAATTAGAACGGAAATGAGAAACAAAAAAAAAAATTGTTTTTGTTCCGAAACACTTTTGAAGAACATTTTTCTCTCTCCTTTCTTTTCTTCTTCTTTTTTCTTTGGCCGGTCGCCGGCCTTGGCCATGGCTGGCGACCACTTGTCGAGGGTTGGTGACCTCGCCGAATTTGGGCAAGGCTAAGCTCGCCTAGCCAAGGCGAGGCCGAGCCTTGCCCATGCCGGCGACGCTCGGCCTCGCCTTGGCCGGGCGAGCCCGAGCCTCGCCAGGGGTCGGCGATGCTCGGCCTCGCCGGATCTGGGGCGAGCCCAAGCTCGCCCGACCAAGGCGAGGCCGAGCCTCGCCCAGGGCTAACGAGCCTCGCCGTGGCCGGGCGAGGCCCGCCCCCCGTCGACCGTCGCCGGAGGCCGCCGACCGGCCAAAAGAAGAAAAAAAGAAAAAAGAAAGGAAAAAATGAAAAATAAAATAAAAACATTAAAAAATTAAAAGAAACAAAAAAATAATATAAATTTACCAAACATGTTTCTATTCATTTTTTATTTCCGTAACAAGTTTACCAAACGCGTTTTTCTGGTCAAAAATTGTTCCCGAGAAATAATTTTTCTATTTCGTTCCCTAACACTTCGAACAGAAACACAAACAAATGCGCCCCCATGTCTGGCCCTCAACAACTAGGCGCATTTCAAGCAGGGTTCTAGACATTGGTACCTATACTCAAGTCCCTAGTGTCTTGGCTTGAGACCCTAGCACCAATGCTCAATCCATAGGCAACAGAGTCTCGAGCCACGGCATCGATTGACCTAAGCTCGAGTGTGAGGGATTTGAACTTGAGTGCAAGGGCTCAAATTCGATGGACTTGCGCTTAGGTTTGGAGATCTAGGCAGGGGCATTGGAGTCCCGAGCTCGGCTTTGATGGACTTGAGCCTAGTTTCTATGAACTTGGGGCCATGCATTGGGAATTTGAGCTTGGCCATTGGTTTCCTAAACTCAACATCAATGGACTTGGATGTGGGTGTCAAGTCTTGAGCCTCACCGTCCCTGGACCTAAAGCAAAAGGTTCTTGCCATGAATATATTGTAATTTTATCTAGAGTTCATCATGCAACTTTAACGTTAGGTAGTGTATTATAATTTTTAGTTAGCCAATCATACTTTCTTTGTATATAAATATATATACGCTAAATAAGAAAATACTTTGATTGGTTTTTCCTGTATCGTGAAATAACAAATCACTATAAAATCAATTATTTTTGCATGAAATGAGGAAACGATTATGCGAAGCTTCTCGTCAAAAGGCCATTTAAGATGGTCAGGATATAGTTAAATAAAACAACTCGAAGTCGTAATACATTCCCCGAATTAGTGATGTGGATATCATTGTTTTGAAAATTAGATTTTTTTTTATTAATTATTTTTTGTAGAACTGTGAGACACTCCCTAATACTATAAAATGAGAAAATGAAAAATGAGAAAATAAGAAAAAAAAAAAAAATTATAAATGTAGGAGGGAAATTGTGAGTGCATAAGAGAGAGGGCGTGGGGAACAAGACAACGTACAATGTCGGAACAAGGTCAAGTCTGCTCTCAAAAGTCGCGCAATCTGACCAAGGAAGGTATCAATCGGTTTTCGGAGCCATATCGTCCAATTTATATTGACTAAACTGCCCTCACTAATTACTCCTACTTTTTGCCATAGCGAAAAACGCCAAAAAACGGTGTCGACTCTATCAACATCGAAAGAGATGAAATCGCACCTAACTCCACGACCTTACATAAATGCAAAATAAGGAGATCGTAATCTCAACCCGAGCCAATCTGAGTTAATAATCTTTTTTAGTTATTCCAAGAATCATGCAAGACTATTGAAATCACATGAAAATGTGATTTTTTAGAAAAAATCGAAAGGTTATTTACAAATAGATAAATTCACATTTTATAAATGTTTCATGTGTTACATATTAAGAAAAAAAAATCAAAATGTACGAATCACAGGATTTTCATTTAGTGAATAATAAATAGGGAACACGCTCTATACGCGTTCTCAAACAATTGGATTTATCATTTAAATCTCAAAATTTTATTTTTATTTTATTTTGAAAGAGTCTAATTACCCACTTGCTTTAATACTTGGATTTGAATGATTTTAAAAAAAATAATACACAAGAACAATAGGTCAAAGTGTTTGAACACTGATAACAATGTTTGGACTCAACTCGCTGAAGTGAGACCGTGAGAGTGAATTTTCCTCGCTAAAATAAAACCAAAAAAAAAAAAAAAGAAAGCGAAATATTGTGAGATTGCAGGGCATTTACGGCAGCTCGGCACTTGCACGAATTTTACATTCCCTGGCTGCGCTTGCTCGTGCTCCCATTCCGTTTTTTACTCTCCGGTTCGGTCAGGTCTCTGCTTTGTCTCCGCTCTGTTCCTCTCTCTCTCTCGGAGCTCTCCAATTGGAAGGACGTTCCACCCGCCGACGCCCCGTCGCCGTCGCCGTCGCCGTCGCAGCCGCAGCAATGCAGGTTCTTCTCAAGCCTCAATCCGCACACCTTCGGCTCCGCCGGAGCTCGCGGAAATCGCGTGCTGGATATTTTTGAGTTTCCGTTTTGTTGCTCACCATCGTCTCGATCGGTTTTCCCGCGTGTACGGCAGCTAACCAGGACAGTCGAAGTGAGGAACCTCTCAGATCTAGCCACCGAGCGAGAGATTCACGAGTTCTTCTCCTTCTCCGGCGACATCGAGCGCATCGAGATCCGACGGTACGTTGCCTCCGCCTCCGCCTCCGCCGCCGCCGCGGCGTCCGCGGTTGCTCCTGTCGCGTCGGTTCTTCGCTCCGTTGGCGGCGGAGTTTCGGTGTGAAGGAATGTCGGTGGAGACGAGGAGTTTTTGGAATTGTCCCCGGCGTTTCGATTTTTGTTTTCGGAGCTTGGAAGGCTCCATGATTGTTATCCTCGTTCTTTCTTTCTTTCTTCTTGTTCTTCTTCTCCTTCTTCCTTTTTTTTTTTTTTTCAAATTTTTGGTTTCCTTCAGAATTTTAGCTCTTTGTAGTCTGTGCGTGCATACCTGAGGAAAAGAATGGGGGAAGGAATTCTAACGAGGTTTTCGTCATGGCGTTAGGGAAAGCGGACAGTCGAGCACTGCGTACGTGACGTTCAAAGATCCGAAGGCGCTGGAAATCGCGGTCTTGTTATCGGTACGTGCGCCTCGGGTATCGAGATCGCTTCTCTGTGCGCATTCATTCCGCCGATAGGCGTTTCGCCCGCATCGATTGCGTCTCTTTGCTCGGGCTTTACTTGCGTCGCACCTTTTTTTCTAAACAATGCTTCGGAGTTAAGAGGAAGTTAGACCTACTTCCGGACTCGATTAGTATTTTTCTATCGTGTTTCCATAAGCTTAAGCTTTCTGGAAGGGACTATGTCATCTGCTTTACACGTCATGTGCATTGTGCAATAGAGCTTTTCATTTGGATTGTAGTCATCCGTCCAGTCCATGAGATTCCATAAGATTTTCTGTTCTCCTCCTAAACTTATTGATCTTTTTCCCCCGGGGGTGCTTTCAGTGATTCTTACTAGGAGCAATCGATTGCCTGGCTTTGTGCATTTTTCTGCTATTTCTTTTAAAACTGGAAAAAAGAAAATAATCAACTATCATTGTGGATAGTCTTTGGTAAGTTTAAAAACAAGACGCACACCTTAGTACTTTTCTGTTCAAATACTAGTGATTTATGGATTTCTAGGATCTTTCTTGTACTTACATTGGTGAAGTTACAACAGTGGTGCTACTTCAGGCTCCTTAAAAATTGATAGGTCTTAGTATTATCCATGAAAAAGAAAACTCGAAATGAATAAGGTGCTTTTCTGATGGTGGGATGAGAGCGCTTATACCATGAAAACTTATTAATGCCCTTTCAAGAGCGCTAGTATCGTTGGTAATATTTTCGTTTCTAGTTCTCCACCTTCAGTACAACACCACAGCTAGCCTGCAACTAGGGAAAACTTTTAATGTTGCAGTCCTGCATATTGAAGTGTTTGTTATGTTGCAGGGAGCAACTCTAGTGGATCGGATTGTGACTATTAGTGCGATCGAGAACTATGTACCACAACGTGACATGCAGGTAGGCATTTATCCTGCTATCTGTCCTTTGGATTTCTTGAGAGACTCAATAAAATATTTTCAACTCTATACATGCAGAATATCTGTCCTTTGGATTTCTTGAGAGACTCAATAAAATATTTTCAACTCTATACATGCAGGAAGTGAGGATGGTGGACAATGCAGTGTCTGTTGCCCCTACTGAATTCGTTGTCTCCGATGCTGAGGTAAAGGAAAATGCTCATGCACTTCTCATCTGATATAATTAGCAGAACACATTAAGATAGCTAAAAATTCTTGCATCAGTCTCATAATAATTCTCAAAGTTGGAGGACTTAGTTAATTTTCTGCTTTGAATTGTATGTATAATTTTACCATCCCTAGGGTGCATACTTTGGATAATCAAATTGAGTTGAGACATGTGTATTTACATAATGCAACTGATTTTGTTCCACCACCAAAAGACTTTCCATCTGGCAAAACCTTGCTTCATCAATCACTAGCATTGGTTTCCACTTGTAAATTCTAAGAGAGATGGTTGCATCCAAAAAGCGCCTGAAGAACTGTCTTGAACCTAAGATTTGTGTGAGGGTGCCGAAATGGGTCGTTGCAAGGCCCCACTATCAGAGATGTGATGGTTCCTATACCTAGGTACTTATTCATAATTTGAAGTTGTCAGCTCAAACTTTTCTATCTATGCTTATAGGCTAAGGGTGGCTCACCTGGCAATGGTAGAGTTTATGTCAGTAAAGCACAGGATGTCGTCAACAATGTATTGGCGAAAGGTAGTGCCATCGGACAAGATGCCGTCAACAAAGCTAGAGCATTTGATGAGAAGCATCGATTGACAGCTACGGCATCAGCCAAAGTTGTCTCCTTTGATAAGAGGGTTGGACTCACTGAGAAATTAACTGTTGGAATCTCGGCTGTCAATGAGAAAGTGAAATCTGTTGATCAGAGACTTCATGTCTCGGATAAGACAATGGCGGCCATATTTGCTGCAGAGAGGAAGATAAATGACACAGGGTCAGCTGTGAAAACTAGCAGGTCAAGTTTTGTTCCTTGAGATATGATTTTGTGGTATCGTTACCAGCAATTGCTTGAGATGACAGTTTCCAGTATTATGATATGCAATTAACTCTTGTTGGGATATATCTGACTGTACATACCTCTTGAGGCAGTCCATGCTTGTTTATACAAATTCATCTGGTTTGGTTACTAATTTGAATTTATACTTGGGTAATTTCGACAAGGTGAACGCATAGCAATTTTTTCTAATTTTCGGAAGCAGTGCAAAATGTGGCCTTGCCTGTTAGGTCCGATTTACAATATTTGCTCTTGCCCAAAAGAAGATAATTAAGAATACCGTGAGTATTGAGGCTTGATCCATCCTTTTACTGTCAACATTTGAGGTTACTTATCCATATGTTGCAAAGTAGGTCTCCTGCAATCGTTTTGATATCGGCTTTTCCCACTTTGTATAACTATTAAGAAGATTAATTTGGCTTTGCCTTTAGTCAAAATTTGAGTGCATAATGCATTTATTCAAAGAAATGGATGAAGGGAACTGCAACCTCTGTTTACGTAGAGCAATATCTTGTTTTCTCCAATAATGGAGGTTTACCTCTGACCTTAAAACTGCAATGCTCTCTCCCTCTCTCAGGACTACCATCGTTCAACTCTTAACTCTACGTTTGGACTTTGACAGGTATGTGACCGCTGGAGCAGCTTGGTTTAATGGTGCTTTTACAAAAGTCTCTAAAGCAGGTCAAGTTGCAAGGACAAAAACCAGGGAGAAGTTGAATTTGGCTGTTTCGAACTTGACTGCGAAGGTTGGTCCCGTAGGACCGGTCTAATTGTTCATTGAGATAAAGTATGAATTTTGCCTTTGAGATGGACTCATATCATTAGCCCCTCTGCCATCTGTTATGATGTCTTTATGAAAATCGGTATCCTATTTCGGATTCTTTCTAGATGCATTATCACCTCCCAGCCTTATATCAAGCTTTTCTCTAGTATACCCAATCATAAAAATGTAGGTTTAAAGGGATAATGGGCAATGCAAATTGTTCAAATAATGGCTTAGCATTTGTTTTTTTCCCCATTCCTGTTACAGTATCATCAACATTTTCTCATTGCTTTAATGCATGTTATCCTATTAATAACATTGAGTTGGCGACATTTCATTTGTTAAAGGAATGCTACTTGAAGTTCACAAACATCTCATGCTATAACATTGTGCTTGTTTTTTGTGATAATGTAGGATCCAGCTGTTGTTGCATAAATGCGAATCAACTTGGCAGAAATTTGCTTCTATGTATCTCTGGCATGAATATTTTGTTCAAGTTGGGTATGATATAGTTGTTTGGCTGAGCTTGCTTGGGTATTAAGGATGAAGGTCCTTATTTCCTCTTTGCTTTGGTTGTGTGTGAGTCAGCTATGTCTTACAGATTTTGTATTCTTTCAAATTTTGTCTCATGCTTGTGAATTTTGTAATTTTTAAGAGTTTAAAGAAAATCTTGTCATTAATCAATTCTTCCTTGCAAAGATAGAATTACTAATTCCCCTATAACCTTTTCATTGTCATTGGGAAGTTCACGTATAATTGAATTATTAGCAGAGCAGATACAGATGGTAGGCTCAAGAGTTTCCAGGAAAGATGTCACTTTCCTCTCATTGGATAGCTAGACTTTTCCCAAGCTTCTCCAAGTGAAACCAGGCTGTTCTGAAAACGTTTCCCCTATTTCTTCTTTGACTAGTGATGGAACATTAATCTAGTTACTGGAATGTTCAGCTCCCAATAAACTTTCACTTTTCCTCAGGAGCTTGAAATTGATTTAAGGTAAATTATCACGATAGAGATGCATCATGCATAGCCCTTTTCCTTAACGTTCCATACTTCTCCCATTCTTGGCGGTTTTTTAGCTGCCTTACTCAAGTAATTTTCTTTTAGCAGAGTGAAATTGCATATAAGGAAAGATTGTGTTTGTGTCTGCTTGTAGAACTGCATATCAGACTAGGACCTGTACAAATGTAACGTGAAGAAAGTTTAATTGATGCCTGGTAGGGTCCTGCATGCCGTGGCATGTCTACTGATTTTGTTGGATAGTCTTTCCTTATGCATCTGTGATGAGTGTAAGTTGTGCAATTGAGAACTGCTGTACTTGTTGTGGAGGAGGAAGAACATTATTGCATTCACGATAAGCTAATCTTGAAATCAAGGCAGATTGTTTCTATTCACTTATTCAATTCCAATACCCTTTGATTCGTAACTTGAAGATTCTAGGTCATAGGAGGCTATGGCAAGAACAGTGTCGCTAACGTAAAAACTTGGACGACTGATTAAATTTGCACATTGTCCAAAGTTGTGGAAGAGCATATGGATCGCATCGCCTCTTCCCTATTCCTATTTGCTTGGCTGGCGATTTGCAGGCACTGTTTGCCATGTTGCCTTGGATCGTCCAAATACACCATAAACAAAGAATTATTCGTAAAGCAAGAGGCTATAGAAGACAGTACACCAAGGATTGAGTCGATTTTTAGCATTTTGCCCATGTGATGTGTCTGTTTGTTTTGTCATTACAAGTAACCGCTTATTTTTCCCCCCTCTTTTACGGACCTTTTTTTGTTGCATCGGCCGTAATTGTGGGCTAGATGACAGATATGCCGAGTTGCCTCAAATTATTTTGAGGGATTGTGATTCAACTAAAGACAGATAGGAAACGCCACGAGGAAAATGGCCGTGGTGGGTGGAAATGTCAGATCTGCGTGTTTTGTAGAATGGAAAATTCAACGGCTTGACTTCATGGTGTGCATGTGAGAGCCGATTAGTCTAATGGCTATTTCCGTGGGACCCCATTTATTTAAAGCTATCTTGTATGCGAGATCGAATTCCCCCTCCTTGCGGTTGCGACGGTTGAAAGTTGGATGGCGACATAAATAATTACAAGTAAACGCTAAAAGGGGGAAAATAAAAAAGAAAAAGGAGGGAAAGGTTGGGGGTCGATGCGTGGGGTTGTTGGATTCTCTGTTCGCAATCACCGCCAACTTCCGATCCATGGTCAAGGGTGAGAAGCGACGTCGATTCAGCGTCGTTGTCCGCGCATCTGTAATTCAGTTTCATTGCTAGCTAGAAGCAAGATTAGGCATATCGGGGGAAAAGAATTTGAGCAGGCAGTTTGCAATGTGTCCAGGACCCCTCTCTTTCGAGTCAGAAGTAGAAAATTCACGCTTGGCTAGTGCGGCCGAAGGGAAACTCCGTTTTTAACCAATCAACAATACTTCCGATCAGAACTTTAGGGCAATGTCGGTTGAGCTGATGTAATAAAAAAATAACATGGATTGCATGTTATCGATTGATTTCTTCATTGATTTCTATCACGTGATATATTTATCATTTGAGGTATTTGTTAACGTATTTAAGTAATGGGTTCTATCACGATTTATGAGGGAGCTTTGGTAACATCTTCATTGACTGCTCTCCATGCCTCTTGCCATCTTAGATGTCTATTCCATGCCTTGAGCAGCCATTGCTATTGGCTTTGCATTACCCTCTAAAGATGGGTAAAAATTTCAACTTTTTTGGGCTGTTGCTACTTTTCGGTACCTCTTGTGATGCTGTCTTTCAATCGGACTTCCATTCATGGTCGAAATGGGAAAGGCAGCACATGTCCTGGACTTGAACTTTCGGGAGTCTAATAATCAGATCATTTAATCTTTTATTTTAATTATCGACACATTAAATTTTCGTTCTTTTACTGTTAATGCATTTCGATTGAAATCCAACCAATTCTAAGGGGAAAAATGCCGACGGCGAGGACGAGATGCGATCCATTTTCTCAAACGTCACGCAGTGCATCATTTTGAGAAGAAGCACAAATTCGACGCGGACGAATCAAAGTTAAAATTGTTGACGGTAAGAATTTATTAGAATTCATTGACAAGATCCGCCTTTGTAGTGCGTTGCGCCAATTGATGGCGTGTCCTGCGACGAAGTGGAATATGTATGGACAATGGGAACCGCTTTGGCTTTGTTCCCTTCCATTAAGGTCCAAAGTCACGACTCCTTCTCAACAACCCTTCTCCGCGACACAAAAAAAAGTGAAAGAAGAAGAAATTGTCAAAATGCCAAAAGCCCAAGAAAATCGAAAACCGAAGGACGCCGAAATGCCAAATTGCCTAGATCTTCGCTCCCGCGAGCTGGCACCAGGTGTCGCCACGTGTCGAGTGGGGGAACCACCGGAAGAGAGGACGCGGCCCGGACAAGCCCTCGTCTCTCTGAACTGAGAACCCGACTGCCAAGAGAGCCTTAACTTTTTTTTTTTTTGGCTAAAAAAACCTCAACTTCAACCGAGGACAATTCCCACATTGTCCACAGGGGGTATTCTCGTACACTCACAATCTCCAATTTTCCATTTCCCACCCTGCCCTCCAACGTTGTAGGTAATTCCCCCCAACGCCCCCTTTTCTCTGTTTCTCTCCTCGTTCGTTCAGTCTCCTACCTCTGAAAACCGAAACGCACCAGTTTTGGGGCATCTTCATAGGTTGTGTCATCGTTGGGGGGGAAGGGTATATTCTTCGGTGGGATTCGCTTCGAACTTAAAATCAGTTGATCCGCCCCCATTTATTCGCTCTTTGCGAAATTCCGCATCACGTCGTGGTTCGTTCGTTTGCTGTGCTCGCCCAAGTCCCCTCACGCGAGGTATGTGGTCGTTGTCGTCGTCCTCGTCTCGCGAATCTTTTCCCTCGCGCAGCTTTTTCCTGGCCCAGTTCCCCTGCGCTCTTCGTTGGAGCTTTCGAGATTTTTTTTGAGTTTGTTAATTATGTCAGCGAATGATGGTGAGGGGTATGGCGAATTGTCGTGGTGCTTTCCTTGAGATCCGTGCTTGTTCGGTTCGTTGTTCTTGTCTTCGAGGGTGCCGCTGGGGCCATCCTTTTCTTGTTCAAAATTCCGCCTTTATTCGCTGCCTGGGGATCATTTGTGGACTGAAACGTTCAAATTTTGATCTTGGGTTGTTTACCGGAAAGGATATTTGATGTTAGATCTGGGTTTCGGTGATGGAAAGTTGACATGTTGTTTTTAGAGGTTTAAGGTTTTTTTTTTTTTTTTCATGTTCCTTATGTGCTTAGTCTAACAAAGTAAGTGGCATATGATTGGATGAGGAAGCTCACTTTGCTCAATTTTAGAAATGGAAGCTGGAATTTTTTAGTGACATTCCCTTAGTCTGGGGGGGAATTTGTGCTCCGTTGGTTTGCGAAGTTTGCTTTGATAATTTTTGTAGCTCAAGAAGTAGGTGAATGCCATTTCCTTCACTTTTTTCTTCTTATAGGTACCTTCAGAATGATCTTTTTCTCTATTCTATTTCTCAAGGCCCTTGCCCTCATCAGTAATCTTCTTGGTGCTTGAATATCATATTTTCTGTATAGTGTTCCCTGTTATTTTGTTACCATTATCTAGCATGCAAGCAAATCTACTCAAAGAAAGCATAATTAGAATCTTACATGTTTTAGAATGAGGAGATCTCTTTTCCTTTCTGTTTGATCAGGTTCCTGGTTACGTCAGCAATTTCTTTGTTGAGGTTTATCTCTGCTGCAATGCATGAATGTGTTGGTAGCTAAAGTTGTTTGTTGGGTAATCCCTGCAGTGAAAAATTCTCGATGGCGTCCGTTGATTGGGGCTATAAGTTCTACTCTGCAATCTAAATATTGGGATTGTGAGGATGGCACATTCTTCATTCAACTTAAATTCATGATGGCAGTTCTCCTTTGAGCTACTGCGTTTATTAGTGAGCTCAACATGGATTAGGCCGAATCATCTTCTTCATAGGGCGGTTGGATCTCATTTTAACTGGCTCTTGGTTGATTTTCAGCTGTCTGTGGGGTTGTTTGTTTGAAACCTTGGAACTGGATTTGAATTTGGTTTCTACACTTATCAATTGAAGGAGCAGTATAGTAGTTTACATGAAAGAATGGAGATTTTAGTCTCTCCTCAAGGACAGAAGCATAATTCGCCGGCTCTGGCTCGTAAAACTTTATCAGGCAGACAGCAGAAAGATCTATGGGTCATTGTCCAAGAGGGTTCTTTGGCTGATGTTGATTCTGCATTGGCCTTACTGAAAAAGAATGGGGGAAATATCAATTCAAGAAACACCTTTGGTCTTACGGCACTTCATGTTGCAACATGGAGGAATCACATTCCAGTCGTTAGGAGGCTTCTTGCAGCTGGTGCTGATCCCGATGCTAGGGTTGGTTTTCTCTGGTGGTTGTCTAAATATATGTCTCATGAAGAGTTTATTGGTTCCTAGAATTACTTTGGTGTGTTGATCAATCATCTCTATGCAATGTGCTTGTTAAGCCTGTTGTTGATAATCACAGAGCTTTTCATTGTTCTTTCCTCGGTTTCTTCACAATGCTATTTTACTTTTATGTTTGCATCATAACAACGTGATATAAGTGTCTCATACATGATGGAGTGGGCATGTTCATAAAGAGAATGGCATTACAAATATCTCAAAGATGATAGAGGACACAGTTCGGATTTGGTGTGGTTGGAAGAGGCTCAATTTTTTCTTTTTGAAGGTCTTTTGTATAGTGAACAACATGCAATTGTGCCGTAACTAGCTTAATCCAGGGTCAAGTGGGGTAGACCTGTGTGATTGCCAATATAGCTCCAGTTACTGAAGATAATTTTGTTTATTGGCATTGAGAAAGGATAAATGAGACTGGGCAGATCTTGTGCTGCATTAGATGAGAAACATTGACTTTCTAACTCTGCATCTGCAAGATGCATGTTGGATCGAGCATGGCATAGCATTGTGCAACTTTGCTTTTTCAAGATATATTGACTATCAGGTTTCATTCAATTTGGTTCAATTTGAAATGTAGAATTTTTCTTCCTTTGTTCTAGTTGTGAGCGAACTTTTTTATGGATTTGGATGCTAAGCTAGAGATTTGTCTTTGAAGCAATGGTAATTGGTGATCATGCAATGCTTTCCAGGATGGAGAATCAGGATGGAGCAGCCTTCATAGGGCCCTGCATTTTGGTCATCTTGCTGTTGCAAGTGTCCTCCTTCAGTCCAGTGCGTCTATCGTGTTGGAGGACTCTAAGTCTCGGACGCCCATTGACTTACTCTCAGGGCCTGTAAAGCAGGTTATTGGGAATGACTATGATGCTGGTATTTATTTTAATTTTGTATTTAATAGTTGTTACTATTAATTGAGTCCCCTTGATGGTATGTCCAAATTATTGCCTATTGCAGTAGCCACGGAGGTGTTTAGCTGGGGCAGTGGTGCAAATTATCAGCTAGGAACTGGAAACGCTTGCATACAAAAGTTACCATGCAAAGTTGATTCACTGCATGGTTCCTTAATTAAGCAGGTGTCTGCAGCAAAGTTTCACAGTGTTGCTGTTAGTTCTCGAGGAGAACTCTTCACCTGGGGATTTGGAAGAGGTGGTCGGCTTGGGCATCCTGATTTTGACATCCATAGGTAACATATTAGTATTCTTCTTCTATCCATGCATGATCTTACTTTATTGTATTTGTTTTAGGAGCCAGAATATTGATGCTACGTTTTGTTTTATTGTCTTCTGGCTCTTAGATTCTTTCTAAGAAAAGGATACAATGGCCTTGTGTAAAAGCAATAATTGTGTGGACACTAACTGAAATAGTTGGCCATCTAAATTTCTTTGCACCTCTCTCTCTCTCTCTCTCTCTCACCTGTTGTGTGTGCACAAGTCTAGGCTAGAAATTGAGCATTTAGCTTGGCTCCCTGCCTGGCCAATGAATCACAGTTAAGATATATAGCCTTGTTTGAATTTGAGTGTGTTTCCTGAAATGTTTTTAATCACTTGATTCTTTCCAGTGGTCAAGCTGCAGTCATCACTCCACGACAGGTGACTTCTGGTTTAGGATCTCGTCGTGTGAAAGCAATTGCAGCAGCTAAACATCACACTGTTATTGCTACTGAGGGTGGAGAAGTGTTCACCTGGGGATCTAATAGAGGTGAAATTCATTTGCTTTCTGAATGGTGCAGTATTCATTTTGTACTGAATTTGGAATTTTATGTAGTCTAACCTCAATTATGCATTTGTGTTTCAAGAGGGAAATGGAGAATTGAGAGAGTGACATTCTCGCTTCTTCTACCCATTGCTTCATTGACTGAACTGAAGTGATTTTTTTGAAGTATGAGAATCCTTTTTATGATTTTTTGCAGAGGGTCAACTTGGGTACACTTCTGTTGATACTCAGCCCACTCCTCGTAGAGTTAGCACCCTCCGGTCAAAAGCTGTTGCTGTTGCTGCAGCAAATAAGCACACTGCTGTGGTTTCTGAATCTGGTGAAGTATTCACATGGGGTTGCAACAGGGAAGGTCAGCTTGGTTATGGGACTTCCAATTCTGGATCAAATTACACACCAAGACTGGTTGAGTATTTAAAGGGAAAATTTTTTATTGGAGTTGCAGCTGCAAAGTATCACACAATTGTTCTGGGAGAAGATGGGGAGGTCATTGTCTTTCACTATGATTCATTGTGTCGATATTGCTTAACTTGTTCTCCTATTTAATACTGGCTTTGTTAAAAGTCTCGGTTTCACATTTGCTGCAGACCTGAGTCGTTCTGTTTAGTTGTATCGAACCGTGCGTTAGGATATTATCTGTCATGATTGTGACATCCTTCTATTTATTTTGGATATGATCTGCCATACATTTTTTACACTAAATATCTATTATGTCTTTTAGGTTTATACGTGGGGTCATAGGCTTGTTACTCCAAGACGTGTGGTTGTTGCTAGGAATTTAAAGAAAAGTGGGAGCATGCCTTTGAAGTTTCATCGCAAGGAACGACTGCACGTTGTAGCTATAGCGGCAGGGATGGTACACAGCATGGCTCTTACAGATGATGGAGCCTTATTTTGTTGGGTGTCCTCTGATCCCAACCTCAGATGCCAACAGGTTCAAATATGTTACTGGTATCTGTGTTTACTTATTTCCAGTGTTTTGGCTATTTTCTAATTGCTTGCATCTTTTCATGGTATAGCTATATTCACTATGTCAAAGAAACATTGTGGGCATTTCTGCTGGAAAGTACTGGTCTGCTGCAGTTACTACCACAGGTGATGTTTACATGTGGGATGGGAAGAAAGAGAAGGATAAGCCACCGGTGCCCACACGATTACATGGCCTGAAGAAGGCAACTTCTGTGTCAGTTGGAGAAACTCATCTCTTGATGGTTGCCTCTCTCTTTCATCCTGCTTATGTGTCTTTGGCACCCGAGAAATCTCAGGAGGTGATGTTGAATGGTGGGAATCAGTTGGAAGAGCTTGATGAAGACATTTTATTTGACGATGTGAAGTCTAATAATGCATTACTGACTTTAGAGGATAGTGATGCTGTGTATCATCCAATACCTAGCTTGAAAAGCCTTTGTGAGAAGGCTGCAGCAGAGTGTCTAGTGGAACCTAGGAATGCCATCCAGTTGCTTGAAATTGCAGATTCACTTGATGCTGATGGATTGAGGAAGCATTGTGAGGTATAGACTGAAGGACATATAACTTTTGAGTACACAAGATTTTTCTACTTTTTTCTCCAATACTGTGATCTTTCGTGCCAATGCCGAGTAATGTTTCCACCCATCGGTTCTTCTCCTTTCAAGTTGTCAGCAGTAAAATTATCAGTAGTGAGAGTTTTGCATTTGTATATCTGAAACTGTTCTGTTCTGCTTTCTTTGTTTTTAGTAAAACAATAGGTGACACTAATCATTGTTCGGTGCCTTGAGGTCATTGACACTTTGCAGTTGCATCCTATCATGATTTCCTATGTAGCCCATAATCTTTTGCGTGATTGATTTTTCTAGCAGATTTCTGACATTGTGTCCATAACTCACTAGATTTGTTGTGCTTGTGCCCATAGGATATTGTTATCAGGAATCTGGACTATGTCCTCTCCGTCTCATCACACAATGTGGCAACTGCTTCTTTAGATATTTTAGTCAGACTGGAGAAGTTATTGGACTCGAGGTCATCTGAGCCATGGAGTTGTCGTCGCCTTCCTACGCCTACTGCCGTTTTTCCTGCAATTATTGACAGTGAAGAAGAGGATGGAGAGAGTGAGTTGGTGAGGATGCGTTGTACATCCATGGACAAGTTATCCTCGAGAAACAAGAGCCGCCAAGATGCTGACTCATTTCTGCAATTGAGAGATGATCTTAGTGAACATGTCAGCAAACAAATTCGTGCTCTGCACAAAAAGTTGCAACAGATAGAGATGCTTGAAGAAAAGCAGTCCAAAGGGCATTCTCTCGACTGCCAACAGATAGCGAAGCTCAGGACCAGGTCCTCTCTTGAGAGCTCACTCATTGAGCTGGGTGTCCCAGTGGATGTACTGAGTGCAAAACCCTCGTTTTTGGAGCCATCAGATGGGAAGGCGAAGAATGCTGGAGTATCTAAAAGGCAAAGAAGAAAGAACAAAACGCAGGTATCTCAGGTAGAGAATGCGTCTGGCTTTTGTCATGGGGATGGTGAAGTGAGTTCTTTAGAGAGCTGTAAAGATCCTGGGTTCTTGCCAGTCTCCAAGGATGAGGTAAAATTTCTTACTTAGATACATTTTTTACACAGAATTGATTATGTAGTTGGTATGCCTGGAATACCAAGAAGTTGATCTTATCCACTCAATTAGTAGTGTAGCCTATGAAAGGACCAAAATCAAAAGTAATGTTCAGACGTACGTTTAATTTATTTGGTCTAGGTAATCCCATTGTCTGCTTCGCGGTGGTTATTTTGGCAAATAGATATGCTTTTTGCTAATTTGATTAGTCTTCAGGCCACAAATCTGTGGAAACTTCTGTTGTTCTGTAGTTAGATAGACGAGTTTGTGACAAGTGATTTTTTTAATAGTCTCGTGTTGATTTAATTGCTGCATGATAGGAGGAATGTCCGCAGGTCGAAGATAAGGTGGTCGAGGCTATGAAAGAATCTTCAACTATTGGCAAGAGTGAAGTTAGAGATGTTGAAAAGAGCAAGGGTTCCACGGTGAAAAGGAAAAATAAGAAGGGTGGGCTCTCCATGTTTTTGAGTGGTGCTCTTGATGACACCCCAAGAAATATGGCACCACCGCCTCCCTCGTTGCCCAAAATTGAAGGGCCGGCGTGGGGTGGGGCCCAGTTTTCAAAGGGGTCCACCTCGCTTCGTCAGATTCTGGACGAACAGAAAAACAACAAGGAGATTCTAGTAACAAGTAGTAAAGCCAAGTTAGGAGACGTAGCTGATGTCGAGACTGATGGAAGAATCAGCTTGAGTTCGTTTTTGCCTTCCAGTCCCATACCTGTGGGACGAGCTTGTTCATCTCAAGCTTCTGATGTCGAAAAGGGCACCCCTACCTGGGCTTCTTCTGGGACTCCACCTCTTATGTCTCGGCCTTCATTAAGGGATATACAGATGCAGCAGGTCTGTTCTCTCTCTCTCTCTCTCTCTCACAAATGTGCACATACACCAGTGCACGCATGCATGCACTGATGCGCGTCCTCCTGGAAGGAGATGCACTCCACCTGCCCACCTGCCCACCTGCACACATGCACACCCAGACCCACCAAATCCATCGCCACAACCCCAGTACACTCGTTAGGTGGTCACATGGACACAGCGTGCTTATATTATGTTCATTTCGTAATTTCAATGGACATGCTTCATGCGATTTGTAGTAATTTTTATAAATTCGTTGGTTCGATATATTTTAGCTCTGTTAACGCCTTTATGATGTTTGGGATGTTCAACTTTTGCTTCTTATCCAACCCAGGGTAAACAGCACCAGAGTCTCTCCCACAGTCCAAAGACGCGAACGACCGGATTTGCAGTCACATCCGGGCAGGGCTCGCCTTCAGATTCTGCCGGAATGAACCGCTGGTTCAAACCGGAGGTCGATGCACCCTCGTCTATTCGCGCAATCCAGATAGAAGAGAAGGCTATGAAAGATCTCAAGCGATTCTACAGCAGTGTAAAAATCGTCAAGAACCAGTCTTGACCGGCGTTAGGGAACACCTTTTTTCCTTCATGCACTTTTGTAAATTCGGCTGTACAGATTGACATAAGTGTACATTATTCTCTTAATTTTATAGGGTAGTTTTCCTTTCCTTTTGAGCACCGAGCTTCCTTAAGAATAAAGATTCTTGTCATCGACTCTCAATGATGTTCGTGCATGTTCATGCACATACTGTAAAAAATAGAGACAGATGCCGAGAAGACTCTACATGCGGATTTTAATCTGTTCTCATAAATGCCAAATTTTGCTGGCATTGAGTTTCTATTGATTGCGGCAGTTCCATTCATCTTAATTTGGTTGGTTTGTCACGTTTTCCCAATACCATCTTCTGCATTACATATGCTTTGATTCCCTCTGTAACCAGAAGCACATGTAAGGATTCTTTATGGTCTGCTTTAGGCACCTGTTTGAAGTACTCAACACTACCATCTTGTCATTCTGAATTTCTTTGCTTCTTGATTTGGCTTTAGCACGTGTCATGCCGTTCGATGATCCGGAACATCATGGACCGACCTGTTTGAGATCTTCTCAATGCAGAGTCGGGTCGGGGGGAAAGCATTCTTCCGGAATCAGTTTGTCCCGAGATAGATGGCCGTTCTCTGATCGGATCGGGGATAAAGTTGTTCAAATTTGACTAGACATTATAGCGCTCGAAGAGTGGGAGAGACCACTTGGACCTCTCTGTCTTCCAACGAACGTACCCTTCTAACTTTTTCTTACCACGAGTGCGTGGGGGACAAAGAAACGAAAGGAAAAGACCACTTGTACGGCCATGGATAGCCACAGATCTTCCTGCCCTTCGGGCCAAAAGGAGGAGACATAAGCTTTTTCTTCCTGAGAATTTGACGTGGACTCGCACCCACTTTGACCTCTTTAATCTCCTTTTCACTTCCTCCTCCTCTTGCATCGACGGCTTTGTACGTTCACTGACTCACTAGTGGCAGACCTGGAGCGTTTGAATTCAGTATACAGTGCACACAGTGGGCAGAACTTGTCGGTTTATACGGCTTTTTACAGGGAAGGCGGTACCGACACAGTAAAATTACCCATTCCTTTCTAAATTTATTGTATATTAATCTTATTTTTTTTAATTTTATTAATTTAGCTCTCTATATTTGCGTGAATTTTCAAAATAGTTTCTTTTGACTGATTTTTTTTGTTGGAAATGACTAATGTAACAGTCCAATCATAATTGATTGTCCATATCAGTGTTTTTTTTTTTTTTTTTTTTGGATGAAAATTAGCTAAATAGACTACATTAGAATTTCATATAAATATTTATAAGTAAATTAATAAAAAAAATAAAATGTAAATGACTCAATTGATATCCACAAAATAAATTTATGATTGATCGGGTAATTTTTCCACCGAACAATGATTCTTATAAGCCCATCAAAATATACATGATTGGTGGAATGCGAACTAATAGAGGCCAACATATCGGTTTGAAAAGTTTAGGCAATTTTAAAACCATGGAACCGAGGTTATAGATCAAACCACACCCCACCGATCTGTCAATTACAAACATATATGCATTCTTCTTTTTTTCATTTTCTTTTAATGTTCTTACCATTCATATGATAAAGCCGTCATCATCTAGTAAACATATAAATTGAATTTTGGATTTTAAATTTTTTTGGATAATCTATCTAATGCTAACATTTGACCAGTTTTTTTTTTTAAATCTCAGAAGATATGAAAGGATATTAGTATCTGGACGAATAAGATTTTCTGCTTATATTCTTTCTAGAGGACAATGCTCGAATTTAGATGGAAAGATAACTTGAATCTTGTTGAGTTAGGATCATGAATGAGTTGCATCTCATTGAATCTGGAGCAAGCATTCGAGGGTTACTAACTACCAGCTATTCTGTCTCTGATTCCGGGTTGAAAAATCCATTTTGTGTACTCCGACACCGCACATGATGATGTGACTAACGGTTCTCATGTGCTCAAAAAGACACGTGTGCAGGAGCCAACAGGCACCACCGACATGTCGGCAACAGCCGGACGACGCAATGAGACTCCATTGCTTCCGACTTCTCTTAATCGGGACAAATCTATTTCACGTACATTTCGGGATATCATTACCGACTCTTTTCTCTACTAATCCGTTTCTTTAAAACATCGCGGTAAGCCACATGATATGCCGCATCAGATATTTTTGGGACAGATATCAACAGTAGATATTTTTGTCCCTCGAACAGAAATTTCTGAGCGTGTTCCGGGGTTTGGCCGAGAGCTAGAGTTCAATTAGAAGAAAAAGTTAAGGAAGATTGGAAATGCCGGGGGCCCATTTTCAAAAGCAAGAGAAGGAAAATCAAATTTAATGGGATGGTCTCTCTCTCTCTCTCTCTCTCCACTCCAAACGACAATGATTAGATGTCGATAACCTAGTTTTTTTTTGGACAAGATGTCGATAACCTAGTTCACTTTCAAGAATTCTTGAAAGACTGGTGGTGTCAATCATGAATAAGAGTTGCTCGTGAAATGCTCATATACACCAGTTGGCCCAGGAACTTCATACACATCCCAAACCCTTATTTTCTCAAAAAATGGATGATTTTATTTTCCATCGGTTCTATGTTTCTTTCCTTTGAAATGCTGTCGTGCTGAACTTAGAAGATACGTTGACAAACAAAAATAAAGCTAAGGTAATCTTTCGTGGTGCGCTTTGGTCCCGGAAGACTATCTTCTTAGTGTTTCTTCAAGCCAAAAAATGCTGTTCTTACTTTATTGATGGACTTAGTAAGATGTTCTTGACCTATTAATACATATACAAATGTTAATGTCTAGCTTAATAGTCGGTTTTGCCAATCTATCGTTTAGTTTGATTGGAGAATGAGGAAAGTGAGATGTCCTCAATCAATTTCTTGGAAGCGTTCTGTCGCCCTACCTAGTGTGATTCTCCCACTAATAAAGCTAAGCTAAATCTTTCTCACAAGAAAGGTCCATTACAAGAATCAATTAAACTCCATTAGCGGGAGGTTTACTAAACCAGGGAAAGACTTAAAAAGCTAGTACGGGACTATCTTTTCACTTTTGGGGCGCGCTCTTGATCAAGGCATCTTTTCAATTGAGTTAATTCACTACCTAATTAAGAAAAACCTTTTTTTTTTTTTTTATTTTTTTCACTTTGAAGTTAATTTAAGCTACGCTGAATTTGTGGCATGAGTCGGAACGTTCAAACACAGAGTCCTTGCTAAGGAGAGAGCAATATAATTGCTCGCTCATACGCCATATAAATCAAGTCCATCTGGACCCTTGAATGTGTGGGCCACGTAGCAAGATCCACGGGATCAACGGTGTAGATGTGATTGGTGCACATTATCTATAGATCATGCGATAACTTTGCGTTGCTGAGTGCAACCAAAAGAATCCTACTTGTCGTTGATTTCCAAGTCGGTCCGAAACGGCTTGTTGACCATCATGGTTAAAGCCTCTAACTTGTGAGAAGTAGTAAGTAATTATCATGCTGTCGTTAATTAAAAAATCACTATTCGACGGTGTCACTAGTCAATCAATTGCAAGACCCATCTTCCTAATGCTAACTACTCAAAAATTAGATTTGACAAGCCCGACATGGGGACACTTAGGTTGGGAATATTCTGATGAAACCAAATGATTCTACGTTCGAGGAAAACCCTTGCTCAGCCTGTCTTCAAGTGGAAGCATGTTGATGATAGAAATCGGATGAGCATATCATCTGTAGGTATTCAGACATCATAGCTGGTCTTCTCCAACATTTTAAGGGACTCTCACCAACTACCACACTTAAAAAATCAGAACGTGTATAGAAGTGGGTAGAGTTCAATAGGAGCGGTTGCGGCTAATGATTTCATCCATACATGCTTTTCACTAACCACACAGCTAATTTCAAACCCACTGCTTTTTATCAATGTTTTGAGATTCACCTTCTTGAGTAGACTTAAAATTAGACACGGCTGCATGTGCATACATGCATGTACATACAAGCATGATTAAGCGAGAAGAAGAAAGCTGAGTGATTTCCGATGATACCAATGCTTTGATTGGGCGTTCATGATTCCTTCTCCCTAATCAATGCTGGAGGACTAATGGGAGAGATCTACATCGTTGTTACTCTCACACACACCCATGTAGCTTTTTCAAAAGGCCCCAACTTTAGTCTCGGTCCTCTCTCTCTGTCTCTGTCTTTCTCTCTCTCATGGACAAAAGGCCTCAGGAGCAGCACTTGGTTTCTCTCTCTCATCTCCCCAATAAAAACCCTTGTAGAAGAAGACAAGGGTAATGTTCCAAAACCCACCAGGCTTTTCATTATTATATTGGAAGCCATGACCTGTCCATCATGTGCTTTTCCAATTTTTTCTCCCGCCCTCCATAGAATAATAATAATACTAAAATGATATTTCTCTGACTCCCACACACCCTGTTGTGCCTTGTCCTTCCTTTTACTTTTTGGGATTTGGTGAATAATTGTAGTGTGGTCTTGCTGTATAAAAATAAGATGGGAGAGCTTGATGTGAGTGCCTCTCTCTGCTCCTGCAGTTTGGGTTGTATCAGTCTGTGTATGATTGTGGAATCATGAGAGAGAGAGAGAGAGAGAGAGAGAGAGAGAGCAGTAAGAGAGATCTATTGCTCATGGAAGATCATTGAGGAAAAGTGGTGTTTGGAATGAAGTTTGATCCAAGATATCTGTCTACTCCTAATTGCTGGGTTTTTCTTTTTCATTGTTCTGTGTGCGCGTGCGTGTGCGCGTGCGTGTGTGTGTGTGTGAGAGAGAGAGAGAGAGAGATTAGGTTTAGTCCTTGATGATCATTCATATCTTATGCCTGCGTGTGTCTGTGACTATGTATCTGTTGGATCTGTGCTTTGAAGGGGCGTGTGTGTGTGTGTGTGAGAGAGAGAGAGAGAGAGAGATTGAGATTAGGTTTAATCCTTGAAAATCATTCCTATCTTATGGATGTGGGTGTGTTTTGACTAGGATCTGTGCTTTGAGGTTTGTGTGTGTGTGCGTTTGGCGTGTGTGGGTGGGTGAGAGAGAGAGAGAGAGAATCTCGGACCAGGCTTCATTCCTCACACCGAGCTTTTCCATTCAAACTCGAGGCATCTGCAGCGCGGACAAAGTTCACGAGGTAACTTGTAGCCTGACCAATACTGCCCGTATTTTCATCTGAAGCACCCAACATATATGATATATTCATAGTATGAAAATGATCCCTTATTCAACTTTCAGCTACGATCATGATCATCTCTCTCTCTCTCTCTCTCTGCGCGCTAAATAGCACCGTGTACGGACTATATACATCTATCTTTGAAATCCTCGCCAGATCAGTTTGTGGACAGTAGGATGTACGTGTAGAAGTGGACGCATGCCCATGTACACTTGTTTTCTCTAGTTATTGCCTAATTTCAACTTAACCCTGGTTCATCTTGATCTACAGTTAAGTTTAGGTTCTATAATTTGCAATAGCTTCAGATCAAACAAATGCAAAACAAATCTGGAGCTTTTTCCCCACATATACTTATATTCACCTAATATATTCGACATCATCCTGCAAGATTTTGGTAAATACAAATGGTGCTCCCCGATCACAAAAGTATGCATTCACCATTAAACGCGTGAAGAAAAGAAAGAGGATCGAACATACATGTGCTTATCGATCTAGTCTTCATTACTTCTTTTGGTCATCACATCTTTAAAACTTCCAAAGTTACAAGTTTCGCGCAGCTTGGTTATCCTTCAGCTAAAAGGGGTATTTGCCTTTAAGACTTGTGGAAACATTTTATTCAGCGAATCAACTCTAGCTTCATCTCCCTTCTGATCAAGGCCTTTTTTATGCAAATTTTATTATGCTAACGAGTATAGTTTAGTTGTACTGGCTTCTGCTTGAAAGATGTTTGTAGCTTTTCTACACATATCTGCTTATATGATGTTTGAAAGCGGAGGATCCGAAGTGACAAAAGGTTTAGAAGATGTATAGGACCTGGATATAAGACTGTATGCAGGTTCCGTTTTCTTTTTTTCCCCTTTTCGTGGTGTTTGTACATTCCTTGACCCAGAGACAGACACCGGTCAGAGAAGTAGATGGACTTCTCATGCAGGTAGGGTTAATGTATTAGTTTTGAAAATCGACCTTAGTTTATCCAAGGTTGTTCTCATTCTCATTAATGCATGAAGATGCTTCTGATGAAGTTACAGCCTAGCCCGTTTTGAGTTGCAGAACCAAGCTGTCCAACATCAGATCACCATGTGAAATGATACTGTTCCAAGACTCAAAATAGTATAACAAGGGAAATAATTCAGATCTTGAGTGTCGAATAAGATAGTACCCTTGAGTCTGTGTTGTGTGACCTAGTTTATACAGGGGGTTGATCATATCCGTCACAGTTTTGCTGACATATCCATTTGACTTCTCTATATTACCGAGCATATAATTTGTTATTATACTGAACAATAAGAGGTAGGTCGATAGAATATCCCATGTTGATTCTGCGAAATCTCTAAATGGATTGAGCGTGCTGATGAATTTAGCAAGAAAGAGAGCTGTGACTGTTCTCTATAACTATGGAATATCCCAAAAGTTTGAAGAGCTCACACGAATGATTAGATTTCAACCATAAGAAGCTCAAAACCTCCTGCTCGTTTTTCACTCCGCCCCATCTCCTGAACTGCAACTACGGTGAAAAAATAGTTTCTCGCAAATCTCCTACGTGACGTCTATATGCATCTAATTGCAGACATTTGACTCTTATGAGTCTGACATTCACTGAATGCTAAGACTCATGGATCGATGGCATTTCAATGATTACGTTATTAAAGACCAAAAGCAAGAGCAGGCAACACGCATAAGTTAGAAAACGTGAATACAAGAATCGACTGCTTGATTATATGTATTGCACGAATCTAAGTTCCACCAAACGGATGAGTCGGCCCAACCTCAAAAGTCATAATATTACGAGAAAAACGATCAGATTTTTGAGTAAAAATGAACATCTGAATCTTGAATATCATGGATGAGAGAGGCTTCGAGTAACAATTTGAGCAGCTCCGCTTGACTTTTCCCATTACGATATTGCAATACCTCTTCCTTTTTCCCTTTGCTCCGCTGACTAAACTTCGAGCATAATTCTAATTTTCATACCCAAATATGCAGTGGTTTTTTTTTTTCCGCGCTGCTAAATTTAATAACCGTTGGTCAGCGTCAAAAAGCTATTGGTAAAAAAGAAATTGACCAGTGGATATATTTTCCCGATAAGCAAAGAGCAGATTAGGGTTAGGGTTTGAGCTTAGGGAAAAAGGCCTGATACATTTGAGAAAATTGTAAGGTAATAAGAACACGTGATTCAAATCGATCTAATCATATAGAAGAACGAGTGTTTTTTGAGAATTCTAGAGGAGGCGTATTATTCAGCCTCATTGTTGTTTAATTTGCTGTTTATCTTTTGTTTTTAAGATATGGATATTTTATTGATTTCAAGGGTGGACTCCAAATCTGAAAGCTGGCGCTTTATATATGGTATAGATTTTAAGCATATATAACTATGATGAAAAGATGTTTATTATCATAAAAAAAAAACATGGGTCGAAGCCAAACAAGTTGATCGTGCGTTTATCTAATCGGTTGCTCCATCTTATGGAACATAAACCGACACGTATCTCATTCTCGAATAGACACACATACGCTGCTAATCTTGATCTGAGATCGGTAGATCGGGTCGTTCGCGTAGACCTGGAAAAGGAAGAGTCTACGTCCGAGAACAATGTTGCTTTTCCTAGGCTCTTCACCTTCTTTCAGTGCGAGGCCTCGAAATTCACCTCGAGAAACATTACGACTTAAACGGCGTTATCAGTTTATCCATGAACTATACAACTTCACCATGAAAATGCAGTGGATTCATGACGAAGCAGACAACAATGAGGCTGAACAAGGAGCTGCTACGAAATGCTTGGGATGGACTGTGAAATGGTGCACAGAGGCCGTGATTTCGACCGTATCAATGCAATGCATGTCGGACAACGCTGTCTGTCCCCGCGCTGTTCTCATCTTCCGGGGAATGCTAAGCATGGACCACCGGGCCGGCATCGCAGCCATCAGGCCTGGGGTCCTGCTCCCGAAGGAGTCTGGCGGTACCCCATTGGGGGAGGAATCTTTCTCAAACCCCTCACCTGGCTCTACCAAGTCTTTCCTTGGAGTCACCCTTTCCCACTTCTCTAAAGGGGTTAAACCCCTCGAGACCGCTCTCAAGGTAGCAGAAACAGTTTAGACAGCGGATGGGTCGACCTCATTTTTTAAAGAGTGAATTTTATAACCATAGGGAAAGCGAAGGGTGAACTAATAAAAGCCCCATGGATACAAGAAAGCAAAATAGTCTTCACGTTCGACCCTAAGTTTGGAACGTCTACCTACCTCATTTATGGTTCATATCAAGCTAGGTTATATTGTATTGCACCGACCAGGAGATTCGATTGCTATATATCTGTGCTGTATATAGTCTCGTGCACGACTTCTAAACCGAGCGGAGTTTATCGAAACGGACGTGCACGGCCGCAGATGAAGACATTGGTCTATATGGCTGTGAAGTGAAAATGGGTAGGACTTGACCCGGCTGATGATTCTTGAAGGATATTTTCTCATGCATAAATAAATGAAATAGCACGAAACAAGGAAGATGAGCTAAAGTAGAATTCTTGCAAGAGTAGAGACAAAATCGAGCACAACGAAGAATTCTATTTTCTATATCTAAAGACGTTGCGAATTCTTTTTTTCATATTGGTAAATTTTGATAAACTTTGACAAGTGTTAAAAACTATTGATAAAGAAAAAACCGGCGAATACTTTTTTCATCTATGAAAAGTCATGTCGGTTTAGAGTTCGAATTCGGAAAGAAAATGCCAAAAAATTTGAGAAAATAGTAAAATAATATGATCACGTCATTTAATATTGAATAATCACATGCAAGAATGAGTAAGTAGATCGTGCACACATCTAATTGAGATTGCTCCATCTTCCGGATCATAAACAGGCACCTCGCATCACGATTCTCAAATAAATACGCAAGCTTGATTCGAGATTGATGGATCGCGATGCTCGTGTCGACTGGAAAAAGGAAGAATTCATGCTCGAGAATAATGTTGCTCTTCCGGAAAGAGTCTTCCCCAAGCTCCTCACCTCCTTTGACGCCAGCTCTCTAAGTCCACCTCGAAGAACATTATCATCAACGATGTCGTCGGTTTATCCATCAATCGGGCACTTCACCGTGAGAATGCAGTGGACTTCTACTTAACGAAGCAGGCGCACTGGGACAGAATCGTTGACCACATCAATGCGTGTCGGACAACATGGTCCCGACACTCTGCTCATCCACTGGGGAGACGACATTGAAATCGGACAGGTCGACCTTATCTTTAAAGAAATTTATGTATTCGATACCTACCACATATTAACAAGCGAACTTTATAACCATACAGAAAGCGAAGGCTGAACTGATAAATGCCCTTGGCCACAAGAAATCAAAAGAGTCTTCACATTCCACTCCTCATTCGGGAATCCGAGCAAACTGATTTATCGTTTATAATAAGCTAAGTTGTTGTATTGCTCTGATGGGGCAATTCGAATGACACATATTAAGTTGCCATTTGTAGCCTCATGAAGAGTCGATGTACGACTTCTATGTTGATTGGAGTTTATCGAATTGGACCTACATAATCGCAAATGAAAACGTTAGATACAAGTGAACAATTCTTTTCATGAAATGGGTCTCTTTCACATCTCTTTTTGGATTTTTTTTTTTTATTAGACTTCTCTACATCGAGTCATGTCTGAGAATCACTCAATTAACGAATTCTGAGCAAATGAAAGAGAAGCGTAAGAATCTAGAAGTTTGGAACCATTCATAACATTTATTCTCTACTTGTATATGAGGTCTTTTTTTTTTTTTAATTGAAAGGCAGAATGGATAATAAACGAAATGGAAACACATCAGCACTAGAAAAGATTGGAAAAAAAAAACTACTAACGAATGCTTGGAGTAAAGGGAATAACGATTCTTTGGAAGCGTACAAAATGAAGCTCCAAGGGGGTCCGGGAGAGAACTCCGCCTCGTAGCAAAGGATATTTTTCCATTAAGAAAATTATTTAATTAGTCCTTAAATTAATGTATAGATGCTAATTCAATCCTCAACTTTTAATTTTGTTAATTTAGTCCTAAAATTTTCTGTGAAATTCCAATGTAATTATTCCAGTAAATTTTCATTGGAAATTGTTAACGTGATAGTAGAGTCATTGTTGGCCGTCTCACGTGACACACCGCCCCATCACCGGACTAATTACATTGGAATTTCGTGTAAAGACATAGGTCTAAATTGGCAATTGGAAAATTTATGACTAAATTGATATTTGTACAATAAATTTAGGACCTATTGGACAAACTCCCAAATTTCTTAACTGTTGTAACTTTCTTATGTTTCTATTTGTTCTAAGGTTTTACCTTATGGATGATTTCAACTTTCATTTCATCCTCGTGATTGAGCTTGTAGGATAACAAATCTACAGATTCATTTTAGTGTTTTTTCTTCTTCTTTTTTTGTCGGTCCCATTCTACTCCTCCTACTCTCATGAGACTTTTGTTCTGTCTCTATGCAGGACGTGGGAGTTGAAACCCACACTTGAAATTAAATCGTCTCCATCCAAACCCGAATGAGAAGTTGGGACTTCGAAACTCGCACCTCCCCTTTCCCATAAGGGAATGGTGGCCACTAGGGCAAACGTTAATGGTTATTTTAGTGGTTGAGTGTGTGCAACTTCTTCTCTAATTTTAATTATTAATGATAGATTAATTTGATAAAAATAAAGATTGTCTAACGTGTTGGAAAATACTTCAATGATTTTAGGAGAAAGTGAAATTAGGATTAGGAATTGATGGCGGTCAGGAATCATTTGGAAAGTATATTTCGGGAATTACTTTTCAAAGAGCTCTAATTTGAGAGGAAAAAGAAAGGCGTAGACTCTCTTTTTTTCCCCTAAAACAAGCCTTCCATTACATTAAAGTAATCTAAATATTACTAGAAGAAACTAGTGTTAATGTCAAAAAAAACTTTAAACTGATACATTTGTAACAAAGTTTATTTAAAATTATTTTGTTAACCACCTAAAAGCCAAATTTGTACATTTATGATAAATTTACCCTCCATTTGTTTCCATTAAATTGAATTATTATCGCAAAAAATTACAAACTAGTACACATGACAAACAGAGGGTAAAACCTCAAACTCTACACTTGTCAATTACTATACGCCATCCAACTCAATAATTTGAGAGTAAAATTTAATGTAAATTAACAAAGAGTAAATTTATCACAAGTGTACCAGTTTGAGATTTTCGATGGTCAAAAAATTAATTTGTGATAAATATGTCATAGGTGTACTAGATTGGAGTATTTCATAGTATTAACCCAAGAAACTAGAGTCTACAATAAGATGATAGAAAGAAAAAGAAAAAAAGATGGCTCCATTAACACTATTTATTTTAATTCTAGATGAGAGATTGTTAAGAAGAAAAGAAGATGCAATTGTGTGATTTGTCTTATTTTAGAAAGAATCTTGAAGGATGAGATGTTTTCAGTATAATATGAGAGCTTTGTTGGAATTTGATAAATATTATCTACACCACTTTCAATTATTTCTTTATTCATTATATATATTGTTAATCTTATGAAAAAAAGGACTATATTGAAACTTGTGTGCAAAAGGTTGAGGCTGAAATATGTTGACATAAAAATTTGGCTAGATACATCATTTGGCAATTTTTAGTAACTGTTGATACCCAAAAATACCCTTACAAGCATGTGCTGGTCATGAGGGGTAGAAAATTCTAAAATAGTCCCGGCATGTGGACTGTAATTTACATCAGCGCAACCCATAAGCAAAGACATATAATTCAATGATGAAGTAGTTAGTTGCCACGTATTGAAGCCAAGGGACGCTGTTAAAGACACAACATTGAAGCCAAGGGATACATCATTTGGCAATTTTTAGTAATTGTTGATACCCAAAAATACCCTTACAAGCATGTGCTGGTCATGAGGGGTAGAAAATTCTAAAATAGTCCCGCATGTGGACTGTAATTTACATTAGGGGTGTGCAACCGGACCGGGTTTACCCGGTTTCCTGTCCGGCCCACCTGGAAAACAGGGTTGGGAACTGGTTTCGGTTAAAATCGGGCCGGGAACCGGTTTCCAAAACTCAGACCCTGTTTAAACCGGTCCGGGAACCGGTTCCGAGGGATTACTCACCCGGGAACCGGTTCGACTGGACCGGTTTGGGAACCGATTGGAGAACCGGTTTTTAAGCTAGCAAAACCCTAATTTTTCTATCTTTACCCGCAGAGGCGCAGACGCAGAGAACTAGACTTCCCTGAGCTCCTCTCCCGAAATCGCGAAGCCGACGCTGTTGTTCCCCTCGCGCTCGCACCACCGCCGCCAAGCTCCTCATCCTCCCCCGCCCCGCAGCCCCCGCCGTCACCATCACCGTCGTCGTCACCCCCGACAACCTCCACCTGGTTGACCCCTTCCTCGCCTCCTCCTCTTTGCTCCAGCCTCTCGTCTTGCCTTCCCCAGAGCCCCCCATCGCGCCACACCCGCCGCGGGTGCGCTTCGTCGCCAAAGTCTGCGCCCTCCGCGACCTCCACCTCCCACTCCTCTCCTGGTGGTTCGAGTCCCACCCCTCCCCGCCCTGCGCGGTCGTCTTCGACTTCTTCCTCGGGTGGACCCACCGCTTCACCTGCGACCGCGGCGTCCCGCGTGTCGTCTTCTCGCCGTTCGGCGCGTTCGAGCTCTCCGTTGCCTTCGCCCTGTGGCGGGACCTCCTCCGGCCCGACGAGGAGTTGACGGTCTCGTTCACAAAGCTGTTGGACTGCCCTCGCTTCCCGAAATCGCGAAGCTGCTGACCCCCGCCAAGCTCGCACCCGAGCGCCGACGCTACCTCCGTTCAATCTCGTCATTCCACCTGCTGCTGTTGCCTCGCCGACGCCCCTGACCTGCAGATCTCACCGCGCGTTGTTTCTCGAGCTCCCCTGCTGCCGATCTACCGCCGCCCCCCCTTCGCGAAGTTGCTGCTGCCTCGCTGCTCCGCCCGAGCCCCGTTGCCGACGTCTGCTGGTTCTCTCACCACCTCTGGGCGCCACCGCCGCTATGACCAGATGCCAAAAGCCGCCGTTCCTTCCACGATTCCGTCCTCAGCCCGTCCGTCCGAGCCCCCTGCACCACCACCTCCCTGCTGCAAAACAGGTTCCAATATAAATAAGGTCAACCTTGTTCCCGGACTGGAAAAGTAGGGTGGGCCGAGAACAGGGTCTAATGAAAACAGGGTAGGGAATAGGGTCTAGGTCTAGACCCTACCCACCCTGGACCCGCTCACCCCTAATTTACATCAGCGCAACCCATAAGCAAAGACATATAATTCAATGATGAAGTAGTTAGTTGCCATGTATTGAAGCCAAGGGACGTTGTTGAAGACACAACATTGAAGCCAAGGGATACATCATTTGGCAATTTTTAGTAACTGTTGATACCCAAAAATACCCTTACAAGCATGTGCTGGTCATGAGGGGTAGAAAATTCTAAAATGGTCCGGGCATGTGGACTGTAATTTACATCAGCGCAACTCATAAGCAAAGACATATAATTCAATGATGAAGTAGTTAGTTGTCATGTATTGAAGCCAAGGGACGCTGTTGAAGACACAACATTGATGGTGAAATTAGGTGGGAATAGTTAAAAGGGCACCAAACTCAAGAGGGGTAGTTAATCCTTATTGGACAAGCCATGAGAATGTTGTCGAACAAATTAGAAATCATATATGGATAATGCGGTTCAATATAAAACGTGGAGCAACTCTTGAAAAGGAAATAGCCAACCATTGACGGTTACCAAATTGGCCTACAAATACCACAAACAATCCAACAAAGAGCCCCCGAACAATACACAAAATTACTTTATTTTGCTTTTATCTTTACTTAGTCTAACTTCGCTGTAACTTAAGATTCCCGTTGTAGATTCAATTCCGACGAGTATCTATATCCCTGGCAATGCTATTGATTAGATTCTAATGTTAACCCATTGTCTAGTGTCGTTAATTAGATTTCGATGTTATATCCTTAAACTCATCTAGGAGTAGTGTTAGCTAGGTGATGTTATCATTGTCTAGCATTATCGATTAAATTTTGATATTGTGTCCTCAAACTTATCTTAGAGCAAGGTGTGCTAAGGGTTGTTACCATTGTCTAGTGTCATCAATTAGATTCCAACGTTGTGTTCTTATATCCATATAAGAGCAGTGTCTACTAAGTGTTATCCTCAATGCCCAGCGTCATCGATTGGATTCCTACATTGTGTTCTCGAACTTAGTAGAGAGCAATGCTTTTTAAGCATTTTGTTAATATCTAGCGTTGTCGAAACATCTTTGATATTGTATAAACCGCTTTAATTTTAATAGGCTTTCATTATTGTGTTAAAGCAAGTTTGGATGACATTATTGATTAGGTTTTGACATTGATTACAATTCGTATTAAGCTTATGTCAAATCAATGACTTCTTTAGATTCGGGATTGTATAGTGTATGGTCTCGTTCGCATTTGACCCTCTTTGTCCAAAGTTATCACGAAATCTAAGTCTCCTTTAATAAAAAATAAAAATGTAACATTTTGTGAAAGATATTTCGTTACGGGATCCAAAACCGACGAAATAATAACAAATACAATTTGACTTTCTTTCTATTTGTCGGTCATTTTGGTCATGTCATAAGTCATTTTTATGTTGAGAATAATAGAGCGAAAGAGAGAATTGTAAAACTTTCTACATATATACATTATATATATAAATGAAAAATATAAATAACTATTTTAAGATAATATCTCGATCAAGATATACATAATTAAAGGGAGATGTTTGTGCAATATATGTGTAATTTTGAGAAATATGGATAATCTATAAGTTTATTGATATATCTCTAATATAAAATATTGCTCTAGAGAAATCCCTAATTATCTCTAACAATAAGTAATGCACCCTTTAAGGCGATACAATTATACTCCTCAAATCACTGAACAACTAACATTTTCAAGAAGCGCTCGTCGTCCCAAAGTAGACAGATGCATGAGTTATAAATATCCCAAAATTTCCCTTTCTCTTTTCCTCTGCTCTTCAGGCATACAGCTTACGACAAATATTAGTGACCACATGTAAAGCAGCCGGAAAGAATCCAAAACTCAGAGGGCGACCTGAAAGAGTTTTGGGAATACCCTGCCTCGAGGAGAAAGATGTATACTTTCGACACGAACTTTCGTAGATAACAACCTACTTTAGAGGCTAAATCATACCAGATATTATGTGATTTGAAAGGTGACAGTCCTTGATCCTTAGCCGATCCAATGACTTTTATGAAGGTAATTTTGTCGATCCCCTCTTGGCTTTTACTGAACCCACGTTTGAAAAGTTATACAAATAAGAGAATTTCTTGATCTCGGCGTTAATCTCCAACCCAATTTTTTCCCAAATAAATAAACTATTGAAAGGAGATGCCTCTTCTCTTTTGTTTTACAAAGTTTAGCCTCGGAATCCGGCAGTAAATAAGCCCAATTATTCTAGAAGTACGAGAAACATGCTCTGTTCTCTGGGTTCACTGGGATAAAGGTCTGATGCATTTTTTATGCATTCCTGGTACAGGAAAG
This sequence comes from Eucalyptus microcorys, assembly GCA_014182515.1. Classification (NCBI taxonomy): domain Eukaryota; kingdom Viridiplantae; phylum Streptophyta; class Magnoliopsida; order Myrtales; family Myrtaceae; genus Eucalyptus; species Eucalyptus microcorys. The sequence continues at coordinate 28,583,073 of CM024562.1, read as the reverse complement.
ATGTGGCTGCATGTGCAAAGCATTACGTTGGTGATGATGGATCGACCAATGGCATCAATGAGAATAACACTGTAATAGATTGGCACGGCTTGCTTAGCATCCATATGCCCGGTTATTACACTTCAATCATCAAGGGTGTATCGACCTACATGGTTTCGTATTCTAGTTGGCATGGAAAAAAAAAAGTCGCCTCTGCAAAAAAGAAAAATTTGACTAGCCGATGCGTCGATTACCATGGCGCTTGATCAGACACAAAAGAGGTACTCGGGTAAACACTATCAAGATGCTCTTAGGTTTTATATGCATCCAATGCTCTTATTATTTTTTTTTTGGCTTTAATACTAAGTTGAGAATAATAAAATGTAAGATGAAATTATTGAATTTTCTGTATATTTCATTATATATGTTAATGATAAATAATCAGCCTATTTATAGGCTATATTAGATAGTTATTCTAACATTATATCTAAATTAATATATATATATACACAATCAAATGGAGATGTATGTGCAATGTACATGCAAAATGTATGCAATCTTGAGAGGTATGGATAACCAATAAAATTATCAAGATATCTCTAGCATAGGATATTATATCCCAAAGAAATTCCTAATTATCTTTAACAATAAGCAACAGTCTAAGGGCAATACAATCATATTCCTCAAATCACTAAACAACTCAACTTATTCAAAAAGTCCTCATTGTCCCAAATTAGACACACATGAGCTATTTCATATCTATCCCCAAATTTTTCCTATTTTCCCTTCCTCTGGCTCTCTACTCCTTGGGACACTTTTGTGGCACCATAGGTGCACCATACAATTTTACGACGTGTTGTTGCAATCAAGTGTAACGATATCATAACATGTTGTAAAATTTATTTACAACATTACAGTAAATATTAGTGACCATGTGTAAAGCAGCCGGAAAAGAAGTGGGGTACCATACATCAGAGTACTTCATAGATTCCTTCCGCTCTCCCACGGCTACGGAAGAACAAATGTCTAGACTAACGATGATCCGGTGCGAAAATTAATAGGGGAATCCAAGACTCGAGGGCGACATGGAATGGTTTTGGAAATACCTTACGTTGAGGAGCAAGATGTATATTTTTTACGCGAATTTTCGCTGACAACAAGGTACTTTAGTTACTAAAAATCGTGCAAAATATCATGTGATCTAAAAGATGATGACAATTTTCAATCCTCAATCGATTCAATGACTTTCATGAATATAATCTTGTCTATTCCCACTTACCTTTTTCTGAATTAACGTTTGAAATGTTATACAAATAGAGAATTTCTTGATCTCGCCGTCCATCTCCAACCCAATTTTTGGAACTGAATGCTTCGCTCCGACCAAAGAGACAAGAGGATAACGTCATCCACTCGAGGTCGTGCGACAATTCGACTTAAGCACTCCTCTCTGAAGGAAAGAGGATTTGCCTTTGGCTGTCTGACGGCAAGAAAGGATATGGATTTGGCTTTATCTTTGCTGACGTGTATATTATTAGCTAAGTCATTTCCTAATTTTCCTCTTCCATCCGGGTCAACTTGACAATTTTGATTGATGATGCCAAATGGATATATGCAAGAAAAATTATTTGATGCGCTATGATTTTGTAGACTTAGCACATCTGAATCGTTGGAATTTGTGAATCTCATATGAGTCTTGTCAAATTCGACAACTCAGATGTATAAGCATTAAATCCTTTTTAATCTAGTAAAATAACTTTTACCGCTCCCTCAATTGATATTCAAAAAATTCTTATCACTTTATTTTTATTCTATGAATTTGTCTGAATGAAATTGCTCTAAAGGACAGTAAAACGAGACACACTTAGAGAAAGACCAATACAACACCGGTTTTCTCTTTATTCATGAATTATTGTGACAATAACCTTGCCAATTTCAAATATTCAGGGTCACTAATGATGTGAAATAATTGCGTATGACTAAATCTGAACATTCCACAACTTATGCGAGGTTTTAGGAGTAATTTTTAAAGCATATCGTCACACTAATCACCATTCTAATTATTGAATCACCATCGATAAGAATCCAATGAATTTTTTTTAATCGCCACACGGTACTCCCTCGACACATATCAGTATAGCATACTGTTATTTATGTAATTTTACGCACTCTGGTTTTCTTTATTTTCCTACTAATCAAAGCTTTTCCAAAACCTTTTTTTCTCAACACCAAGTCTTTTCTTTTCCCCTTAACGTCTATCAGGGCGCCGAAGAGAAGAGGAAGAAGGAACCAGAAAAAGGAAACGACTGCAAAAATTACATTAAAAGATTTAAGTTTCGTATGCCACTCTCAAATTCGGGTCGCGTCATTGTGCTTGACTTTATTTCAAAGCCTCACAACCTTTACAAAGACTAAAGGAAATTTATTTATTTTTTTCCTAAATCATCCGGACAAGTTTGTAAAAGGAAAAAAATTAAAATCATCCGAGCATAAAATTCCATTTCCATCCCATATATTACGCCGAGATATTAATAATATTAATTAATAATATTCGAACGAGGGAAAAAGATCTATAAATTCAGCCTTTTGCTCCTCTTTGCCGTAGCAGATCTCTCTCTCGCTGTCGGAGGCGATACTTTTCCTTCCTTCGCAGTCTCTGTAAGTCGTCAGTGATACTTTCTCTGTCTCGTTCACGCTCTTCTCGATTCTCTCAAGCCAAATGCGCGCCTGCCCTGAATTGCTCTCGCCTCTGTTCTCGATCTCGCTAGAATTAGGCTCGACTGGTGAGTTGCAGAGAGAGAGAGAGAGAGGGAGAGAGGGAGAGATGGTTTTTGTCATTTTGGTCGGTCCGATGAAGATGGGTTTTGGTTTGATACTGCCCGAGCTCGAGGACGAGAGTGTAGTGGCGTTTAGCTAGTTCACCACGTGAGTGATTGATGAGTTGATGGAGCGTCGTTGATTCCTCTTTTCCGAGGCTCCGTAGGTGCAGTTAATGCTGCTCGTGGGGTGCCTCTGTTTCAATGAATTCAATCTCTGTCCTTGGTATTTGATCAATCTGACATTGAAGCTGCAGCGACTTCCGTTCAACTCTGCGATTCATTTGCTTCTTGTTTGTTGTTATGCATTCGGTTCTCCATAAGCATGTTTTCGAATTTGGATCAATTTGAGCTCTGTTTTTCAGACAGAGGACGCTCCGGGAAGATAATAGCAAAAATGGCCAGAGCTCCCATCTTTATGGTGGGGCTTCTAGTTCTCTGTTGTTTCTCCGGCGTGACGAGAGCAGAGTACCTGAAGTACAAAGATCCGAAGCAGCCGCTGAACACCCGCATCAACGACCTGCTGAGCCGGATGAGTCTGGAGGAGAAGATAGGCCAGATGACGCAGATCGAACGCGGCGACGCGTCCTTCGAGGTCATGAAAAAGTACTACATCGGTGAGTCTGACACGACACGACCATCCGTTGAGCTAGGATCGAACGATTCAAATGTTTACTAAGACATGGGCTAATTGTAATAGGGAGCGTATTGAGCGGGGGAGGGAGCGTCCCAGCTCCGCAGGCCTCTGCGGAGACTTGGATCGACATGGTGAACGATTTCCAGAACGGGTCCTTGTCTACCCGCCTCGGCATCCCCATGATTTACGGGATTGACGCGGTCCACGGCCATAACAACGTGTACAGGGCGACGGTATTTCCTCACAATGTCGGTCTTGGAGCCACCAGGCAAGTCGAAAACGTGTTGGGACTGCGGTCTTCCGTCTCGGTCGAGTTTTGATTAATTACATGACCGAGCTATCAAACTACGAAATTAAGTTTTGAAAAGCCGAAAGTGGGATTTCAATTGAGATGACTGTAGAATAGCTTTGCTGCTCGGTAGTGGCTGAACAGCTACGATAAGGACAGATAGCATCCAGAAAGGTTTGGTCAATTCTGCAATGTTTGCTAAAAGGAAAATATTCATCATAAGTGCTCGGCTTCTCCAATTATTGATGTGTTGATCAGAAAAAACATCTTCTGATGTGATCATTAGCTAATGGCTTAATTCCGTCTTCACCCAATAGGGATCCTGCACTAGTCAAGAGGATCGGAGCTGCGACCGCACTGGAAGTGAGAGCCACGGGGATTCCATATGTTTTTGCGCCCTGTATTGCGGTGAGAGGGCGCGGCTCTGCTTGTCTCTTTGGATACATTCGATAAAATTGCAAAAAGGACGCGTAGAGCCAGATAAACCGGTCTCGTCTTCAACCTTATCGGCATTTACGTGTTTACAGGTCTGCAGGGATCCGCGATGGGGTCGGTGCTACGAGAGCTACAGCGAAGATCCCAAGATCGTTCAGGCCATGACCGAGATTGTCCCCGGATTGCAAGGTGATCTTCCTGCTGGTTCTCGGAAGGGTGTCCCCTACGTCGCCGGAAAGTAAGTAAACTTCAGAGATCTTCTTTGCAGTATAGAGCACGTATCTTCATTTTGCATGTCCTGTTCGATTAGACCATAACTGCGGTCGCAACTTCTTTGTTTTTCGTTCAAATTGTGGGTCGGCACGGGCACTTAGTCAAATTCTGCGAATTGAACTGACTTTTCAGACGAAATCCTGGATGGGCTGACACGTTTGTGGAAAAAAGAGAGGGATTTTTCTGATGGGAAACTAGGAGTGCTTTCTAGACGATGAATGCGCACCATGTTTGTGGTCCACAAAAGCAACATGATTGGACTTTTCTGATTAGGACTTTGCTGTCATGGACCATGTGTTCGCTTAAAATATTCGGGCGGAGCGTGCGAACAAAAACGAAAGCCATCATACCATTCACCGTCACGGCACGAAGAGCACAAAAAGATGAATTTAATGATCGGCCTGACCCCATTTTCAATCTTTGACTCGGTAGTTGTCGCTCAACTTGGATAGGGAAAGGTCCAACTCTTCAACAAAATCTGCAGATTTTAGTTGCATTCGAATCTATATCTGTACATTTCTCAAACTTTCTATCTTCCCTGTATAAGGCTGAGAAAAACTAATCACTAGCTCGATCGTGCTTATGATAAAATACAATCTGTTGATGGATAATACAGTCATGCTGGTGAATCTTAGTAACAATTTAGATTATCTAGAAGCTCATTAAGCTGTCGGGTAGAGCTAATTTTTACTTTGTAGTCCCACAAGCATGAGTTCTAGTTCCGTTCAAGTTGTGCAATGTAAGAGGAAATTCACACATTACATGTCTTATGCCGCTGCTCCCGTCTTTGGATTTTGGATGAGAAAACCATTCGTCTTGCTTATACAGTTAGATATTGTCTCACTATATTTTTTCCCAAATTAATAAACTATTGAAGGAAGATGCCTCTTCTCTTTCCTTTTACATCGTTTAACTTTGGAATGTGGCAGTAAATAAGCACAATTATTCTCAAAAGTACAATAAACGTGCTCTGTTCTCTGGGTGCACTGGGAAGGACGTCTGATGCATTTTTTACGCTTTCCTGGCACAGGAAAAATGTGGCTGCATGTGCAAAGCATTACGTCGGCGATGGTGGAACGACCAATGGCATCAATGAGGATAACACTGTAACAGATTGGCACGGCTTGCTTAGCATCCATATGCCGGGTTACTACACTTCAATCATCAAGGGTGTCTCAACCGTCATGGTTTCGTACTCTAGCTGGAATGGAGTCAAGATGCATGCTAATGGCAATCTAGTCACAGGCTTCCTTAAAAACAAGCTCCGTTTCAGAGTAAAAGATCGTCTCACTACCGTTTCAGTTTCGACTCCATGATTTGCATTCGATTGATTGAAAAAGTGACAAAAATGCAGGGGTTTGTCATATCAGATTGGGAAGGTATTGACAGGATCACCTCTCCCCCCCATGCTAACTATTCCTTCTCCATTCAAGCAGGAATTAGTGCGGGCATTGACATGGTTGGTGATTGATTATGCATTATGCTGTATGAGACGATTTTCATCGGTCCATACTCAAGTTTGATTTGATCTGTTGCAGGTAATGGTCCCGTCGAATTTCACGGAGTTCATCGATGGGCTAACCTTCCAGGTGAAGAATAAGATCATCCCCATGAGCCGAATCGATGATGCGGTGAGGAGAATACTGCGAGTCAAATTCACAATGGGCCTATTCGAGGATCCACTGGCCGATACCAGCCTAGTGAACCAGCTAGGAAGTCAGGTTTGCTCGAGATCATTCTACTGGTTCACTTAGATGTCAAGGATGATTTCTGATCCTTACTCATCAAATTTGGTTAACTTGAAAAACAGGAGCATAGAGAATTGGCTAGGGAAGCTGTCAGAAGGTCCTTGGTGCTCCTGAAGAATGGCGAAGGAGCTGATGCGCCATTACTTCCTCTTCCTAAGAAAGCGCCAAAAATACTTGTTGCTGGTAGCCATGCAGATAACTTGGGGTATCAGTGTGGTGGATGGACAATTCAATGGCAGGGACTAAGTGGCAACAACCTCACTAGTGGTAACCGACAGTTCAATGTCTCCGTTCTTCCTGATTTACTGTGAACTTGATCATTGTTTCAATCATAGAATAGCTCTACTTTGCTAACTTCATGATCATGTCTTCCTATAGAATCTAAGAGACCGAATGTTCATTTTTCCAGGTACAACAATTCTCAGTGCCATTAAGAACACTGTTGATCCAAAAACCAAGGTTGTCTATGAGGAGAACCCGGACATGGACACCGTCAAATCTGGCAAATTCTCTTATGCCATTGTAGTAGTGGGAGAACACCCTTATGCAGAGACATTTGGCGATAGCTCAAACTTGACCATTGCCGACCCAGGTACAAGCACCATAGGGAATGTATGTGGAGCTGTGAAGTGTGTGGTCGTCATCATCTCCGGTCGTCCTGTCATGATCCAGCCCTATGTCGCAGCAATGGATGCTATTGTCGCTGCTTGGCTTCCAGGAACTGAAGGCCAAGGGGTTGCAGATGTTCTGTTTGGTGATTATGGCTTCACGGGCAAGCTTCCTAGGACATGGTTCAAAACCGTGGATCAGCTTCCAATGAATGTCGGGGATCCTCATTACGATCCCCTCTTCCCATTTGGTTTTGGTCTCACCACCACTCCTGTTAAGAGGAACTAAACTAGGAATTCAATGGGGACAATTACACTGTTTTTGCACCGCCAAGAATTATTGAAATTTCCATTTGGCGGAACTTATGTTGCTATGAATATAATTTCTATGCTGCTAAGCATCCCTAAATAAGACAGTTTGTATCCCTAAATAAGACAATTTGTACGACTAAGAGCTGCAGCGACTCACTTCAGGAAATTCAGAACGTCTAAGAAAATCCAAAATGTAGCATGACTAATCTTCTTAACCGGGACGGGTGCACGAGTGACTCTAAACAGCTGATGCTCAAAACCAAGTCAGTGAATCAACTTCAGTTAGAGACACCGATTTGAGAAGGCGAGTAACTCAATAAGCTAATGAATTTTCTTCCACAGCTTGCCCGGTGCAGCTTCGTTCAAAGCTTTCACAACCTAGCAACGTTCTTATTCCAGCTTCAAACTAGCCAAGGAAGCTAGACTCCAACATGTGCTAGACTCCACCCATCATACAAGACCTGACGCCATGATGATTTGGTTGACCATGCTTCGAGCGAGAGCATCTAATCAACCCAACACCTGCATAACCAAACCATTTTACACCAAAATTGATACTTCTAACACTCCTCAAGTCCTGCGCATATTTCATTTGTTAACCAGCCAAATCAGCCCGAGAAACTCTATGATCAAGCATTTGAATATCATAATGAGTGGAGTTAAAACATGAATCATAAAATAAGAGTTAAGGGGCACATATGTGAGACACAGATATAGCAGTTCCCTTGAGGCTTAGTAATATGTAACTATAGCCATCGGAAGTTTATGTAAAAAGAGGCTCACTTTAGGTAGGATAAAAAGGACACAGAGCATTACATTTATGGAACAAAGAAAAGAAAAGCATACATTATTCACGTAACAACTTTAGTAAAACAGACATAGTTACAAACAGAAAAGAAAAGAGTAGTGTCCACACATCACCCTAAGCTGCATTAGCTTCATCAGCTGCTCCACCAGTAGACGTCTCTGCGTGCCCAGCCTCATTTATTTGCCTCAAGATTTCCGACTTCTTCTCCAGAAGAGCTTCGATTTTACTATTTACTTTCTCCAACTTCTGTTTTAGCTTGTCAAGATCTTTAATCTTGTCCTTCCCATCAAGCTTTCTTTTCTTATCACCCTTAACCTTCTTGTCTTTTTCCTTCTTATCAACTTCTTCACCTTTCTGATTTTCATTTTGCCCTTCTCCTTCAGATTTGTTAGCATCTTCACATATTTCAATCTCTTCAACCTTCTGATTCTTCTCTTTAACGTCTCCTTTCTCCTCCTCTTCATTTCTATCATCCGGTCCATCATCATGCTTCTTCCCTTTCTTTTTTAGCTTCTCTTCTTTCTCTTCTTTTCCTACCTCAGTTTTCTTGGTGGTCTTCTTCTCTTTCTTCTCCCCTTTCCCCTTATCTTCATCTGCTGTTTCCACATCCGAGTTGCCACTTTGCTTTTCCTTCTCTTTCTTCTCCTTATCTTTCTTCTCCTTCTTCTTTCGCTCTTTCTCAACGTCTACTTGTTCCTCATCTTCATCTTGTTTCTCCACATCCTCTCTATCCTTGTGCTTCCTTTCCTCTTCCTTCTCCTTAATTTTTTCCAGGTTCTTCTTATCTTCCTCCTCCTCATGTTTTGTGCCTTTTTGCTCATCTGCTGCATTCTTGTGCTTATCCTTCTCTTTCTCTTCCTTATCCTTTTTCTTATTCTTTTCTCCTTTATCTGAATTGTCATTCTCTTTTCCTTTAGATTTATCTTTCTCCTTGTGTTTTTCATCCTTTTTCTTGCCTTCATATTTCTCTTTCCCATGTATATCCTTCTTTTGCTCCTCATCATTTGCCCTTCCTTCATATATCTCCATGTATCCTTCGTTTCCCTTTTTCTTCTCCTCCTCTCTGTCGTCACTTCTAATCTTCTCTACTCCTTTCTCCTTGGAGTTCTCATCATTTCCCTTCTTGACATTCTTGTCCTTATGTTTCTTTTTTTCTTCCCCTTAAAATATTCTTCGCTGTCCTCTGAATCTCCACCACGTTTCTCTGTATCCATCTCTTCTTTTTCCTTGCCTTTCTCATACTTATTCTCTTTCTTATTCCCTTTCTTTTTTTTAGCCTCCAGGGACTCATCATTCTCAATTCTTTTATCTTGATGATCATTAATACTGCATTTCTCCTTCTTCTCTTTCTCCCTCGCTTCCTCTTCACCTGTCCTGACTTCATCATTATCGCCGTCATCACAATCACATTCTTTGCCCTTTTTCCCTTTGTCATTTTCCTTCCTTTCACCCACATCCATTTTCTTCGATTTCTCCTTGTCCTCTTTTTTATGCTTCTCCTTCTTGTCTTTCACATGATGTGGCTTGATTTTCTCCACAGTTTTGGTCTTTAATTCCATTTCCATCTCAGTCTTCTCTTCCGACACATCATCCGGGTCTGTAGCCTTGCTCTTCAGCTTGACTCTTAACTTTTCCTTTTTCACTTTTTCCTCGCATGCACTGGATTGAGATTCTCCTTGCATGCTGGCTGTGTTAGCTGAAACTTGAAAAGTATATCCTTTGCCTCCTTTGTCTTCTAAACCTCCACGCAAAGCAATTGCATAAAGCAATCAGTGATGACATATCATACTTTTTGACAAATTCTCTACCTCATATCAGTGAAATATAACAATGCAGAGAGGGTGGCATGGCAAGCATTGCCAATGAAGAAAAGATTATATTGTACAATTACAGCCCTAGGGGTTGGCGAGGGCCATCAGGCCCCCTTGGCCACTAGGTGTGCAGTAAAATTTTTTTATAAGTTCGACTGCACTATACCAAATTACATCAAAATTTCTTAATTCACCCCCAGGCTATGATGTTGCACAAATAAAATAGTTCATCTTGTCCCTGGTTTTAAGCTTTTGTCTATCCCATGTACCTCGAACGCATGGTTGTGGTTCACAGCATCCCCTTTCACTCACCTTTTTGCATGACATCTTGGCACACTAGAGAGCAGGATTTCTAGTGAAAGACTCCTTTGGAGGTCAACAAGCAGTCAATAGTTTATAGACAAGAAGTGCTATGAAAAAGGTGTGAAAAATCAAAGAAAAAGCTAGATGTGCATGATTTTTTGACCAGCTCTATTTATTATGTTTGTAATAACATGTAAGCCAATATGGTGAAACATCCAACATGCCCAAGAAGCTGTGGATGACATGAGGGATTCAAGTTCAGTTCTGACTAAGGTTCTCGATATAAGGCAACCATTTCCACGAACAATTCAATGATGTGTTCTTACTCTATCTGGTAGAGCAAGCAAGGAAACCAAAAAATGTGCTTGCAGCCGACTTAATTTTACACCATCAGAAGTTAAACTTCTGGATTGTTTCCAAGAAATGAAAAATTCCCTCTAGTCTCTGTCAATTCCAATCCTAGCAAAATCGAAGCGAACACCCATCAAGATTTTCATCGCACTCTGACAAGACAATCCCTCCGCATGATCTTTTTCATCGGACAAGAAAGAAAATGAAAACACTACCATTTACAAGGACGACACAATGCTTCCTTGTAGCAAAACAAAACGAACTCAACACTTCTCGGCGAGAACCGAGACGCCCTTCGCTATTTTTATCATTCAAAGCCGAACGCGATCGATCGCTCGTGCAGAACACAGCGCCCATCACAAAACCCACAATTTCACATGATTATACATCCCCAAACCCATACTCTCGCACCATAACCATTCAACACTCCGAAATTACGGATTGAAAGACAGAGAGGGATGTCTAACGGCTCACAACATCACGTTGCATGATCACGAAAAACCAAAACCCAGAAGGCGTTTCGCAGTACTTCTCACCTCGCGCCTTGTCCGACAGCGAAAGGGACTGCTCGATCCCAGAAACGAAAGCGACGCGACGATGTCGGGTGAGGTGCAACTTCCTCGGTCGGGTGCCAGAGGACGCGTCGAGCTGCCGCTTATATCGAACTGCAGGAACCGCCCCTTCTTGGGCTGCAACTGCGACGGATAGATTCTGCCCGCCGAGAGAAATTAAACTCGCCCGCATGCGAAGTAAGAGTTAGATGTTCTCTAGTTGAGTCTAGACTACAGCCCAGACGGCGATGAGCAGTTTCGGTTTCACGTACGTTGACGGTCTTTTTCGTTCTAGAACGAGCGCGTAAGACTTGTTTTTATCTCTGTTTTGGGAGTGAAAATAGCCGATATTTACTTACAAAAAAAGTTTTTTTAATCTCTTTAAAAAAAATCTCTCTTTTTTTTTTTTTTAATCTCTTTTGGTTACCGACAAAAAAAATAATCTCTTTTGGTCGCACTAGTAAGATATACAATTGCGTGATAATTTTTAATTTATTATGGGAGTAACATCTATTTTAGATCATAAGAAATTAAATAATAAATAATTATAAATTGTCCTAAAGTCTACTTCTTCAAGAATTTATGACTCACAACAAGTTATTATTCTAACGTAGTTAAAAACTATTATGCTAACAAAACCCTATTTTTATTTAATGTGAACCATTTTAAAAATATTAAACATTTATAGGGTTTTTTGTATAAATGTTGATTTTTGGTTTACATACGTTTTTAGAAAAAGAAAATTTTGCCATGTGTATATTTGATTGGAAGTAATTATCGGACACCCGAACCCTAGAGTGCCAAAATTTGATATGAGGATATTTAAGTGTCAAAAGTTAGGAAATGTATAATTAAGTGCCAAAATCATAACAAAATGGATCAGTTAAGTGCTAATTGCAAAATAATCCAAGCAAAATCCTAACATGGTTTTTCCAACAAGACAAGTACAAAATGATATCGTTTTACATACTAACATGACTAGATAAGCCGAAAATGACGCCGTTTTACATGACGATGTGACTAGATAAGTAAAAAACGAAGTCGTTTTACCTCGTTTTAATTTTAATATAAATATTATAATTTTTAAAATAACTATTTTTAAAAAATCGAATTTTAATTATTTTTTAAATTAAAATTTTTATTTTTTAAATATAATTTTTCTTTTTCTTTTTCTTTTTTTTTTTTCTTCTTCTTTGGCCGGCCGCCGCCACAGGTGAGCCTCGAGCTCACTTGGCTCAGCTCGCGAGCTTGAGGCTCGAGCCTCGCCTCGCGATGTTGGGGAGCTCGAGTCTCGCTAGATCGGCGAGGCTTGAGCCTCGCCTGACGTCGGTGAGCTCGAGTCTCGCTAGATTTGGCGAGCTCGAGCTCGCCCCTCGCCGGATCTAGCGAGGCGAGGCCTCTGCCTCACCAGATTCGGCGAGCTCGAGGCTCGCCTGGCCGATCGCCGGCCACTTGAGGAAGAAGAAAGAAAGAAAGAAAAGACGAAAGAAAAAAGAAAAAAAAAGAAAAAAATTATAATTTTACCACCTCTAGAAGGGTAGACTAGATTGTGGGTTATCTTTAATGGGTTGGTAAATGGGTCTTAAATGGGTATAGAGTACACCTATTTAAGACCCATATATTTTAGTTATTTTATTTTTAAAACTTATCATGGGTGCCTTGGGAAATAATGCATGACCCATTAACGACCCATTTAAATATAAATAGGTCCATAATTGGGTCAATAATCCATTTTGACATCTCTAGTAAATACCTGTTGCGGACCCAAAAATAAAAAAACAAAAAATCCCAGTCGGGCAGCAAGATTAGGTTCCCTTGTGTGCATTAAGAGTTTCACACCCACGCGCTTCCAACGGTGGACGTCCACTACGCGCGCGTATCTTAACCACCAACCAATGTACAGATAATTTACATTTTCTCATTTTATTCCTAATAAAATATAATTGCACATTTAAAAAAAAAAAAAAGTACACAAATTCGGACTTACATGACTGCATTTCAGTGGGGTGTGTGTATTTTTTGTGTAGCAAAAATGGTGGCCAAAGTGGGCAATCGCTCCAGGGATTAGAGCATCAGTGGTATATTTTAAAGGCCTCTTGATATTAGGTGAATTCTACTTGTCGCCCTCATCGGCCCTTTTTTTTTTTTTTTTTTTTTCCTAATGTACAATTTTTATGACAAATTATTTTTTTTCCTCGACAAACAAGTATGAGAGAGAAGATCCTTTTCATTTCTATATAAATGAAATAATAGAAGACAAGCAGCTTGGTTTTATTTGAAGTATAAAACTCAATTTGAAAATCTTGCCATATGCTAAACAAAGTTTGGCAGATCTTAACATTTTAATGACTGAGCCTTGTTGAATGATGTCATGTCCCCTCCGCAACTTTGATTTCATCTCCATGATATACATTTTTTGAACAAATTATTGAGATTGATATCTCGAATTTAAATATGATTTGTCAAGACCGAACTTAAAGTTGGAAGCCGTTTCATAATTTAAGGAATGTCCACATTCCATTTGTATTTAACCCCAAATCAAAATCCAAATTACTTTCATGATTTGTGGATGGCTAGGGCTAGACTTTCACCACCGTCTTCATGCCTTGTCCATAAACCGACCTCTAAGCTTCCTCTCTAATTTGATGAGTCAGTTCATGGATTCATCTATTCTTTAAAAGCAACAACATAAGGAGAACAAGAAAATGTGAAAATTGAATCTCAACGCAGGCGGATCAACTCAGTCAGGTAATTTTGCAGGCCTAATGAGAATCTAAGAAGTCAAAGCAAAACACAAGTGAGTTTGCAAATTGGCAGGCTACTCAGCAACCAATACGCGATTCGATAGATTAAGCGGGAGTATGAATGCCCTTTTCTGATGATCAACATTTACCAAAAGACGGAGCACTCGGAGGCTCGAAATAAGAACAGCTTCATAGCCTCCGCTGCTTCCGCGTCCGCCGAGCTTTGCTGATCCTTTGATCTCGACTCCTCCCTTTCCATAAATAGAGAGAGAGAGAGAGAGAGAGAGAGAGAGAGAGAGAGAGAGAGAGAGAGAGATTGAAGGTCAGATCGGAAGATGATGAACTCTTCTACAGGGAAGGGAAATCTCAGTTGAAGCTGATTTTAGAAGAAAACACAAATGCTCAAGAATTTCGTCGGCAATTGGTGAATAGCTTGCGTTGTTTGTTAGGGGTTTTTCCTTGATTGAAGGCTGTGATATTAATCATCCTTTTCTTGGGGGTAATCTATAAAGATGAGATCGGATCCTAATTTTTATTTTTTTTCAAAAGTACAATTATATATCATATGAATGATGGATTAAGCCTCTGATGCGGGGTTTGGCTCGAGATTGAAAGGTGATTCGCGTGCATGAATTAAAAACAAATTAGATAAAAAAAATTCGTTTCTCATACTAATTAAATTATCATATTTCATTGTCCATTTAAAAATCTAAATTTGAAATTTCCAAGTATCGCATACGGAAAAACGTCAAAGTGAAAATATAAAAAAAAATTAAGACTTGCCATTAGCGATAACATATTTCTCTTCATTTTTGCTTTTTTGTGCAATATAAATTTTCACAATGTTAATCCTCATATATGGTATTTATTTATTTATTTACTTATTTGGGGCCAGAATCCTCATCCGTGGTTAAAAAAGATATCGTTGATTAGGAATTTCAAGAAAGATATCCCCTCGGAGGGTGCTTTAAAAGATTTGCCTAAAACCTGAAGACGCAGCCGCAGGATGTGATCGGGAAGGCTAAGAGGAGAATACGTACTGGAGGGTGAACTAATGCCAGCGTCCATGGATTCTCCATCTCCAAACAGGCTCCGCTCTGATTCTGAAGCCGAATCTGCCGACAAGGTAGCTTTCGGCTTTGTGCTTTTTCTTGGTTGGGTTAATGGAAATGAATGTCCTTGACAGGAAATTTGAGTTTCTTATGTTTGTTTGATAAGTTTTCCTGCTTCCTATCTTCTTCCATCCGTCTTATTTCCAGATATTTCTAACTTTCTTTATTTTTCTTTTGGTGAAACTCAACCCAAAGGAGGATCGGATCAGCTGTTTGCCTGAAGACGTTATAGGCTTTATATTGTCTCTTTTGACGTCTAGAGAAGCACAAGCCACTTGTCTTCTTTCCAGAAGATGGAGGCATTTGTCTGCATGTCGGGTCACCAACCTTGACTTCGACCGGCGTGACTTGTTGGTCGAGATGAAAGATAACCCCGAGTTGGCAGAAAAGGAGAGGGAGAGATACGTGGAATGGGTGGACAATGCTTTGTATCCACAATATGAAGGATACCACTTACGTAGATTTGCATTAGGCTTCGACTTGAATATTTCATATCAGTCTCACATCGATCGTTGGATTAGATTTGCGTTGGCAAAATGAGTTAAAGTTCTCCAACTGATTTTTAACCCAGCATCTCTAGAGGATTTAATGAATGATTGTGACCCGAGTCACTTGCCATATCTCTTAGGCCGGGAGACACTTATGGATGTTGATGTAGGGTGTTCACAATGGGCTTCATGTCTAAATAATTTTGCCTTTAGCCCTTCTTGGCATGTTGGCCTGTATCTTGAAGAGCTCACCTTGCATCGAATCACTGTAGAGGGAGAACTCATCGAGCAATTGCTTGCCAATTGTTCGGTTCTAGAGCGATTAACTTTGCACGATGCTTTTGCTTTGGATAGGCTGAGAGTTTTTGGCCGATCATTGAAGTTGAAATACTTGCTCATATCATGTTGTGTCGATCTTGAACGCGTTGAGATTTTTGACACAAATCTTGCATCCTTCACTATCATGGGAATGGATATTCCAATGTGTTTGGACAAGCTCCCCCATCTGTCTGAGATATGTATATGGGAACTAGCTGGGGGTTTGTGCATGCAGCCTTGTCTTTTCTTTCGAGTCTTTCTTGTCTGCAGATTCTCAAACTTGACTATGTTATTTCACCTGAAGTAAGAGCCCTGACTGATTTTCATAAGGTTTCATAGGTTATATCTTTTTTGCTATCTTTGTTGTCATTGATACTCTCTCTCTCATGTAGGAAAACTGGCATATCTGTCAACTGCCTAAATTGCCAAATGTAAGCAATTGAAAGTGAGCATTCAAGGATATGGAGATGCAAGCCTACTTCCATTCACTCTCGTGATCGAGGCATGTCCCTCCTTGCGAAGTTTTGTGTTTGAGGTGGGATTTTAGCCTCATTCAAATCTCCATCTATTTAGACATTAGACAAATGTAGGAGGATAGAATATAACAAACCAAGCCACTATTGAATCCTATTCAAGTCTCTGCTTATAGGTGTCATTGGGACATCACGTGATTAGTATTTACATGGTGTGACAATCACGCATGCATACTTTTTTTTGGCAAATTCTCTCTTCCACTAGCATTCTCCAATCCATCGATATCTTGTGGTGATCAATAATATACGGCATTCTTCTTTTTCACAGTTGATGTGGCCGTCAAATATGCTATGCAGGCAGAGAGAATTGAAAAGAGTTGTTAGACCTTCCCATATGTACCTAAAGGAGGTTGAATTTTACAATTATTATGGTCAACCTTGTGATCATGAACTGGTGAATTACCTTGTTGAGAATGCCATTGTTCTGGAGAAGTTAGTGGTGAATCCCTGTGAAGAAGCATATTTCCTGAATGGCATGAAAAGACTGAAGTGCTTTACAACAGCTCAAGGGAAAGTTACCTTCTAGAATTGAGCTGAGTTGTTATGCATCCACAGAGCTGTTATGCATTGCTTTGATTCTGCAACCTCTTCACCTCTTTAAAGTTAGTTTTTCAACTGCAGATATATATTTGTTTATTAATTATTTGTTGCTCCTGATTTTTTTTTAGCTGGATTTATAAGTTGCGTAACTCTTCTGCATTTTTAAACAACATGGAATGCGGCAAGGCCATGAATAATGGATGTTTCCAGTTTATGGTTGAACTTCCTCGTGTGTTTCTACTTTTTGAAGTTACAATTGCAAGTTTACATCATCAATAAGATCAATTCTCCATCTAATAAAACCCCATAATTCTGCCCAACATCCAATGTAATCTTCCATACACAAGATTGGACACAAATATTAAGTCTTTTTTTTAAAATAAAAAAAAAAAAAAAAGCCCCACAAGTCAATGCGAGGCTGATTAGCATGGTCTTAATCTTCGCTTATTAAAGGAAATTTGCGACTTTTACCACTTCGTGGTTTTCGAAGTGTGGTCCTCAGACAACGCCGCGATTATATGCTAACTCTAATGTTTGCAACATTAGGCCTATCATCATTTTTGAGTAACATGAACAAAACAATAATACATATCAGTATTTCACAAATGGCGAAATCATTGCTGATATCTGATAGTGATCTTCTAAGTTCCAAGTCAACATCAATTACTCCATTAGTATATCTTGCTGCAACTCATGAACAGATCAATCAAGCACGACCAAGAATCCATAAAGTCAAGCAAAGCACAAGAAAGTTTGAAAATTGGCATGCAACTCAGCAACCAATTACACAAATTGATTGGGGAAAGGAATGCCATTTTCCAATGATTGCATCTAGACCCGTCAAATGAGTGGGTTGGGTCGAAAATGGGTCGACCTATATTTGACCCATTTAACCCGTTTTGACCCATAATTCTATAGTGCAAATCTAGTGACTCATACCCAACCCGACCCGACCCATACCCGACCCGACCCGTATTGCTAAAACCCATTAATATTCTAGAAAAACCCACACTCACTTTAAGTTATATGCTAATTGGATAAGAACCTCAAATCAAATTAAAAAATAGTAAATAAAAAAAATGTTAAAAAAACCTATAAATTGAAATATTTATGAAAAATTAGACTATGCACATTAGGGGTGTGCATGGTCCGGGCGGGCGGTTCCCGACCTAGAACCGGGAACCGCCCGCTAAGGACCGGTTTCGAAAAATTGGAACCGTGATCCACCCGTTTGTTGCATGGATCCACCCGGGAACCGGACCGCCGGTCCGGTCCGGTTCCCGGGTGGATCCATGGAACCAATCTTGACGTGAAAAATTTTGGTTTTTAATATAGAACGACTACGTGACATCAAAGCAAGCCAAAGAAAGAAACCAAATTTAAGTGCGTGGAACAAAGATTCATTTGTTGCAACTATAAATGCAACCAATGAAGGAATGGATGTATGTAAGTTGATATAGAGGTGGAGAGAGTAGTAAGTGTTTAGGAAAAATGGGTCTCTCTCAACGCTATGAACTGGACATATCCCTCATCAGGTTCGGCAAAATATCACAAGCGCACAGACAAATCAAAGGAGGTGAAATGAGGCACCATCCAAACACAGGAAAACAAAGGAAGTGCAACTAAACAAGACTTTGTTGAATACATCACCTTCATTATATTAATAAATAAACTAAACAACCAAAAAGCATAAGAATTCCCCAATATTAAGCTTTGTATTCATCTTGCAGCAGAAACAATTGCCACAAAACAGAACTACCAACAGATGCCACGAGGCTAGATTCAATAGAGAATACTAGGGGAACACACTAGCATATGGTTA
Organism: Eucalyptus microcorys; assembly: GCA_014182515.1. Lineage (NCBI taxonomy): Eukaryota > Viridiplantae > Streptophyta > Magnoliopsida > Myrtales > Myrtaceae > Eucalyptus > Eucalyptus microcorys. The sequence continues at coordinate 28,564,598 of CM024562.1, read as the reverse complement.
TTTTGAGGCACCACAAATGATCACATAACATCTACAGGAAGAGACACAGAGAGAGAGGCAGCCGCAGATACCGAAGAGTCGAAGACGAAGAGAAGTGAGATGAAACGGTGAGACCTAAGTTTGTTTTAGTAATTTTTTTTTTTTAATATTAAAAGGGAACCGGTCCAGTCCGGGTGGGCGGATCCGCCCATGGAACCGGGAACCGGACCGGTTCCCACCGGTTCCCAAAAATTGGAACCGGGAACCGGACCGGTTCCCTCAAGAACCGCCGGTTCCGGGCGGTTCCGGTCCGGTTCCGAGCGGTCTGGGCGGTTCCCGGGTATTTTGCACACCCCTAATGCACATGCTTTTCTTATCTAAAGCGAGCATGTTATTGAGCAACTGAAAACTATAACGTAAAACTAAGTATTAGCTATTTGAACACTATCTAATGAAACATCCGCGAAGGCAAGAATGAAAATGGTCTTTCGCAAGTTGGATTTACGAGAGCTACATCAAATCTGGAATTGGATGTTCCTTTGACCAGTAAAAGTAAATGGCATTTGACAAGAAAAAATATGCTTATTCACCAATTCGGTGCATATGTTAAAGTCGAAAAGGATGCATAGGAAGAAATATATCTATCTACCAAGTTAAAGTATAGATCAATACAAAGCCCAACAGGCTTGTATTTTCCGATAGACAGTTTACAAATACAAAAGTCTGGACAGACAATACACATAACTGCATATTACAACGGCAAATTGCCAAATTTACAAATACACAAACCTTCTGATTGTCAGAAAGAGAATCGGCAGTCTGATACTGGTCCCCCGAGATGAAGCCACTCAGCTCATAAATGTTGTTAAAAACTACTCCAACATTTCTGTTATCTTCGGCATAGTAAACATAGAGCTTTCCCCAAGGACATAGACCTTATTGAATCAGCTTCAGCACTCAATGTAATGGGCAAACGACACGACATAGCTTGTCCTATAGCACCTCTATTGAATCAGCTTCAGCACTCCAAATACAAATCATCCAAAATATATATCACCAGAGTTAGCCGCTATTCTAAAAGCTCGAAAAAAACTGATCAACGCTATACCAAAATTATACCTGGAAGCGTCTATCACGCCCTTACTTTGCACTTGCACCAGCTGAATCCCCTTCAAATATAAAAATTTCTGTTGAAAGTTGGGTCACACTGCCACTCAATGCTAGAGAACTAGATAACTGCACCCAATAAAGAGGAAAAAAGGCAGAAGACGAATGAGGCCCATAGGGTGTCACCAAGAATTTCAGTAACATTACTGCCCGCGACATGGACGGCATCGACCCCGACCCCGACCCCTCCGACTTCGGTTGCTCCTTCGCCCTCAACGGGATCCCATCGGCGACATCTTTGAGGCCTCTCCCGCCGGTGACATCGACCTCCTCGAGACTGGCGCCGACATCAACACCCGGCACCGGTGGGCTGGAGCCTCACCAACGGCGGTCGCAGAGTCCTCGGCCTCCCCCACTTCGCCGCCGCAAAGACCGGCCTCGTTCCAGGCAACGAGAGTTTAATAAGTGGGTGGATTTAGGTCGAAATAACCCATCCACTTGCCGCTTCTGCATATATATATGTTTGTCCCTGGCTAACAATTAGCTCTGTTCCCTGAGAGATTTATAGTTCAACTCTATAGTTCATACTTGTTTGCCGGGAATATCGGATTCCCAAAAACCGGATTCAACACTAAATCGAACCCCTAAAACAAGTGCGGAAGACGAGCTCGGGAAAAACACATGTATCACCGATCCTAAGGCACATCACAGAATCGAACGTACTTTGTTAGCCACAGATTAAACACCGACGCTGATATGAGGAAAAAAAACTGACCTCGTTCGATCTGATGACGTGAATTCGCCTTGAAGGGAAGAGAATGTCGTCTCTTTTGTTACTGTTTTTTTTCTTTTGGAGGGAGAGAAGGAGGAGGAACGTATGTACTGTCAAAAGGTGCGTTCCTCCCTCTCTTTTCCCCTTTAAATACGTCCTCTCTAAAGGACGTGTTCCTTCGGTAAAAGATGTTCCCCCAAAAGTTACAACCCTTCAACATATTCCTCCATCCATGGGCCCTAATCTTGTGGGCAAGGCTTTTAGGCCCAACATGGGCGGACGGGCCAACTTAGGTCCATCACATTAATTAATAAATAAAACCATCATATCCCACTCGCACATGGTGGGCCGAACATGATCCTCTTTACCTCTTTTCAACATTCATACCGGTGAATAATCCGTGCGACCAGCATACTTTGAGAGCTCGTTGTCATACATTTGTTAGGAATATATAGCAGCTCATAATGGGCATCACACTCTGAGTAGATTTAGTATGCAGTACCCTAGATCGATCGATTACATTTATATCTCTCATGATCTCTTTTAAACAATGATATATATATTGTATTCACAATCATGATTATCCCAAAGATAGTCATAATTGGTCGACCAGTGAATACAAAACTACAATGTGATTCTCCAAATTCGATCTTCCTCTTTCCTTCAAACTCTCAATTTCAGTTCAGCTTACTTTTCTAGAAATGTCCCATTAGATCGAATCAACTCATGACCATTGGCAACATCCTAAGATAGCAAACACTAAATAGAAATCTTGAGAATAAGTAAAAGTTATGAGGGCACTTAAATTGAAGAACTCTTTTCCTCAAGAGTCTCACACGGCATAAAAGTTGAGATCAAACTTTTGCTACTCTTATTGGTCGTCTCATACATACGTAGTATGAAATACGTATTACAGTATTAACTCCTTTCCCATGGAGCGTATGTCTACACCTTCAGTACCGTACAGATGATAGTTCAGACATACCCAATGTCTAACTTGAGTTTACGTATCTACTCATTCACAAAATTCATCAGAACTCACATTTGGCATCTTAGACAGATAAAGTAAAATATGTGAGGTAGTTTACTTTCGGACATAGTACATATCATGTCCTCATTTTAACACTTAGTTAAGGTGACATATATATTTTAAGCTTGAGCTCTCGATTATCACCTAGATAATAAGCTCAAAAACCGTCTCATCTCTATTTATCACATAGAAAATAGAGGCGATTACCCGTGTGAGTGGGCTAATCTTATATCTGTCTGACATACTTTCTTAACTTAATGTAATGCACTGAGCATTAAGATGCATAAACATTAAACAAAGATTCATAGGCATTAATGATGAAAAAACACAAATTTATTAAATGTGAACATTTCAGGGAAATTACAATATTCAGTACATCAGCCTCTACGCAGTCCTAGAGATTTTATATGACCACCAAACACATCTCTAGATATTGGCTTTGTCATAGGATCTCGCTACCATTCTATGCGTAGATATGTACCGTAAGTTCACATCTTTTCGTGCAACCATATCCTTGACAAAATTATACTTGGTATCTATATGTTTGGTCTTGCCATGATATTTTGAATCTTTGATGTACGCTATAACTGCTTGGCTATCATAGTTAACCAATAATGGATTTGCAACATACCCAATAACACCTAAATGATCCAAAAATCTCTTAAGCCAAACACATTCTTATACTGCTGCTGATAATGCCACGAACTCAGCTTCCATCGTGGACAAAGCTATACACGTTTGTTTCTTACTGCCCCAACATATGGCGCCATTATTCAGTAAGAAAACAAATCCAGAGGTAGATTTCCTTTCATCTAAATCTCCTCCCCAATTAGCATCAGAATAGCATTTGAGTCGCAGATTTTTTCATTGATAACTCAGCGTATAATCAGCAGTTCCCTTTAGATACCTCAGTATTCTCTTAACGGCTTTCCAATGTGCTTGACCTGAATTGGATTGGTATCTACTCACCATTCCAACTGCAAAACATATGTCAGGTCTTGTACACATCATAGCCTACATCAAGCCCCCAACAGCACTAGCATAAGGAACATGTTTCATTTGTTCTTTCTCTTGTGGAGTCCTTGGACACAGTTTATGGCTCAATCCTTCACCTTTTGCAATAGGAGTGTCTATGGGTTTACAATCTTGCATACGAAATCATTCAAGAACCTTATTTATATATGTTTCTTGCGAAAGAGATAACGACCTCTTCGAACGATCTCTTGAAATCTTAACTCCAAGAATGTATGTAGCCTTACCCATATCTTTCATCTCAAAGTTGGAAGATAACCAACTTTTGATGGTATTAACAAACTCCATATTGCTTCCAGCAATTAGTATATTATCAACATATAATGATATGATCACAAATTGATCTTTGGATTTTTTGATATATACACAATGATCCTCATCAATCATTGTAAAATCATATGCCATTATGGCATTGTGAAAATGTATATACCATTGTCTTGACGACTGCTTAAGACCATATATCGATTTCAAAAGTCGACATACATTTTCTTCTTGGCCTTTTATAATGAAACCAACAGGTTGTTCCATAAATATTTCCTCATCCAATTCTCCATTGAGAAAAGCAGTCTTTACATCTATTTGATGTAATTCAAGATCCATACTTGCCACTATTGCCAGAATAATACGAATCGAGGTAAATCTCACAACAGGAGAAAATGTTTCCTCATAATCAATTCCTTCCTGTTGATTATATCCCTTCACCACAAGGCAAGCTTTATATCTCTCTATCAAGCCATCAGCTTTACGTTTTATTTTGAGAACCCATTTGTTCCCAATAGCTTTGCGTCCTTTTGGAAGATCAACCAGTTCTCAAACATGGTTTGACTTCATTGACTCCATTTCCTCTCCCATTGCATGCATCCATTTTTCCTTACTAGGGCAACTTAGAGCCTCATGTATATTTCTTGGCTCATCCTCATCTTATGGGGCAATCATAAAAGTTTCCCCTTCAATGTCAAAACGTTAACGGGGAATACTTTTGCGACTTGTTCGCCGTATGGGAGATTGTACACTTTGCACATCATTATCCATTATGCTCCCACTAGGATTAGATAATGATGATGTCGTCTCATCATGTGGTTGTAATTGAGAATGAGTTGAATTCAATACATCACTTCTCATATTACTCCCACTTGGACGAACTCCACTAATATCATTATCTTGATCCAATGTTTCAAATAGAGAGTAATCTTCACCTATTTCGTCCTTCTTAGAAAATTCATTCTCTAAGAATGTGACATCCTGTGATTTAAATTCAGTTATACTCTCACTTTCCTACTCACCTATGAACACATACCATTTCGAGTGTACGGAGTATCTTATGAAAATACTCTTCTTTCCTCTGTGACCCAATTTCTTAAACTTGTGAGAGGGCTCATGAGTATAGGCAGCACAACCCCATGGCTTAAGAAAACTTAAATCCGGTTTTCTACCTATCCATAACACATATGGAGTGGAAGTAACTGATTTGGAAGGCACCCGGTTAAGTATATAGGCATCAGTTAACAACGCATCACTCCAAAAAGTGATAGGTAAGTTAGCATGCGCCATCATGGACCTAACCATTTTCAGTAGGGTTCTGTTTCTTCTCTCTGCAACACCATTTTGTTGAGGAGTATATGGAATAGACAACTGTCTTTCTATTCCTTTTTCTTCACATAATTTTCTGAACTCATCAGATAAATATTCTCGATCTCGATCGGATCGCAATACTTTTATTTTATTGTCTAATTGATTTTCTACCAAGTTCATAAACCTTTTGAAACAACTCAATGCTTTAGATTTATGAGAAATCAAATAGACATATCCGAATAGAGTATAATCATCTATAAAAGTGATGAAATAAACAGCCTCATGCCTTCCTCTCACATTCATTGGACCACAGACGTCAGAATGGATTAAATGCAGAAGAAATTCAGCTCTTTTACCTTTTCCAAATGGTTTCCTTGTCGTTTTCCCTACTAGGCAATGCTCACATATGGACAAATCGACTTTTTCAATGTTGCCCAATAAGCCCTCTTTGGCTAGTCTATTCATACGTTGTTGGCTAATATGACCAAGTCTAGCATGCCACACTTTCACATTATTATCATATGGATTAGGAGACGTGAGAAGGGAATAACAAACATTTGCATTAACATAGTCAATATCTAATACAATGAAACCATCCGGAAAATAATTATAACCATAGGAATTTGTATCTAAAAACAAATCCACACCTTTATTATGGAAGTTCATACTAAAACCTAGCTTGACCAACACTAAAACAGACACTAAATTTCGACGAATTTCCGGAGTATACAATACATCATGTAGGAACAAAGTGCGTCCACCACGCATGTTCAGTTGGCAGGTGCCAATTCCTTTTACTTCAGCTCTGGAGTTGTTTCCCACATAGATCCACTTAATTCCAATTAGTACTCGTCGGACGTGGGGGTGCGTTCGGTGGCCTATGGCGACGATCCACCACTCGTCTTGCTCGTCTCGACGAGACATTCAACCCTACGCCATCATAAACTGATTTCAACTTACAGAAAATCGAAAAAACAGGTGAACAGTGCTAGGGTGTCGGGATTTTTCCGTCCCCGATCGATGTTGGCTGATTTTTCACGAAAATTCAATCAAAAATCATTCATAAACATGAAAAGGGATTGGGAAACATGAACAATGGCTCTGATACCAATGCCGAGAATATCATATTCCCAAAAACCGGATTCAACACTAAATCGAACCCCTAAAACAAGTGCAGAAGACGAGCCCGAGAAAAACACATGTATCACCGATCCTAAGGCACATCATAGAATCGAACGTACCTTGTTAGCCACAGGTTAAACACCGACGCTGATATGAGGAAGAAAAACTGATCTCGTTCGATCCGATGACGTGAATTCGCCTTGAAGGGAAGAGAATGTCGTCTCTTTTGTTACTGTTTTTTTTCTTTTGGAGGGAGAGAGGGAGGAGGAACGTACGTACTGTCAAAAGGTGCGTTCCTCCATCTCTTTCCCCCCCTTAAATACGTCCTCTCTAAAGGACGTGTTCCTTTGGTAAAAGACGTTCCCCCAAAAGCTACAACCCTTCAACATATCCCTCCATCCATGGGTCCTAATCTTGTGGGCCAAGCTTTTAGGCCCAACATGGGTGGACGGGCCAACTTAGGCCCATCACATTAATTAATAAATAAAACCATCATTGTTAAATCTCTTTATAGCATAAAGATTGGCAAATTTAGGTATGATAGACAGTTCTAATTTGGTAGGAAGGATTCAAGTACCATCATGCTGAACCAAGTCACTTTTTTCTTGTCTGCTGGCTTCCTAAGACCCCTGATACTGTTGCTATGAATGCTTCACGTAGGGTTGGCGTTGGTGCTTTCGTCTAGAATGATAAAAGAGAGGTAACTTCCTGCCTTGCCATTGTCCCATTTCTTGCACTAGCCCTTTTGAGATTATTTGATAGGAAGATGCAAAGAGATAGAAATGTATCATGTGATCTGTTCATTCGGTAGTTCTTAGAAGTTCGGAGTCATACTCTAGCACCGAACACTACTTCGCTCTACAGCAGTAAGACTAGTGATGTGCAAAGCGTGAAATCAGCCTGCTTGATCAGTATTGAATCCTTTAGAAGGATAGATGGGATCGCTAGTACTTTTTCCTGGAAGAAAACCTCCGCATCCGATGTCCATTGGATTCGTATGCGTGTATGTTGCCCTTGTGGATAAGCATAGATTAGATTTGAGGTCAAGCTTAAATTCCACCTAGTCAGCTCATCCGATTGAACTGCTTCAAGGAGTTAAGGTGAGTAGAGAGATGCAGCAGTTCGAGTAAATCATACATATAGGATTCAAAAAGAAAAATTATATACACAAAAGACAAAGCTGTTCTCAGATATACAAGCATGTGTAATATAATTGTCACAAGATTAATCCTCCTACATGTTTTTTTTCATCACAGACTAGCGTTTCTTTTATTTAAAAAAAGAAGAAGAAGAAAGAACATAACTAGGCAATCTAGTAGATTACCGAGTACTAGAAGTACTAGCCGAAGCTGCACCAGCAACTAGGGGAGCAGGTGGGTTAAATCTATAAATCGTGTTGGTTAAATACAAATTTGCACCTAAAACCTTGGGCATGGATGTCTTGATTGATGGGGCCAACCCGGCAAAGACCTCAACTTGTTCCAATTGGCCGTGGTCTTGAAAATATACCTGCATGATTTTCATAAACGTCTTGGCATCCTCCACATTATGGAGAACCAGGGCGCGTTGATTTTTGACTTCTTGAACCGTCTCACGCATAGCCTTGTTAGCCTCTTCAAAAACTCTTTTGTAATGCTACCTTTCTACTTCTCTGAAAAAATAAATATAAACATATAAGAGCCCATAATTATTTTGGTGCCATGACTCCAAAATACATCGAACTATTCTTGTAGTATTCATAGAGAAGCTGACTCGGAAATGAAAATTAAAAATCACATAGTTGGGATCTTTGAGACGTTGACTTCATACTTTACAAAATTGACAAAAAGAGCACCTCACATAGTCATGATTTTCAAAAAAGTAAGATGATCATTAAAAAAAAGTCCAACTCACGATATTGATGCCTTCTCTCGATACCGCCACCAACTTTTTTGTGCGCTAAGAAATTCTTCGTGCCAGACACGAAGAGCCTGCATGATAACGTTTCTATTTCTTCCGAATTCTATTCTTTTGTTTCCCGGAACAAAAAAAGAACAGAAATCTGTTTAATAACGCCAACTTATTTTTCTATTTTCCGGAATAGAAAAGTGGCTGGGGATTAGATTTGGAACAGAAATAATAATAATAATAATAATAATAATAATAATAATAATAATAATAATAATAATAATAATAAATAAATAAATAAATAAATAAATAAATAAATAAATAGCTTCTTGTTTCTAGGAAACAATTTTTAGAAATAAGTTTTTCTTTTCTTTTCTATTTTTCTTTTGTTCTTCTTTCTTGTTGCGGCCACCATCGGTCGGCTGCCAACCGTCAGCCACCTCTTGCCGCTCACAGCCATCGTCGGCAGCCGACTACGGTGGATCGCCGGCGACGGCGCCGCCCACAGCCCATCTGCCAACAATCGTCATTGTTCCCCAGTAGCCTACCGTCGTCAACCGCCACACAACCGTCGCACGACTGCTGCCTGCCGCCACACGACCGCTAACTGTCGTCGCCGACGATCGCCGCCCACAGCCCACCGGCTGTGGCCTCCTCCCACGGCCGGTGGGTTGTGGGCGGCAATCCTGTGGTGGCGGTTGGCGGCGATGGTCGGCGATCATGCGGCAATCGTGCGACAATCGTGCGGCGGTCGTGCGGCGGTTGTGCGGCGGACGTGCGCGGTCGTGCGGCGGTCGTGCAGCGGTCGTGCGACGTTCGTGCGACAATCGTGCGGCGGTAATGCGGCGGGGGTGGTGCGGCAGTGGTGCAGCAATCCTGCGGCGGTGGTGCGGCGGTCCTGCAGCAATCGTGCAGCGGTCATGCGACATTCGTGCAATGGTCGTGTGGCAGCGAGCGGCGATCGCAGACTAGAACCATAAAAAATTAGCCGAGAAAAGGGCACTTCCTGCTACAAGCGAAAAGTAAAAAGAAAGTAGGACCCTTTGAGGTCAAGCTTAAATTCAACCTAGTCAGCTCATCCAATTGAACTGCTTCAAGGAGTTAAGGTGAGTAGAGAGATGCAGCAGTTTGAGTAAATCATACATATAGGATTTGAAAAGAAAAATCATATACACAAAAGACAAAGCTGTTCTCAGATATACAAAAGTTGTTCTCAGATATACAAGCATGTGTAATATAATTTTTACAAGATTAGTCCTCCTACATGTTTTTTTTTTCATCACAGACTAGCATTTCTTTTATTTAAAAAAGAAGATGAAGAAAGAACAGAACTAGGCAATCTAGTAGACTACCGAGTACTAGAAGTACTAGCCGAAGTTGCACCAGTAGCTGGGGGAGCAGGTGGGTTAAATCGATAAATCGTGTTGGTTAAATACAAATTTGCACCTAAAACCTTGTGCATGGATATCTTGATTGATGGGGCCAACCCGGCAAAGACCTCGACTTGTTCCAATTGGTCGCGGTCCTGAAAATATACCGGCATGATTTTCATAAACGTCGCGTTGATTTTTGACTTCTTGAATCGTCTCACGCATAGCCTTGTTAGCCTCTTCAAAAACTCTTTTGTAATGCTGCCTTTCTGCTTCTCTGAAAATATAAATATAAACATATAAGAGCCCATAATTATTTTGGTGCCATGACTCCAAAATACATCGAACTATTCTTGTAGCATTCATAGAGAAGCTGACTCGGAAATGAAAATTAAAAATCACATAGTTGGGATCTTTGAGACGCTGACTTCATACTTTACAAAATCGACAAAAAGAGCACCTCACATAGTCGTGTTTTCAAAGAAGTAAGATGATCATTAAAAAAAGTCCAACTCACGATATTGACGCCTTCTCTCGATACCGCCACCAATTTTTTTGTGCACTAAGAAATTCTTCGTGCCGGACACGAAGGGCCTGCATGATAACATTTTTATTTCTTCCGATTTCTATTCTTTTCTGTTTGATAACGCCAACTTATTTTTCTATTCCTCGGAATAGAAAAGTGGCTGGGGAATAGATCCGGAACAGAAATAATAATAAAAAAAATAGCTTATTGTTCCAGAAACAATTTTTAGAAATAAGTTTTTTTTTTCTTTTCTATTTTTCTTTTGTTCTTCTTTCTTGTTGCGGCCACCATCGTTTGCCTGCCAATCGTTGGCCACCTTTTGCTGCTCGCAGCCACCGTTGGCAGCCGACCGCCGGTGACTGCCGGCGATGGTTGCCGCCACCCGTAGCCCACCGGTTGCCGCCCATAGCCCATCGGCCAACGATTGTCATTGTTCGCCATTAGCCTATCATCGCCAATTGCCACACAACCGTCGCATGACTACCACTTCTTGCCGCCGCCGCACGACCACTAAATCGTCGTCGTGCCGACCATCGCCACAGGATCACCGCCCACAACCAACCGGCTGTCGCCCCCTCCCGCGGTCGGTGGGTTGTGGGTGGCAATCCTGTGGTGGCGGTCGGTGGCGACGGTCGGCGGTCATGCGGCGATCGTGCGACGGTCGTGCGGCAGTCGTGCAGCGGTCGTGCGACGTTCGTACGACGGTGGTGCGGCGGTCGTGCGGTGGTCGTGCGACGTTCGTGCAACGGTCGTGCGACGGCGGGCAGCGGTCGCAAACTAGAACCATCAAAGATTAGCCGAGAAAAGGGCACTTCCTACTACGAGCGAAAAGTAAAAAGAAAACAGGACCCTTTGAGGTCAAGCTTAAATTCAGCCTAGTCAGCTCATCCGATTGAACTGCTTCAAGGAGTTAATGTGAGTAGAGAGATGCAGCAGTTCGAGTAAACCATACAGATAGGATTCGAAAAGAAAAATCATATACACAAAAGACAAAACCGTTCTTAGATATACAAGCATGTGTAATATAATTTTCACAAGATTAGTCCTCCTACATGTTTTTTTTTTCATCACAGACTAGCGTTTCTTTTATTTGAAAAAAAAAGAAAAGAAAGAACAGAACTAGGCAATCTAGTAAACTACCGAGTACCAGAAGCACTAACCCGAGCTGCACCTCGAGTTGGGGGAGCAACAGGAGCAGGGGGTCAAATCTATAATTGCAATGGTTAAAAACAAACTTGATCCTAAAATCCTATGGATTGATGTCTTAACTGATGAGGCTAGCCCGGCAAAGATCTCCACCTATTGCAATCTGCCGCGGTCCTGAAAATGCGTCGGCAAGAGTTTCATAAACGCCTTGGCGTCCTCCACACTATGGAGGACCAAGGTGTGTTGATTCTTGACTTCTTGAACTGTCTCAAGCATTGCCTTCTTAGCCTCCTCATGAATTCTCTGGTAATGCTGTTTTTCCGCTTGCCTGAAAAAAAAAAGATATAAATATTTTGGTGAAGTAAGACGATATTAAAAAAAATCAACTTATGATATCGACGCCTTCTCTTGATTCCGCATCCAAGTATTTTGTGTTCTAAGGACTTCTTCGTGGCGGACACGAAGACGTGCGCTGAGTTCCATCGGGCGAGAGGTTGAGAGAGAGAGAGAGAGAGGGGAAGAATGGTCGAGCGAGGGGATGACACAGAGAGAGGGAGAGGTGGAGAGTATGTATATATATACAGGACCGCTCGTGCGCGGTGTGCGTCATGTACAAGAAAATTTCTCTCAAATTATCCTTTCCCTTTTTCAGTTATTAGTCAACTTACCAAAAATAGTATGTTGACGAATTGATTTCTTGTATGTTTCGAGGCCAGTGAAAACATATTTGAGACAAGCGTAGAAAAGGCCAAAAACGAAAGGAAAAGAAAAGAAAGCTGACTTTTCACGCGTTGGCGCTTTTCAGTTTTAACACGGTCCCACAAGCGGAGAAATAGAAATAAAGAAAAAGGAATCACGCGGCTTCGTACGCGTTCGTGCTATTCGGTTTTTACGTGTTCGTGCTTTGGGATGAGCGAAGAAAAGGAGTGCGACTTTGTACGCCTTGGTAGTACAAATTTCTATTATATGAAGGGTGAGGTTTGTTGCCGCACCACCACCATATTTGCCCGCGTTCATCCTCTCTCTCTCTCTCTCTCTCTCTCACAAACTTGGATAGGGAAAGGTCCAACTCTTCAACAAAATCTGCAGATTTTAGTTGCATTCGAAACTATATCTGTACATTTCTCAAACTTTCTATCTTCTCTGTATAAGGCTGAGAAAAACTGATCACTAGCTCGATCGTGCTTATGATAAAATAGAATCTGGTGATGGATAATACAGTCATGCTGGTGAATCTTAGTAACAATTTAGGTTATCTAGAAGCTCATCAAGCTATCGGGTAGAGCTAACTTTTACTTTGTAGTCCCACAAGCATGAATTCTAGTTCCGTTCAAGTTGTGCAATGTAAGAGGAAAGTCACACATTACATGTCTTATGCCGCCGCTCCTGTCTTTGGATTTTGGATGAGAAAACCATACGTCTTGCTTATACAGTTAGATATTAAACTATTGAAGGAAGATGCCTCTTCTCTTTCGTTTTACATCGTTTAACTTTGGAATGTGGCAGTAAATAAGCACAATTATTCTCAAAAGTACAATAAACGTGCTCTATTCTCTGGGTGCACTGGGAAGGACGTCTGATGCATTTTTTATTCTTTCCTGGCATAGGAAAAATGTGGCTGCATGTGCAAAGCATTACGTCGACAATGGTGGAACTGTTGGAGAAAACTTCCTTGTGTGTTTTGAAGTTGACAAAACGTTTCCATCGGTCCTAGTCGAAGACTTGCGGACTCGTCATCAAAGTCCGAAGACCGCCGGACTCGCCGGACTCACGATTCGAGTCTATCCTCATTGACAGTATCTAGACCGTCGAAGAAGACTTATCCAAATCTGAGTATTTCGTTAAGGATTTGATCGACTGAAGAAGATCACTTGGCTGGAAATAGCATGTCGGAATCCTTTATTCAAATTAAGATTGATTCAGGAATTTTGGATCCGTTGATTGGTGAAGTATACTTGGAAGGTTCTACTTATGGAAACCTAGATCCTAATTGTATGGGCGAGCAGGATTGGTGGGCTATCGTCATATTCCTTAAATAACTCGAAATCTCCCTGATTGATTTTGTCCAACGGGTAAATTGGAAGAACTCCTTTGGTAAGTGCCAACGGGTGTGATGGCATGAAGGAGTATATAAGGAAGACGTTCCAGTTGTTCGAGTGTGTGCGCGATAGAAGAATTCCAAAGTCTGAAGCTCCTTGTCCTTTGTCAATCAAATTATTGAGCGAAAACTTGTACTCAAAAGAGAGTTTATACTTTTGTGTGACCTTGAGGAAGTGTAGCGAGTCTCTACACTGTGGAATCAAGGAAGAGCTATACTTTGTAACAACTCTTTGATTCTTAGTGAAATCCAGCCGGTGAGTGTCGGTCGGTGCGGAGAGTGGACGTAGGCTTGGACTAAGCCGAACAACTATAAAGCTTGTGTTTTTATTCTCTTCCCTAAGCTCTTTACTTTGATCGTAATAATATTTGTTTATTAAAGTCTAATTTCCTTTTCATAATCTATTGCTGAACATAGTCGGTTCAAAAGAAAAATTATTGTCTTTACATTGAAAATTTTGTTTTCGCACCTATTCACCCCCTCTAGGTGCTCGTGCTAGCTTTTACAATTGGTATTAGAGCAGAGCATGTGTACTCACTTAAGTTGAAGTGTTCTTACTTCAGAGTTAAAGATCTATGGCCAGTATGTTGGCTCCAGGTCTGGTTGAAAGGCAAAGCAATACTAGACCACCTTATTTTGATGGAAAGGAATACAACATATGGAAAAACAAGATGAAGGCATTCCTAAGATCAAAGGATCCTCTGAAATGGGACGTGGTAGACAAAGGAATCATTCCTAAAGTTACAACAGTCTCAGAAAGAAGAAAAGAAGCTATTGAGTCTAGTAAAATGACTCAAGAAGAGATAACCAAAAGACAAGCTCTTGATGCAAAAGTAATTTATTCCTTATATTATGCATTATCTCCTACTGAATATAATAAAATATCTTCTTGTGAAACAGCTAAAGTCCGGGATAGATTACACATCACCTATGAAGGAACTGATCGAATGAAAGAAACCAGAATCAACATTCTGCTCGGTCAATATGAAGTATTCAAGATGAAACCAGGAGAATCTATCACTGACATATTTGGTCGTTTTACAAAAATTGTAAATGGTCTTGAGTATCAAGGTCAACCAATCTCTGGACCCATGAAGGTTAACAAGTTACTACGTGGACTATCAAAAGATTGGAATCACATAAAGACCTCAATAAGGGAGACACAAAGAATCATACTACTCTCTGTTGACGAATTGGTTGGCACTCTTCAGTCTTATGAAGTGGAGCAAATCAATGGAGATGAAGATCCTAAAGGTAAGAAATCCATTGCTTTAAAATCTAATGATGATTCGATGTCACGCATTCTCAAGACGATATGAACGATGGAGAGCTTGCTCTCATGATAAGAAGGTTCAGAAAACTTAACAGAAATGGGAGAAGATTCAATCCAAAGAAACAAAGTTCTCAAAATCTACAAAATAAATCAATTGAGGATGATGAATCCAACAAGGATATAGTCTGCTTTGAATGCAAGAGAAAGGGACACATCAGACCCAACTGTCCCCTGTTGAAGAGAAAGAAAGGAAAAACTAAGAAATATCGAAAAGCACTTAAAGCAGAAACCTGGAGTGACACTAAATGTGAGGAAAGTGATGATGATTATGCCAATATTTGTCTCACGGCACAATCGGACTCGGTTCGGACTCAAACAAACTCGAGACTTAGACAAAGTGAAATCGAGGTAAGTAATTTAAAAATTCCTACTAAAATTTCTAAATATATTGATGAATTGTGTCTTAGTCTCAAAACCTCTCAAAAAGTATTTCGAACTCAAAAGGGAAAATTCTGCACTAAAGCAACAGAAAATTGTTTGGAAAGAAAAAGTCGAAAGTTTAGACAAAAGTATTACTACTTTAAAAGAAAATGCAGATAATCTTTCAAAAGAAAATGCATTCTTAAAAAATGATATCTCAAGCATTTCTAAAAGGTTTTCTATAGGATCTGAGAAACTGGAGAAAATTCTTTCTGCACAAAGACCTTACTTCAACAAATCAGGTTTGGAAATGACTGCTGAAACCATTTCTTTAATTGATTTTCCTAAGGTAAAGGAAAGAATTAAACAAAGACCTACAAAATATTCTTACAAAAATCATTTCCAAAAAGTTTTTGTAAAACCCATGTAGGCCAAAAGTGATGCTTAAATGTTCTAAGTGTAACAGCTCAAAACACTTTGAGAAAGAATGCCATATGGTTTGGAAGCCTGTTAGAAGGATTGGGCAAAGACTATCTATACCACTAACTCTACTAGACCCAAGAAAATATGGGTACCAAAGAAAGCTTGAGTTTTCTTTTTAAGTGCAGGTCACTATCAAGAAAAAGGTGAAATGGTACTTGGATAGTGGATGCTCAAGACATATGACAGGAAACTCAAACTGCTTTATAAAGCTTGTGCAAGTTAATGGTGGAAAAGTTTCTTTTGGAGGAAATAACAAAGGAAGAATTGTGGGATACGGAACTGTAAAAATTGGAAGTCTCACTACCAGTAACGTTTCCTTAGTAAAAGGACTCAACTACAACTTGCTGAGTATTAGCCAGCTGTGCGACACCGATTTCAAAATCAACTTTCAAGAAGGAATATGTTCAGGAACTAGTAAAGACTCATCTCAGACTTTTACGGGGCGAAGACATGGGAATATCTATCTCTTGGATATTAAACCAGATAAATCCCAATGTCTAATCTCAATTCAAGAGGAAGCAAATCTATGGCACATAAAGCTTGGGCACATCAACATGAAGCAAATAGCCAAGATCTCTACAAAGAAGCTTGTTCGAGGACTACCCAATTTGACATGCCAAAAGTTTGACCTATGTACACCATGCGTATTGGGAAAACAGGTAAGAAATTCATTCAAACCAATAAATCAAGTGTCCACTAATCGTGTACTGCAGCTATTACACATGGATCTCTTTGGACCAACCAGAACTCAGAGCATTGGAGATGAAGGTATTTTCCTTGGATATTCAACCACAAGCAAAGCTTACAGAGTATACAACAAAAAGACTCAATCTGTGGAGGAATCGATAAATGTCAAATTTCAAGACTTTATGCAAAATCAATCGATTCATACTCAACCTGAAGAACCTGAACTTGCTCCAGATTCTACAAAATCTAAATCTACAGTAGCAGCTCAGACTTCAGAAGACCAACAACAAATGATCGTTGAAGAATCAAATGAAGAAAATGATCAACAATCTAACAAATTAACCAGTAGCTGGAAGCATAAGTTTAGTTATCCTAAAGAACTCATTATTGGTAACATTAATGAGGGAATTCGTACAAGATCCGAAAGGCGTGAAGAATCTAGTGCTGTGGCTCTTATTTCTGAAATAGAACCCAAGAGCATAGAAGAAGCTTTATCTGATGAAAGCTAGATTGAAGACATGCAAGAAGAACTCAGGTAATTCAGTATCAATGATGTCTAGGAATTAACTCATAAACCAAAAGGTAAATCTATTATTGGAGCTAAATGGGTTTTTAGGAACAAGATGAACGAAAAAGGAAAAGTCATAAGAAACAAAGTAAGACTCGTGGCCAAAGGATATACGCAAGAAGAAGGGATAGACTATGATGAGACCTACGCACCAGTAGTAAGGTTAGAAGCAATTAGATTACTACTTGTCTTTGCTTGTTACAAGAATTTCAGGTTATTCCAAATGGACGTCAAAAGTGCATTCCTGAATGGATTTATCCAAGAGGAAGTCTATGTGGAACAACCTCCCGGTTTTGAAGACCCAAGGAAACCAAACTCTGTATTCAGACTTAAAAAGGCACTGTACGGTTTAAAGCAAGTACCTCGAGCTTGGTACGACAGGTTAAGTAATTTCCTAATTCAAAACGGTTTTGCCAAAGGTAAAGTAGATACAACCTTGTTTATCATAAGAGAAGATAATAATTTGTTACTTGTTCAAATTTATGTTGATGATATAATCTTTGGCTCTTCTAACGAAAGTCTTTGTAAGAAATTTTCTAAGACTATGCAGGACGAATTTGAAATGAGCATGATGGGTGAACTATCTTTTTTTCTCGGACTACAAGTGAAACAATTGAAGGAAGGAATTTTCATTCACCAAGAGAAATATGCTAAAGAACTTGTTAAAAAATTCGGTTTAGAAAATTGCAAGAAGGTTGAAGTTCCAATGTCAAGCTCTTTGAAACTGGATAAAGATGAAGGAGGAAAGAAAGTTGACCAGAAACTTTACAGGAGTATTATCGGTTCACTTCTTCATCTCACTGCTTCTAGACCTGATATTCTGTTTAGTGTTTGCATTTGTGCCAGATTCCAATCAGATCCCAAAGAATCTCATTTAAATGCTGCAAAACGCATCATCAAATATGTTGTATCTACTTCGAATTTAGGTCTCTGGTATCCTAAAGAATGAGACTTTACCCTTCTTGGATATTCAGACGCAAACCTAGCAGGATGCAGAGTTGATAGAAAGAGCACTTCGGGCACGTGTCAATTGCTTGGGAACAAGACAGTAAATTGGTTTTCGAGGAAGCAGAGTACCGTAACTCTATCTACAGCAGAAGCAGAATATGTGGCTCTTGGAAGTTGTTGTTCACAAATTCTGTGGATAAAACAACAACTAAGAGACTTTGGAATTGAAGATTCATGCACTGAGATCAAATGTGACAACACTAGCGCAATAAATCTTTCCAAGAATCCTATTCTCCACTCAAGAACAAAGCACATTGAGATTCGACATCATTTTATTAGAAATCACGTTCATAATGGAGAAGTGAAGATTCAGTTCATTGACTCTAAAAATCAACTCGCGGATATATTTACAAAACCTTTGGAAAAAAATCAATTTGAGTTTATTCGTACCAGACTTAATATTATATCTCTTGTTCAGTAAAGTCTGGACACTCTCAAGACTCAAAGTCAAAAGTCGTTCAATGCCAAGACTCAGAAGACCTCAAGCCTCATCTGTAAGTTATTCTAATTTTTCAAATTTGAAAAGGTACGATTATCTTTTATCTGATTAGTTAATTGATTTATCTTTCTTAAAATACCATTTATTTCAAAAAGGCAGTTATCGATTTTAAAAAGGAATTCAGTTAAATCCATAAAGGGAGTTTTCATTCAAAAAGTCATCCTTTTTATTTTCCTTTTGTGATGCTTCGTTTACCCCGCTTCACTTACTTTATATACCACTGTGTCATCTTCCTCATTTTTACTCCGAAACCCTAGAATATAATATTCCTATTCTCTTTCACTTTTACTCTCGATCCGTTCGAAAGTTTTCATCTTTTCGAACAAGTTAGTGATTCTCTCCATTGAAGTGGCAATATCTTCAAGAAAGTCATCAAGGATTGCAAGCGGTAGACCACGCTGCATGCCCGAGGGTCCTACCCACTTTGACTTAACCGAAGAAGAGGAATCTCCCTTGCGTCCAAGTCGGCGGCGCCAACCTTCCTCGAATCAAGCAGCCGATGAAGTAATAGAAGGAGTAAGTCCTGTAAGAACTCTAACTCCAAAGAATGCTTTCAAACTCTACTCAAATTTGAAGAAAGGAGGTACGCCATTGTCATTAATTGATGAGTTCTTAAAAGATAGGGGATTCAAGAATGAAACCTTATTTTTGAGAGATTTGGAGAGGCTAGGAGTTATGGAAAAAGGATCGGCTGAGAAAGCATTTCAGAATATTCCAAGTGACCCACACTATAGCACTGCGAATCAACCACAATCTCTGGATGATGATGAACGGTTGTATTCTCATTTTCAACCTAAGTCTGGGATGGTTGCAAATATTACTGATGGTTCGAATCTTTTTAGATCCAAGGATCATAAAAAAGTTTATGCAAGTCTTTTGAAGAGAGGGGTGATGAATCCCAGGATTGTTGATTTTGATTTCCTGGATTCGATAAAAATCAATCTGAGAGAAAAGTTTGAGCTATTGCAATTGGAAAAGTTCTGTTCTAATTTTACTGCTGGATTTTCAGAGCTGACTGCTTACTTTTATTCGAATCTATCATTTTTGGATACACACAGTTTTATCTTCACTGTGAAGAACAGGAAATTTTTGGTGAACACAGACATTTTGGCCAACGTAATCGGGGTGGAAAGAACGAGATTTCAACCGATTAGTGTGTCCATTACTTATGTTATTCTGTCTTTGGTAAGAGACAGGGATGTTGAAGGAAAACTTTCTTATTTAAGGATGAATTCTTCTAATATTCTCTTGCACAAAATTGTGATAAATTGCATTCGCCCTAAATCGACATCCAAGATTGATGTTTCTCGTTCAGAAGCAAAATTGATGTGTGCAATCAATACTGGTTTTAGATTCTCTTTGCCTCACACCCTTCTGTTCCACATGTTTCGAACTGTGACTAAGGATAAGGGACAGCTCCCTTATTCTGCCCTTATCACTCGACTCTTTAGGCACTTTAAAATTCATATCTCTGCACCATTGAGTCTGAAAGCCATCACTCCGATGGTAATTGGGCTCAAAATGGTGTCAAAGATGCGCTTAAAAGAGCTGAACAAAGTACTGGAAATGAAGGAGAAATCTCCTCTTAAGACAAAGCAAGACTCTGTAGTAGCTAAAAGGAAAGGCAAGGAGCCCATGATTGCTCCTGTAAAAAAGAAAAGAGCTCTCGTTCTAGAAGATGAAGAAAATGAGGATGAGCTCATTATTTCTGCCTTGGAAAATCTGAAGACCTTTGTCAGTTTTCCGAGAGAAGAGAAGAGTCGAAGAGGAAAGAGAGAGAAGAATTGGAGAATGAAGAAGAACAGAGGGAAACAGAGGAAAGAAGAGAAGAAGAAGAAGAAGAGGAGGAAGAAAAAGAAGAGGAAGAGAAAGAGGAAGCAGAGAAAGAAATGGAAGAAGCTGAAGAAGAAAGGGAAGAAGAAAAGGAAGAAGAAGGAGAAGAAGCAGAGAATGAAGGAGATCAGGGTACTCAAGACTCTATCGAGCCAACCTTGGCTATCTCTCTATCCAATCACTCTGAGATAAGAGAAGAAGAGTCTACTAGAGTGTATCATTCTGAGGCTGAGGAAGCTTTATCTACTTCTCCTGAGGGCATCAAAACAGAGGGAGCTGATGGTCAAAAAGGTACTTCTTCACCCTTACTTGCTACTGATGTAAGTCGATCTGCAGCAGACCCAGAAGAAGTGCATGCCTCTCATTATCCAGAAGATAGACCTCCTACTGAGACTCCATCCTTTCTCAACTTCCCTGAGTTTCACTCTGCCGGTCCAAGCGATACAACTGCTCAAACAGCAGACTTTTCAAGACTGCTGGAAATTCTTTTGGATGTGCGGAGTCAACAATATGCTATGAGTTTTGAGATGCTGGATCTCAAGAACGCTGTTAAGGCCACTTCAGCGTCTCTTCATGAATAGCTGGATTCGCTAAGGAATCAAGTTAAGTCTTCTGTGGAGGGTGAAGAATTTCAGGCGCTGAAGCAGAGTTTTCACAAGCTTGAACAGACAGTGCACTCAATGAGGGAATTTGAGCTTGTTTGCTTACCCAAGCAGCCTTAACTCATACTCTTTTCCAAATCTATCTTTTTCCGGTCTCCACTTTTTGCTGTTGACAAAAATGGGGAGATGTTATGCAGATTTGAAACTTGACATTTTTTTTACTTTGATTTTTGTTTGGTTGTGTGGTTGTGATTGGATTTGGATTGTTTGGTTATTTTAAGTACTATTGGTATTTCATAACAAAGATAGTTGTTTATTTACATGACTAACATTTTTCCTGTGGATGCAGATTCAATGCTGTCTTTACTAAGTCAATTATCTTTATGAGATATCCATGTGTGCTTGAGTTACATTTTGCGGTCAAAATTATCCAAATCTGCGGAAAGTTTTGTCACCATAAAAAAATGGGGAGATTGTTGGAGAAAACTTCCTTGTGTGTTTTGAAGCCGACAAAACGTTTCCATCGCCTAGTCTCGAAGACTTGCAGACTCTGTCATCAAAGTTTGAAGACCGCCGGACTGCCAGACTCAAGATTCAGAATCTATCCTCATTGACAGTATCTAGACCGTCGAAGAAGACTTATCCAGATCTGAATATTTCGTTAAGGATTTGATCGACTGAAGAAGATCACTTGGTTGGAAATAACATGTCGGAATCCTTTATTCAAATTAAGATTGATTCAGGAATTTTGGATCCGTTGATTGGCGAAGTATACTTGGAAGGTTCTACTTATGGAAACTTAGATCCTGATTGTATGGGCGAGCAGGATTGGTGGGCTATCGTCATATTCCTTAAATAACTCAAAATCTCCCTGATTGATTTTGTCCAACGGGTAGATTGGAAGAACTCGGTAAGTGCCAACGGGTGTGATGGCATGAAGGAGTATATAAGGAAGACGTTCTAGTTGTTCGAGTGTGTGCGTGATAGAATAATTCCAAAGTCTGAAGCTCCTTGTTCTTTGTCAATCAAATTATTGAGCGAAAACTTGTACTCAAAAGAGAATTTATACTTTTGTGTGACCTTGAGAAAGTGTAGCAGAGTCTCTACACGGTGGAATCAAGGAAGAACTATACTGTAACAACTCTTTTATTCTTAGTAAAATCCAACCGGTGGGCTGTCAGTGCGGGAGAGTGAACGTAAGCTTGGACTAAGCCGAACCACTATAAACCTTGTGTTCTTATTCTCTTCCCTAAGCTCTTTACTTTGATCGTAATAATATTTGTTTATTAAAGTCTAATTTCCTTTTCATAATCTATTGCTGAACAGAGTCGGTTCAAACGAAAAATTATTATCTTTACATTGAAAATTTTGTTTTCGCACTTATTCACCCCCTCTAGGTGCTCGTCCTAGCTTTCACAGGAACGACCAATGGCATCAATGAGAATAACACTGTAATAGATTGGCACGGCTTGCTTAGCATCCATATGCCGGGTTATTACACTTCAATCATCAAGGGTGTCTCAACCGTCATGGTTTCGTACTCTAGCTGGAATGGAGTCAAGATGCATGCTAATGGCAACCTAGTCTCAGGCTTCCTCAAAAACAAGCTCCGTTTCAGAGTAAAAGATCGTCTCACTACCGTTTCAGTTCCGACTCCATAATTTGCATTCGATTGATTGAAAAAGTGATTAAAATGCAGGGGTTTGTCATATCAGATTGGGAAGGTATTGACAGGATCACCTCTCCCCCCCATGCTAACTATTCCTACTCCATTCAAGCAGGAATTAGTGCGGGCATTGACATGGTTGGTGATTGATTATGCATTATGCTGTATGAGACGATTTTCATCGGTCCATACTCAAGTTTTATTTGAATTGTTGCAGGTAATGGTCCCGTCGAATTTCACGCAGTTCATTGATGGGCTAACCTTCCAGGTGAAGAGCAAGATCATCCCCATGAGCCGAATTGATGATGCGGTGAGTAGAATACTGTGAGTCAAATTCACAATGGGCCTATTCGAGAATCCACTGGCCGATACCAGCCTAGTGAACCAGCTAGGAAGTCAGGTTTGCTCGAGATCAATCTACTGGTTCACTTAGATGTCAAGGATGATTTCTGATCCTTACTCATCAAATCTGGTTCACTTGTAAAACAGGAGCATAGAGAATTGGCTAGGGAAGCTGTCAGAAGGTCCTTGGTGCTCCTGAAAAATGGCGAAGGAACTGATGCGCCATTACTTCCTCTTCCTAAGAAAGCGCCAAAAATACTTGTTGCTGGTAGCCATGCAGATAACTTGGGGTATCAGTGTGGTGGATGGACAATTCAATGGCAGCGACTAAGTGGCAACAACCTCACTAGTGGTAACCGACAGTTCAATGTCTCCGTTCTTCCTGATTTACTGTGAACTTGTTTCAATCATAGAATAGCTCTACTTTGCTAACTTCATGATCATGTCTTCCTATAGAATCTAAGAGACCGAATGTTCATTTTTCCAGGTACAACAATTCTCAGTGCCATTAGGAACACTGTTGATCCAAAAACCACGGTTGTCTATGAGGAGAACCCGGACACGGACACCATCAAATCTGGCAAATTCTCTTATGCCATTGTAGTAGTGGGAGAACACCCTTATGCAGAGACATTTGGCGATAGCACAAACTTGACCATTGCCGACCCAGGAACAAGCACCATATGGAATGTATGTGGAGCTGTGAAGTGTGTGGTCGTCATCATCTCCGGTCGTCCTGTCATGATCCAGCCCTATGTCGCAGCAATGGATGCTATTGTCGCTGCTTGGCTTCCAGGAACTGAAGGCCAAGGGGTTGCAGATGTTCTGTTTGGTGATTATGGCTTCACGGGCAAGCTTCCTAGGACATGGTTCAAAACCGTGGATCAGCTTCCAATGAATGTCGGGGATCCTCATTACGATCCCCTCCATTTGGTTTTGGTCTCACCACCCCTCCTGTTAAGAGGAACTAAACTAGGAATTCAATGGGGACAATTACACTGTTTTTGCACCGCCATGAATTATTGAAATTTCCATTTGGCAGAACTTATGTTGCTATGAATATAATTTCTATGCTGCTAAGCATCCGTAAAATAAGACAATTTGTACGACTAAGAGCTGCAGCGACTCACTTCAGGAAATTCAGAACGTCTAAGAAAATCCAAAATGTAGCATGACTAATCTTCTTAAC
Source organism: Eucalyptus microcorys (assembly GCA_014182515.1). Classification (NCBI taxonomy): domain Eukaryota; kingdom Viridiplantae; phylum Streptophyta; class Magnoliopsida; order Myrtales; family Myrtaceae; genus Eucalyptus; species Eucalyptus microcorys. Next base: position 28,540,387 of record CM024562.1, on the reverse strand, counting down.
CGGGAGGGGTGCACAAGTGACTTAGAAACTGCTGATGCTCAAAACCAAGTCAGTGAATCAACTTCAGTTAGAGACACCAATTTGAGAAGGCGAGTAACTCAATAAGTTAATGAATTTTCTTCCACAGCTTGCCCGGTGCAGCTTCCTTCAAAGCTTTCACGACCTAGCAACCTTCTTATTCCAGCTTCAAACTAGCCAAGGAAGCTAGACTCCAACATGTGCTACACCCCACACATCATACAAGACCTGACGCCATGATGATTTGGTTGCACCATGCTTCGACAGAGAGCATCTAATCAACCCAACAACTGCATAACCAAACAAATTTACACCAAAATTGATACTTCCAACACTCCTCAAGTCCTGCGCGTATTTCATTTGTTAACCAGCCAAATCAGCCCGAGAAGCTCCATGATCAAGCATTTGCATATCATAGTGAGTGAAGTTAAATCATGAGTCACAAATAAGAGTTAAGAGGCACATATGTGAGACACGGATATAGCACTCCCTTGAGGCCTAGTAACATAAAACTATAGCCTTCGGAAATTTATGTAAAAAGAGGCTCACTATAGGTAAGATAAAAAGGACACAGAGCGTTACATTTATAGAACAAGGAAAAGAAAAGCGTACATTATTCACGTAACAACTTTAGTAAAACAGACATAGTTACAAACAGAAAAGAAAAGAGTAGTGTCCACATATCACCCTAAGCCCTAAGCTGCATTAGCTTCATCAGCTGCTCCACCAGTAGACGTCTCTGCGTGCTCAGCCTCATTTAGTTGCCTCAAGATTTCCGACTTCTTCTCCAGAAGAGCTTCGATTTTACTATTTACTTTCTCCAACTTCTGTTTTAGCTTGTCAAGATCTTTAATCTTGTCCTTCCCATCAAGCTTTCTTTTCTTGTCACCCTTAACCTTCTTGTCCTTTTCCTTCTTATCAACTTCCTCACCTTTCTGATTTTCATTTTGCCCTTCTCCTTCAGATTTGTTAGCATCTTTGCATAATTCAATCTCTCTTTTAGTAATTTCAGTCATACCCTCTTCAACCTTCTGATTCTTTTTTTTAACGTCTCCTTTCTCCTCCTCTTCGTTTCTATCATCCGGTCCATCATCATGCTTCTTCCCTTTCTTCTTTAGCTTCTCTTCTTTCTCTTCTTTCTCTTCTTTTCCTACATCAGTTTTCTTGGTCTTCTTCTTCTTCTTCTTCTTCTTCTCTTTCTTCTCCCCTTTCCCCTTATCTTCATCTGCTGTTTCCGCATCCGAGTCGCCCCTTTGCTTTTCCTTCTCTTTCTTCTCCTTCTTCTTTCGCTCTTTCTCACAGTCTACTTGTTCCTCATCTTCATCTTGTTTCTCCACATCCTCTCTATCCTTGTGCTTCCTTTCCTCTTCCTTCTCCTTGATTTTTTCCAGGTTCTTCTTATCTTCCTCCTCATGTTTTGTGCCTTTTTGCTCATCTGCTGCATTCTTGTGCTTATCCTTCTCTTTCTCTTCCTTATCCTTTTTCTTATTCTTTTCTCCTTTATCCAAATCGTCATCCTCTTTTCCTTTAGATTTATCTTTCTCCTTGTGTTTTTCATCCTTTTTCTTGCCTTCATATTTCTCTTTCCTATGTATATCCTTCTTTTGCTCCTCATCATTTGCCCTCCCTTCATATATCTCTATGTATTCTTCGCTTCCCTTTTTCTTCTCCTCCTCTCTGTCGTCACTTCTAATCTTCTCTACTCCTTTCTCCTTGGAGTTCTCATCATTTCCCTTCTTGACATTCTTGTCCTTATGTTTCTCTTTTTTCTTCCCCTTACAATATTCTTCACTGTCCTCTGAATCCCCACCGCGTTTCTCTGTATCCATCTCTTCTTTTTCCTTGCCTTTCTCATACTTATTGTCTTTCTTATTCCCTTTCTTTTTCTTAGTCTCCAGGGACTCATCATTCTCAATTCTTTTATCTTGATCACCATTAATACTGCATTTCTCCTTCTTCTCTTTCTCTCTCGCTTCCTCTTCACCTGTCCTGACTTCATCATTATTGCCGTCATCACAATCGCATTCTTTGCCCTTTTTCCCTTTGTCCTTTTCCTTCCTTTCACCCACATCCATTTTCTTCGATTTCTCCATGTCCTCTTTTTTAAGCTTCTCCTTCTTGTCTTTCTCATGATGTGGCTTGATTTTCTCCACAGTTTTGGTCTTTAATTCCATTTCCATCTCAGTCTTCTCTTCCGACACATCATCTGGGTCTGCAGCCTTGCTCTTCAGCTTGACACTTATCTCTTCCTTTTTCACTTTTTCCTCGCATGCACTGGATTGAGATTCTCCTTGCATGTTGGCTGTGTTAGCTGAAACTTGAAAAGTATATCCTTTGCCTCCTTTGTCTTCTAAACTTACACACAAAGCAATTGCATCAAACAATCAGTGATGACTTATCATACTTTTTGACAAATTCTCTACCTCATATCCGTGAAAAATAACAATGCAGAGAGGGTGGCATGGCAAGCATTGCCAATGAAGAAAAGATTATATTGCACAATTACAGCCCTAGGGGTTGGCGAGGGCCATCAGGGCCCCTTGGCCACTAGGTGTGCAGCGAAATTTTTTTTTTTTTTTTTTTTTTTTTTTGGTAAGTTTGACTGTACTATACCAAATTACATCAAAATTTCTTAATTCACCTCCAAGCTATGATGTTGCAAAAATAAAATAGTTCATCTTGTCCCTGGTTTTAAGCTTTTGTCTATCCCATGTACCTCAAACGCTTTGGTTCACAGCACCACCTTTCACTCACCTTTTTGCATAACATCTTGGCACCCTAGAGAGCAGGATTTCTAGTGAAAGACTCCATTGGAGGTCAACAAGCAGTCGACAGTTTATGGACAAGAAGTGCGATGAAAAAGGTGTGAAGAATCAAAGAAAAAGCTAGATGTGTATGATTAATTAACCAGCTCTATTTATTATGTTTGTGATAACATATAAGCCAATATGGTGAAACATCCAACATGCCCAAGAAGCTGTGGATGACATAAGGAATTCAAGTTCAGTTCTGACTAAGGTCCTCGATATAATGCCACTATTTCCACAAACAATTCCATTGATGTGTTCTTACTCTATCTGGTGGAGCAAGCAAGGAAACCAAAAAACGTGCTTGCAGCCGACTTAATTTTACAGCATCAGAAGTTAAACTCTGGATTGTTTCCAAGAAATGAAAAATCCTCTCTAGTCTCTGTCAATTCCAATCCTAGCCAAATCGAAGCGAACACCAATCAAGATTTTCATCACACTCTGACAAGACAATCCCTCCGCATGATCTTTTTCTTCTTTCAATAGACGAGAAAGAAAATGAAAACGCTACCATTTACAAGGACGAAACAATGCTTCCTTGTAGCAAAACAAAACGAACTCAACACTTCTCGGCGAGAACCGAGACGCCCTTCGCAGTTTTTATCATTCAAAGCCGAACGCGATCGATCGCTCGTGCAGAACACAGCGCCCATCACAAAACCCACAATTTCACATGATTATACATCCCCAAACCCATACTCTCGCACCATAACCATTCAACACTCCGAAATTACGGATTGAAAGACAGAGATGGATGTCTAACGGCTCACAACATCACGTTGCATGATCACGAAAAACCAAAACCCAGAAGGCGTTTCGCAGTACTTCTCACCTCGCGCCTTGTCCGACAGCGAAAGGGACTGCTCGATCCCAGAAACGAAAGCGACGCGACGATGTCGGGTGAGGTGGAGCTTCCTCGGTCGGGTGCCAGAGGACGCGTCGAGCTGCCGCTTATATCGAACTGCAGGAACCGCCCCTTCTTGGCCTACAACTGCGAGGGATAGATTCTGCCTTCCAACAGAAATTAAACTCGCTCGCATGCGAAGTAAGAGTTAGATGTTCTCTAGTTGAGTCTAGACTATAGCCCAGACGGCGATGAGCAGTTTCGGTTTCACGTACGTTGACGGTCTTTTTCGTTCTAGAACGAGCGCGTAAGACTTGTTTTTGTCTCTGTTTTGGGAGTGAAAATAGCCGATATTTGCTTACTAAAAAAGGTTTTTTTTTTTTTTAAATCTCTTTTGGTCGCACGAGTAAAGTATATCATTGTCTAACAATTTTTAATTTATTGTGATAGTACTAATTTATTCTAGATCATAAAAAACTAAATAATAAATAATTGTAAATTGTCGTAGAATCTACTTCTTCAAAAATTTGTGATTCATAACAAGTTATTATTCTAACAGTAGCCAAGTATCATTATGCTAACAAAATCCTATTTTTATTTAATGTGAACCGTTTTAAAAATATTAAACATATATATGTTATTGTGTTTCATGTAAATTTTAATTTTATAGGGTTTTTCTTATGAATGTTGATTTTTGGTTTACATACGTTTTTAGAAAAAGAAAATTTGTCATGTGTATATTTGATTGGAAGTAATTATCGGACACCCAGACCCTAGAGTGACAAAATTTGATATAAGGATATTTAAGTATCAAAAGTTAGGAAATGTACAGTTAAATGCCAATTGCGAAATAATTCAACCAAAATCCTAACATGGTTTTTCCAACAAGACAAATACAAAATGACATCGTTTTGCATGGTGACGTGACTAGATAAGCCGAAAATGACGCCGTTTTGCATGACGACGTGGCTAGATAAGTTAAAAACGACGTTGTTTTGCCTTAGTTTTAATTTTAATATAAATATTAATTAAATTAAATTTAAAACTAAATTATTAAAAAAAAGGAAGAATAGGAAGTTGCAGAAGGCATTAGGCGAGGGTTGTGCAAGCCTTCATCGCCGCCTCCCCAATGTAACCGAGAAAGGCCAATGATAGTTGGGGGATGGTCGACCGTCGTCACCGAGCCCTAGCCAAGCGGTAAGGGCCTGCAAGCCTTTGCCCAGATTTGGGGTGAGGGTCGTGGTCCTCCCCTAGATCCGGTGAGTGTCGTCGGCCATCACCCAATCGGCCCAAGGTCGCTGCTCATTAGGGCTTGCCCACATCTAGGAGAGGGCTTGCAAGCCCTCATCGCTGTTGGCCCTTAGCTAGGGCCCGGCGACCCTAGCCGACGGCGGCAAGGGCTTGCACAATCCTTGCCGTTTTGCAAGCTTTTTTTTTTTTTTTTTTTTAAGTTTTGAATTTAGTGTAATTAATATTTATATTAAAATTTAAATAAGAGGTAAAACGATGTCATTTTGGATTTTCTTTGCTGACTTAGCTCTCTAGCTAGCCATGTAGGCGAGTTATATTAATAAAAAAATATCACATAGAATTTTCAATAAGATTTGTCAGATGTAACACTTAGATATCCGAATTTTCAAAAAAAAAAGTAACACTTATGTGTACCTTTAGTAATTTTTTATGGTACTTGCATTGTACTTTAGCTGTATTGATCGCTTTTCAATCAGAGAAAGGATCTAACAATTAATTAATAGTTGTTTGCAACAATAAATTACTAAATTGGTTTTTACATTATTAATTTTCTACTTGAAGCAATTATCAATATTCAATTGATCGATTTTCAGTTAACGTTTTTTTTTCTTATAACTCACTATGTGCTCTACCAATAATTTAAAAGTTAGCAATTTCATCCAGCCGAATCTCGAAACCGGTCTTAATCTCCGTGACTTCAATAGAGCATTAGGGCTGTTGTTGATTGATCTTTCATCACCATCGTAGGGGCCCGTGATCCAGAAGCAATAGAATTCTGGGCATCTTTTTTTTTTTTTTTTTTTTTTTTTTTTTTGCTAAGAGAATTCCGAGCATCTTTGATGACATTATAACTTGACGGGTCTCGGGTCCACATATCCATCCGGACGAGGATGATCGGGCGAACCTGTTACAGGATCTCAGTTGGCTGGTTGCACCACCATGGTGACAGCTCAACTGGGGTCGCCCTACCTTGGCAACAGCTTGATCGCAGTTGCACCATCCCAACAACATGAACTGGTTGGTGGCTGTGATGCAACCCACCATTTCTTTACCTTGTCTCTCCATTGCTCTGTGTGCATGTGTGCTCGAATTGGAGGCAATGGAGGCCATGCGGTGTCAATGAGCACTCGGCAGCCCTTAGCGTGCTTCTACAGCACCGACAATGTGGCCACCTTGGCTCACCTCAACTGTGTTGTAATTATGGTTATAATTTTGGTTAATGGATCAATGCCAATAAATGAAGATACGTCTTTTCTGTTCACGTATCTATTTTGAATTCATGAATTTTTTAGATTCATGTATCTTTTAGTTCATGTATTTATAGAGTTTACGAATTTCTTGAATTCACGTATTTCTGGATTCGTGAATCTCTTGAATTCATGTATCTCTTGATTCATGAATTTCGTGGATACATGCGTTTATTTAATTCATGTATCTCTTCTGTACATGAACTAAAAATCTCTATAAATAGATAGTAGCATAGAGCTTCATTTACGGTTTTTGGTTTTTCCAACTCGATTCCAAAAGGCTCGATACACTTTTCTACTCTTCTGATTTTTCTAAGTGTGCTGGTTCAATTGAACGGTTCGGCGAGTCCCGTTTGCATAGTGCTAATCCAAACAGGTTCGAGGTGTTGTATTTTGGGAGGCATAGTTCGTGAATTTGCACCATTGGCAGGAATTAATTGCCTTAAGGAGATTCGAATATCCGTACATCACCTCCAATTTCATGTTTTGATTGCAACAAACAGTTTGTGTTTTCTTTGGATTAATTTCCAACAATCTTAAGGCAATTAGTTTACTCATTGTTTGTTGTTCTTGTCAGATTATTGAGATGGCTGAAAACAATCAAGTGCCCTTCAACGTCCCGAATGTGTCAGGAGACGTTCCTATGGTCGATTTGACCGTTGCTATGGAAGATGTTCAACCCTCAGGGTCTGAATTTGTAGCGGCCAATGCTACGGGCCCTTGGGCCAACACCAATTTTAGTGGTGCGGGTACAAGTTATACGACTGGTATGCCCGGGACTATTTTTCATAACAGTATAGGCCAAATGGCTTTTGGCTCTGTTTCTAGAGGGACGGTTCAACGAACCTTGCCTACTGTGATAGCAACACCTCCAATTATATCTAATGAAAAACCGGAGAAATTCACCGAAGTGGGCTTTAAACAGTGGTAACAGAAGATGTTCTTCTATCTGACCATGCTCAATCTGACGAAATATTTATCGGAGGTGTGCCCGATAATTAGTCCAAATGAGTAAGATGTCACGACACTCGGTGCGTTGGAGGCTTGGAAGCATGGGGACTTCTTATGCCGAAATTATATTCTTAACTGTTTAGTGAATTCTCTATATAACGTTTATTGTAATGTTGAATTTGCTAAACAGTTATGGGAGTCCTTAGAGAAGAAATACAAGACTAAGGACGTTGGCACTAAGAAATTTGTGGTTGCCAAATTCTTGGACTACAAGATGGTGGATTCTAAATCTATCATGAGTCAGGTTCAAGAATTATAATTAATTTTGAGTGACATCTCTATTGAGGGAATGATACTTAGTGAATCATTCCAAGTGGCGGCTATGATTGAGAAACTACCTTCGGGCTGGTCAGACTTCAAAAATTATTTGAAGCATAAACGGAAGGAGATGAGCCTTGAAGATCTCATTCTGCGCCTCAGAATCGAGGAGGATAATAGAAGGAGTGCGAATCCTTCTTCTGAGCCAAAGGCCAACGTTGTGGAATCTTCCAAATCCAAGCAAGATAGAAAAAAGAAGATGTCTTTTCAAGGAAAAGGCAAGCGGGAATGAGCAGTTCCAAAAATTCCAAGGAACGTGTTTTATATGCAACAAGCCTGGCCATCGTCCTAAGGATTGCAAGAAGCGCCCGAAAAAAGGCAAGAACGATGGTGCAGCCCAGCAACTGAATTTGACAGAACATGACAATATTGAGAGACTGCCACTGTGGTTATGTCCGAAGCATCTCTAGTGTCGAACACTAATGGCTGGTGGCTAAACACAAAAGCCACAAATCATATCTGTGCAGATAAACACATGTTCTCATCTTATGAGAAGGCTGAAGAAGATGAGAAGCTTTATATGGCTAACTCTGCATCAGCAAAGATTGCCGGAAGAGAAAAGGTGATCCTGAAGTTTACATTTGGCAAGGAGGTCGCCTTGTTGAATGTGCTGCATGTACCAGAGATTCGGAAAAATCTAATTTCTAGCCCTATACTTGTCAAGAAGGGTTTCAAAGTTGTATTTGAATCTAACAAGTTTGTACTATCTAAAGGAGAAATGTATGTGGGGAAAGGGTACTTGTGTAATGACATGTTTAAAGCTAATGTGGCTGTCATTGATGTAAACTCAAAGTATGTGTACCCAAAGACTATTAATAAAGAAAAGTCTTCAGTTTACACTGTTGTGTCTCCTTATCTATGGCATGGTAGATTATGACATGTAAACTATGGTACAATGAAGAAAATAGCAAACTTTGGATTAATTCCAAGATTTGAGTTGGATGCCCGTTACAAGTGTGAGACTTGTGTTGAGACCAAGTTTGCCAAGAAACCTTTCAAATCCATTGAAAGAACAAGTGAACCGCTACAATTAATCCATAGTGATCTATGTGATTTAAAGTTTGTAGAAAGTAGAGGTGAAAAGAAGTACTTCATCACATTTGTGGATGACTGTACTAGATTTTGCTATGTTTATTTACTAACTAGCAAAGATGAGACTATGAGCATGTTTGTCAAGTATAAAAATGAAGTTAAAAACCAACTTGATAAATGGATCAAAGTGCTTAGGTCTGATAGAGGAGGAGAATACAGTTCAATCAATTTCAAAGAGTTTTGTGCTAGTTTTGGAATAATTCTCCAAACGACTGCACCTTATACTCCACAACAAAATGGAATTGTTGAACGATTGAACAGGACACTAAAGGAGATGGCTAACGCCATGCTTTTGAGTTCAAGTTTACCTCAGAACTTGTGGGGGGAGGTAGTTTTAACTGCAAATTATATTCTTAATAAAATGCCCCACAAAAAGACAGGTAAAACTCCATACGAATTATGGAATGGAAAGTTGCCATCCTACAATTTTCTAAAAGTGTGGGGGTGCTTGGCCAAGGTGGCATTTCCTCCTCCTAAACAAACTCGGTTGGGACCTAAAACGGTGGATTGCATATTCATCTATTATGCTCAAAATAGTAGCGCATATAAATTTTTGGTTCACAAATCTGAAAATGCAGAAATCCATGTCAATACAATCCTAGAATCAAGGGATGCTGAATTTTTTGAGGATATATATCTTGCAAAAAGAAATCAATGAGAACTTTCTCATAAAAGACTTAGAGAATCGGATTCTGAGAATGATGAAGTTGTGACCAAAGAAGCCGAACTTCGAAGGAGTAAAAGGTCTCGAATTGAAAAATCTTTCGGACCCGATTTTCTAACATACATGTTAAAAGGTGAGCCCCAAACATATAAAGAGGTGTTGACACCTGAAATTTTCGTCGACATTTTAAATAAATATTTCGCAAAAAAAAACAAAAAACAAAACAAAAAACAAAACAAAACAAAACAAAAACAAATGAAATGAAAAGAGAAAAAAATTAGAAATAAGGAAAAAGAAAAAAGAAAAAGGAGAGAAAAAGGAAACAATAGGAAAGAAAAAGAGATGATAGAAAAGACGAGGCCATTGGAACGATCGAGGGTCGCTCTCCGAAAATCGATTCTCTCTCTCTAGAACCGTTTTCTCCCGCTCTCTCACGTTCGCTCTCTGTGTGGGAAAAACGGACTTTCTCTGGCTCTCTGGTGGAGGGGGAGGGTTTTTTCCGGTTTCACGGAGGCTGGTTTTCGAAGGGGTTTTTTTGGTAGCTCCCCGCTTCTCCACGGCCTTACCCGCTGCTTCATCTCCGTCTCCGTTGCCCCGGTCTCTCCTTTGCACATTTGGGTGATCGCCATAGATATAGCACGCAGCCAGGGAGGCCTTGGGAGGGGTTTTGGCTCTCTCTGCAAGAACCGCCGGAAGGGATCTTCTTCTCGGGCTGATATCCCTCTCCCTCTCGCTCTCGCTTTAGGGATCTGATGCGGACACTCGATTCCGGTCGCTAAGCGTGTCGAATCCGTCGCAGCCCCGTCTCCGAAACCCCGGCCTAGACCTAATGTTCAGCCTAGCGGATCTCCGAATCCGCGTGCCGTTCTTCGATGCCGCCGTTGAAGTTGCAGATCCGATCTCTCTCAAACCCTAGAGGACGGAACGGTCAGTCGAGGAGCTCGGAGAGTGACAGTTTTCGATACTTCGCCGAGTTCAGAGGAATCCGTTCGGTTCTAGGGATCGAGCTCTGAAGCCAACGGCGACAGCATCTACTACAGCGACGGTTTCCGATCCTTCGCTGATTCGTTCAAGTTACAGGCGCCGATCTTCATCGCCAACGCATTTAGGACCTCCATTCTCCAATCGTGGTCAGATATTACTCTTCGTCAAGGTAAATCCACATGCTCGTTTCTCGCTAAAGGTAAAAACCGAATACTCAATTCCACCGGTGAAATCCGGTCGCGTGTGAGGCTTTCCCGATGACCTTGAGCATGCTGCATCGCCTCTTTGTGATAAGATGTCTCTCTTATTCCTGCATCTAGATCCTTTGACGGAAATACGTACCACCCGTTCGATAAAATTCCTAAACTAGATCATTGTATGTTTTGATTCGATTCGACATAGGGCTTTCCACCGCTTAATCAATTCATTTTATATGTCGTATAAAATTTACTTTTGTTTTGTTTCTTTTCATTTCAAATTTAGTAGCTATACGTTTGGGGATTTGTTCTTGAAATTTTCAGATTAGACACATATCCAGTGATGCTGCATTTGATCCTTGTGATAGTTTTTTTCAGCCAATCAATTGTGGGCCTGTTGGTGGGTAGAAGAAAAGAGTAATGACTTTTCACGTGTGAACAAGATTTGTATGCGTGCTTCTATTTCTTGTTTCGCTCTCACTTTGTACATGGATGAGTAAACATGTACAGAGTACTTGGTCAACTTCTACTGAGCATATTTGAATTTGATTCATACCTATTCTACTTCAGCATTCTGCATGTTTAGTCAATGAGAGGGAACTCCTGTTGTTCGTTTTTTTTTTTCTATTGAGGGAATGGTTATTGGAAAAAGTGAAGGGTCTCATGAGCTCGGTCTTGTTATCCTCTGATGGTAAGGCATTGGAAGCTGAGGCTACTCATGAGACTGTACCTCATCATCTTCGTTTACATCAGAAGGATCAAGAAACTAGTACTAATAGCATTGTTTCTATATTTCCATGGACAAGAGGATTACAACATAGGTGCATTCTGAAAATTCAATTGGTTAATTACCCTCTTGTTCATCTTTGTCTATAATGGGTTCTATTAGTTACTTGCTATGTCGCTGGAAGTATTACCATGTTGTTTTTGTGATCTATGTGCTATGGAATACTTCAAATATATTGGTTGAGCCCTGCTGCAATTGTTTTTTTCTTGACATTGAATGGAACGAATAGTGCCAATACCAAAACTATTACTTTTTCACAGGTAGAGTTAGCAGAGTTATCGGTGACATGCATTTTTGTAAATGTTTGTTCAGAAAGGATGCATGGTCTACATCATTTGAGCTTTGATTTGATATGTTGCACGCCTTGAACGGACATCATTCGGTCATCGAAAAATACCGACAAAGTCCGTCAATTCTGCAGTAGTTTTTAGGTTGATTTGCTGTTTTGACCTACTGCAATTTTCTGTTTTAACTGGACTGAGCTAGTAGATGATGTTATTAGGACTTAATGTCTTCTAGAGATTTGTAATAGATTTCTCAAGCTTTCCATGGACATATTATATGTGCGATTTGGCCATCATTTGCCCTGCCTGATGCTTCTTGCAAAGAGCACTAATCTGCTGATGTGTTCTGCTTGTTATGATCTGATCTGACCACTTATACAAATGGATTTTCTTGAGCTAGAAAAAGACCTAAATTGCAATTTTCACCTAATAGGAATTCGTAAAGGACACCTTGAGCTTTCTAACGATGTCTAGTTTGTCCAATTTGCCCATCATTTGCCCTGCTTTTCTTTATTTTTTAGATCAAGTTTTGAAGTCTGAATTTGTCTTGACCTACAGTGCTGTCTTGTCTCTATGAATCTGACTGTCTACCAATTTTGTGTGATCTTATACATAATGATCTTGAGGATAAATTCTCAATGAAAGCTGTCCATAATATCCATATCCATCCCATGCTAAAATTTGAGAATTTTTAAGGTCAAGTAACCTTAGAATTCAAGTTGACATGTAGCAATTTAAATTGTTATGCATTTTGCTCCTAATGACAAGTCACATATCAATGTTAATGAATTTGCGTGGCCTTTCGCACATGGATTTAGGGTTAAATGTCTAAATCAAACTTTTTCTTCACATTTAACCCTACGTCATGTTCAAATTTCATGATTTTCATGCATTGATTAGGTGGCTTAACAAATCAGTTATCATGCATCATTCGCTGATTTGATTATGATTGATTTGCATGCTTTAGCGATTGTTGCTTTTCGGCCATGAATTTGACTTTACTTGAGCTTGATACGCCTCAGGAAATTCCATTCATGAAAGTTGCTCTTTATAAAGTGCTTGATTTCTGTGTTTTTTTTTTTTGTTTTTTTTCTTAGAGCCAATCATACATGGGTTCTACCCCCAATTGCTTTGATCTTAGTTGTGATGATTGTTTCTTTCACTTGTATGCACCTAGTCATAAATTTCTTAGATTAGGTTTAGATTAGGACCTTGAAGATGGAGAAGGCGTGAAGATGGTGGAGGTCGATGTCCATTCCGACCATTTTCATGTAATACCCATTTTCCCGACATATGTCTCGGGTTCCATGCATTGTATAAAACCCGACGAGTTGCGGGTTTCTTTTCTTTCCCGATTGTTTTCTCTTTTATATTCTTTAGAATTATATGATTAGGTTTAACTGCTTATCTTGATTGTTTACTTCATGTCTTGCAATTTAATTTTCATTTCATTGTTTGTTTTCCTTTCATTTCTTAGGAATAGAATAGAATGAAAGTAACCCACCACGCATGATCATTTAGTATAGAATTAACGATCCTGAAAATATAAAAAGAAATGCATGAAAATGTTAGGAAAAACACAACATAACTGTTTAGGTACCGAAAGGGCGCTAATAGCATATTAGCGTAACCCAAGTCTCCAAACCTAGATATCTGGTTGCGTAGGAATCGAGGGAATACTCCCGACCCTCGATTGGGTTTCTAGCCGACCCCCAAAAATGAGGCTAGTGGCGACTCCTGTATATTTTTAGGTTGTTATAAATAACTAGATTGCATAAATAAACCCGCTGTCGTGCGGGGTACGAGCTTGGGAGAGCTCGTGATCTTGAGATCAAGTACCCCTAAACCCGACCTTTCCCACCTTGGACTTTTCGAGGGCGGCGAGATCGGGTCGCGACAAAAGGCAATGTCATCTCTAGATGCTCCTTTCTGGAAAGAAGCTGTTGACAATGAAATACATTCTATCCTAAGTAACCATACTTAGGAATTGGTTGATCTTCCACCTGGAAATAAACCAATTGGATATAAATGGATTTTCAAGAAAAAACTAAAGGCTGATGGTTCCATTGATAAGTACAAAGCTCAGCTTGTAGCCAAAGGGTTTAGACAAAAAGAGGGTCTTGACTACTTTGATACTTATTCACATGTCACAAGAATAACATCAGTAAGGATATTGATTGCTATAGTTTCGCTATACAATTTGCAGATACATCAAATGGATATGAAAACTACATTCTTAAATGGTGATCTCGATGAGGAGATTCATATGGAACAACCTGAAGGGTTCAAGGTCAAAGGACAAGAACACAAAGTGTGTAGACTTGTCAAATCATTGTATGGACTTAAACAAGCTCCTAAGCAATGGCATGAGAAATTTGACCGAGTAATGATTCAAAATGGGTATAGAATCAATTAGTGTGACAAATGTGTGTACACTAAATCCTCAACAGTTGGATATGTACTTATTTGTCTATATGTCAATGACTTATTAATTCTTGGAGATAACACTGAGGTCATCAAAATCACCAAGAACATTCTCAAGAAGAATTTTCAGATGAAAGATTTAGGTGTAGCAGATGTTATACTCGGATCAAAATTCTAAGGAATTCTGATGGCTTAGGTTTAACACAATCTCATTACATTGAAAAAGTATTTGAGAGATTTAAAGGATTCGGCATTAAAGATGCAAACAATCATTTTCTTCCACACCTAACTTTAAGAAAGAACACTAGATATAGTGTTAGACAGTTGGAATACTCTCAAGTAATCGGCAGCATCATGTATATCATGAATTGCACTAGACCTGATATTGCGTACTCAGTAAGCAAACTGAGTAGATATACCAGTAACCTAGGCCACGAGCACTGGAATGCTCTGATGAGAGTATTAGGATATTTGAAAAGGACAAAAGACTATGTTCTACAATATGGCAAATATCCGGCTGTTTTGGAAGGTTATTGTGATGCCAATTGGATTTCAGATTCCGATGAATCGAAATTGACTAGCGGATATGTGTTCACACTAGGAGGTGCCGCGGTGTCATGGAAATCCTCTAAACAAACTCTAATAACGCGCTCTACAATGGAATCAGAGTTTGTTGCTTTGGATAAAGTTGCTGAAGAAGCAGAATGGCTTCGACATTTTTTAAAAGATGTTCTTGTGTGGCCAAAACCTATGCCTGCAATTTGCATACATTGTGACAATTAAGCGGCAATTGCAAGGGCGCATAATGCGATTTATAACGGTAAGTCTAGACATATTCGTCGTAGACACAATACCGTAAGGCAGTTGCTCTCAAATGGAATCATTTATTTAGACTTTATAAAGTCAAAGGAAAATATTGCGGATGCGCTGACAAAAGTTTGTCAAAAGAGCAAATAAACTGCGCATCGAGGGGAATGGGTTTAAGAGCCTTAACCCAATAAAGAGATTCCAGGGTGGAAACCTAACCTATGCGATTGGAGATCCCATGGTTTAGGTTCAATAGGACAACGCAAATTTTGAAAACTCTAGTGTAAGCACTGTCTCCCATTCCTATGATGCAACAGTGCTTTCTTACAGCGTTATTAAGGGTACACTATGCATTAAATGATTCATATAACTTGGAATGCATCCAAGTGAGATATGGTAGGATATCTTTAATAGGAATGCACCTATATGCGTGGAGCTGGCTGACTCTATGAAAATCTTTAAAGGCTAGATTTTCTAAAGCACGCATGAATCCCGAGAGGTTCAGGGCCGAAAGAACAAACACAACCGAGAACCAATCTTGAATTGGAAATGCTCTGTGTGAGGTTTATTGTCTAGGCTTACACAAACAACTGGTGATTCAAGGCTTAGTCCATCGACTAGTTAAGTAAGTCCGATAGGCTTTCACTAAAGAAGGTTCAAGGCGAAAGCTACCTATCTTGATGCAAAGTGTATTTCAACGGTATGCTCGATTCCTTCGAGTCAAAAACATTTTGTTGATCCATTAATGTGGGGGATTGTTGTAATTATGGTTATAATTATGGTTAATGGATCAACGAAAGCCAATAAATTTAAGATACGTCTTTTACTTCACGTATCTCTTTTGAATTCATGAATTTTCTAGATTCATGTATCTTTTAGTTCATTTATTTATAGAGTTTACGAATCTCTTGAATTCACGTATCTCTGGATTCGTGAATCTTTTGAATTAATGTATCTCTTGATTCATGAATTTCGTGGATACATGTGTCTATTTAATTCATGTATCTCTTCTGTACATGAACTAAAAATCTTTATAAATAGATAGGAGCATAGAGCTTCATTTACGGTTTTTGATTTTTCCGACTCGATTCCAAAAAGGCTCTGATACACTTTTCTACTCTTCTGATTTTTCTAAGTGTGCTGGTTCAATTGAACGGTTCGACTGAATCCTATTTGCATAGTGCTAATCCAAACAGGTTCGAGATGTTGTATCTTGGGAGGCATAGTTCGTGAATCTGCGGACCACCATTGGCAGGAACTAATTGCCTTAAGAAAATTCGAATATCCGTACATCACCTCCAATTTCATGTTTTGATTGCAACAAACAGTTTATGCTTTCTTTGGATTAATTTCCAACAAACTGAGCCGCCCTATCTTCTCCGGTGCTATAAACCTTGGTTAGGTTTAAGATTATTTCAAAATTTTATCTTTTGCGTACCCATGCCAGCACTAAGTAAAAGAAGTTTCATGCGTCGTAATTAATCCAACTAGTGCTGACGAGGTGCCGAGTTGGAATTCCACTTCAGCATTTCATTTGTACATCTTTACAAAAATACTCGTTTTGATCTCAATATAAAAGCTAGCTCTCTTAGTTTCGTGTTCGTCTTGAGTAATTTATGAAGATGGAGCATTGAACTAATTCTTTTTAATTTTTTTTTTTTAACAAGTAGAGCAGGGATAGGTCACCCACTCTTGGTGGCTATGATTCTGGCTACCATCGCCCACAATTTGAGCAAATATCAATTGAGACCACGTGTCACAGATCAACCCAAAGAGGTGACGTCAAAGTATTTCGGAATCATTGGATCGGTAGGATACTCTATGATTAGATCAATGTTATGTGGATTGATCCCAACACCGTTAGATCAAATAGATCTCCACCATCGACTCTCTTAGATGAAGATTGATATCCAACATCGTAGGATCAATTCAATCTCATCCATTGGATTGTGATGAGGTTTGAGTCTTTGTACCGTTAAATTGAGATAGAGATCAACAACTGTAATTAGAGGACATTGTGTATAAATAGGAATACCTTCCCTCATTTGTATCATCTAATTAATACAAGTGATTATCTCTAGAGTTTCTCTCTACACACTTTCTAAGCAAGGGGACCACAAGGGTGGGGTTCTACTTGAAAACTCGGTTTTGAATGGTTTACTTGAATATTGAATATGTTCCAACAAATTATTTGCAAACACAATCTCTCGCAATTTCAAAAATTAAATAGTCATATATAATGAATTCATCAATAGAAGTAATTTGCAATCTCTCACATAAAGCAAATTTCTAAAGAAATTCAGATCCGACACATAGGTGAATCATTACATGCATAGCATCGCAATGGCAAAACTCGAGTAAGCACACTAGGCAAGACGATTGTTGACATGCAAAATAATTAGATTTAGAAGTATGTGAAAATTGAAAGTGCAAATATTGCTAAATTCCACCATTTAATTAGACAATCCAACACTTCCTTATTTTAGGAGCTGATTACACAAATATCAACTTGTGAAGAATGAATTAATAGCGGTGAATGCTAAGCATCAGCCGCAAATCCAGAAGCTTATTCTCTAGTTTTTTGTTCAGCATTATGGCGCTTTTAAATTTTAGCAACAGTATCCATATTTTGTAAAGTCAGCTAACATAAGATCCATCCAACTTTTTTTTTTTTTTTATCTCGTAATGATTCCTTATCTAATGTTGGAAAGCGAACAATGTCCTCTTAAAATTCTTTTTTTTTAAAAAAGAGAAGACAAAAAGAAAAACACTAAAATAGTAAGCCCTAAATCCCGCAAGTAGAAGTTTCTAGCTCTCTCTAATTTATGTGCGAAGATCTCCTAGTCAGCAAATTTCAAATGCCCACATGTCAATATAAGAAACAAGAAACACATCATGATGATAAGGAATACAAACATTGTAGTAGTGGCGCACCAGTTGCAGATGACTCTCGCTTCAGCATCCTCTTTCGGCCTCGGTAGTAGTGGCCCTGACAGCGGTGTCTAGGAGCCAGTTTAACTGCCTTTTTTTGGCCATCAGTTTCGCTTTCAAGCTCTCAACGATATTTTTCCAACATGTGGATTGTCCTGTTATCTTAAATTTCAAAATGTCAATTCTTAGCCATATGTTATGACTAACTATCTCCAACAATGGCTTAAAATTTGTGTTTGTAAACTTAACATTACTTTGGAGGACTAGTCTTCAAACTAGTAAGTCAATCAGAGACTCGTAAAAGAAAAGGAAGCTCACTCTTAGCCACACAAGGAAATATCTGATGCCTCTTATATCTTCCATCTTCAAAGGCTGCAATGCAGTCACTGTGACGAGTTCCCAGATCTTCTTAATCAGCCATAGAAACTTCTCTATCTCCTTTTTCTAAACCTTCTTCCGTACCAGAAACAGCCCGCTGCAGCCATTGTAGAAGAAGTAGCAGCCATTACAACTGCGAATTCATAAAACAACAAAATAATGGTCAATTATGGGAACCATGACTTCCATTGCCATTTATCTGACTTACCCTACGGCCAGTACAGACTACTCAGAGTGCACAAGTAATAGAATAAATATTTAGATCAATTAAATGTACAATGCCTAGTTTGCTATTCACACATTTGATAGTGAAAATTGTGAGGGAGTTAGCAAATCCTAATTTCTTTCCCACACAACATTTACCCTCGAATGTGTAAACACAAAACTAGGTGTCATGCATCAAATTGATCTAAATATGCATTCTATTATTTGTGCGCCCTCAGTGGTTCATATTGGCTGTAACATACATTAAATAATGGCAATGGAAGCCATCATTCCCAATTATTGTTAGTGTTTATTAGAGATGTTAAATGGGTTGCACAACCTATTTATGGACCCATTTATGGTTAAATGGGTCATTAATGGGTCAAGCTTTATTTCTTAAAGCACCCATAATGAATTTTAATGTGTCAAAACTAAAATATATGGGTTTTAAATGGGTTAGAGAGCTTTATTGACCCATTTATCAACCCATTAAAAATGAACCCATTTATTTTCACTCAAAACCTCACCATCTCTCTCCTCTCTTTAACTTTACAAATTTTTTTTTTTATAAAAACCGAAATTATAATTATTTTTTATTTTAATTTTCTTTTCTTTTTCTTTTTTTTTTTTTTTTTTCTTTTTTCTTTCCTTTTATTTTCTTTCTTCTCTTTTTATTTTCTTTCTTCTTCCTCCAGTGAGCCTCGAGCTCGCTAGCGTCGGGCGAGCTCGAGCTCGCCGAATCGCGGGCGAGGCCTCGCCTCGCCAGCGCCCGACGAGGCTCGAGCCTCGGCGATCTCGAGACTCGAACTTGCCGGATCGGCGAGGCTCGAGCCTCGCCAACGCCCGACGAGGGGCGAGCTCGAGCCTCGCCGGGCATCGGCGGCGAGACTCGAGGCTCGCCTATGGCCGGCCGGCGTCGTCGTGGGCGACGGCTGACCAAAGAAGAAGAAGAAGAAGAAGAAGAAGAAGAAGAAGAAGAAGAAAAAAAAAGAAAAATAAAAAGAAAAATAAATATTATATTCTTAAAAATAAAAATAAAAAATAATTAAAATTCGACTTTTTTAAAAATAATTATTTTAAAAATTATAAAAATTGTCCATTAAATTTGTGTTGTATAAAACCATTTTAACAATATCATTTTTAAAATATATATATAAACTTTTTTGGGTTTCGTTAAATGAGTTAGGTATAGGTCGGGTACGGGTTGGTCGGATATGGGTAAAAATTTTCACTATAATAAATGGGTCATAAACGGGTTAAATGGGTTGATTTGGGTCGGACCATTTTATGACCCGATCCGAACCCGACCCGACCCACTCGTTTAACGGGTCTAGTGTTTATATGTCCTTGGAGATGTCATCATTTCCCTTCTTCTCTTCTTGTCCTCTTGTTTCTCTTTTATTCTGCAGTGTTTCCCGAATCTCCACCATGTTTCTCTGTCTCCATCTCTTCTTGTTCCTCGCCTTTTTTTTTCTCCTTCTTATTCCCTTTCTTCTTCTTTAGTCTCCACGGACTCGTCATTCTCAATTATTTTACCTTGATCGTCATTAAAACTGCATTTCTCCTTCTTCCCTTTCTCCCTCACTTCCTCTTTAACTTTCCTCACATCGTCATTGTCGTCATCATCTCTCTTTTTCTGTTTGTCCTTTTCGTTCCATTCCCTTTCGTCCTTTTTGCTTCGATTTCTCCTTGTCCTCTTCTTTTTGCTTCTCCTCCTTGTCTTTCTCATGATGCGGCTTGATTTGCTCCACAGCTTTGCTCTTTAATTCCATTTCCATCTGTGTCTTCTCTTCCGACACATCATCTGGGTCTGCAGCCTTGGTCTTCAGCTTGACTCTTGACTCTTCTTTTTCACCTTTTCCTCTCGCGCACTGGATTAAGATTCTTCTTTCATGCTGGCTGTGTTAACTGAAACTTGAAATGTATATCCTTTGTCTCCCGAACCCACACTCGCAAAGCAATTGCATCAGAAAATCAATGATGACATCATATTATTCGACAAACTCATCACCTCGTATCAAAAAGCCATAATATCACGCTTCCAGCGGAGCAAGAAAGTTCTTTCCTTAAGCCTCCAGCGGCTCACATTATCGAATTACGTAATCACGAAGAACAAAACCCAGGAGGCATTTCGCAGAATTTCTTACCCACGCCTTCTCCGAAAGCCAAAAAGAAAACTTGCTTGATCCAGAAGCAAAATCGATGTGACGATGTTCGGTGAGGTGAAGCTACTCGGTCGGGCCAGAGGACGCGGGCGAGCTGTGCTTTCGTTGAATTGCAGAAATCGGCCCTTTCTTGGCTGCGACTGCAAGCGATTGACTCTACCTTCCGAGAGAATTTAAAATCGCCATACGCAAAGAAAGCGTTCGATGGTCTCTAGCTGAGTCTACACTTTGGCGGGAGCAACCATAAAAGAACAGCAGGAACCAGGAAAGAGACGGAGATGAACAGTGAAAACAACGGTCATTTTTACTTAAAAAAGTTTTTTTGATTTTCTTTTGATCTTACAAGTCCCATAATTTGATTTTTAATAAACGCGAACCAACTAAAAAATTCTAAATTTATTTATGTCGACGTGTTTGGCCTAAATTATAAATTTATAAATTCTTAGTACAAACGCCTGTTTTTTCGTTTTCATATTTTATAAAGAAAGCAAAATTTGCTACCCAAGTTTATTTTGGTTGGTTTCGACCAAAAAAGATTTATTTTGGTTAAGAGGAGCTATCGCTGTTCAGTCGGAGGAAAGAGCTCATAATGAATAAGTACAAATTAGTTTTGCGTTATTAATTTTCATTCAAGTCTTTTTTAAAAGTTTATATATCACATGATTTAGTAAACATTGATCATTCATTTATATAGAAAAGTCATGGCACATCGTTCGGTCTGGGAGCCTTATGAGGATAAATCTAAAAAATAGTGGCTTCAATTTCCACACCGTCCAAAGCTCTTTGGAGGCTAGTTTTCCATTCGGCCTCGATCACCATTGAATTATCTTTTGATCTCCAAAAGATTTTTGGAGAATAATTCGCTTAGAGGGCTCCATAAACTCTCAACAAATTCGATCCTTCAAAGCATGTCTGCAATTCTTCCTTTCGAGAGTTTGTAGCGAGACACCGCACTCCTTGGCCTATCTCTACATCTCCTTGTTGCCCTCAGAGGTCTCCTCTTGCTGGATATGATATAAAGCCTTTAGTAGATTATTCGTTGCGGAAAATGATTTCCAAACTGTTGCTTGTTCTAGTACAGTATTGTTTTTTGTTTTTTTTTTTTTTTTTAATTTAGATTTTTATCGCCACCCGAGGGGCTCATGATCAGAAAGTAGGAGAATTCTAGGCATCTTTAATGACACAATGACTTGACGGTTGTTGGATCCAAATTTCATTCAAATGCGAATGGTCGAGCGAATCCAATGAGATCTCAATCACCCAGTTGCACCACCCAGGCAACAACAGCTCGATTGACCCATCATGTTTCTTCTCTTCGTGTCTCCCTGTCATTCTGTGTGTGCTTGGTCGAATTTGAGCCAACGGGGGCCACGTGGTGGTCGCATGACGCCAACAAGCATTCGGCAGCCCTTGACGTGCTTCAGAGGCACCAATGAATTTGGCCACCGCGGCCTGGCCCAACCAAGCAATCCCGCCTTTCCCGGTACCGTGCACCTTAAATAGGTTTACGATATTTTCTAATCATTCTCTTTTTCTTATCTATGTCAGCACTAAGTCATAAAAGAAATTCCATGTCATCGTTTTAATCTTGTTAGTGTTGACAATGTGCTGAATTCACATTCCACTTCAGCATTTCGATCATATATCATACAAAAGGACTAGTTTAAACCCAAAAATGTACAGCTGAAGAATCCAATCCGAAACTCTTTTTAAGGCATTTGATTAGATATTTTTCAATAATTCAAAGACCTCCGACGTCTTTATTCCAAAATTTATACGACGATTCTACAAGAATTCCCAACATGGGTTGTGTTGTCTTTTGCGCATAGGAATTCTTCCCGTGGCAGTGGGGACTGGAGACCACGACGGACCCCCGGGCCCCAGCTCCAGTTTCCAAAACAGGCAGACTCAACATCAAAATAAAGATGGAATTTTGAAATCATTCTTTAAAAAAAAAAAAAAATCAATCTTACAAGTAAACCAGGGATGGTCCGCCCACACTTGACGGCTATGATTCCGGCAACTTTCTCGCACAATCTTAGCAAGACCGCGCACGTTGTTTGTACTTTGTAATGATTGAGTCAATTTAGATTAAAGTCATACTTAAAGTCTATGGAAAAGGGGCTAATTAATTGCTTTATCAATTTTGACCCCCCAAAAAAACTGCTTTACTAAAATTAAATGCAAGAATGCCGAAAAGAGAAATTAGGGAATTTGATAAATAGTAGATGAGCCTATTTAAAGACTTATTAGACAACTATTAAAGGTAATAAGATAAACATAATACTAAATATAATTAATCAATAATATGCATTTTCAAAGGAGATATATGCATAAATTTTAAGAGATGTGCAGAATCATGTAAATATCTTAATTTTGCCAACAATCAAGATTCCTTTCTTCTCAAGCCAAATAAATTCAAAAAAAAAAAATGGAGATAAATGGAGGGAAAGTCAGTTTTTCTTTTTCATAAATTAGATATATCGATTATTGGATAAAGCCAATAATTAGAAAAAGCCAAATCTTTTTCGCCGTAATCCTTCATTAAAATAAAAATGAAAAGAGAGAGAGAGAGAGAGAGAGAGAGAGAGAGAAGAGGAAGAAGTGAGCTACCAGTAGTAACAGCCTCCACTGGCATAACATATTGTTCGCCGAACAGCCAGACGCGGAGAGAGAGACAGAAGAGAACCTGCCTTCTCGCTCTGTCGCTGGTTTTTTTTCTCTCTCTCTCCTCGCTGTTCCGTCGCCAACCAAAAAAAGGGAAAAAGAGCACCGTTTCTCTCTCCTCCCCCCACCCCCTCGCCTTCTCTCTCTCTCTCTCTCTTCACCGCTTCTCCGCGCGTTCCGATCGCGAACCCTATCGCGACCTCGATCGGGCTCCCGAGCGCCCCGTCCGGAGAAGCTCCTCCTCCTCCTCGCCGCCGTCTCGGATCTCCGCCTCCCTCGGCTCCCGCGCTCGAGGGCCGCACCTCGTTCCGACGATGAACGACCTTCTCTCGGTAAAAATGCCCCCTTTTTTCCCGCTTCGCGATCAGCTGAATGGGGCCGCGGCTGGTTTTCTTTTTCTTTTTCTTTTTATATTGCTCCGTCTTTGTTTTCTCGCGCGATCTTTTTGGACGTCGCTGCTGCGCCGGTTTTTGTACTGATCCGAGCTCGAGCTCGAGCTCGATTAGGACAGTCGCATTGATTTCAACGTTTTGTTGTTTTTGTTGTCGAATTATTTAATTACCCGCGCGGCGATTTGACTTTCGTATCTCTCGGAGAATTCTATGTCGTTAATGAGAATCGGAATGTGTGGGAGAAGATGCGGGAATTTGGATTTCCTGCATTGTTCTCTCGCTTTCGGGATGTATGAGAAGGGCATCTCATCCGGCTGAGCTGGATTCTTATGTTTCCGTCGCATCCCTGCCTGCAGATGCTGAATTTTGATGTTCGAATTGTTTTTTCGAGCAGTAGATTCTAGGAATCTGCGTCTGTTCTATTTGTGATCCAATGGGTTGTTTCTAGCTATGGCGAATGAGTTAGTGTAGATAGGTGAAGAAGAGAGTGAATATGTTAGACGATGATGAACCCTCAGTTTCTTTGCTAAAGAAATTTTGTTGAATTAGAAGCTATTCTGATCGGGTATATATTTTTTCATTCCAGGCCTGCGTACTTACAGTTGTACTTGTATTACGCCATTCAAAACCGGGGTGGTGTCTGGATTTCAGCATTCTTTATTGTTTTGGCTTTTATCAACTAATGACAAATATCACCAGATTGCTGGTTGAGAGGTGGTTAAGTGGGATTGTTGTGCATTTACTCGTGAGAAGGAAAAGAAGTGTTGGCTCCCTCTTTCTTCTTCCAATCCGGCTAAAATGTGCGCCTTCAGTTTGTAATCAGTGGACCATTGAGATATATCATCATCATTGTTGAGCGATGAATAGTTTGATCTGAATGTCTTGCTTTGAGTGATCTTTAATCTCCTTGATGGAAAGTGTTCTGTTGTTTGACTTTTTTATTTCTCATCCTGGAAGTCTCCTCATTGGCTTGGGGGCATAAATTTCTTGTGAAGAAATTATACGTGTGCACTTTTTCTCCTATGCAAGTGATGTGAGGATTAATTCACCATGCTAGAGGCTACAAATTTAACTTCTGCCTACTGGTTTAATAACTTTTTCCAGGAATCCTTTGAGATCCCTCGGGGTCAAGCTTCTAGAGATGGGGACATTGAGATGGGTGCAAATGCTCCAATGCACTCAGGGGAGCTTGGCTTGGAGAATTTCTTTAAGAAGGTTAGTTTTATTGATATTATTTCAGCTGTTTCTCCTTATCAAACATTTTGCTTTTCAATGTAATTTCATGTCTTAAATTTGATAGTGCACATTATATATATGTTTTGCATTATAATAATCACTCATAAGCCTCTTTATCAACCAGGTTCAAGATATTGAAAAGCAAATCGACAAGTTGAATAAATTGCTAAAGAAGCTCCAGGTAAGGCACATTCATCCTAGGCCCCTGTGGTTTTATTATTTATTCCCCTGTTTTTGGTGACAATTGTCTCAGATTTAGATGAGCATACCTGATTATGTTAAAAACTTAAAACCCATTGTCTACTAATTCTTCTCATTTTTTAGCACACATCAATGGTTTATGAATGCTGCAAACAAATTGTCTGCACCGTGATAATTCAAAATTTTTACAAGTGAGCTATATCTTTATATTCTCTGGACAATCATTGAGTGGAATTATAGATAATTCAATGATGAACTTCTTCTAATGACTGCTGCTTTTTTGTTCCTTCCTTTACAATCTCAAAATGAAGATGTGCGTTTTTCTTTTTCTCATGCCACTTAAGGCTTCAGCTTATGTAGGCTCTAATGAATAAATTGATGGCTACTTATATGAACTCCAGATTGTATCGACTAGCACCTCATCACCTACAGAAGAAGTAGAATTGAGTATGATATTAATGATGTCTCAAAACCTGCTGTTACAAAGAGTATTATTATAAGATGATACATCCTTCTGCCACCTTGTATGTATGCAGGATGCACATGAGGAATCAAAAGCCATAACTAAGGCTGCTTCCATGAAAGGTGATTTGCTCTAGCCTTCTTTTTCCTCATTGCGCAAGAAGTGCATACTACATGATTTCTCTTCATTTCCATTGGTCCATTAAAGGGAGCTTGACATGATTTGCCTTAACTCCATTTATTTGTAATCTCCTCTCCATTATACTGTTCCCCTTAGTATCGATTTCCATAGCCCAGAAAATCCATACATCCCATTGGATAACAAGTCTTGGGTATCGTGTAATTATATCCTCACTTCGATAGATTTTTTTAATCTATTAGAGCTCTTTTGTCTAGCCAGTGGGTGCATAGTTATTTGCAGCATGCCCAGCTGCTGAAGAAATCTAGGAACTTCATTTTCCATGGAACTTAATTTGTAACTTATATTTTACTAAGTTTGGATTATCTAAGAACTTGGTAATCAGTTCTTTATGTTTCTGTCCCTATACTTCTTCTTTGGTTAGAATGATGTTTGGAATGACTCCTCCTATGCTTTACTGGTAATATGAGAGCTGTGTGCTGTTTATACATTTTCAAAGTTACCAAAATAGTTAGTTCTTAGGATGAAACTGTTCAACTGTTTCATTACCTTGAAAGTACATACTGGGTGCTTAACAACACCCCCCCAAAAAAAAAAAAAAAAAAAAAAGTGCATAATGGGCTGTTTAGCTCAGCCGTACATGCAGATGATGATCATTCATGTGGGATGAAGACACATATTTTGTGATTATTGTATTTCACCATCAATGTGTTTATTTTAATATTTTTTATCTCACTCTTGATGCTTGGAAAAAATCCATGCACCTAAACTGTTTTGCTGCTTACCATTCAGGACAATCCTTTAAGAGAAGGGCTTAGTGCACCTATGTTATTCTTGTCACAATTCAACTACATCATGTTTTGTTCCGCGGCACAACCACTCTAATAGTTGACATATGAGATGCCCATAATGTTCACAAGTTCTGACTCAACTGGAAAGCATTAATTTGATCCCAAACATGAGATTTAGTTTCAGTTAAATTTATCGGAAAATTTATTTGCATGGTATCTCCATTTCTATTCATCTATGATATTTGTTTAAGTGGCATTTTATATTTCACTCTTCTATGTCTATGCCATCATATTGCTAATCATGATGGTTCTACTGTCTACAGTGATCAAGCAGCGGATGGAAAAAGAAGTTGATGAAGTTGGAAAGATTGCTCGCTTTGTAAAATCAAAGATTGAAGAACTTGACCGCGAAGTAAGATGATAAGCTGCCTGTTGTCCCCAGTAAGGACCGTATTCATTTAATTATTATCTGTCTTATATTGTCTCTCTGGTGCAGAATCTGGCAAATAGGCAGAAACCCGGTTGCGGAAAAGGTACCGCTGTTGACCGATCAAGAACGCAAACTACTGTGTAACTCTCTCTCTCTCTCTCTCTCTCTCTCTCTCTCAGACAGACAGACAGACACATATACACGTATTTGTAGGTACGTGTGTGTGTGTGTACATATCTTCTCTGATTGTGTGTCGGTTTGTGCATGTGGTGATGAAGGTGGTGGCTGTGATGAATAGGAATCTAGATGTCATGCGTGGCAATAATTGCTTTTGATATGGCATTGCTTGTATCTGTTTGCATGCATTGTAAGAAGTGATTCTATAGAACAGCTAGCCCAAGAAACATGTATATATGTATGCAGTAGACTATCCTGTTAAGTGGCTGAAGTTGAAATGTTTCATCAGGGTTACTTCTTTTTAACACATTATTTTGAAGCTATCATATTTATTACTCATATGAATCTATCATCCAATGGCACCAGAGATTGGTTATAATCAAGTGAATGATGTCATTTGATAAACTTTATTGATGCAGCGCCATGAAGAAAAAGTTTAAAGATAAGATGGCTGAATTTCAGGTTGTTCTAAACATAAATATCTTCATAGCCTCTTGTGTCTCTATCTACCTGGCATTTTCCCAACTTTTTGCACTTTGAATACTTTTACAGGTCCTTAGGGAAAATATACATCAAGAGAATCGGGAGGTTGTCGAAAGGCGTGTTTTTACTGGTACAAAACCTTTTGGCTAATTGGAAATAAAAATGCAATTGTGGCATGACTTAGTACTAACTTCTTTGTTTTTTTTCTCTGATGGTCAGTAACGGGCGCCAGAGCCGATGAAGAGGTAAAATGATTTATAAATTTTACCAACTTTTGGTATGTTGCCCCTGTTGCTCCTTTACTGATTAAACACAACTTTGAATAGACAATTGACAGACTAATTGAGACTGGAGATAGCGAACAAATCTTCCAAAAGGCCATTCAAGAACAGGGGCGAGGCCAGGTTCTTTTCCCTTGTTGCTTTTTGCCACTTTTATTATTTGAGTAATTTTGTTAAGTGTTGCTCTTGCCTTTTCTGCTAACATCTTTATGTTTGAGAAATTCAGTTTTGTTGAGTCCAACTGGAATATATATTTGCCATGTTGCTTATGTGCATCCACAAGTAGCATCAACTAAGCCCACAATTTCCTTGTTTTCTCAAAGTTTGAGTTCAACAAATGATTAACGTAATGTGTGTGGGTTATCCTGAACTTGGAAAATGTTCCCTGAACATATCATTTTGTCAAAATACTTCAGGCTCTATGCAGCTGCATAGAATTCACTCTATTGCTCAGAGAGAATTGATGAATATGTGTTTTTTTCAAAGAGTTCTCTTCAAAATGCGGAGGCCCTAATGATCTTTTAGGCTTTCAAGATATTTTTGGGGGTTACATGGTCTTGATATTATAAGTTGTTGTCATCCTTTCCCTACTCCTAGTGTAAGGTATATGCATCATTAGATTGATGAAAGAAATGATTTGGCTTAATTTTTTCCTTTAGAATCTTGGAACTGTTCCTTAGTGTGCTATATTCTGTTTACTAGGAACAAGGTAGTCTTTCTTGAAGTTAAAAAGTTGGATAGATCTCATGCTAGTTAATTTTACAGATTATGGATACTGTTGCTGAAATTCAAGAGCGTCATGATGCTGTCAGAGAACTAGAGCGCAAGCTTCTAGATTTGCAGCAGGTACTTAGCATTCCCCATTGTTAACTCTTTCTGTTCACAAATATCTTAATCCATATTTAGATCAATCATATGTTGGCACCTAGTTTTCTGTTCACAAATTTGATGATGAATGTTGTGTGGGAGAGAAGTCAGGCTCTGCTATGTGTTGTAACTCTTGTTTGTTCATGATGCAGATATTCATGGATATGGCTGTGTTGGTGGATGCCCAGGGGGACATGCTCGACAATATAGAATCACAGGTAGGCTAGTCCTGTCAAGCTGTCTTCATTGAGGTTTTTGTTCTTTTCCACGAGATGAAAATGAAAGCACTTCTCCAATTAAAGAAGTTCAATGAGTTTCTGCTTTGCTACACTTGGACCTTGATTATGCGCTCCGACTCTTCATCTATGTTTCTTTAGGTCTCAAGTGCTGTGGATCACGTTCAGAGTGGCAACACCGCCCTCCAGAGGGCAAAGAGCCTGCAGAAGAGCTCTAGGAAATGGATGTGCATCGCGATCCTAATCCTACTCATCATTGTGGTGATAATTGTTGTTGCAGTGATCAAACCCTGGGCCAGCAACAAGGGTGCTTAAGGGCTTCACGTATTGTTTGCTGTATAAATAGAAGAGCAATGTCGTGAATTGTTTAAAAAGTCTTCTGGCTATTTCTTGTTGATAATTTGTGGTCGGCGTGTTCTTGGACGTGGCAATCGAGTGTGTAGCATCTCATTTTACTGCGGATATCCTCCTGGTTTTGTACCTGATTCAAAATTCTTTGGCAGCTTCTTCATCTATGAATTCTTTGTTTTGGGAAACTTTTCTTGGATAATTCTGCTAAACCGAGACTGCCCCGATGAGGTAAACCGGCTAAAAACTGAGTTACCAGTTCTTCATCTAGAGTAAACTGCAAGGGTGGACAATGACATCCCCGGCACACTAAAGAAGGTAAACAAACGCAATGCGGATGATTCACGATATAAGCGTGTTATACCTGGCTACTTGCTAAGATAAATATGAGCCGTTAAAAGAGTTGAGTTCAATTAGCGTCTCGATAAATTTGACGGTCTGCATTAATTTTCAGTAAAAATGAAAATGAGAACTTTACACGAGTGGCATTGGAGTTGGTATCGCACGCTTTTAATTGTAGCTATCCTTCCAAATTAAGTTCATCGACCACGCGAGGTTACGAAAATACCCATAATATCGTACGCTAATATTGTACGCTTTCAGAATTTAAAAAGAATCCCGCATATGATGTGATAAGATGACTCGTCGGCACTTATTCTAATCTAAGCATTGACTTTGTGATGTGATAAACATGGCTCGCCGGCACATGGTCTAATCCGAGCATCGACCTTCTCTAAATGGGGAAATCCTTAATCAGGGCGGAGGATGCCGCATTAACGGTTGCTAAGCCGGTTCCTGTATCCAACGACCGGCTCAGACCCGGTTCACCCGAAAACGAGAATAGAAAGGTCAATTGCTGACGTCATCGGAATGAACCATCCCCCTTTTCTTTAATTCATCGCCCTCAATATTTCCAACTTCGCAGGCCGAGGACAGAAGAGAGCCACCTTCTTGTCTTACTTTCTGTATCAGCTCGGCTCCGGGCAGCAGCAGCAGCAGCAGAGAGATGAAGGGGAAGTGATTCTCAACCACCCTTCTCTCTCTCTCTCTCTATGTTGGTGGTGGGAGATGGCTCCACCCTCTCTGCTCCTCCACTACTCGCAGCGCCGCCTCTCCCACTCCACCCGGAGGGGCTTCTTCTTCGTGCCCACCACCCTGGCCCTCCTCACCTCCCTCCTCTTCCTCTTCTACCTCTTCACCACCTCCAACATCTTCTTCCTCCACTACCGCCGGCCCACCCTCACCCTCGACATGCCCAAGCTCCGTTCCTCCGGCGTCGCCCGCCGCTCCTCCCCGGTCTCTCCCGATGGAGGACCCGCCGCCGGGAGCTCTCCCGGTGAGGAATCGCCCGGAGCTGCCGGCCGCCCCGCCGTGGCCGGAGGGAGCGGCGGTCGCGGAGTCAGCGCCGGTCAGCGCGGGTTGGGAGACCGATTTGGGCCCAGCGGTTAGTGAAATTTCCGACCTTTTGACTTTTGGGATCTTCTCATGAATTGCTAGATATTGTCTGAAATTGTTTGATCCTGCTCTTGCACTGCAATTTATGGAAGGTTCGCAATTAGGAGGAGGAAAAAAGGAATTGAAGAAGTTATCATTTTAATGAGGCCTCGATAATGTCCTTTTAATGATGCCGCAGCGATTTTGTCCTGTGTCATTATTCTGGACGATGCTATAATTAAAGCTTTTTAGACCTTAGAAATGGACATGTCAACCTAAAGTGTTTCCGCAGGAGATGAGAAATTTCTAAATTTACCTCACAGCCATTTGCACTGGTGGATCCAATTTGCATTCGAGAAGAACCGTTATGGTCTTTTTACTGATATATGAGAAGTAAATAGAATGTTCCATGCATTTTAGCCGGCTCTAGACATGTAATTTCTGCCTTGTTTATCGGATAAAGAGTTGAAAATTTGTTGCTGTTTGTGGGATGAGACATTGAACGACTCGAGATTAATGTCTGAGAACCTTATTGTATTAACACCTGTGTTTGGGAATTTTTGGTCTTATGGTTCAGGCGACCATGTGAATAACAACGACGTGTACCATAACAGAGATGTCTTCGAGAAAGACTATAGAGAAATGAATAGGAGCTTTAAGATATATGTTTATCCTCACAGGCGGGACGATCCCTTCGCTAATGTTCTCCTGCCAGTAAATATTGAGCCTGGTGGTAATTACGCCAGTGAAAGTTACTTCAAGAAGAGCCTCATGAAGAGCCACTTCATCACAAAGGATCCAACTGAGGCAGATTTGTTCTTTATGCCCTTCTCTATCGCAAGGTTGCGACATGACCCGAGAGTTGGCGTTGCGGGCATCCAGGATTATGTAAGGGATTATGTCCTCAACATTACTCGGAGATATCCTTACTGGAATCGGACAGGCGGGGCCGATCACTTCTATGTCGCTTGTCACTCCATCAGTCGGTCCGCCATGGATAAAGCAAGTGAGGTGAAGATGAATGCCATCCAGGTTGTGTGCTCTTCAAGCTATTTCCTGCCTGGTTATATAACTCACAAGGATGCATCTCTGCCTCAAGTTTGGCCAAGACAGGGTGATCCTCCCAATATCATGTCGTCTAAGAGGTGAATACGATTTCAGGCTCTCATCATAAATAAGTGTGATTTTTGTAAGGTTCGTGGGTCTTTCTGCGTTTTCTAAAGCAAACTGAGGTTTCCATCTTTTCATTTGTTTATGTACTAATTATCTTTTGGCACTTGATATTTCCTGAGAATTGGAAAGAAGTGTATACTTTCCTCCAGAACTCCCATGTATAAGGTTGCCCTTTTTGCTGGTCCATGGACTGACCTAACGTTGGTCAAAATTTTCAGGAACAAACTTGCATTCTTTGCTGGGGGAATAAACTCCCCTGTCCGGGAAAAGCTTGTCAAAGCATGGAGAAATGACTCTGAGATCTTTGCTCACTATGGCCGGCTCACCACGCCATACTCTGATGAGCTTCTCGGGAGCAAATTTTGTCTCCATGTCAAAGGCTTTGAAGTAAACACAGCCCGCATTGCAGATTCGTTGTGTTATGGTTGTGTCCCTGTGATAATCGCCAATCACTACGATCTCCCATTCGCGGACATATTGAACTGGAAGAGCTTCTCGGTCGTGGTTGCCACTTTAGACATTCCATTGCTTAAGAGAATCCTCAAGGGAGTGAGCAGCGACAAGTTCTTGATGTTCCAAAGCAATGTAATGAAGGTCCGGAAACATTTTCAGTGGCATCCATCCCCGGTCGATTATGACGCCTTTTGCATGGTTATGTATGAGCTGTGGCTGCGAAGAAGTACCATCAGAGTCCCACTAACTGCTTCCTTTGGTTCAAATTGATTCTTGTACAATTTCCGTTCCACTTATTCAGAAACCACACTGGCGCCGCACATTTGTAAAGTTCCACAGTCGACATGTTGAGGAAATAAAAATTGGTGTTAGAGACAAAGGGTCAGGATAGGAAGTGCAACTGTTCTGTTACATTTTACACAAATGAGGAGATATTTCATACATGGCGCATCCGTTGTATGCCTCTGATTTCATTTGCTTTATATGCGTTCGTTTCTGCTTTCAATGAACACATTGCCTGCACTGCACCGTATGTTCAGTACTGAAGGTACAATACATTGCATCCGCCAACGGTCCTTCCAGAGCGGCGGTCAACCAACTGCATCTTCATTCACTTTCACGAAATGGGCAAAGTTTCTTTTTATTCTCTCGATGCCGTGCAAATTTGTTTTTCCATAGGAAAGTGATGAGGGAGCCACCTAACCGACGCACCCGAGAAGTGAGTCTTTTGAGGTCCTTTCAGGTTATACACGCCTGCGGTGTTCGAGGACTCGTCATGGTTTTCGATCTCATTGTTTGTTTGGCCCTCGCTATCTTTTCTACCTGTAACCATCGTTGTGAAGGACCCTCGAGTATAAATAAATTTCTCCACGAGGGCCAATAAATTACTCCACGACAGCCAAATAACCGACTTGAGTGCGTCGCATCTTTGCCGCGGTGGTGTCTTACCCTCAAAATAGCTGGAATTCTGACCTCCCCTCTCCCCAAAAGAGAGAGAAGAATTAATTGGGGAGTTTTCGTCCTCTTTTAATGGAAAGGAACCGTTGTTCATGATTCCCACCAACGAGGAATTAATAAAAGATGCCGCATTTGCAGCCTATAGAAAACACAAGCTCTCGCTGAAAAAGAAAGGTAGGTCCACCGTCTCCTTTGCCTTGTATATGAAAATCTTTAACTATGTTTCTTTCCCATTAGAATGTTTGGTTGGCCTTTTGGCCACTCCGCAAAAACCGAAGCGCTGCACGTGACTTCGTGATCTAACCATCTCCCCGTTATTCTCCAAACTCTCTCCTATTCCATCGCCTTCATCACTCAGCTTTTTGCCCGCACTTCAGCGGTGCAATTCCCATAAAACTTCTTTGTCTTTTATACTGTTGCTTCTGGAGATTTTCCCATTTTCGTCAAGGACGGTGATGGAGTATGGAACGTGCCCTTCTTCCTACTTCTCTTTAATTCTGAAGCTCAACTTGCAGGTAAGTCAGGTCCTCTTCCCTATCTAAAATACAATGATACGTACATAATCCGTTCTTAATTTTATCGATGGCAATTCAGAAATTCTTGATGAGTTCTGCCGAATGAATAGTTTGCAAGATTACAGTCAGTCCTGTTTAAGCTGCTACTGCGTTTTGATGGACTATTACTGGGTTAGCAAGGGTAATTAGAAAGCTTAACCAGCTTGAAGGCATTGACTCCTTGTAAATTTCGAGCTATGATTAGTTAAGCTTATTGCGTCTCAACTGCGAAAAAGTCGATTGGTTGAGTAGCTCTCTCCATAGAGTGATCCCGTCTTCTCTTTCTTGGCTATGAGTATATGTTAGCATTCATTAGTTCTGCGAGCAAAGATGATTCTGTGACATGCCTCTTACTTGCACAAGCACTGACAGATTCCTAAAGTTTCTAAGTACCATCACTATGCACGGAGGGGTAACGTAAAAACAAGAACTGCTCTTTCAGATAAACTTGGATAAATTCCATGCATGCCACAGAAAATGTGCAGAGAAGACATGCAAAATACTTTCTTTTGCGGGCTATGCGAGAGCCCCTTCTACACCTTCCGTTCATAAATCCTCGCTACTTACTCAAAACACGAGGCGACCATCGCAGCAGATGGGAGCAAATTTCACCTGCTAATCTTGAAAGTGCGGCGTGGCATTTTGTTTAAGGACTTGAAGAAACTATCATGGGGCTATGACCGGAGATTAGTCTCCAAGTGCACCATAGAAGCCCCATACACCTAGGACCAAGGCCAGGTAGACGCACATAGAGTCTGAGGTTAAAATTTCATTTTTCCATGTATATATTCTTGCTGGTTTGTTCCGAACTGATTTTCCAATGTAAAAAGATAGAGAGAGAGTATTACAAGATATTTGCAACTGTGGGAGGGCTCCACAGAAAGATACAAGGTTGAGACTTTTGGGATGCCCTTTTCCAATTTCCTTTCTGCTTTTTATCAGCACCACCCTTCCCCACCTACTCACTCGTATCAAACTCTCGTGGATCTCCCCACTCCATCTGCCTTTCTTCCTCGTTTTCCCACCTGTTTTTGAAGGACTCTTTCCTTTTTCTCCAACGGCCGCAATGCACGGTTGAAACTTGGCCAGGAAAACATAGAAAGAAAGAGTAATGTAGAGCGCGCTTACATCAACCATCATTCAAGCTATATCTATATATCAAAAGAGAAGCTGAGGTCGTGGACTATACTCTTTGCATGTGTGTCCATGGACTTTGGTTTATCATTGAAAGTACGAGACTGAGGTAACAATGTTACCGTAACATAACAAGGAGATGGCATCTGTATATTCCTCATGAACATGGATGGATGCACATAGCTCGTGTAGGTTTCATTAGACTGCTCTATGCTAGATACTCGACTTTCAGTCCAGCAACTTTTCCAATGACTTTGAGAATCACTTATTCTGGACTCAAAATTTTAGTCAAATCCAACTAGAGCTCGAGGTCGAGCTCCGATTGTGAAAATACTTTATATATACATGTCTAATTATTTGTAATTATTCATCTTTACAAGTGTATACGTAGTAAAAATATGTAAAGTGTTATTACGTGATTAGCTAGGCTTATGAGCTACTCAAGTCAAACATTTTCAAGCCCGAAGTCAACTCAAGTTTGATAAAGAATAGAATTGAGATTGAGTAATTCGCAATCGAACTCGAATAACTTGACTAGTTTAAACCTTCTGCTAAGTACGAATGCATGAGTAAATGTTTGTAACCGCTATCTTGGGCTAATTACAATTTGCAACCTATATTTTTTAGATTGTCCATGTCGATTGATGTAGTATTTTGTCTTAATTGAATACTCATAATATTTTTGTATTGAAGCATGTGACGTCATATACGTCAATCCGACCTTCAATATTATCGGCACAAATATTTTATTAAAGTCAATTAATTTCTCTTCTTGGTCTAATTGGGTTGATAATTAGAAGAATAACATGCAACTTATGAATATTGTCAACAAGGAGAAAACACATTATGCTAACTCTACTTTAGCCTTACCCATTTTGAAATATCCCAGTTACATAATGACAAAAAATTTAGATTTCGATGTGCGTGCTATCAAGCAGCGGGATTTTTGCCTAGGACAACTTATGTTATAAGAGGTTGATTGAAACACTTCCAGAAGTCCAAGCGACAAGATATGATTGCCTTCATTATTAGGGAAATGTCTGTTCCAATGTACTTGGAGACCTATCTTGAAACATGAAACCTATTATATTGGAACGATGTGCTTTTTAATCAAACTATATAATTTTACCTACCAATTCAACAGTCAAATTCGACAAATTACAGAAAGTGAATCACACAAATTTAAGTACGTTTTACCAATAACTATACATAGCAATCATAAACGCCATTCGTCACAAGAATAAACATGACAAGATGTATGAAACCGTAGTAAAATATTGGATATAGTGATCGCATTGCCTCTCGAGGCTAATGTGCATGCGTGTGTTAACGTAAGGTACCCTCCATTCAAATACGTAGTTAAAAAAATATAAAAATAAAAATAAAAAACCTTAAAAGTTCTATCTTGTTGGCAACCACTATAACGAGAAATAGCTAAGAAAAGGGGTGCTTAAATCATTCTATTTTAACTTAAATATTGGAAGGAAACTGCAAATTTAGCTTGGAAGTCTAGAGGATCATGTATTAAGCGACAACTAAAATCGCTAAAAAAAGATGAGAACCAAACTGGCTACCACTTTTAGCTGAAAAAGAAGAATTCATGGAGAATGTGTGAAATAGTATAACAGTTTTAACTATAATATAATACAAATACACACACGTACGGCTCTACGAATTGCGCAGTATATTCATGCAGTGCACTGGACAAAAAATAACTTAGTTCAGGAAGGTTAGTTAGATGCCGATCGAAAGTTCCTTATACTCAGCAACTAGCGAACTACAATATTTTGTTGTCCCGTTGGCATTATCATATTTGAGCATCTTAATCTCTAAATTACTAAATTTATACGAACTGAGAGGTAAAATCAAGCCACAGCAAATCGATTTGGTACTCTGGAACATGACGTTTGTCTACCGACTTAATGATACCTTTGTGAGCTTGGAGTACCATAAATGAAGTAGCACATACTCATGCAATTGATTGAAGGTAAGATTTGCAAACATAATTATGACAATAATGCGTGCATAAAATACTTCTTGCTTTATACTTTTTTGTGGTAAAAAGTAAGTATAGTATACCGTGTAAGCGTATATGAAACTGCATCAAATCACATGAATTTGTGAATCTAGTGCTGTATGTTATGATTTTAAGTGTTGTCCAAAATTGTTTTTACCATAATCTTTAGAATTTTTGGAGAAAAAACCTTAGGCAGCCCGTGAGAGTTAGGCACAATATTTTCTATGACACGATAGCATGACAAAAATATTTTGAACCTGTGGAATTGAGTTCATCTGAGTGCACTGCATTTAGATAAATCGATCTTCGACTCGAGTGAACAGTACGTGGATCTACTTGATCTAACAATCTCGAGACATTAAACCCTCGTCCCCTTTATTCCTTATGCCAACAAATACTCAGGTAGTATAGCTAAAAGATGAACTCGACGTGACATGTGAAGTAGTCAACTGAGCTTTACAGGCAAAAGTGTTTGATTATAAGTTGATACATTTCAAACACAACTACATGTTTGGACTATCCTTCACCAGAACTAATACAAGGGAATTATGCACTGCGAACTTTGGGACTTGCATAAAACTGGCTAACAGTGCAGTAAGGGGAAAAAGGGGAAAGAGAGAGGAGAAACTTACCCGGACAATTAATGAACAAGAGATGCACAAGGCCATCTGATAATTCCTGATGTCCATCTTCCTTTTTTGATAGATCAAGAAAAAAATAGAGACAAACAAGAATAGCCCGCATTACATCAAACCCATTATCATAAAAATCGGTAAAGTTATAACAATAATGTTTCCTTAATTTTTTTTACAACACAACATAGCACAACCCAATATCTCCAGCTACACTAGTGTCGCTTGAAAAACAAAGACACTTGAGCTGTACTGGAGCAGTAAGTACCAGAGATGTTCATTGTAGATATATAACAAGATGAAACAAGAATTAATAAACCTATCTGATCAGAGCTGATTCAAATTTAGAGACACTGATCCTTAATCTTCACAGATTCGGCTGTGTGTCACGGTAGGTTGTTATTGTAGAGAACCGCATTTTGTTGATCACCGAGGCTTTCCACTTCTGGTCTGAGTCCTGGTAATTCCCAGGTGACATTCCCGTGATTGAAGCTCGGCGCGGAAGTAAAGGAAACGCCTGGCACAAACTGCGCTGGAACGGCAGCAGTCAGACCGCGGTGATACTGATTTGTGTACTCGTCCTCCACGAGCGAATCCAGAAATGAAGAGAATATGTCCTCGTTATTATAATTATGATTAGCATAAGTCTGGCCAAAGCTGTTCATCATCGTGAGTCCCTCCACATTTTGCCAGTTCTCGTTGTTGTGATCTTGGGCAACGCCCGCGTTTTGAGGCTGACCCAGCTGGCTGTCTGCCACTTTCAGATCATTCTCGTCGCCGGTTTCTTCCACTGGTACTGTAGGATTAGGGTAAGTTGCTTTCGGTGTGAATGTTGAAGCATTATAAGTATCTTGCAAATGGACTGCTGGTGAAGAACTAGGGTTATGGTTCAATAATGGCTTGTGAGTCCGGGGATCAATTCCTTGGCTGATGAGCTTTTTGCTGAGGTGGGTGTTCCAGTAGTTCTTGATCTCGTTGTCGGTGCGGCCCGGGATTCTTCCGGCTATCAAAGACCACCTGTTCATGTGTTTAAGCAACCCGGAGATACCAAAGTATAGTCAACCTCATTGTCCAATATCTCTCGATGTTGCCGCTCTAGATCTATCGAGTAGTCTTTATTTCGAGTTGGCATGTGAAACTCTTGTTCAACTTACTATTGGTAGCTAGATTTGTTTAAAATTTAATTCTTGAAAAGAGGGCAAAAAACAGGTTCTGGATTTATTCTATTTGAATTCTCACGCTAAAAGCCTGTTCTGTTGGATTTGCTTCTTTACATGTCACCTGAAGAATGCTACAGTGAAACCCTAGAAATGAAACGTTAGTAGGACTTCATTAATGCTCGCAAGATTTGTCTACGTTGAAAAAACCGATGTTTCATGTTACTTTGCTAACGGAACTTAGCTCGTGGACGAGGGTACCTGTTTCCAAGGAGGCGGTGGAGGCGGAGGATGAGGTCCTCCTCATCGGGAGCGATCTGGCCTCTCTTGACGGAGGGGCG
This sequence comes from Eucalyptus microcorys, assembly GCA_014182515.1. Taxonomy (NCBI): domain Eukaryota; kingdom Viridiplantae; phylum Streptophyta; class Magnoliopsida; order Myrtales; family Myrtaceae; genus Eucalyptus; species Eucalyptus microcorys. Next base: position 28,501,412 of record CM024562.1, on the reverse strand, counting down.
GAGGTAGTTCATCCAGCGGAGGCGGCAGCTCTTGCCGCAGCGCTGGAGGCCAGCACGCTTCGGGAGGGTCCGCCACCGCCCCTCGCCTTCCCTCCTCACGTAGCTGGCGAGGACCTCGTCTTCCTCCGGCGTCCACGGCCCTCTCTTTATCCCCACCTTGCTGCAGCATGGCGTTGCCGTGCTCGTGCTCTTGCCCCTTGAAGCTGAAGCTGGAGCTGGGTATCTCATGATCTCTCTCTCTCTCTCTCTCTCTCTCTCTCTCTGTTTCCCTGTTTGCTTTACAGATTAATTATGGGTAGGATGGATTGGTTTGTGGATAAAGTGGGGGGGTATTATTAGGGTTGGTGGGAGAGATGGAGAAGCTCAGTGCGTCTCATGTTGATTTTGGGAAGGAGGAAAGGGAAGAGATCGAAAGCGCAAAACATCCTCAGAATTCATCATCGTAGCACATCAAGTTTTAGAACATTCTTGACCCCCACTGGGAAGTCGACACGTGGTGGTGGTTGAGTTTTGGATATATGTATATGCGTCTACTCTCTTCTTTTACCTTTAAGGCGGGCCGCCCGCCATTTTGCTTTGTCTCCTTCTTTGCATGGGGGGCGTCTGTTCCTCCTTTGTCAATTTGGGGATTACTCTCCATGGGTTGTATTTAAATGTGGGTGAGAACACCTTTCTTCTTATTATATATATATATATGAAATTCCTTCATTTCAAACTTTTCTATATCAGGACTTGATCTATAAAATATCTTGCTAACTTTATCAATCAAATTGAAAAGTGTGAGCTGAAATTCAAGCGGATTATGAGATTATTTACAACCAATAGCATGAGGCATCAATTCGTATCGTGTGTCTTCTTTGCCGTGCATATCTTCGAGTAAACTCTAATGTTATTTCCACCGTTTCACATAACACAAATGGGAAAGTGAACGAGAAAAATGGAACTCAAGGACCATCGACAATAATTGTTCTTGAAAGGACCTTCTCCCCGATTGCATGAAGTCCCCCACAATTTATGACGAGACTTTCTTCGGTACTACGATTTCGACCGAGAATTTCGTGGCCAGAATGCCAGTGAGGTGGTGCTTCTTTTGGGAGCTTGAAAGTGACACGTATAGTTTTCATAGAAGCCAATTTCAATGGATCAGAGTCAAGCTGCTACGGTACTGAGCAATGATTGCTTTTGGATGGGCGTGCATCTGGGCCTTGGGGGGAAGAGAATATGAGGAGTTGCCCGGTATTAAATCCCTTTATTCTTTGCTCTTGTTCAACTTGAAAATATGGAGGTTTCAGAGCGTTTCGGACTGGCTACGGCGATGTCACAGTTTCTTCGAAACCATATGCGCACATCCAGTGATCTTAACCTAGTTAGACCCATAAGGAAGTTCGACATATATCAGAAACGTCTTTATTCGAGGATAAATATGCGCATAGGTCCTAGACTGGCTTCCTTTTGCTTCTAGGGTTTCGCGGTCGGATGGTGTTGAATATACAATCACATCACGTGGAGGCCTAACAATATATCTACCATTTAGAGGGGAACGAAGGAGGACGATCAGGGTATTCACATGAAATCACTTTCTCGTGACTTGGCTATGAAAAATCGATGTGAACAGGAATTGAACTTGAGCTCGAACGGATACGTCTTTTACACGTGGAGACGTAACTGTCTCTGTAAATCGATCGTTCAGTCGTTGACGATTTGACGTTCGGACTAAGTTGTCCTTCTTTTATGACGTGCCTAGTTGGTCGTACCTTGTGATAATTAAAGACACATGATTAGATCGGAGCAAGTTAACCCGAGACAAGGCTTTTCATGTCAGGTAGACATTGCGATCAGCTCATTGTACAGATGATGCTCTGGCAGAGATGAGTGGGCTATCAAGTTATGACGAAGATAGGCCCACAAAGCATGGCCCGATACAATTGAATCGATCAGATATGCTTACCTAAATTTGAGACAACTGTCGCAAAAAGGCTCGAACGTGAAGAAATCCAATGAAAATTGGAGTTTGTTTCGTCGAAGGTTTTACACAACAAGTTGGTGTTCGAGGACGTGGGAAAGACCAAGAAAGTTCGACAACAGACGTCGAACTTTACCACCTTCCGAGAATCGGGGTCACAATGGCAAGAGATGTAATGTTTCACCACCTTCCGAATCGGGGTCTCGTGCCGACAAGGAAAAGTTGCGGCACTAGCTATGTTTCATCAACTTGGCTAGGGTTGCGTTACTGTTGATCAACTCCGACTCCGATGGACGTGCCTTATCGTGATTAATTATCAGTCTCTAGGCATGACAAAAAAAAGTCCCGAATTGCAGTAGATCGCCTTCATTGGGTAAATCATAGAGATAAGAATGCGAAATCAAGAGATAAGAACAAGGAGGAAGAGATCAAATATTACTCAAGAATTCAAGCGGCGAGACATTTCATTAGCGTCCCAATGAAGCAGCTCGAATGTAGGTGGCGACGCACGTGCCCGCTCGAGGACTCAACAGAAATAGTAGCAGTGGCAGGCCAGCCCGCCACCAATGGAACTGATCGTGCCGTACGCTTGCTGGAAGGAGTCACCGTGGTCGGACCTGCATTTCTTCTCGCAAATCAGGTTGTAACACTGCGGGTCATCTGTGATCTCGAGGCACGGACTTCCGGTCCGACTTCACCGCTGGTGCACGAGGCCTCACGTACATGGCTGCAAATATTTTTCCCAATCGACCGAGAAACGTCAGTAACACAAAGCCAGCGTTACAGTCACCCTTCACGTCTTGCAAAGCAAAACATCGCCGCAAAAGAAACTCACGCACAAAGAAAGATAACCTGAAAGAACGAGGGCCGCCACGAAGAATTGCGCCAGCGAAAGCTTGGCCATCTCTTAGCCAAGCAAGAGCATCAGGTCAAAGGTGGAGAATACGATGCAACGTCTCTGGATGTGAGCTGATGAGGGGGATGGGAAAGTGACTAAGAAAAGATTACATGATAGTTTTTAATTTAGCGTGAAGAGAACGGTTTATTTGAATAATAAAAAATTAAATAAATAATTAATAAATATAAATTATTGTGGAGTCCACTTATTGAGAATTTATAATTTATAACAAATTAACTATTATGCTAGCAAAAATCCAAAGTGACTATATGCTTAATTCAGAGCGGCGATCTACGAAGGAAGTAAATCAAAAGGCAATCAATTTGGGGAGAACCTTTGGTATAAACCCAATTTCCCATTGGGAAATTGGGTTTATACCAAAGGGCATAATTGCCATTGTTAGCACTAAACCCTATGTATATATTGTAAATTACTTCATTAATGCAAGTAAGTTCGCCCAATCTCTACATGGTATCAGAGCGGCGATTCTTGGAGTCTGTCTCTCACATCTCTCTTTGGCCTTCTCGCTTGAATCAACAATCACAGAAACTGCGACAATGTCTACCTTCTTTGCCTCAGGAACTAGCCCACGAAGCGTGTCGAGATGCACGTTGATCCTCACTCTCCGCCATCTCTCCACCTCACTGTGATTCTTCAGGGCACCAATTGACCCCCTTGGTGCCGTTTTCCTCTTGGCGCTCACGAAGGCCTCGCCGTTTTCCTCTTGGCGCTCACCGATTTGGAAGTCCGATTTGATCCTCGCTAATCCCCTTGGCGCTCACGGAGGCCTCGCCGTTTTCCTCTTGGCGCTCACGGAGGCCTTGCCCCCGACGAAAGCCCCAACACAGACGGGATAATTGTCAAGATCAAGGTTCAGTGGACAGCAAGAACTTCCACTTCAACGTCTTCTCCTGCCACGATCTCGAGTTCTGGCGCATGCGGATGATTCCCCCCTGATTTGGAAGTCCCCCTAATTCCACAGATTTGGAAGTCCTCAGGAATATTAATCCCAGAGTTGACCCGAGGATCATCGCTCAAGACCTCCTCCGAGTCGTTCATTCTCTGACTTTTTGGCCGCGAATAATCATGGCAACTGAGTCTCCAAATTCTTCAGCCACCGTTCCCGCACATGAGCAGGTGGGCAGTCCTTTTTTTTTTGCATCATTCTGATAACCCAGGATCTAATCTCGTTGGCATGGTCCTTACGGGTGACAATTACAACAATTGGTCTCGTGCCATGGAGCTTTCTACCAAGAACAAGATGATGTTTGTTACTGGAGAAATAAAAAAGCCAGTTGCAACAGATCCTGCCTATGCATCTTGGATTCGTGTGAACAATATGATTTTATCTTGGATTCTTAATTTCATCCATCCAGATTTGGTGCCAACAGTTCTTTACACAAAGTCAGTTGCGGATGTTTGGGCTGATCTTCGTGAACGTTTTTCGCCATTGAATGGTCCTCGGATTTTTCATCTCGAGCAAAAGATATGCACCCTTGCTCAAAGTGACAATGCTGTGACTAAGTACTACAACAATTTGCGAAGCTGTTGGGATGAATTGAATAATTTGGATCCGTTACCGCAATGCTCTTGTTCAGCTCATTCTATCATCACCACACAACAAGAGAATCGGCGCTTGTTTCAATTTCTCATGGGTCTCAATCCGAGGTACGCTAATTTTATTAGTCAGATTTTACTAATGAATCCGTTACCTAGTGTTGCACGTGCATATGCGCTAGTTCTTCAAGATGAATCACATCGCCATATCCAATTGGACCGCCCACAATCTGACCAAGCCAGCACTTTGCTTAGCACTCACCGAAATAATGCTCCACGGTCGTATATGAATTCCTCTTACCATGGACAACCCAGCTCTCTTGGCGCCCCCGCTTCGTCCGTTAACCTAGCTAAACAGACGAACACGTCTCGCAGCCGAGAAAGATGTGCCCACAGTCAGCCACGCGCCCTCACGTGCCGGTCAACCCTCTGCGCGCGTGAGGTACACGCACCCACAGCTCGCTCGTATCAGTGACGTCAACCTACATCATCTCATCGCCGATTGCCATTGACCGGCGTTGACCCGATCAGTTCGCAGCATTATCCGACCGGTTCTCGGAGTTTTTCGACCGGTTTGGCCATTTTCCGACCAGTTAGCTCCTTTATATGTCCGGTTCGTGCAGTTTCTGAGCGATTTTAAGGGGTTTTCGACCGGTTCAACCAAATTCCGACCGGTTTGCAGCGTTTTCCGGCCGGTTCAGTCAAATTCCGACCGGTTTGCAGTGTTTTCCGGGCGGTTCGGCCAATTTCCGACTGGTTTTTGGCATTTCTAGATCGGTTCTTGAGGTATTTCGACGTTCTAAGTCTATTTTTGGCCTTATTTTCTTCATATCAGCTCTACAAGTATCAATTTTTCTTAAATTCATCAAAGAATCGATTGAGTTTACTAGTATATCGCCTATCATGGACAAGTTAGAAGTCTCCATGCCCATTCAGACCATCCTAAATGGATCAAATTATATTTTATGGGCTCAAGAAATGTCCAGTTTTCTAAGGGGACGTAAGCTTTGGCGTTATGTCACTAGAAGTCTTCGCGAGCCTTGTCAGGCCGTCGAAGAAGATGACAATACATTTGCTAAATGATTGGAGGAGTGGGAGAGCAAGAATCACCAGATACTCACGTGGTTTCAAAATACTTCGATTCCATCCATCAAACTTCAGTTTGGTCGTCTAAATACAGCAAAGGAAGCCTGGGATCTTCTTGATGGTCGTTATTCCACATCGGACGGCGCGTGAGAGCGCGTGGAGTACTTTACGGCGACGTTCGTTGCTGTTCTAGACTCGTATGGGGATGTAGAACCTGTCTATGGTGGTTTTCGATTAAAAATTCTAAGAATTGTTTTCGAAATTTCCACCTGCAGTCGACGGCGTCGATGGTCGTCGGTGGTCCTGTAGCACGGCGGACGTGTGGCTTCTCTCCATGGTAGATCAAGGTGCTGCGACAATGGCGACCACCTTCTCAGACAAAACCTCGCTCTAATACCATGATAGAATAAAGTGGAAAAATGAATTTCTGTATATTTCAGTGTGTGTAATACTGATGATACAAGAGCCTATTTATAGGCTATTCTAGGCAACTATCTAAAGTAATAAAATATTACAATATCATAATCAAATCAATTATAATCGATATGAAATCAATTATAATCAATTAGGAAAATAAATATCTCTAACATCCTAAGATAAATATCTCTAACATCCCCCCTCAAACTCAAGGTGAGATAGAAGAGGTCAATTGGAGTTTGGAGAAAAGATCTTTAAAACGCCTAGGTGGATGCGCCTTCATGAAAACATCAGCCGTCTGATCAATTGAAGAGATGGGAACAAGACGAACATCGCAACGAATCACATGAGAGCGTATGAAATGACAATCTATTTCAATATGTTTGGTACGCTCATGAAAACATCATTATGAGCTATTTGGATGGCACTTCGATTATCACAATGAATGACCGTTCCACCGTTATGACGAACTCCCATGTCTTCTAGTAACCACCGTAACCATAATAATTCCGAAGTTGTATCGGCAAGGGCACGATATTCCACTTCGGTACTCGATCGAGCAATAGTAATCTGTTTCTTACTCCGCCAAGAAATAAGGGACTTCCCTAAGAAAAAGCAATAGCCTGTAGTAGAGCGATGAGCAAGGGGATCACCAGCCCAATCAGCATTAGAATAAGCTGTTAACTCCAATGATGAGTTAGCAAAAAAGTGAAGACCATGAAATAAGGTACCCTTAATATAGCGAAGAATCCGAAGAACAGCAGCAAAATGAGTCATCTGCGGCGCAATCATGAATTGACTCAAAATGTGAACAGCATAAGCGATGTCAGGGCGGGTAATAGTGAGATAACCCAGACTGCCAACTAACTGTCAATAAAGTGTAGGGTTTGGAAGAGGAGTCCCATCTTTTTCATCAAATTTGGCATTATTTTCAATGGGAGTGGTAGCAGTCTTGTTATCAGTAAGGCCAGCTCGAGAAAGAAGATCAATGGCATATTTCGCTTGAGAAAGATAATAGCCAGAGGAATTAGAAGCAACCTCCAAACCTAAAAAATAACTGAGCCGTCCAAGATCTTTCATTTCAAACTGTTGACTCAAATACAGCTGTAGTTTTGTAATGCCTTCGTGATCATCGCCAGTAATAACCATGTCATCCACATATAATAGTAGTAGAATACTCCCACAAGATGTTCGTTGAACAAATAGAGCGTTATCATAAGGACTGTATACAAATCCAAGGCGTTCCATAGTAGAACTAAACTTGGAATACCATGCACGAGGACACACGCGGGATGTGTGTTATCGACTTCATGGCTTCCCTCCTAACAACAAGCAACGCCGTGGACAGTCATCTACTTCCTCCCGGCTCGCAGATAACAAGTCCAGTCATACTTCTGATGTGGCACCTCCACCATTCACAAATGATCAGTATAAGCAATTGATGCGCTTGTTGCAAGAGGTAAACATCTGGAAAGCCAACCTCTCAGGTAATGTTCTAGGCTTAACTTCGAATTCATTTAATTCCAATACTTGCGTCATTGACACTGGCGCCACAAATCACATCACATTTGAATCCCATTACCTTACAAACCCTACACACTATTCCTCTCCACATCCCACCATTGGAATTCCGAATGGTGTTGGTGTCCCCGTGACATCACACGGTTCAGCCCACCTTACCTCAACTATCTTCCTTGATAACATCCTTTGCGCTCCCTCTTTCAAATACAACTTATTGTCAATCTCCAAACTCACTCAAACTTTAAACTGCTCAGTCATTTTTTTTCCTAACTATTGTCTTTTTCAAGACCTCTTGACGAAGAAGATCATTGGTCGGGGCCATGAGCGTGGTGGTCTTTATTATCTGGAGATTCCTACCGAACCTGCCGTTCTTTCTACTACAACCTCTTCATCTCATCTTTGGCACGCCCGCTTAGGACATCCATCTGAGTCAGTTTTATCTACTTTGCAACAAACTTTATGTTTTAGTTCAGCAAAACAATTCAGTCCATGTGATGCTTGTCATTTATCCAAGCAAACGCGTCTGTCTTTTGCGTCTAGCACTATTACTACTTCACGTCCTTTTGAGCTTATTCATGTTGACATTTGGGGACCTTATTCCCATTTTACACATAAAACATGTCGTTATTTTTTATCTATTGTTGATGACTATTCGCGCTATACTTGGATTTTTTTGCTTACTTTTAAGTCTGATGCAATTGACTCTATGATTCGCTTCTTTACTTTTGTTGAGACTCAATATCAAACCAAAGTCCAAAATGTCCAATCTGATAACGGGACTGAATTCCTTTCCTCTCGCTTACAAGATTTTTTTTGCGCACACGGTGTTCACCACCAACGTAGTTGCCCTCACACTCCTCAACAAAATGGAGTTGTTGAGCGTAAGCATCGTCACTTGCTCAATGTTGCTCATGCATTGCGTTTTCATTCTAACATACCTCTTCACTTTTGGGGGGATTGTGTCTTAACTGCTACTCATCTTATTAATAGACTACCTAGTCCTCTCCTACATAATAAAACCCCGTATGAACTTCTTTATGGCAAACCACCTTCCTATTCTCATCTTCGTGTCTTTGGCTCATTATGCTATGCTTCCACCGGTCATCTTCACTCCGATAAATTTGGTCCTCAATCTTGCCGATGTGTTCTAATTGGTTATTCCACAAACCACAAAGGTTATCGTCTCTATGACCTTCAAGACCAAACAATTTTTACCAATCGCGACGTCATTTTCTATGAACAAGATTTTCCTTTCCGTCAAACCATCAAACATACCACAACCGAATCGACCTCAGTACTTCCACTACCCATACCTGACCTTGGTGAACCGTACCCACCTCCCTCTACCCCAGTCCTTGCACCGACCTCAACTCCTCAACCTCCTGCACCCATGATCGCACCATCACCAACTGAACCCGAAGCCATGCCTCGGCCATCTCGACAACACCATCCACTCGGATATCTTCGAGACTACCACTGCGCTATTGTGGCCTCCGATCAATCCTCTTCGGACTCTAAGGTAACTGAATCAGGTACTCTTCACCCTTTATCCAACTGTTTATCATACTCACGTTTTTCACCCACTCACCGTGCCTTTTTAGCCTCCATATCCTCTTAACAGGAACCTAAAACTTATGACGCTGCATGTCAATCTCCCAAGTGGCGGGAGGTAATGTCTTCTAAGATACAAGCTCTTGAACAAAATGCCACTTGGGAAATTGTTCATCTTCCTCCTAACAAACATCCTATTGGATGTAAATGGGTTTACCGAATCAAATATAATTCTGATGGCACCATTGAGCGTTACAAGGCTCGGCTCATTGCAAAGGGTTACACTCAAACAAAGGGGATTGATTACCATGACACATTTGCGCCTGTTGCTAAAATGGTAACTGTTCGCACTTTATTAGCTCTTGCTTCAATTCGTCATTGGCCTCTCTACCAATTAGATGTGAATAAATGCTTTTCTGCATGGTGATCTTGACAAAGAGGTCTATATGAGGTTTCCATCAGGTTTTCATACTAAGGGGGAGAATTTACTTTGTCGACTTAAGAAATCACTCTATGGCCTTAAACAGGCATTAAGGCAATGGTTCGCTAAATTCTCTTCTACACTACTTGATGTTGGTTTTCAACAGTCAAAGGCAGACTATTCACTTTTTACATTAGTCCGTGGCTCTCTCTTGACTATTGTCCTTGTTTATGTTAATGATTTAGTTATAACGGGCGATGATGAAGTTATGATTCAACTTCTCAAGCGATTTCTCGACACACAATTTCGTAGTAAGGACTTGGGCACTCTCAAATATTTCTTGGGCATTGAAGCTTCTCGTTCCAAGTCTAGGATTTTCTTGTCACAAAGGAAATATGCTCTTGATATTTTGTCTGACATTGGTCTTCTTGGTGGATGTCCTATTGATACTCCGATGGAACCCAATATCCAATTTTCGGAGTCCTCTCCAACTCTTAAGGATCCAGGTTCATATAGACGATTTATTGGTAGATTATTATATCTTACAGTAACTCGTCCAGATTTACTCTTTGCAGTGTAACATCTTAGTCAATTTATGCACTCTCCTCATGAAGACCATTGGAATGCTGCCCTTTGCATTGTGCGGTATCTCAAGCATGATCCTGGCACTGGTTTATTTTTCCCATCTGATTCAACTCTCCAACTTAATGGTTATACAGATTCTGATTGGGCATCATGTTCTACATCCCGACGATCTATTTCTGGCTACTGCATGTTTCTTGGTTCTTGTCCTATCTCATGGCATTCCAAAAAACAAATGACCGTTGCCCGTTCCTCAGCAGAAGCCGAATATCGTGCTATGGCGTCTGCCGCATGCGAAATCACATGGCTTCACATGCTTCTCTCGGATCTCCATGTCAACACTACTACTGCCAATCTTTTTTGTGATAACAAAGCGGCCATCCACATCGCCACTAATCCTGTCTTCCACGAACGAACCAAACACATCGAGATTGACCGTCACTTGGTTCGTGAAAAAATTCAAGATGGCACTTTATGTACTCTTTATGTTCCCAGTCACTCCCAACTCGTGGACTTGTTCACGAAACCGGTCGCACGTGATTTATTTTGTAATTTTAGGAACAAGTTGTTGACATGTTTACATTCACCAACTTGAGGGGGAGTATTGGGAAATTGGGTTTATACCAAAGGGCATAATTGTCATTGTTAGCCCTAAACCCTATGTATATATTGTAAGTTACTTCATTAATGCAAGTAAGTTCGCCCAATCTCTACAAGAACCCAAAAATAAATTCAAGCCTCATTAGGGTTGAACGTTGATTTTCCTATATGGCGCGATCGGTGCTAATATGCATAATTTTTAATAATATTTAATATTTTTTTGAATTTTTTATTTTTTTTTTCCTTTTTTCACTAGAAGGTCAAGCCTCATTAGGGGCGGGCGAGGATAACGAAGCCCTTGCCAATTGCTGGTGAGGGCCACAACGCCCTCACTAGTCACGGGTGAGGCCAGCCTTGCCCAGATTCGGATGGGCAAGGTAGCCTAGCCCAAATCTGGTATAGGCTGGCGAGGTTAACCTCACTTGTGGCCATGCAATGGCCTCGCCCAAACCTGAGCGAGGTTGGGCAAGCATCCTAGCTCTCGCTTGTGGCTAGTGAGGGCCCGATGACCCTCACCAGTCATTGTAACAAAAAAGTATAGAATGAAAAGAAAAATAAAGGAAAAATAAAATAAAAAAGAGGAAAATAAAATAAAATTAAAAATGTTTGTGTCAGTGTCAACAATGTCATGTAAGAGGCTAGTGTCCACATCAACGATTTCTGATCAAAATTGATTGGATGAACTCTATGGGTAAAATATGAAGAGATTTAGAATTCAATTATCACACTTAAAGTGTTTGGAACTGAATTTTTTTTTTTAAAAAAATCATAGGCTTATGACTTTTTGGACAATTTTCTCTAAAAATTCTAGATTGGTTTCCTTTTGCTTCCAAGGTTTTGGTGGTCAAATGGTATTAAATATACAATCACATCACGTTGAAGCCTAAACCAATCTATCTATTATTTAGAGGAGAATGGAAGATGAATAGGGTATTCGCACGAAATTAATTTCTCACGACTTGGTTATGAAAAATCAATATGAATAGAAATCGAACTTGAGCTCAAACCAGCACATCTTTAGATGCAAAGACTCAATCGTCTCAGTAGATCGACCTTTGATGACTCGACATCCAGACTAAGTCATCATTCTTTCATAATATGCCCAATTAGTCGTGCCCTGTGATGATTAACGACATGCGATCTGGTCGGAGCATGTCGGATAGACATTGTGATTAGCTCATTGCACCATATCAAGCAATATGTATGATATGTAAAGTAATTCATTCGATAACCAGACCATCAGGAAAAAAGAGGGGGGGGTGGAATAGAAAAAGAAAAGGTGATGGAGAGGAGAGGCGTCGCTGGCTCCTTGCTGACCAATGTATGGCACTATATTTTCTAAAAGCCTTCGTGTCATGTCAGACATGTCGACACATGTCCAACTCTCTTGAACACTCTCGGACACTTGGTCAACACGTGTCGGAAAATCCGACACCTGATCAACTTTCCCGACACTCGAGTTCGAATTCCGACGTACGAGTTTCTAACACGTAATTCCGATATCAATGTCCATTTTAAAAAATTTCAATAAATGAGATGTCAAAATGTATATATGTGAAAAAATAAAATACAATAATAAAAATAATAAATGAAGAAAGAAGAAAAACCTAGTCTCCTCTTCTCTTTTTCTCTTCTTTTTTTGACTCTCACTTCCTGTAATACACAATTCATCCCTTAAGTTTTTTTTCTCATCTTCCGACATATCTAACATGCGAGTTCAGAATGTAGATTGCTTGTTTTTTCTTCAAGTTCTATGAATTATTGGGATAAAGTTGAATTTGTCAAATTGAAACAATAAATAATATTAATAAATGGTGGATTAATGTTTTCAGTGTAAAAAATTCTAGGCTTATTTATTTATATTTATTTATTTATTTATTTATGAATTTGAATCAAATTAATTTGATTGAAATAAACATAAAAATGATAATTTATTATGTATATATAAATATATATTTAATATCCAAAGTGTCCCAATGTGTCGGAATTCTCTATTTTTAGATAAACAACGTGTTAGCGTGTCGTGTCATGTCACATATTGAGTGTCAATGTCGTGCTACTTAGGCTGTCATCATATCAAAACGAAGATAGGCCCATAAAGCATGGTCCAATAGCATCGATGATATGTCCGGCATCATGGTCAGCTCGTAAGCTCTTCCTCAAGGCTCGTTTTCAATATGCCATCCCACTCCAAGTCCCGGTCCAGTCCCCTCTTTCGGTGTGAGTGAAAAATTAGAGACTTGGTGTCTTTGACGACCCAACTCAGTGCTGAAAATCAAAACTTCAGTCATTAGATAAAGAGATTAAAATGGAAAAATTGTCCAAATAGTTTTAAACCCACTGTACAGAGGTTAATTCAGTTATAAACATTTCAATTATGTAAATTTAATTTAAAACATTTTGGTGATTTGCCAATTCAATCCTCAAACATTTCAACTGTGTTAATTTAATCCTACACATTTTGATGATTTGTCAATTTAGTTTTAAACCTTTTGAAGATTTGCCAATGTAAGCCTTCTGACTAAATATTAAACTAATAGGTTTATCACTAAATTAGCAAATCTACAAAAGATTTAGGACTAAATTGACACAAAGAAATGTTTCTGACTAAATTATTAAATCATCAAAAGATTTAGGACAAATTTGTCGCAATTAAAAGGTTTAACACTAAATCTATGATCATACAATAAGTTGAGAACTTTCTGGACAATTATTCCATACTAGACTTCTTCGGTGACCCTAGTTAAGAATGACTCGAAAGACTCGCTTAAGTCCCAAAAACTCGCGTGATGCAGTGAGTTCATCATGCATAAGCAAGTAAGTTATGGCTTGACTTTCTCATTGTAATTTAAACACAGAGGTTAAATTTAGTATGTCGAATATAAGCTCATTATCCTATTCAGCATTTGGTGATGTCTCTCGAATAGAATAAACACATATAATTCGAGATTTAAAATCCAATAAATTATCTGATGACGTCTTTCGGACGGAATAAACACGGATAATTTGAGATCCAAAGTTCGATAAATTTTCTAAGCCTAGACAGTGGGATACACCCGGATGGGACAAATAAACTAAAAAAACACACACACACACACACAATTAAAAAGAGAAGGGATGTTGAGTTTTTCCCTGCACTCAAGAACAAGAACAACACCTTTCTGAACACCCCCCCAAAAAAAAAAAAAAAAAAAAAAACACACAGAACCACACCTTCAACGACATTAGCAATCACACCACAACTGGTCTCTCTCTTCCTTTCTAAGGCATATTCCAGATCTAAGACAGCATGATCCTCATAACAATGTGACTGCTCCCTTCAAGTCTCCATAAAAATTTGATAAGTTTCGGATTTAAGACTGCAAATGATCGTTACTCGGCATCACGCACCTCTATTCATCTGATGTAAGCGAGCCTCCTCACCAGAAGCCCTACCGAGGTGTTATAGATCTAGTACTCATTCACCTAATACAGCAAGATACACAAATTACCAGCGCTGGGGTTCGAACTTATGAACTCACGTTTAGGACAGTCCATGTACTAGGTGCCGCCGCCACCGCCGCTGCCACCGTTGTTATGTGTACTAGACTTGGAAGGCATGGATGTGGTCCAACTAGATTTGGCGCTTCATTCCTAATTCGCCAAACGAGCTTACGGAGAGAAGGGCCGAGAAGGAAAGGACGTATGTGCTGACGCATGCCTGAGCGCACGACCAGCTCAGCACCCAGCAGTAAAGCCTCAAACTCTCTGCATATGTTATTTGAATAACACTGGGAATTCTCTCAGCACCTACATTGCAACAATCAAATGTTCACCCACCCCCCAAAAAAAAAAAAAAAAAAAACAAATCAAATGGTCAACGCATCACGATCACAGGCACAAACATCATTGACAGGGACCACCGTCGACGACGCGAAGCGTTTGTATGAATCGTGGGAAGGGGGGATGTTGCAGCGTAATCGCACTTCATGTGCGGACTTTGGTGAACTCTGATTGGTGTTTTGGAGTGAGAAGTGGTCAACCTGCATATCTTATTACCGAAGGATGGCGCTCTTAGTTAAATCTTTAAAAGCAGAAGACAAAATCGACGGGGAATCCTGGACGAGAGAGAGAGAGAGAGAGAGAGAACGGGTAAAAGAACGGGGCAAGCTCGACGAATCTTGGTGGCGTTAAAATAAGGGTGAACGATGTACATGTTGGTGGCTCTTAGAATGGAGAAAAGAATACAACTAGATGGTCCTTTTCAAGGGTAGTCAAATCACAGGCGTGAGGCCCCAAGCTACCAATGAGGCCCCCCTATCGTTTTCTTCTTCTTCTTCTTCCTCTTCTTCTCGTTTTAAATATACTTTTGTCTTGCGCATAGAAGGGAAACATTGAATGTGATGTCTATCTAGGGTCGCCCCCGGTCTAGACTAAAAGGGAAAAGAAAAAGAGGCTTAGGTCCTGAAACATCAAGCCGAGTAACATAGCTGGCGGACGGACTCGATCGGATCGACAAACTCCCAACACGAGCAGGTCTCTCCCTCATGGCAGTCAATCGCAATTCTAAAGAGAGAACACCATCTCTTCAGGGGTCGGGATGAAGAGAGAACAAGGATTTTCACACGAGACGAACGTAGCGGAGACTTTGGTTATCAATTTTCCTTTATTAGACCCAAGTAGGTACTCCATGCAAGATATTTGATGACTTAAGGAAATGCGTGGGGGTGGCGTAAGGTAGGGGGGGAACGTTGATTAGGACAAGTCGCAGCGTGCACGAGATGCTATAGTGTTTGTCTCTACTTGGACGGATTCTTCCTTACTTATTCATATGAAACCTCTTGTGTTTTTAAACTATATTGGTTGGCTTCATTGGAGAATCGCTCTGGTGCCTCCAAGTGTCGCCCCCTCGCGCCCTCACGACTTTCCTCCCCAATGTTTGACCCGTCCTCAGGGAAACATTGAGAGAGATTATAATACTTGCATCAAAGCATCACTTTGTTAATTGTACTTGCCCATCGTCATCACATTCTTCCCCTCCCGAGAATCTATCTCCTCAGGGAGAAGTGTAATGACTCTTTTATCCTCACCAACATTTGACCCCCGCTTTTTTACCTTTTTCTTTTTTTTCCGTAAGGAGATTGTTATCATCAAAGTGTTAGAGCTAATAAAAGGTAAACGCATGATGCGTATTCATGATTTATTCGATTTGAATTACGTATGTACGAGAAAAAAACATTAATTTGATTCGATTCGAAATACTTACGTGTTTCTATGTCGTTTTCAAAAGCTTATTTAACTTCGTAATGAAAACGTAACAAAGATATGCGATCGAGGAATTGCGTTTGACTTATGAATTTGAGAGAAAAAAAAATAGTGGTTTCCAAAGCCCACTTGATTGATCTGTTTTCAAGTCAATGGCATCTGAAAAATGATTCCAAGAATTTGGGCAATGAGAAGGAGAAGCAAGGGGCATAGATAGGAAGAACGCTGAGAATCCACTAAACGACAGGCACAAACCAACATGTAAAGAAATCACCCACTTACATCACCACCTCCCAACTTGCTCTTTCAATGGAAAGAAAATTCAAAGCACAAGGCCTCCAACATATAAATTGAAGAACCGGACATGGAAGAACCGGACCAAGGCGCCACACCAACTCCTCTCTCCCTCTCTACTCTCTAGCACTCTCTCTACTTCAGCCGGAAGCTTCTGTCTTCTGAGACCTCCAATGGAGATCCACTTTCAGCAGCAGCAGCCCGGAGGAGACGCCGACATTCCCGTGACCAAGCTTGGCAACAGGTTCAAGCCCAGGAGCCGAGGCCACGGCAACGTTAGCAACAAGTACGTCGGCGTGAGGCAGAGGCCCTCCGGGAGGTGGGTCGCCGAGATCAAGGACACCACCCAGAAGATCAGGATGTGGCTCGGCACCTATGAGACCGCGGAAGAGGCCGCCCGGGCCTACGACCAGGCCGCGTGCCTCCTTCGCGGGTCCAACACCCGCACCAACTTCGCGACACACGCCGTCTCCTCCGACTCGGCCCTCGCTTCTCGCATCCGGAACCTCCTCAACAACAAGAAGGGAGGCACTAACCGACCGAGTTTCGATGCCTCTCTTTCTTCGACGACGGGTACCGCTACTACTGGTGCCTCGACCACGGCTAAGACTGCTACTAGTGCTACTCACTCATGCAGTAGCACGAGCTGCAGTAGCAATAGTTGCACGGATAGTGGCAGCACTCTATCTGCTGATGACAAGATCAACTCGGAAGCCATCCAGGTTTTCGGCGAGGATGTATACAAGCCGGATTTAAGCCACTGCAGGGACGAGTTCGAGTTGATCTCTTCGAAGTACAATTTGTCCTGGGCTCCTGAGCATGGGTTCGATAGGTTCTCGTACGCGCAGGAGGTCATGGAATTGCCGAACAGCATTAAGGCCGGTCCAGCCGACGAGTCGGAGAAATGGGGGAGTTATCACCGTTCGACAGGATGCAAGTGGAGAGACAGATTTCCGCGTCGCTGTACGCCATGAACGGGTTGCAGGAGTACATGGAAACCGTCCATGATCCGTCCGAGGGTCTGTGGGATCTCCCTCCCCTGTGTTCATTGTTATGCTGACCCTAACATTTTCACGGCTCTTGAAAAGTTCATAGAACCAGCTTCTCTGTGCTAGTTGCTTTCAGATTCTTTATAATAAATTTTCGTGTGTTATTAATCCAAAGAAATTTGAACTCTGTAATCGGGGACAAAGTTCCAGTTCAGAATCAACAAGCTTGACGACTTCCGACAATCTCTCCTCATTTGAAAATCCGAATCTCTCTCTCTCTCTCTCTCTCTCTCCCACCAAACACATGGATACAGCAGATAGACGAGAGTAGCTGTAAGATTCATTTCCCAGTCAAACCTCAAGAGTCTTGACCGCACTTTCTCTTGTTTACAGGTATCAGAACACATGGTGGAACCATATAATTTGGTGTCCGCCAGAATCTCCACCTTCAAATACGCTCATAATAGGGACAAATAGCATTAATCAAGCATTTTGAGATATATTCCGAGTCAAGAATAAACAGCTTGTCACCCAAAATTGTGAAATTTTTAATGAGAAATCATCTTCATGGTTACAATTTGACATATTAACTGTCATCAGACGAATGCATTGTACCACCGATTTCGCATGATGACAATTATTAACTTTTAGTGGAAATTGAATCTGATTGATTCAGTGGAAACTCAAATTGCTCCTCACTTCTCGGGGAAGCGCATGTACGTAACTGGTAGCAACTAACATACTACTCTCCCTCTACTGAGTATTCATGTTTATTACCACTAGTAAGATCTCGAGTTATTTCAAAAGTTTCTGGCATTGTTGAGGGCCAATTCCTCCATAGACACTCAGGCATTTGCTGAAACAACTCGTGGTGATTCCTGAGTGATCTCCATGATGCCGATGGACTGGTGATGATAGATGAAACACAGTAAGAAGTATGACACTAAACACTCAAAAAACCTTCGCAGATAGCAGCATGTTGCCTTGTCTGTATTTCACCTGAAGAACCATCACAAGCTGCTGATCATACTAGCAACAGATTCTGAAGTTTGTGGGAATGGATTAACCAAATCACTCACTGCACCGGAACATGTGATGTGGTTTAGTCACCTTACATCTACCTACAGCTAGCTAAATGACAGTAATTTGTGTTAGCTAACCAGATTTGAGAATAATAACTTGTAAAAGCCCAAGAAATAAGGTTTGTTCTTGTAGATGTAAAGTTCGCCTCAAACAAGATCTAAATGCTTCGAATGACATTCCTCTGTCTCCATTTTCACCTTCCTAAGCAATTTTCCAAATTATCAACTCCAAGCACTTGGGAAATAACCACCAGTTTATGTGACTGAAAAAGAGATCTGTAACCAACTGAAGAAATTGCATCTAGCATAACCAATTAGCTACATAAATCATGGCCACAATAATGGGTTTCTTCATTATATGCGCATCTTCACCAATAAGAGATGAATATAGAAGGAAATCAATGCGCACAAGTAAATGCAAGGGTAATTTATGTAGGCTTATCAGCTGTCAAGATGATCACTTTTAAGTTTCAATTTCAAACACAATAAGAAAGTGGCAGCAAATGCCCAAAAAGAAAATCCACTTCGAAGGTAAAACATGAAGAACAACCATACAACATGGGGCCAGAGAGACGGCCCATGGTACTTCAAAAAGGAGAATTTCCTTTTGTTTCAGTAATCCTCCCCTTCTTCCTCCTCCTCATCACCACCCTCTACCGCAACTTCCTCATAGTCCTTCTCAAGAGCAGCAAGATCCTCACGGGCTTCTGAGAATTCCCCTTCCTCCATGCCTTCACCGACATACCAGTGGACGAATGCTCTTTTAGCATACATGAGATCAAACTTGTGGTCAATACGGGAGAAGACCTCAACTACAGCTGTGTTGTTGCTTATCATGCACACCGCACGCTGTACCTTTGCAAGATCTCCACTGGGTACCACCGATGGAGGCTGGTAGTTGATGCCGCATTTGAAGCCAGTTGGGCACCTGAAAGAATGGATATGCATAACTCATTTCAAGAACATGTCTAACAATATGACCCTCATCTTAAACATCTTAATGCATGCGCGTGTATGAAATTCGACATGAACCAGTGGCTGGTAGTTGATGCCGCATTTTTATTTATTTATTTATTTTTAACTATGATAAAGGACCTCAAAAAGTGAGGTCAAAAGATTACCATGTTCTTAGGCAAAGGGGGAACATATCCATCAGAAGGGAAAGCACATTATCTTCCTTCATTAAATCCTAGATCTTAGAACTTCACCTCAGATACATGCCAGCCAGTTCATCATATGTCATTAAGTATTTGGTCCATGCAAAACCGAAAAGAAAATCTAACCCATTTCAAGTAGTTCTTGGTGTTTAATGTTTTAAAATCTCCATGAATGAATTAGATGTTCACTTACCAGTCCACAAACTGAACAGTGCGCTTTGTCTTAATTGTAGCAACAGCAGCATTGACATCCTTAGGTACAACATCTCCACGATACATCAAACAGCAAGCCATGTACTTCCCGTGCCGTGGGTCACACTTGGCCATCATATTTGATGGTTCAAACACAGCACTCGTAATTTCTGGAACTGAGAGCTGCTCATGATAAGCTTTTGCAGCTGAGATCACAGGGGCATAAGATGAGAGCATGAAGTGTATGCGAGGATATGGAACAAGATTTGTTTGAAACTCCGTGACATCCACATTGATGGCACCATCAAACCTCAAAGAAGTGGTCAAAGAAGATATAACTTGGGATATTAGGCGGTTCAGGTTTGTGTAAGTTGGCCTCTCAATATCTAAGGATCTTCTGCAGATATCGTAAATAGCTTCATTGTCCAAAAGAACAGTCACATCTGTGTGTTCAAGGAGAGAATGAGTGGAGAGCACGCTATTGTAAGGTTCCACCACTGCTGTTGAAACCTGCTCCATTCAAGAAACTATAGCGTTTATTTTATAGCTCAACCTCATCAATAGAATCCATTTAACTGAAGAAAGAGATGAATAACAATCTCATGCATGCTATGGAGATGCTCATTCACCGACGGGACGATTTTTTCCTTCAAATTCTAAAGCAAACAACTCATACTGATGCCAAGTCAGCATTTCCAGTTCAGTCATTAAAAATAGGAAAAGCATCATAAATTTTATGGAGCGACTTAATAAATCTAATCTTCCCACATTAGCCTTGCCATCCATCACCATTTTTTCTCAATGGCAACGACAGGCGGAATTCCGTGTGCTAACTAGTACAACTGAGGCAAGAATAGTAAAAAAAACCATGAAAGTTCATACATCATGAGCATGCTTTACAGAATCTAGATGGCCTGCTTAACTTAAGGCCCACGTGAATGTACCTGAGGAGAAGGGTAGATTGTGAAGCCAAGCTTCGATTTCTTTCCATACTCTACGGACAATTGTTCCAACAGCAATGAACCCAAACCAGAACCGGTGCCACCGCCTACAGCACTAAAGACCAAAAAACCTTGCAAGCCAGTACAGTTGTCAGCTAGTTTTCTCACTCGGTCAAGGCAGAGATTAACAATTTCCCTCCCCACTGCAGAAAGAAAATGAGAAAGCAGATCAAGTAACAATCTACAAATAAGCAATAGTTGCCAATTCTGAAACAGTAAAAAGACATGTACTAACCTGTATAATGTCCTCTGGCAAAGTTATTGGCAGCATCTTCCTTGCCGGATATAAGCTGCTCAGGGTGAAAAAGCTGTCTATACTGCCCTGTCCTAACTTCATCAATGACAGTGGGCTCAAGATCAACAAATATCGCTCTAGGCACATGCTTTCCAGAACCAGTCTCACTGAAGAAGGTGTTGAAGGCATCATGCGCAACCCCTACTGAGGTGTCACTGCAAGCATAAACAGATAAAGAAAATGAGAGAGATAGAGTGTCAAATTCTGCATTATTTACTCTCACTTTCGAAATGGATAACCACAAGTAACTACCAAAGGCTGTAATGATAACCCAGGGTGCTATCAAATTCAGAAAGCGACCAAATCAACAATTACTAAAGCGGCGACAGTGGAAGCTCAATTGGAGTAGTGCATCAAGCATGCGATCAGAGTAAATCCTATGGATCCATGAAATTAGTAATTGATAAAGTATTCTCAGGGTAGCCAAAGTTCTGCCAGTGTCATTAACCGAGCGACCCTGAAACTTGACAAGCTATCTTCACAACCTCCCCAGATAAACAGGCGTCATCAGGATCTAAATGATGCCTGTACCAATAGCATCACCTAACCAGGTTTCCTACAACGTGCCGGATCCTCGACACTCTGCGAACGTCTACAGAAACGATAAGGAACTAAGCACCCCCACTTCTCCAATCCGTACCGAGGATGTTTCAAAACACTCGCTTTTGTTATAAAATTCCGACCTTTCGAAGAAAAAGAATAGAAAAAGCGCATGAGCGTCATTGAGAAGCGCAAATGTTTTCCAATTCCTCTGCGGCTTAGATAACCCGGATAAGCGAAAACGACAATGCGCGCCCTCGACATAAGAAGCATCTACACACGTCGTGCCCCGATCCCGACACCGCAGCACCGCGTTGCTTTTCCATCCGGTCGTTAACCGGGATCGAGAAACCCTCAGTTGGGGGCAGAAGCGGCAGAGCAAACAGGGGAAAAAAATCATGCTAAGCGGTCGACCGCGCGCGCGCTCCACCAGCTCCTCCAACAACAGAAAACCAGGAGCTCAGGAACAACCGTAAAGAAGCCGAGTCGCGAGCATCGGGACCGCCGGGAAGAACACTCGGGAGCAAAGCCGTCGTCGTCGTCGTCGTCACGAAAAGGCTCGAGCGGCGCGGAGGCGCGCGCACGAGACGAACGCATCTACCGCCGACGGTTCCGACGCAAATGCCGTCCGGTTCCTCGAGAGGCATTGAAAATCCGGCACGTACCTGGGCATCGTGCCGTCGGGATGAATCTCGTGCTCCAGGCAGTAGAGCTCCCAGCAGGAGTTGCCGACCTGAATCCCCGCCTGCCCGATGTGTATGCTTATCACCTCCCTCATCCTGTCCCTCTCTCTCTCTCTCTCTCGCTCGCTCGCTTTCTCTCTCTAGATGAGCTGCTGCGCCGCAGTTTCTGCAGAGGATGAAGAGGAAGAAGAAGGAGAAGAGGAGAAGGGCGGAGAGATCGGGACCTGCTCGAAAGCACCGGGGTTACTTATGTAATCCGCGTCTGCGACGGGCGAGTCGCTTGTCTTGCTTGATTAAGGAAAATGATTTTAAGCTAGCTAGCTCGACTGGCTTTTTTACGTGGGGGCCCGCCCTTTTGGCTACCAGCTGTGTCGAGCTGATGAGCCGCCCCCTCGGCTCCGCTCGGCTCCTGTCGGTTGCGGCTGGTCCACACCTGAGCGGGACGGCTCGGCGGAATTTAATCACGGAGCGATTTTCCTTTCTTTCTTCTTTTTCCATAATTTCTCGAGCTAAAAAAAGGTAATTATCATCCCAAGCGGAAATTAGGATAAAGGAAATGTATTTATTATATATTGCTTTTTCGAAAAAAGAGTCTAGTCAGGGATCTCTCGGCTCTTAAGATTTGACTTTTTGGCATTACCCCAGGGCCAATGATGTGATGCCACGTTTCTCGGCTCTTGGTGAAGTCTGAGAAATATCTCCATAGGTATTAATTAGAGAAAAAGCAAACGTGCTACCTACCATTTCTCTACTATACAAACTGATATATAATAACGATATCTTCTCTTCTCTCTTCATTATATGACAAATCATTTACAACTCATCAAGTATTTTTTTTTTTTAGCATAACAACATAATTGGAAATTTTTTCTATTATTAGGTAAGGGACAAAGCGCTACCATTATGTTGGTATGGCTTTCGAAGATAAAAGATAACATTTGCAATATACATTATGTTAGTGAACATTTATTTTTAGATCAATTAATTGTTTCGTGCTTTGTTAATTTAGTCAACGTGTACCTTTTATGATTAATAATACATTACGACGATAGTTGCTATAAAGTCAAAATGTTTTGTGCTCCATCTTAATCATATTTTTAAATGACAATTGGTGTAGCTCGTGGACATATGTCTCGTTTCATATCAAAATGCAAGGTTTACTCGTTCTTCTTCATATCCCTTAAACAAATGTTTCCTTAAATAGAACAAAGTCCTATGGGATTGAAATTATATCCATGCTAGGAGATGGAACTTATAAATTGCCAAAAAAGGTATCGATCTTCAAATGCTGACTACCGTAGTTGAAAGATATCCAAAGATCTATTCCTTCTTCCTAAAAGAACAAGAAAATAATAAATTAAAAATACAAATAAAAAATATAAAATCCACAAAATTATTTCTATGTAACACTACTACACCAATGTTTTGTGTCATTATTAAAATCTCCAAATTTATACCAGCGTAACTATCCATCGCAAAAAATTTAAATAAATAATAAATTTCCTATGGAATATAAGTATCTTGAACTTTTTTCTCGTGTTACTAATATCTCAAAACTTGTATCGATAATTAAGGAAATTCTTGTCAAAATCCACTAAAATTTCTTTTTAGAGTCCAAAGTTTAGTTTAGTGTTTTTTTTTTTTTTTTTTTTTGGTGTAGACAAATTATCACATCAATGCAAGTTTGGGTAGGTGTTAAAAATACCCAAACCGGCCAACTAGACTCAAATAAAAAAAAAATTGAGCACTTTTAGGTTAGGTTCTTTTTGGTTTGGTTAATAGGTAAAAAAAAAAAAAAAAAAAAAGGAGGCACGGAGGCACGGAGGCACGGAGACAGTTTCTGTATAGGTGCCCGAATCTAACCGAAACCCTCTAAACCACACATTGTCTTCCGCCCCTCCAAGAAGCTTTCCTTACCCGTTGCCTTATTGACCTCAATCACCAAGAGCGAGCTCTTGACTCTATCCTCCTCGATCAAAATCTTGGTCCCGCTCTTTGTCCCCGCCGCTGCCCCTCTGCCCCTCGCGCTACGCCGTCGCCATGAAGCCGGTCCTTGGTCTTGTTGGTGAGACCTTCCTTGTGCTATGGCCTGTGCTTGTCCTTCTCGTGCTCATCTTGCTTGTGGGCCTGTGGCCTCCTCCTCCCATGTGGAAGTTCTCTTCGATCTTGCTGGAGATTCTTGGCGGTTTTTTAGTCATCTCTCTCGGTATGATTTGACATGTGGAGGGCGAATCTAGGGTCTGATTTGGGTTTGGGTGTAGGTTGATCCATAGTGCTGATATATGCTATAAATAAATAAAAAAAAAAGGAAAAAATCACAAAAAAAACATCAAATTATTCCACTGTGATACTTTCTCCGAATTCTTCTTTGTGACATCAAAAACTCTAAAATCACCTAATTTTTTAATCATGATATAAAAAATCAAAAATTTGTATTTATGTAATACATCAAGATTCCATCAAATGAATTTTTTAGCTAAGACAATGTTGTCAACCATGCCTACATCATTTGCTTTCTGGCATCTAAGTAGATCGGATTTTAAATGGTGCTCATTAGGCGGAACCTTGAAAGAGGGTAAACGCGTCACATAAGTATAAGTTCGAGACTCTAGTGCTACAAAAAAATTCGATGATAAATGTGTAATAATGGGCATAGTTTGTGGTTTTTTAGCTTTTTTCATATATATATATATATATATATGTCCTCTCATTTTGGACACGGTACTGGGCTCTAACATGTTGCCATCTTAGGCCCGGACTTTACTCCAGTCGTCGCCGAACCCAATTAGGCCCAACACAATAAACTGGGAATGAGACGACAGAAATTTTTTGGATAAAATAAGAACCAGAAGAAAATAAAACAGCGGCGGCCCCCTGAAATGAATCCACGAAGGAGGAGAGAGATAACAACTGCACACTTCAGAGGAAGTGAGGACGACAAGCTTCTAAGCATTGCATTCCACTCACAGACTACATAGACAGGAGGAGGAGAAAGCAGGGGCGACACGATGAGCGGCGTGAAAGCGGTGGCGCTCATCATCGGCGACGCCAGCGTCAGGGGCTCCGTCCAGTTCCTCCGGCAGCCCAACGGTCTCTCCCTCTCTTTCTCCCTCTCTCTCTCTCTCTCCGTGCGAGTCGATTGATGTTGTCTGTGAATCGCAGGGGCGACGCACGTGAAAGGGAGGATCAGCGGGCTCTCCCCGGGCCTCCATGGCTTCCACATCCACGCCCTCGGCGACACCACCAACGGCTGCAACTCCACCGGTGCTTAACTTCCTCTCTCTCTCTTTATTCGGACACCCAATTCGGTTTCATTAGTCTATTCTACTAATTGCGCTGCGTGTCGCCAGGACCGCATTTCAATCCGCTGAAGAAAAACCACGGAGCTCCCACCGATAGCGAGCGTCACGCTGGTGATTTGGGCAACATCGTGGCCGGCCCAGATGGTTCGGTCCATTCTCTTGGTTTCGCTTTGGTGCTGCTTTATTGTGTCATGGTCGTTTAGCTGATTTGGTGGTCATGATGGTTCGATATTTCGATTTGGTGCTGCAGGAGTTGCTGAGGTTTCTATCGTGGATGTGCAGGTAATGCTATTCAATTTCATATTGATCGATGATTTCCCTTTTTAGGAAGAGGGTTTCATCGTGTGTGGCTTAAGAAGGGGAAGATATGAGTTTGAGACTTGTCGGGAAGCATGCGAATTGCAATCATCCGCTAGAAACACATGCATGACCTATTCTATCAAGGAAACATGGGGCAGTGGAATGAATTCTTTCGGATGCTAATTGAGTTGGGATAAATATATTTCACTCTTTAAGTTGATTATGCTAAGTATTATTTACCAGTTCATTGCTTCTTCAGATCCCCCTAACTGGCCAGCACTCGATATTGGGGAGGGCTGTTGTTGTCCACGCCGATCCTGATGACCTTGGCAAAGGTAATACTCAATAGTGACTCGAAGGATCCTCTCATGGAATGTATGTTCTTTTGCGAGACTCAAGCTGCGAAATTTGGGCTCTTTGGAATTGATAATGCAGTTGTGAATTCATGGGATTTGATGAGCTTCTGATGCAATAACACAGATACTTCAGAGTATTGCTGTTGCCTAGAGTGAGCATTGAAACTGCTAAAATCTGAAAGCAACTAGCTCTGACGTGGGTGGGTGGTAACTAGGAAGATGGTGTCTGTGTTCCAAAATTTTGGTCACGAGGTCATTATATACCCTGCAAAAGGAAAAACTCTTTTGGGTCCTGGAAAGGGGGCCTTTTGAGGATGCTTTCCACTCGGTACCATGTACCTCAACTGATAAATGTCTCGTCGAAATCCTAGCCCTTGATAATCATGCATTTGTATTCTTTTACACCCTTGGCAACTATGGATTCTCATTCTTTGTTCCCATCTCATCTCAAATGACTAGTTCTTGCCATTTCTAGGTTGAACTATGTTGCGAAAGGTGTAAATCTGACTTTTGCCATGTGTCGTAATCATCTCTTTTTACTGGTTTTAGCTACTTAAACAAGCTATTTAAACAGGTGGGCATGAACTTAGCAAGACAACTGGGAACGCAGGTGCAAGAGTTGGATGCGGTAATGTGTCTGCTTTTTCATGTGGAAGTGAACCACATTCTTGTCTTGTAGAGTTGAAGGCTTTCTTTTCCTGTTTAACTCTACTGTTCTTCACTACTCGCTTATGATATTTGGCAGGCATCATCGGGCTCCAGTCATCGGTGTAGAATTTACCGCGTGAACTCGAGAGTGTACATTTCACGCATCTTCTAAGAGCACATATATAAAATGATTAGCCAACGCAAGAATGTGTTGGGCTAAGGGGCTTAGTACGTTGCTGGCATGGAGGATAATCAAAGCTCACAGAGGAGTTAAGTCGGAGAAGCAAAAAACTTAATTGTATCTGAGACATCGAGTAGAGATCATGTATCGATGACTTGGATTGCTTTTACTTGGCACTTACTAAAAGCTGTTCCCTCTCTATTTCTTCAGCGTTTTGAGTTGCACAAACAGAACACCCGACACCTTGAGAACAAATCAAGTCCTGCAGCCAAGCAACAGGAGTAACCTGTTTCTTGCAGCACCAGTTGTGATAGAGGTTTATCTCAGGTTCGTCAGACCCCCTTTATACTTGAAGCACTGTAATGACGGCGTCTCATTGAAGCCGCCATACGGAGGGACTCTTCTGTAAAATCCTATTGGAATATTTAGCCAAAAGAAAAACTACAGTTAGGAGGAGGAGTGCTCAAGTAGGTCCAATTGGCCTCCATCACGGCATTTTTATTCCTGGCTGGTGACTTTTGATTCAAGGAGGAAGAGGAGGCATCTTCTAAGATGCAGTGAAACTAGAGGTCCTGACCATACACGGTCCAGACGAGAGTGGACAGAGCATCGTGCAGATACCAATGCTCGGCTTATCAAATTTGCGATCATAACAAACACCTCATTTAGAAGATGTATCTCCTCTCTTTTATCTTTAGCATGAATGGCCAACGCTACAGCCTCATGATTTACTTGCACGTTTGGAACGCTACTGATAGCCTAACACGAAATACACATTTGAAGAAATACTACCACCTCTTGACAATTACTAAGCATTTCTGAAAATTTTGGGTTTCACATTATGGACTTTGGAAGTTTCGTGCTATGAGCTAACAATTTTGGAGTAATATCCATAATTGACCTTCTAATGACATTCAGAACGGTGCTCATGCCATGTGGCCTGGGTCGATGATGACCAACCGGGAGAAATCATCTGGCCAAAGCAATCAGAGGATTCACTGAATAATTGCTTAATTGCCACACGAGACTCGAGTATGGCTTTGATCATATGATCTCACATTCCTAACTAGATTGCGTGGGAATAAAGCACTTGATCGCCCACCGCTTACCACAATGTTCATTTCAACGTCTTCGTGAGGTAACACACCATTGATGAAAAGCTCTAGCAAATTATGGCCAGTCAGCAATCACCACAAACTATTATGTACGACTATATGCAAAACGCTTCCATATCTCAGCTTACCATCGAAATGCAATATGAGCCATCATTCAACTAGTACGGCCAAAGTTTATCGATGGCGAGGTACCTCACAAGATTCATTCAGGCAGATTTTTTTTTTTTTTTGACGGTCATTCAGGCAGAATTAACTGAACATGAAATTGGCCACGCACTAAATTATCGTGATAGGCATAAAACGGACATGGCTGAAGTTCCTCCTATAGATGGAGCAATTCTTCCATAACCCATCGATATCAATTAGGTAAGCAAAGATGGCAGGAACTCGAAGGAGAGGACTAGTCAAACAAGAGGATAGTCATTTACAGTATTAACTTGATTGAGGCTAGTCAACCGAGAAGACTCGGACCATATCCCAACAGTAAAGCTTGTAAACCATTTAGAAGAGTTACCGATAACTTCAATTCGAATGCAATTTGCATCTTCAAAATTCAAACAGAAAGTACTGCAATTATTGAAGGCGCGTTCAACTGCTACTTCCATACATCATGGTTAAATGACAATACTGACCCTCATTGCAGACTTTTTTCAGAAGAGAGAACCCTGAGATCTTTTTAACCTCTCAACCAGGTGTTTCTATATGACGAGTTGTCACGTAGTGAAGCATCGTGAGGCTTGTACTCCATAATGTAGTTGTGAGGAAGCTTCAAGTGCCGCTTAATCGAATCCCTCAAAGCCATAACAGCCTGTAAAATCAAAAGACAGTCAGCAAATTGTAGCTCACCTTGTGGCGAGACAAAAGGGAAATGAACTTTACACACCTGATTATCAGAAGCATTGCGGTTCCACACGCTCAATATGTCTTCATTAAAGCGAATGCTTAACACTGCACCACATATGTCATCACTATAGTCGAGTTGATCACCAACTAAGGCAAGTACCTGGATACATGTGCAAGAGAAAACAATTGGCATAATGCATACAAGCGTATAACTGCAGTTCCTTCACCAAAGGACCAGCATTTGCAATACTATATACAATCCTCATAAGACTTTGAAAAAGAGACTACCTTCCCTGCTCTCCTGCTCTGTAGCAGTCCTACTCAATGAACAAGATAGTATGCCCTTACATATTGCATACTAAACTTTTACATATAGTCATCCTATATAGACTCGAGTTTTATCATTATTGCCATGCAAATGGAAAATGAGGCAAAGGTTCCTTTAAAGAACGCACACCTTGTTTCAAATATTTACTTTGTATAACTTAAGAAAAACACTCAAGTTGCAATTTTTTTACTTTGATCACAAACTACATGTTGTAAACAGGTCCAGACTCAATGGACTCTGTTTCAAAACCAATTGATGCTTCAGGTGTTGTTCAGACAACCGAATGCAATGAAGGGATTACACCTTCACTTTGAATGGGTTTTATCTAAAAATAGGGTTCAGAAATTAACTTTTCAAACTCACCATTTTATAGCTTTGCCATAAGGGTAGGTGTGCCAACAAGAACGCCAGTCATTTCTTTCTTTCTAGACCAGGAGAAAATTCGACAAAATCAAAGACTAAATATTCTCTTTAAGAATGACTTAGATGTACATGCTAGGGTGGCGCACGCACTTTGACCATATAGTATGAGCTATCTTGGTCTATGGAAATACTCACATCAATTCAACCTAACGTGGGACGCTGCAAGTACATCATCAGCTCATAGAAATCTTTTGCAAAGGCTCAAGCTTGGGGCAAACAAAAGAAAGATAACATTGTTCAATAGATGACATATGATCCAGCAACTGGCGGGAACTGGGAAGTGTGGGCAAAGAATAAGATTCTTAAATTTGTTATTTCTTACCAAATCCTCCCAGAAGCGGCCAGACACCACCTTTTTAAACCGTATTATCCACTTTCCACCGTTGCAATTGGCTGAGTCCTGGAAGTTTGATCTTTTCAAGGTTATGCATCATTCAGCCAGATATGACTGACAAAAAGTGGCTAAAAGCATAAAAGAGTAACTAAATGGAGAATCAACATCGTCATCATCAAGGACTGCAGAACAGAAGCATCACCTCCCATAGAGGACGGATTCCATCTTTAAAAAGATGTAGATCTGTTGGGCTTGGCAGAGCAGAAGGGCGAGCCAAGTGGCAATAGCAGACCCAAAAACCTTCGACCTATACGCAGAAAATACTCAAGAACATTCGTTTAGTCTGCCATGACTTCATCTTGAAAACCAACGGTCTACATGAATTATCCCGTGATGGTCAAGATGATCTTACCGTACTAAATTCAACAATTTTCTTTATATTGTCCTCGTATGATGTTTGGGTCCTAACTCCAGGAGTTCGACGGGTGTACCAGAAAACAAACTTGTACTGCAACAACAAGAAGCAACACCAAATGATAAGCTTTGGTCCTAAATGAGAAGCACGATATCCATGTCAATATGATGTACTTAATTCACATCAAAATTAACTATCTTAATCATCATTGTCATGCTAAGGTTACCAATTTACCAGACAACAGTCTTGCATTTGGTGGAAGGGTGAAATGGAAATGTGAAAAGTATAAGTAGTGCAACATCTTCCTCTGTTTTTTTAAGTACCAATTCTAGTGACGATTCTCCATAAAGGAAGCAATACCTAATCCCCAATAACATATATTCCCCAGAATGCCTACTTAAACACATACGGACAAACCAAATTCAATGTACCGGTAATTCAAAACAAACTAAACCGAAGAGAAAACAATGGGAACACCCATTTTCGCCGCTCGCCATCCACCTCTTCCAACTCAAAGGAAGCAACTTCCACGGCCCTGAACCAATCTCAAGATAAATTCGAACTAGTTGACAGAGAAAACCCAAATTTTCTTCTTGCATATAAAAGAGGTCAAGCCACAACGTCCTCAAAGGCACCCAATTAACTAAGCCGATACCACCACGCTCAAGGCGAATGTAAATCGGGGACACGCCATGCCACTCGTGCTGTGCCGATGGCCTTCGAGGCAAAACTACGTCTGGATCGGAACAAACACAAACCCACTCGCCCAAAAATCTCCACTTTCACCAACACGCCATTCCACTAGAGTGATTTCAATCAGAAAACAACCCCCCTCCCAACCCAGAAAGAAAGGAACTTGAAACATGAACTCACATCGAATCAAACAACGCATAACAATACGAACACATTGCAAAGCGTAGGATGCGAGCGAACGAAAAAGAGCGAAACCTTGAGAGGATGAAGGCCGGCTTTGAGCTCGTGAGCATGGCGCTCGCGCTGGTCCTGGCTGTAGCCATAGCTATCGGCAGATTCGACGAGCGGCTGCGAACCGCTGTTGCTGTTCTCGTTGTTGTTGTGGTCGGATTCCTTCTCTGCTTCTACTTCCATTCCTCCTCGCTTCGCAGGTATCGATTTCTGTCCGAGAGAAGCCTCCCAAAAGAAGCCCTAATTTTCCAGCACTAATCCTCTTGGACTTGAACTCGCCTTTCTCCAGATGGCACCCTGGCGCTCGTGGAACGCTACCGACCTAATTGAACAAGTGAAAATGATCATTTGGATTTTTTTTTCCCCTTTTTTTGGCTAAAACATCGATTTTTCTTTTTTCAATATTTGTATGGATTTCTGTTTTATTAATTTGGTGAGTTAATCTTACTTGCAACGAAAAAATGATTAGAGGGTCCGAAACTACCGCATGGTGTTGACTCTATATCTTGCCAAGGAACATGTTACTCAGATGAGATTACTTTCGTCCTTTTATGTCATAATAAGTCAAGACATTAAAAACGAGATATAAAAAGGAGTTCATATTTTAATAGATCTCTCGATTTTTTTGAATAAAAATCACCGTGATAAGTTTGAATTATTGCATGTTAAGACTATTATTTTGTTCCCTATGATTCATAGGCTATGAAGAGTATGAAGTGAATGAGAACTTCGTCTAACCATGCACTATTAGGATTGTAAATTCACAATAAATGTTGTCGAACTTTAGTAAATGAGAAAACGGATTATCTTGTTTTTTTAACTGCACCCGTTTCATGATGTATTTGAAACGCAAGCTTTGCAAGCATTTTCCCCTATGTTTCTCCCTCTCTCATGTTATTGATTGTGAGTACTTTTTTTTAATCAATGGTCTTAATCATGTTTGTCTCGCAACATCCGAAGCAAATAAATCTAAAAAGGACATTATGATATACAAAATAGCGACGGACATTGTTATTTCACTATGTATAAATTTGACAAGAGATGCATTTTGACACTTTTTTAACCCAAAAAAAAGCGGATGATATTTTCATAATACATTAACATATCATTTTTCCCCATAATTTTTCGAATCCGAGCTTTATTTTTCGATTTATGGCAGTAAAGTCAAAATTGTCTGCTTCTATTTTTTTTTTTTTTCAAAACGCACAAAGAAATTAATCGAAGGAGATTTTTTTTCTCTCTCCCTCAGCAAGTCATCTCTCGCCACGGACGCGCGACTCACGTAGGCGGCTTTGGGCTTCGGAAAAAAGAAGAAGATATTTTCTAAATTTATTTCGGCTAGAAATATATATTTAATAAGAAAATAAAATAAATATAAATTAGGAACCAACTCCGCAACCCCCTATTTTTCTGGAGGCTGGGAGAAAAAAGAAGGGCAGGAAAAAGAAAATCATTAGATAATCACCCAACAGCTAGAGCGAGAAAGAAGAGAGAGAGAGAGAGAGAGAGAGAGGCCGAGACATTGTTGACGAGCTCGCAACCGCACGCAGAATCGAAGAAGAAGAAGAAGAAGAAGAAGAAGAGGGAAGCATTGGATGCGATCGGATTACATTCCATTTCTGGGAGACGAAGATAAACTTAGCCGCCCGTCTTGTCGGCTTGCGAAATCCCCACCTCCTCTTTTTCCTTTTTTTCTTTTTTTTTTTTTTATTATCTCCTTCTTTCCCCTCCTCCGTCGGTTCCTGGTGGTTTCGGTTTCCGCCGCCTTCCCGTGTTGTTGTTGTTGTTGTTGTTGTAAATGGCCCCTCCGTCCGTGGCGGTTCCGGTCCTCCTCGTCTGCATCGGCCTGCTGTCGTCCCCCCTGGCGGCGCGTCTCGTGTCGCCGGAATCGGCCACCGCTTGCCCGAGGGAGCCTCCTCCTTTCCTGATCGGCTTGCGATCGCAGTGCTCCGGCTCGATCTCGCCTTCTCCGCCTCTCCAGGTGCGTCATTTTGCTCGATTGTCGCCCTCTGTGTTGCTCTCCTTTTTGGCGCATAGGTGGGTTGGGATTGTTGCGAGGATTGGTTTGGATGGGATGTTTGATCTGGGTTGGTGATTCGTCGTTCTGGAGGCTTTAGATTTGTGCTGATTTTGGGATTGCGAATGAACGCGTTGACTTTTCATTGGTGGTGTTCGGTGGTATATAATTGTTTGGCAAAAGGGGAGGTCTTCTAGGATCAAACTTAATTGTATTTGAGAATTGAAAGAATTCTTCGGTGGAATCTGTCATTTGGGATGTGGCTCTTGGGCCTTGACTTTTGCTTCAGCGTTTCTTTTTTCCCCCAACCTAAGCTTGTCGGATTTAGTTCTACTTAATGAAAGAGCGTTCGAAAATAAGGATCTTGTTATTGATTCTTTGCGAAAGAGGTCAGTTCTTTGCACTTGTGATATGAATTGGAAGAAGGCATCTATCGGGACATTTTAAATGGTTTGGTAGTTAAATGTTATTATTTTCCACATCAGTTCTTCAGAGACTAAAGAGTGATAATTAGATGTACAGGAAGGACTTTTGCTGCATGTAGACCTCTGGGGCCCTTGCTTGTTTATCTAGGGTCTCCACTGTCTTATTGGTAAGTGATTTTAGGGTAGAAATCATATCCTAGCAATCAGACACATGCATATCAAATGACTATGATAGAAGATTCTATGTCAATATTATCTTAAATGTTCATGTACCTTCTTTAATTCTGATGCGGTACCGTTTCAACTTTACCGATGTTTCCTAATGTTAGAATGTGTCCATAATTTTCTTAGCTCCCCAAGGAAATAAGAGTAAAAGGAAAAATCATTCTTAATTGTCTAGTAGATTTCATGCTACATTTAGTTGCTCCTGTACTTGAAGACATCTGTTGTATAATTGGTGAATTCTTTCTACATGTGAACTGTATGACTATATGAGATCTGCGACTTTTTCACAGAATCTTGAGAAACTGTAAGTTTTCTTTGATTTTCTTACTTCGTGTTGGAGTAACTGGGCCAGAGATTATTCTAACACAGCATGGGCAACAGATGGTGAGGAAAAAGGAGAGAACAGCTGAAACGGGCTGTGTGCCTAAAAGATCTGATTAAGTTCATGCTAAATAAATGGTGAGCAGTCATGTTAGTATTAGAAAGGACCGTATTAGGAAGAGTTCGATTCTGCGAAATATTTAAAATTCAAGGCCGCCTTTTGGAGAAATCATTGGCCTTTCAAGTCAGGGAATGCGCGTCTTTGCCTTGCGAAGTAATTTTCTTTCATCCTAATAGTTTGTTTCAATGCTGTCTCGCAGCTGATCAATGACAAAAATGCACATACACATGCTCAAAGAGAGATGTGTATAGTTATTACACTTGCTGGACTTCACTGGGTTTGGTGATATAAGATAGTCAATATACCCCATAGGATCAACTAAGTGGTTAAGGGCATACTTATATGTGTGAATTTGGCGTGCCTACAAGTTTGATTCCCACACCACTAAAGTACAAACAATTTCAGGGGTTTACCTACCTAAGGTCCTAAGGTGGGTGCCTCAATCCTAGTTATAAAAAAATGTAAGAGTGATTACCTAGGAGGAGTGGGAAGAAGCTAGCACAAACTTTGACAGATCAGAATATCTGCTTGAGAATCCGTGTTGTTTCAGTGAAATAGGATAGTTTTAGTTCATTGGAGCCTGTCTTCCTATCCTCTGGACAAGATTATTGTTTTAGCTTTGTGACAGACTTCTGTCACTGACAACTTATTTAAGGACTTGTTCCCACGTGTTACTTCCGCAGATTTTCTGTCATTCATGAATTTCTGCAGTGTAATTCTTGCCATTAATCTTCTAGTTCCACCATCAAAAAGTTCATGTGAGTTGAGTGGAGGAGAACACACAGGTACACAGAATTTTTTACGAGTGTTTCAGATGGAATCTTATTTACATTGATTAGTTGGACAATAAGTTAAAATTGAAATCATATCTTTCTTCTGGCACAAGGTTGGTATGACCTTGATATGTCTTGCTCAATAATCTGGTTTGACTTTGTTGTCCAGATAGTCCCATACCAAGACGTGTCTAAAATAGTATTCCTCTTGTTTTATGCCTAAATATTGTTTTCAGAGGTATTCATACTCTATTGTTGTTTGTAGTTTCTTGAGATCAATCATTAAGCGCTTGAGATTTTTTAACATTCCTTGTTAGACTCTTAATGTTCAAAGGTGTCAGATATCTTGTCTATTTAGTTTATAGAAAGAAACTCATATGCATTAGCAAATGGATTTTCAATCATGTTTGATTACATTGATTGTTATGCTCACTGAAGTATGAGTATTGTATGATGCATTTGATATAAGGTGGGTATATTCTATTGTATGTGAATATTCTTGTTGATTTTTTAATCATTAGAGGTATGGCATCATATGTATTCATCGGTGTTTGTCCATTTACTCATTTGCTGCTATAAGTGTGGGTCAGTATTTGTGGAGGACTTCGCATACTCAGAAGGCTTTAGATGACTCCCCGTCTCTCTCTCATGATTCAGCCCATAGTAGATTGTAGCATCTTATTATTTGGAAAATGAAGCGTCTTCATTTTCTTCTTCTTCTTCTTCAGTGAAAATAAAGGTTGTTTGGTCACCCACTTTTGCATTTCTAACTCTTAGACTGGTCTTGGTCTCATGTCCTCCTACTTTTGTAATCTTATCTTTTCCACAGCATTGAATATTCAATAACCTCTATTTCCTCTTCCTTGAGTTTCTCTTGCATGAATTGTCTTACTTTTGTTGTGGCAGGATGCTGCTTGCCCCAATTATTTCTTTCCATAGATTCAAAAGAATACTGTGTTCCGAGACTGATGTTCTACTAATACATAAACTCTTATTTAACTGTGTTTAGGTGGATGGGAACTTCCTTGATAAATTTCTGATGTCCAAACATCACAGTGGATATACTGCTGTACTTTTCTATGCTTCATGGTGCCCGTTTTCCCAGTCTATATGGCCTATATATGAAGCCCTAAGCTCTATGTTCCCTCAAATAGATCATTTGGCAGTCGAGCAATCCTTAGCTATGCCAAGGTTTGTGCTGATACTATCTTTACTAGTTATGCTGTGGAAAATGGTGTTTTATCTTGTTTGGCCAGGCTCACTTGAACATGATTGTTGTAGGTATCATATAGTTGAAGCCACACAATGGAAACCTCTTTCTTTTTACTTTGTCAATTGTTATTTGCACTACAGTTATTACAGATGAGGCTTACAGCTTTGTTCTACCTTTTCTTGGTGGTGGAAGATCGTAGAATGTGCATTTGATAAAACTTTAAAGATGTAGCTACTCCAAGGGGGATTTGTCAGAAACTTCTTGAGTATTCAAAAAGGGACAACTCCACGGACTAGACTGCTTTCAAAACCATTTAGACATGAAATAAAGTAATGGCAAGAAATTAGGACTTAGTCATTATTGAGGATATGAGAGGTGGGTTAAAAAAAGGGATATTTGGAAGGAAGACAAATGATTTCATTAAAATCATAATGGTACAACTATATGCATCCTCAACTAACTACGTCTTGTGATTTTTTTGGTATACTATTACTACATCAAATACTTGTCGTTATTCGTGAAAGCCGATTCCTCTATTAAACTGTTAAATGGTAGTTGAATCTTGTATCGTCAAAAGATACATGGTTAATAATAAGAAAGGTCTATGGTTCTTTTTTATTCGTCCTTCTGGGATTAGGGATTTTGTATTGCTTTTTATCTGAGTTATTGTTGTGCTTATCCTGAGCTGGTTTTACAGTGTATTTTCAAGATATGGGATCCATAGTTTGCCATCTATATTATTGCTGAATCAGACTTCAAGGTTGCAATACCATGGTCCAAAAACTCTCGACTCTCTCGTGGAATTTTACAAGACAAACACAGGTAAATGATTAGATAGAATTGCCCCATGAGCGCTATTGGCCCAATAGCTTTTAATTGATGCAGCCAATTTTGGCACCAAATAAACTCAGTTTGTGACATTTTGGATGCTCATTTTTCTTCTGTCTGCAACGCAGGCCTTCATCCTGTGCAAGCCATCATGGTAGAGCAGCCATCGCGTCTTCAGACTCGTGAAAGTTCCAGGACACAGTTCAAGGATGTGCTGTCAATGAAGAGCCTAAAAAGGGAACCATATCTGACTCTCTCGCTGTTGTTTTCGTGTTTGAGACTACTCATGGCCATATTCCTTAAAGTTGTCTCTTGTTTGAGAGCTTTCTGTGTCTCGTATGTTCCTCATCTAAACTTGGAAATATTTGGCGAGGCAACTCAGTTATTGGGGCGTGTGGTTCATGTTATTGACGTGAGGAGGATTTGGACAAAGGTGAGACTTTGTAAAGGCAGGAGCTTTCACGAAAGGGCAAAGAGTGCCCGGGTTTGGGCTTCTTCGCTGGCTTCTGTCTCGTTGGGCGAATCCTCATCAGCTAGATCATCATCATCTTAAAAGACTGAATTCATGCCTCCATATGCCCGAGGGTGGACGAGAAATCTAACTAGAATGCTACAAACTACTTAGATGCTCCACGACAGGTTGTTTCGCTCTCACTCTTTTGGTGTAATATTATTAGTAAGTGGGGTGGAGATTTTACTGTTAGAATACTCCAAATAGCTGAAACTGTTTTCCTTGTTTTGCCCTTTATTTTTTTTTTTTGGGAGGAACCAACCGAGCATTGTATATCTGAGAGCAGCTTTGACTTTTGTTCATATTTTTATTTTTTCGAATCTTACGATGTACTTGAAGTGCCGCATTATCTCTCTGTCTTTCTGCGTACCCTACTTCCTTGAGTTTGGATCCAAAATTTCGCTTTCTGTATGAAGCAACTCAATTGGGTCAGCTGAATTTAAGCTTGAACTCTAATGCACCAAGGCCTGCACTTTGAAGGGACCTGCTTTCTTTTATAAGACAACATGGGTGGGGCGTGGATTTTTTATTTTTAAAATTTCTTACGCATCTATAAATTTCCCTAATCCTTCACAATTATATGTTGTCCCCCGCACACGAGTCATGCTCGCCTGTGCTCGCTCACGCCTTAGTCACTCTCTTGCTCGACTCTCAAGCTACAGGTGAGAAGGGAGTGAGGCTTCAATGGAGGTAGCATTATCCAACCAAGATAGCGTTATCCAACCACCCCTTTACGCACACATTTCCCCTTTCCTTTCACTTTATATATATACACATCTCTTCTATCTTCCCCTTAATCCTTCACACTTCACAAGTCAGAATCACTCTCTCACTTGACTCTCAGACGCAAGCGAAAGGAGAGTGAGGCTTCAATGAAGATAGCGTGGCCCAATGCTTCGATGGAAATGGAGATAGTATTGTCTAACGATCTTTTTACACAAACATCTTTCCCTTCCCTTTCACTTATATATATATCTTATGTCTTCCTCCATCACCTCCCCCTTCTCAATTGCCTATAAAATGCTGTATCCTTTGCATGAGTCTTTTATATATTTTTATTTTTACTGTTTCAGAGAAGTGGAGCGCTAGCTTTACCCTAACTGTTCGAGGAGGCCCAACAAGCCCAACGAAATTGCCAACCAAATCAAGCGGAACTAGGCCCTGGTGCTTTGTCCTTCATAATCATGCTGCACACCTATTTTTGAGAGCGGCAGCAGCTGGAGTGAGATAGCTGTGGAGGTGGCCTCCAACACCCAACAACAACGAAGACCGCTACGATCAAAATCCTAGAAAGAGGAGAGCTAGTGCAAGCCGATTTGTCTTTTCATTCTCCTACTCCCGCTCCTACTCCTATTTTGCTCCTAATTTTTTTTTTCTTAGCTGAAATTGAAATTCAAAAAAGATTACAAATACATTTGAACATTCTTTTTAATCATATTTTTAGCATTAAACCAGACCTTGTGAATAAAGGGTCAAAAAGTAGACACCAAACATGGGCAGTTGACTCTCACTTTGATCTTGTTGGTTTCATTGCCCTTATTCACTCCAGAGGCCTTTCTAGTCCTTGTCTAGTCCTTATCACTCTTATGCAGCCTCAGCCAAGCAACCGACATTTGCATCTAAAACAATTGGATCAGTGTGTTCGAAGCGATGCATGACCACCTATATCGGCAGATTAAGAGATATTAATCTGCAGGACTTGCTTAAGGACATAACACCTCACAAATCTAAGTGGGCTACTATGATGGTACTGGCATTTGAGGAGAAACTGTCACTTCGGTTTGGTTTGCACAAAGAAAATTCTCGAATGCGGTTCATGAGGGTACACAATCTCTAGTATGTTTTGCCAATGTAGATTCTTATGCTAGATTGACTAGTCTTCTCCATCTATTAGTGTATCCGCACTCAAATTTTTTTACTTTTATCTGTATTTTTTATGATGGGTCCCTTATTTATTATGAAGAAAAAGTGTATTTGAAATTCTAAAACTTGTTACGAAAGTATAATTGAATGTTAAAATTTTCTAAAAGTGCAATCAAATCTTAAAATTCATTATGAAAGTACAATCGAGTCCTACAACTTTCAAAAGGTATAATCAAATCCTAAAACTTATCACAAAAATATAATAGAGTATATTAACAAAAAAAACTTGATTTGATCAATTTGACAAGTTTTATAACCTTTTTAGGACTCGATTACACTTTCGTGACAAGTTTTGGGCCTTAATTGCACTTTTTGAAAACTTTAGGATTAAATTGCATTATATTGACAAGTTTGAGGACTTTCAATATACTTATTCTTTATTATTATATCTTCTGTATAATTGATTATGAATCAAGACTACTAATTAGTATAAGTTGTTATGGTGGTTTGTATCGTTAACTTGATGGGGCCTAGAGTCGGTAGGTCAGTTGTTTCACTATCTATTGTTAGCTAGTCGATATTCACATCTTAATCTTGAGAGTGGATGAATCTCCTCCAATTATTTCGGGTCACGAAATTATTTTGGACGAAACTATAAAGGGACACAGAGGAAAATGGGAAGTGAAGCGAAGCCAAGGGAGGAGGAGTTAAATTAGAATGGCGGGTGTCCACTCCACCACCACGCCTGGCGAATCCAGGGGAGCGGACTTGGCGGGGATCTGATGGAATGGAGTTGAATTTGGGGGCTCACACCCTCCCATTCAAAATTTATGTGAGCCATCAAAGTCGCAGGGCTTGGAGGGTGATGATTTATTATTAATGCAATTATCTCTTGTTCTCACGTCTACAGAAACTCGGAGAAAGAGAAAGGATTGTTGGCCAAGCACAAATCTTATTTGATAACTTGAGTAGCCCTATGCATCATTATGGTGCTACAACTCTCAAGCATAGAGAGGTATTTCGGGAAAAAAAAGGAGAGAAAGAAAAAGGAAATGAATCATGGACAAGCACGATTATTGATTATCACTTATTTGTGAGTGTAGAATTCCATATAGATTTGGCCCTCACAAAGCAACTTCCCTAGGAGATACCTCATCCTCACAAAACTCCATCGAAGTGGTCCTTGTCAAGGAAGAATATTTTTCTTGTACAATCCTAAAAGTTGTTGAAATCTCTAAGAACTTCAACCAGATCAAAATTAGAAAAATCAATTAATAAACATACTATTTGAGATTGACAGATAAGGTTGATATCCGTAAGGATGAGATTGTTTCATGAATGGTGTAATTGGCTCAATGCCATCGCTCGTCAGATCATATGAGATATGCACTGAGATCAAAATTAGAAAAATCAAATAGTAAACATATTATTTGAGATTGACAGATAAGGTTGATATCAGTAAGGATGAGATTGTTCTATAAATGGTGTAATTGGCTCAATGCCATCGCTCATCAGATCATATGAGATATGCACCGAGATCAAAATTAGAAAAAACAATTAGTAAACATACTATTTAATATTGATAGATAAGGTCGATATTAGTAAGGATGAGATTGTTCCATGAATGGTGTAATTGGCTCAATGCCATCGCTCGTTGGATCGTATGAGATATGCACTGAACTCGCGTGTTCTTGATACAGGCAAGAATTTTCAATTAACTATAAGCATATCGCCTGGTAGGAAGCTGTGAAAGCGACTTATAAATATAGGTTTGGTCCAATAGTGATTAGTTTAACGTGGATTATTTCCAAA
Source organism: Eucalyptus microcorys (assembly GCA_014182515.1). NCBI lineage: Eukaryota > Viridiplantae > Streptophyta > Magnoliopsida > Myrtales > Myrtaceae > Eucalyptus > Eucalyptus microcorys. The sequence goes on along the minus strand of CM024562.1, from coordinate 28,460,061 downwards.
CTTGCACAATAGAAATTACATGAGATCATCGGTTGATAAAATGCATTCACACATTTATCATATCGAGAGTTGGGAACACGTGCTTAATAAAAGAAAAGACCTCAGTGATCAGAATTGTCAAGACTTCTAGAATTTGGACTTCGTACATACATGAACGAACATTCTCCATTAGAAATCATCTAGTTTCCTCCCAAGACAGCTGCGTCTGGTGCGTCTGGTGTAAGTTCCTGACACAAGTGGCCTTAAGGGCTGAAGTCTGTTTCTAGAGATGGTTATAAAAATATGTAAAATATTGGAGAGGAGGATTTATGTAGAAAGTAATAAAATCAGATCTTCCTTTCATATTTTTGGAGATTCACTGTTGAGGAGTCCCGACCCCTCCGTCAACTGCTCTCTCGCCATGGAAGGGCTACGTGGCAAGCTTTAGCACTTATTAATGCCACCCATCTCACCGTCGTGCTCTATTTAAATATAGAAAAATCTCTTTTTTCATTTATAACCGTCAAATTGCAAATAAATAGATTTTAACTGTTACATGAAAGCTTTCCTAAGTTTCTATAAGTCACAACGATGGAACGGAGAGAAGCCATCGATTCTCCTGTGTATCGCATGTGGAAGGAGCACCACATGGAGGTAGCTAAAGTAAAAAAAAAAAAAAAGAAGGGGAAATGATATGCTACGCTGTAACATCCACGTCCACTCATTATAGATGTTATCCAATGAAAAATGTAAAAATAAAAATAAAAATAAAGAAATAAAGCTTAGACTTGGCCCATACAACATAAAGCCCGGCCATGAAAACACAAAACGTGCCTCGGCCCTACAAAAAATTATTCCTCACGCCTCAAGCATTGAGGCTTTTGTCTCTACGGCTCTCTCTCTCTGTCGTCGCGCTTCAGGCACTTGCTGTTAAAGCATCCAGCTTCAGCCATGCCGCAGCCGCCCTCTCTTGCGGTTAAAGCATCCAGCTATCCAGCTTCTTCACCCCCATACCGCAGCCACTCTCTCTTGCGGTTAAAGCATCCAGCTTCACCCCCATGTGACCCCATGCCGCAGCCGTTCTCTCTTGCGGTTAAAGCATCCATTTTCACCCACATGCCGCAGCCGCTCCCTCTCTTAATCTCACGCTTCATGGTCCAACGGCTCAACTCCACACACATCCTCCATGTATATACACCTACTCCACCTCTCTCTGTCTCAGCTCTCTGTCTCAGCCTCCCTCTCGACCCCTACTCCACCTCTCCCTGTCTCAGCCTCTCTCCCATCGAAATGGAACTCGGCGCAAGACTTCGTATCCGGAACGAAGAATTTCTTAGCGCACAAAAGACTTGGTCGCGCTATCAGCAGAAACTAACAATATCGTGGGTTTATCTTCTTCTTTTTTCGGATTTTTTAAAATGATTTTTATATGTTTATATTTATTTTTTCAGGCATTACAAAAACTTCAGATGAGGCTGAGAAAGCTCTACGTGAAACGGTCCAGGAAGTAAAAAACCAGCCCGCCCTGTTCTCCATAACGTGGAGGATGCCAAGGCATTTATGAAAATAATGCCGGCACATTTTCAGGACCGCGGCCGATTGGAACAGGTGGAGATGTCTGCCGAGTTGCCCTCATCAATGAAGACAGCCATGCACAAGGTTTTAGGTACAAATTTGTATCTAACAAATACAGTTTACCGTTTTACTCCACCTGCTCCAGCTGCTGGTAATGCAGCTGGTAATGCAGCTACGGCTGCTATTACTGAGTAGTCTAGTAGTTACTGGGCAGTAGGTCGGTGCCTGGTTCCTCTCACTGTAGTCTCCTAGGATTAGTAGTCCTTCTGCCTCCCACTCTAGTGTACTAACCCTCTCACTCTAGTTTCCTAGGATTAGTAGTCCTGCCTCTCACTCGTCTCCTAGGATTAGTAGTCTTGCTGTTTTTTATTTCTTTCTTTTCTTTTCTTTGGTCGGACCTGTTCGTGCTGTTCTTATTAATACTACTATTTCTTTTCTGCTACTGTCTTTTGCCTATTTCTGTTTTTCTTTTTTTTAATAAAAGAAACGCTGCTATGTGATAATTCCGGGAATGGAACCGCCATAGGAACAATGGCACAGGATGGAACTTTCCTTGAATTGTGATTAAAAAGGTAAATTCCTAATCAGCTATATCTATTTTAACCATGGATAAGGATTTTGACCAAAAAAAAAAACATGTAGGAGGACTAATCTTGTGAAAATTATATTACACAAAAAAAAAATGAAGAGAAATATGCTTGTATATCTTAGAACAGTTTTGTCTTTTGTGTATATGATTTTTCTTTTCGAATCCTATATGTAGGATTTATCTTTCTACCCACCTCAACTCCTTGAAGCAGTTCAATCAGATGAGCTAACCAGGCTGAATTTAAGCTTGACCTAAAAGGGTCCTGCTTTCTTTTTACTTTTCGCTCGAAGTGTCCTTTTCTCGGCTAATCTTTGACGGTTCTAGTTTGCGGGCAGTTCTGGAAGTCTGCATATCAACTTTGAGACTTTCGGACTTCTGGTGGCAGGTCAATAGCCACCTCTAGTCTCGAAACTTGTATTTCAGTTTTTTACGACTGACAATGCAGTCTCTTATCCAACAATCCTCCATCCCATATCATCATAGTTACCTAACACGAGTCCCTCGATTTTTCTACTCTGCGCGACAGCCGAAACCCACGAAAAAATAAAGCGAACAGACAACATTAAACCAATGAACTCAAAGGATTGGTAGAGCTCGGAGGGCACCGACAAACCACAACCTGTCGAGCTGGTCCCGTTCGAAGGGCGTTTGGTTCGACTTTTGAGGAACGTTTCGCAAAAACGCAAATACCTTTGGGTGAATAGGGTTTTTCGAAATGCAAATGTCGTTTGGTAAAATTTACGTTGAGAAACAACTTTAACCAAAATACGTTTGGTAAAATTTGCATTTGTAATTAACTTTTATTAAATTAAAAAAGCAAAAATATGTTTATATTTTTTTTTAAGTCCGACCACCGAACCGCCAAATCCGACGGCCGAACCACCTGAATAAAAAATATGTTTATATTTTTTATATTATTTTTATATAAAAAATATAAAAATATAAACTAAAATATAAAATATATATAGATATTTTATATAAATATATTTATATAAAAACAATATATAATATCTATATAAAATTTAAATATATAAATATATATTTTATATTTTATATTTATATAAATATATATTTTTTTATTAAAATATAAAAAACATAAAATAAAAAAATAGATATGTTTATATTTTTATATAAAAATATAAACATATTTATTTTTATTTTATTTTTATTCAAGCGGCCGATCGGCTTCTCCGAGATGAATAATACCGGAAGTTGCATTTCGAAATGCAACTTTTCAAAGAACCTCAAGAGCTGCATTAGGCTAAAGGCCCTTAGAGCCACTTGGAGATGCAATTGCATCTCGCCAAAGTCACACAAGAAAACGAACCAAACACCTTTGCATTTGGCCAATGGACTTTAGAGCCCAAATGAGCATTCCAAATGCTGAACCAAACAAGGCCGAAGTCTTCGAGTGTTATGTCTATTTGGTATGATGCGATCATCGGAAAAGGGCATTCCTTTCCCCGTTCAATTTGTGTAATCGGTTGCTGAGTTGCATGTCAATTTTCAAACTTTCTTGTGCTTTGCTTGCTTGACTTTATGGATTCTTGGTCGTGCTTCATTGATCTGATCATGAGTTGCAGCAAGATATACTAATGGAGTAATTGATGTTGACTAGAAGATCACTATCAGATATCAGCAATGATTTCGCCATATACTGATATGTATTATTGTTTTGTTCATGTTACTCAAGAATGATGATAGGCCTAATTTTGCAAACATTAGAGTTAGCTTATAATCGTGGCGTTGTCTGAGGACCACACTTCGAAAACCACGAAGTGGTAAAAGTCGCAAATTTCCTTTAACAAGCGAAGATTAAGACCATGCTAATCAGCCTCGCGTTGACTTGTGGGGCTTTTTTAAATTTTTTTTAAAAAAAAAAGACTTAATTTTTGTGTCCAATCTTGTGTATGGAAGATTACATTTGATGTTGGGCAGAATTATGGGGTTTTATTGAATGGAGAATTGATCTTATTGATGATGTAAACTTGCAATTGTAACTTCAAAAAGTAGAAACACACTGCATTCCATGTTGTTTAAAAATGCAGAACAACTATTACGCAATTTATAAATCCAACTAAAAAAAATCAGGAGCAACAAAAATTTAATAAACAAACATATATCCGCAATTGAAAAACTAACTTTAAAGAGGTGAAGAGGTTGCGAAATCGAAGTAATGCATAACAGCTCTGTGATGCCGTGTGAATGATGCTCTGGTTTTGTTAATTAATCACCAGCTCAATTCTAGAAGGTAACTTTCCCTTGAACTGTTGCAGAGCTCAATTCTAGAAGGTAACTTTCCCTTGAACTGTTGCAGAGCACGTTCTTTAGGTTCCATCAGTCTTTTCATCCCATCCGGAAAATATGCTTCTTCACAGGGATTCACTACTAACTTCTCCAGAGCAAGGTAATTCACCAATTCATGATCACAAGGTCGACCATAATAGTTGTAAAATTCAACCTCCTTTAGGTACATATGGAAAGGTCTAACAACTCTTTTCAATTCTCTCTGCCTACATAGCATCTCTGACGGCTGCATCAATTGTGAAAAAGAAGAATGCCGTATATTATTGATCACCACAAGAAATCGATGGAATGAAGAATGCTAGTGGAAGAGAGAATTTGCCAAAAAAAAGTATGCCTGATTGTCACATCAAATAAATACTGATCACATGATGTCCCAATGACTCACCTATAAGCGGAGACTTGAACTTGGTTTATTATATTCTATCCTCCTACATTTGTCTAATGTCTAAATAGATGGAGATTTGAATGAGGCTAAAATCCCACCTCAAACACAAAACTTCGCAAGGAGGGACATGCCTCGATCACGAGAGTGAATGGAAGTGGGGTTGCATCTCCATATCCTTGAACGCTCACTTTCAATTGCTTGACACTTGGCAATTTAGGCAGTTGACCAATATGCCACTTTTCCTACATGAGAGAGAGTATCAATGACAACAAAGATAGCAAAAAAGATATAACCTATGAAACCTTATGAAAATCAGTCAGGGCTCTTACATCAGGTGAAGTAACATAGTCAAGTTTGAGAATCTGCAGACAAGAAAGACTCGAAAGAAAAAACAAGGCTGCATGCGCAAACCCCCAGCTAGATCCTATAATAGGCATCTCAGACAGATGGGGGAGCTTGTCCAAACACATTGGAATATCCATTCCCATGATAGTGAAGGATGCAAGATCTGTGTCAAAAATCTCAACGCGCTCAAGATCGGCACAACATGCTATGAGCAAGTATTTCAACTTCAATGATCGGCCAGAAACTCTCAGCCTATCCAAACCAAAAGCATCGTTCAAAGTCAATCGCTCTAGATCCGGACAATTGGCAAGCAATTGCTCAATGAGTTCTCCCTCTACAGTGATTCGATGAAAGGTGAGCTCTTCAAGATACCTCAAGCCAACATGCCAAGAACTAGAAGGGCTAAAGGCAAAATTATTTAGACATGAAGCCCGTTGTGAACGCCCTACATCAGCATCCATAAGTGTCTCCCGGCCTAAGAGATATGGCAAGTGACTCGGGTCACAATCATTCATTAAATCCTCCATAGATGCTGGGTCGAAAATCAGTTGGAGAACTTTAACTCGTTTTGCCAACGCAAATCTAATCCACCGATCGATGTGAGACTGATATGAAATATTCAAGTCGAAGCATAATGCAAATCTACGTAAGTGGTATCCTTCATCATATTGCGGATACAAGGCATTGTCCACCCATTCCACGTATCTCTTCCTCTCCTTTTCTGCCAACTCGGGGTTATCTTTCATCTCGTCCAACAACTCACGCCGGTCGAACTCAAGGTTGGTGACCCGACATGCAGACAAATGCCTCCATCTTCTGGAAAGAAGACAAGTGGCTTGTGCTTCTCTAGACGTCAAAAGAGACAAGCCTATAACGTCTTCAGGCAAACAGCTGATCCGATCCTCCTTTGGGTTGAGTTTCACCAAAAGAAAATTAAAGAAAGTTAGAAATATCTGGAAATAAGACGGATGGAAGATAGGAAAAAGGAAAACTTATCAAACAAACATAAGAAACTCAAATTTCCTGTCAAGGACATTCATTTCCATTAACCCAACCAAGAAAAAGCACAAAGCCGAAAGTTACCTTGTCGGCAGATTCGGCTTCAGAATCAGAGCGGAGCCTGCTTGGAATGGAGAATCCATGGACGCTGGCATTAGTTCACCCTCCATTACGTTTTCTCCTCTTAGCCTTCCCGATCACATCCTGCGGCTGCGTCTTCAGGTTTTAGGCAAATCTTCTAAAGGACCTTCCGAGGGGATATCTATTTTGAAATTCCTAATCAGCGATATCTTTTTAAACCACGGATGAGGATTCAGGCCCCAAATAAGTAAATAAATAAATAAATACCATATATGAGGATTAACATTGTGAAAATTTATATTGCACAAAAAAAAAATGAAGAGAAATATGTTATCGCTAATGGCATGTCTTAAATAATTTTTATATTTTCACTTTGACTTTTTTCCATATGAGATACTTGAAAATTTCAAATTTAGATTTTTAAATGAACAATGAAATATGATAATTTAATTAGTATGAGAAACGAATTTTTTTTACCTAATTTGTTTTTAATTCATGCACACGAATCACCTTTCAATCTCGAGCCAAACCACGCATCAGAGGCTTAATCCATCATTCATATGATATATAATTGTACTTTTGAAAAAAATAAAAAATTAGGATCCGATCTCATCTTTATAGATTACCCCCAAGAAAAGGATGATTAATATCACAGCCTTCAATCAAGGAAAAACCCCTAACAAACAACGCAAGCTATTCACCAATTGCCGACGAAATTCTTGAGCATTTGTGTTTTCTTCTAAAATCAGCTTCAACTGAGATTTCCCTTCCCTGTAGAAGAGCTCATCATCTTCCGATCTGACCTTCAATCTCTCTCTCTCTCCCTCTATTTATGGAAAGTGAGGAGTCGAGATTAAAGGATCAGCGAAGCTCGGCGGACGCGGAAGCAGCGGAGGCTATGAAGCTGTTCTTATTTCGAGCCTGCGAGTGCTCCGTCTATTCATACTCCCGCTCAATCTATCGAAGTGCGTATCGGTTGCTGAGTAGCCTGCCAATTTGCAAACTCACTTGTGTTTTGCTTGACTTCTTAGATTCTCATTAGGCCTGCAAAATTACCTGACTGAGTTGATCCGCCTGCGTTGGGATTCAATTTTCACATTTTCTTTTTCTCCTTATGTTGTTGCCTTTAAAGAATGGATGAATCCATGAATTGACTCATCAAATTAGAGAGGAAGCTTAGAGGTCGGGTTATGGACAAGGCATGAAGGCGGTGGTGAAAGTTTGGCCCCAGCCATCCACAAATCATGAAAGTAATTTGGATTTTGATTTGGGGTTAAATACAAATGGAATGTGGACATTCCTTAAATTATGAAACGGCTTCCAACTTTGAGTTTGGTCTTGACAAATCGTATTTAAATTCGAGATATCAATCTCAATAATTTGTTCGAAAAATGTATATCATGGAGATGAAATCAAAGTTGCGGAGGGCACATGACATCTTTCAGCAAGGCTCTGTCATTAAAATGTTAAGATCTACCAAACTTTGTTTAGCATATGGCAAGATTTTCAAATTGAGCTTTATACTTCAAATAAAACCAAGCTGCTTGTCTTCTATTATTTCATTTATATAGAAATAAAAAGGATCTTCTCTCTCATACTTGTTTGTCGAGGAAAAAAAATAATTTGTCATAAAAATCGTACATTAGAAAAAAAAAAAGTAGAAAAAAGGAAGGGCCGATGAGGGTGACAAGTAGAATTCACCTAATATCAAGAGGCCTTTAAAATATACCACTGATGCTCTAATTCCCGGAGCGATTTCCCACTTTGGCCACCATTTTTGCTACACAAAAAATACACACCCCACTGAAATGCAGTCATGCTGTAAGTCCGAATTTGTGTACTTTTTTTTAAAATGTGCTATTATATTTTATTAGGAATAAAATGAGAAAATGTAAATTATCTGTACATTGGTTGGTGGTTAAGATACGCGCGCGTAGTGGACGTCCACAGTTGGAAGCGCGTGGGTGTGAAACTCTTAATGCACACAAGGGAACTTAATCTTGCTGCCCGACTGGGATTTTTTTTTTTTTTTGGGTCCGCAACTGGTATTTACTAAAGGTGTCAAAATGGATCATTGACCCATTTATATTTAAATGGGTCGTTAATGGGTCAGGCCTTATTTCCCAAGGCACCCATGATGGGTTTTAAAAATAAAATAACTAAAATATATGGGTCTCAAATAGGTCTACTCTGTACCTATTTAAGATCCATTTACCAACTCATTAAAGATAACCCACAATCTAGTCTAACCTACCAGAGGTGGTAAAATTATAATTATTATTTTTTTTTTTTTTTTTTCTTTCTTCTTCCTCCAATGGTCGGCACGGCAATGGCCGACGACCGACCAAGCGAGCCTTGAGCTCGTCGGATCTAGCCAGGCGAGCCCTTCTCCTCACTAGATCCGGCGCAGGGCGAGCTCAAGCTAGCCCAACACCGGCGAGCCTCGAGCTCGCCAAATCTGGTAAATAGGTCTACTCTATACCCATTTAAGACCCATTTATCAACCCATTAAAAATAACCCACAATCTAGTCTACCCTACTAGAGGTGGTAAAATTATAATTATTTTTTTATTTTTCTTTGTGGTAAAATTATAATTATTTTTTTATTTTTCTTTCTTCTTTCTTCTTCTTTTTTTCTTTCTTCTTCCTCCACCAGCCAAGCGAGCCTCGAGCTCGCTAGATCTAGCGAGGCGGAGGCCTCGCTAACGCCCAACGAGACTCAAACTCATCGGCATCGAGCAAGGCTCGAGCCTCACCAGATCCGATGATGGGCGAGCTCGAGCTCACCCGACGCCGGTGAGCCTTGAGCTCGTCGAATCTAACAAGGCGAAGGCCTCGTCGATGTTCGGCAAGGCTCGAGCCTTGCCGATCCGGCGAGGGGCGAGCTCGAGCTCGCCGGATCCGGCGAGGTAGAGGCCTCACCGGCGTCGGCGAGCGAGCCGGCGAGCTCGAGGCTCGCCGCCGCCAGCCCATCGTCGTGGCGGGCGGCCGCCAAAAGAAGAAGAACAAAAAAAGAAAAAAAGAAAAATTATATTTAAAAAATAAAAATAAAAATTTTAAAAATTTTAATTTTAAAAATAATTAAAATTCGATTTTTTAAAATAGTTATTTTTAAAAATTATAAAAAATTCCTATAAATTTGTGTTGTATAAAACTATTTTAGCAATACCATTTTTAAAAAAATAATATATATATAAGAAATAAGCTTGGAAGTATTTTAGTAATATAATCTTATAAAAAAAACATAGGAATAAGTTTTTCTAAATTTGGTTAAATATGAAAATATTTTATTAATATGGGTTAGGTATAGGTCGAAAAATTTACATTAGGCATAAATGAGTCATAAATGGATTAATGGGTCAATTTGGGTTGGACCATTAATGCCCCGACCCAAACCCGACCCGACCCGACCCGACCCGACCCACCCGTTTAACAGCTCTAGTATTTACATAGCACATATCGGTCTCGGAAAAAACAGGCCTTGGTGACACAAACTTAATTTTTAAAGGGGCCATTCTCCAATTTCAATATTTTATACTCATTTTCAGTGAGCCCTTCAAATATTTAACGACTCATTGAGTATGTCCCAAATATGAGTAAAAAATGGTTTCATGATTCATTTTGACACCTCTAATTCTCACTCATGCTTGATTTTAACTTGGCAAGAATTGCATTGGACTTAGCAAGTCAATTCAATCGACTTAGAGTACTGAGAAATTAGGAATAATTTCGCCATTCATGATGGATTATATTGTTTTGTTCAACAGCAACAATAGACTCAATCTTTGCAAACATTACGATCAACAGCTAATTGGGCGTTGCGAGAACCACAATTCGAAAACCACATCCAAAGTGGTCATTTTCGCGGGTTTCTTTTAACAAGGGCTAATCCTACGTCAATCAGCCTCGCCTCGACTTAAAACACGATGGGCTTTTTCCAGCTGACACTCATTTTTGTGTGCCATGCTGTGTATGGAAGATTACATTGGATGCTGGGATATTTTTTCCCTTCAACTAATGGACTATCCGCGATCATCCGATTTTGAGGGGACGGAAGAGTTGTGATTTTTTTCCAGATTAAGGGAAACTTCACATATATAAAGTCACGAGCTTTTCACATTATTAACGAAAAAAAATATTTAACGAAAAAAAAATATAGTAACCCTTCCGTTTTGCCCACTACCCGACACTTTCTGCTGGTGCAAGTATCGTTTTCATAAATATGAAAAATGATACCGGTTTGAAAAATGAACTTCATGAGATATACTAAGAAGAATTATTACACACTAACCTCCACTTGCAGGGTCATTCCTTCACCGTCATCCTTCTCCCGTCCAGCAGCAAGGTCGGCCTTTCTACAACAGGCTCTGCCCCTTCACCACCAACTACCCACAGTGCCTGGTTCGGCACAAAATTGCAGCAAAAAATAAAGCATGCTTTAAAAATTAGAGAAATGAGAGATTGAAAGGCATGTAATTGCTCGGGATTTGGGAGAAGGGGCATGAAGCGGCCTTCCAAAAGACGGTGGGAGAAGGTCGGCCTCCACTCATTGCCAGCCATGGATAGTCCTGTAACATCCGGGTCTCCACTGTACACATATTGTCCGCTTTGGACACTAAATCCTCACGGTTTTGTTCCTCTCGGGGCAGCCCATACTACCCCAAGAAAACGCATATTGCAGGGGTAGCGGTCCCACTCAAGGTTTTGTTTCCTCCACCCACAGGCTCAATAGGCGATGTGGGACAAGAGAGGGACTCCTTTCTTGCGAGGACTGCCGCTCAGGCCATAGGCGATGTGGGACAAGAGAGGGACTCCTTTCTTGCGAGGACTGCCGCTCAAGCCATCACACTCTCCATCTCTTAACAAAAGAGCGTTCTTGCTGTGGTCCCGAGTCTCCACTGTACACATATTGTCCGCTTTGGATACTAAGTCCTCATGGTTTTGTTCCTCTCAGGGTAGCTCATACTACCCCAAGAAAACGCATATGTACAGTTAGAAAGACCCAAGCCTTATAAGTTAGCCCATGACTCCCTCCCTAGGCAATGTGGGACAAGAAAGGGACCCCTTCCTTGCACACATCCGATGACCATCGCTCGGGCTGTCACAGTCCCAACATTGAGGACGGAGGAAGATAAGCAGTTGGCCGAAGAAGCCATGAGAGATACATTGCACAAGAGAATGGAGAATTTTCTAGAAATTATCTATTATAGATTATATGACACGACTATCTATAATAACATATATTAATCAACAGGAAAATTATCCAAAAAGTTCTAAATCTATTGCACTATTACTAATTCATTTTTAAATTTTTAAATTTTGTCAACTGAGTTTTAAACATTTTCACATTTTACAATTGAGTCTATTCGACCAAAATTAATAGGTTTTCACTAATGTGGATGTCAGCCATCTTATGTGGCACGACCGGCACAAAAGTGGACATTTTTTTAAATAAAAATTTTATAATTTTTGAATTTTTATGATTTTTTCTTTCTTTTCTTTTCCCTTGCTTTAAAAAAAAAAGGTTTTTGGAGAGTGGATCAACAAGGGTTGCTGGTTGACCTTCGCAGGCCATGGGCCAAGGCATCACCTTAGTTGCTAGCACTAGCTGCCCACATTAGCAATTTCCAACCAATTTTAATCGGATGGACTCAACTAGTAAAATGTGAAAATATTTAGGATTCAATTGACAAGTGCGAGCCCATGTGAGGGCCCCCTTGCCCTAAGCAAGGGCAGCATCACCAAGTGAGAGTTGGCCTAGTCAGATTTGACAAAGGGGCCCTTGCTAGCGCCCTTCCTAGCTAATATTTGCCCTCACCTATGCGAGGCCCGCCAAGGTTAACTCTTGCCTATGGCAGCGAGGCCTACCCAATACCCTCGCCCAAGGGAGGTCAGCCATTGCTTATGGCGTGGCAAAAAGAAAAGGGAAAGGAAAAGAAAGGAAGAAAAAAAGAAAGAAAATTTTAGAAACTATTTTAAAAATTTTTGAAAATTATTCACGTAAGTACAGATCGTACCATGTAGAATGACCAACTTTAACATCAGTGATTTTCTACGAAAATTCACCCTAAGAACTATATTGGCAAATCGTCAAAAGGGTTTAAAACTCAATTATCAAAATTAAAATGCTTAAGATCAAATTGACAAAAGTGTAATAGATTTAAAATTTTTTGGATAATTTTCCTTCACTTTAATAGGATTATATTTTGGTTGGAAGTGAAATTTATTGGAAAACTCTTTCATCTTCTCTAGCAAGTGAAGAAGGAAAAAGAATAAAAAAATAAAAAAATCTCAAAAAAAATAAAATAAATATATATTGTTAAAATTTATTTTTGTCAGCGTCAATTGTGCTACGTAAGATCGTTGGCATATTCTTGTCAAAATTTATGGATAAACTTAATTGGCAAAATGTAAAAAAATTTAGAACTCAGCTAACAAAATTAAAAAATTTAAGACTAAATTGGTAATAGTGCAATAGACCTAGGATTTTTGGCACTTTGATAGGATTTTGTTTTGGTTGTCACCGAAATTTATCGGGTAACTCTTTTATTTTCTGCTGCATTACTTTTTACCTCTCCTGTACTACATATTTACTAGCTTTTATTGTGATTCACTTTTCACTCTCCTGTACGATATATTTACTAGCTTTTGCTGACATGGAGTGGCAGACGTTGTCAAGCATAAGAGTTCATTATTATTATTATTATTATTATTATTGAACTTTTTGCGTGATTGACAAATGTCGATATTTAACCAATAGACATAATGAAATCCTCATATTATGCACGTTGACCAGATGGTGGTATTATATTAGAGATTCTTACTTTTTTCTATAGGATATTATCCTATGTTAAAAGATAATTATGACATTACTAATAATTAAAGCAAGATTGCAATCTTAATTGATGTATGTTATTTTAAATATTTATCTCATGAAATCTATAAATATAAAGATGTAATATTCACGATGATGTATCGAAATATACAGAAAATTTCTCATTTTCTCTCTTCCATAATATTATTCTTAACTTGTATAGAGTCTTTGTTCCTATGGAAACCAAGTGCATTTTTCACCTCGGCACTATGTTTACTTTGTGTACATAGTGTTCAATTCCATAATAGTTGTGTTTCAACATTAATAGCATTGATCGCGCCGTTTTTATGCTAGCTGTAGGTAGGATGAGTAAACTATAAAAATAGAATTAACCACTAGTCCCAGTACTAGTACTAGGACCAGTAATAGCAGTAGTTGCAGTACCAGCAGGCGGAGTAAAACGAAGGACCGAATTTGTTAAGAACAAATTTGCGGCTAACACCCTGTGCATGGACGTCTTGATTTTACTACAGAGAGTTTTTCGTCCTCTCAGAGTCTCTCTCTGAGAGGACTCCATGGAGCATCGCGCCGCGCTCCGCATCAGATTTGATGCCTTTCAAAGCGCCCAGAAAAAAATGGTAGGACAATTAATATAAGTTGACAATCTCGTGAGTTTCAATATTCCCTTTTTCTTTTGGGTTTTTTTAAAACGGGTCTTATATATGTTTATATTTATTGTTACCTAGAGGAGTGGAGGGGCAGCACTTGTTTCGGCTACATGAGGAGGGGCAAAAGGCCTTAAATGAAATACTGCAAGTCAGCAACAAGGACATTTGCGACGGTGCTGCCACTCTATTTCTAAGGACCGGAGCAGTTGGAGCAGGTGGAGATACCTGTGGACAAGCAAACCTTCCCAAGCGAATTTGATTTTTCGTTTTATTGCTCCTGCTTCTCCTGCTACTGCTGCTGTTAGCCTGTTACTGCTTGTGTTGCTCCTACTGTCACTCAATTTTAGTTTTGAGTTAAATATGAGGAAAAATTCCAAATTATATTCCTATGATAAATTTATTCAAATTAATTTTTTGACTATGAAAAATCAGTACACTCATAATAAATTTATCCTAAATGACCATAAAAAACCCAGATTAGTATACTTATGATCAATTTATCTCAAATTAAGTTTTTTGACTGCAAAAATTTCAAATAGATACATTTATAACGAATATACTTTCTATTAAATTGGATTAATACAACAAAAAATTACAAAGCTGGTACAACCAAGATAAATAGAGACCAAAATCTCAAATCGGTATACTAATTAACTGTCACATGTCAACCAACTCGGCAATTTGACAATAATAGAAAAAACGCCTTTGTTATTGTTGCTATTCCTACTCTTGTTGCTTAATTGTTTTTTTTTTTTTTGGCCTACTCTTAATTTTTCTTTTGCCAAGTTTTCTTTTTTAAAAAAAGAAACACCTCTTGTTTATGGATAGGTAAAGTAAAGAGGTAATTTTACCTCTTAAAAGTTTTTACCATACTAAAAATCAATTAGTGATATCTCGATCGAAGACCCATGAAAAAAGAAACCTATGCTTCTAGAAAACAACTTAGCATCACTTTTGCCATGCTAGGGTGCCCATAACAAAATTTATGGAACATAAATTGATTTATGGCTAGAAATTGAGAAGTTAAAAATTTTAATTAATTTTTTCTTCAAATTTATTTCTGGAATATAAATCTATTTTAGAAATAGAAAAATTAAATTGCGTTATCAAACGGATTTCTGTTCTAAATCATTCGGAGAAAAAACAGAAAAATAGAGAAGTAGAAATTTTATCATGTGCGTCCTAAGAAATCAAGATTCTCAAAAAAAAAATCTTTTTCCTTACCACTCGGGGATGGAATCCATCAAATTTTGACTTAAGTGACAAGATTATAAATGAAAATCCTTTTCGTATAATCATGACCCCTCCTAATCTATACTGATCCATATTTTTAAAATGTGTGCACAAAATCGTATTGGAGGGATGGACAGTCGTGAGGACTTTCATCTTTTTCTTTTTGTGCCCTTTTTCACTCCGAATGCCCTTTCTAGTCCCAATCATTCTCATGCATCCTCGGCCAAGCAACCGACATACTTGCAGCTAAAACAATTGGATCAGTGTGTTTGAAGCTATGCATGACCACCCTGATTGGCAGATTGCGGGAGACCTTCATTTGCAAGACTTGCTTAAGGACATACCACCTCAGAAATCTAAAGAAGGCAATTAGTTGAATATATCCCACGAAAGATATGGTTAATTTTGGGGGAGGAAATTGGGGGAAAAAAAAAAGGAAGGGCACATCCAAGAACTCTTCAAAGAGGGAATTTTTCTCCACAAAAAATAAAAAATAAAAAAGAGGGAATTTTCCTCAACGTGGGGCCCAAGCGGACCACCTCCTTTTGTCCACTCTTGGGAGGATAAGCACTCGCCTCAAGCCCTGTCACGTCATCAGCCTCCCTCCCTTTCGGCGAATTGGTTTTCAATCTTTCGCTCCCAAGTGCAAGAGGACACCCGCCATCTTGGGGAGTAGGGGTGAGCGGTTCCAGGTTCCGGTTCGGTTCCGTCTGGAACCTGGACCTACCCGTCATGCTTCCTCAAAATGAGGAACCTGGAGCCTACCCGTGGGAGCAGGAACCTGGGCACCTGCCCACAAGTCGCGGGTTAGGGGTCGGTTCAGGGTTCCAACAGGTTCCTTTTTTTTTTTTTTTTTTTTTTTTTATATTTGAACTATAACATATGCGCACGTTACCCAAAAAAGTTATAACGTACGCGCACGTTACCAAAAAAACTATAACGTACGCGCACGTTACCAAAAAAAAAAAACTATAACATATGCGCACGTTACCAAAAAAAATATAACGTATGCGCACGTTACCAAAAAAAAATATAACGTATGCGCACGTTACCAAAAAAAAACTATAATGTGCGCATATACTACATGGTAACTTCCCATTGACATGTTATCTTGATACATTAACTTCGCACTGCACAACAATAATAGAATATAATTAGAAATTTCAAAACAAATAACAAACTAGAAAGTAGAAATAAAACACCACTAGAACAAGAATGACTAGAGGTACAAGTTTTGAAAACAATTTCGATTAAACCCTTAAATAAACTCAGAAAATTCTGAAATTTGGACACGTTGTATTTAAGACCTAGAGGTATAAGTTTCATGAAGAAATTGTAGTCCAATTCGTTCTGAATTAAAAGATAAAATCGATTTACTTTTCCTATTCTCTACTTGCACAGTTTTTGAAACATTTTTGGTTAAATAGGCAAATGAACTACAAAAATTACGAAATTTAAATATATTGTAGGGAAGACATGAAGAGAGATATTTCATGCAGAACACATTTCCAAAAGAACCTCATACAAAATGATATAGTCTATGCATTGCAACTTACAAGATCCGAACACATCAGATTGCACAGTTTTAGAAACATTTCCGATTAAATACCCAAATGACCTTAAAAAATTATGAAATTAGACTATGTGATAGCCAAGACCATAAGGTAGATACTTCATGAAAACATCGAAGTCAAATTCGTCCTAGATAATTAAATATGGACGGTTAAAATCCCTGTTCGTAGTACCGTAATTCCAGATCTAACCATCTCCAAAGGACCACGATTTCACCTACCTATTCTTGTTTGTTTTCTCTAAATTTTTGATATGTTGTACCTCAGGATGTCCTTTACAACTTTTGTTAAGAAACCTAAGTGAAATTTCGACAAAAAGGTTGCCTTACAGTCCATGCATTCATCAAGGGTCGGTCCCAAAATCTCCAGATCCAGTCTTTCCAAAGAATAACGATTTCACCCACTTATACTTGTTTGTTTTGTCCCAAATTTGAGTATGTTATACTCCAAGAAGTCCTTTACAACTTTCATTTAGAGGCCGAAGCCAAAATTCAACTAGAACATCACATACAAGTCACTAGAACATCCAAGGTCGAGCTTTTTCTGCCCTAAGTAACCGGTTCCGGTTCCGGTTCAAAACAGGTTCGGTTCCGAAACCGGTTCGGTTCCGGTTCCGGGACCAGTTCGGTTCGGTTCGGTTCCGGTTCGGTTCCGCTTGGAACCGGGAACCGGAACCGGAACTCCCGGTTCCCAGAAAAAGGAACCGGAACCGGAACCGGTCCCCCTTGGAACCGGGAACCGAACTGGACCCTCCTCCGGTTCGGTTCCGGTTCCCGGGTAACCCGGGAACCGCGCTCAGCCCTATTGGGGAGGCTTCCTCTCACTCAAATTCCACATCACACTCCATGATATAGCCCAAACCCACGTCCTTCTCCTCCCTTTGATTCAACAATTCAAAGGGCCACCAAGAGAAATTTCAACCCCCGAGCAGACGCTTCTTATATTAACCTTCTCTCCCACAACACGTCCCTTACCCCAAAAATGGATCTTGATGAGTGGGAGTTGCTTCCTGTCCATGGCTATCTTGATTTCAATGAGGGCAACAAGATCTTCTCGAGGAGGCACAGTCCCCTCATGATCAGAAGAGCGTCTTCAATATGGATTACTTCCGGTGCCTGTCCCCAAGTTCGAAGGCCCCGAGTCAGGTCATCCCGGTGGTGCCTATCCAATTCGATCCGCCGGCGCCAGATGAGAGGCCGATGAGGGAGATCACCGAGCTGCTTGTGAAAATCAAACTCCCGTCCCTGATCACTGAAAAGATTATTAGCTACTTTCGTAAAATCCAATCTCATTAAACTGGAAACATGGATTGCAACCAAAAATAAAAAAAAATCGAAACATGGACACTAGCCACCGCCGCCGGAGTTCATTTTCGTACCATCTCGGGCACACGAGAAATGCCACAACTGTACAAATCGCTGCGCTCGGTATACTTCTGGCCCCGATGTATTTCAAATGGGCCGCAGCCCAGAAAAGGCTTGCTGAGAAGTGGACGTGAGAACTTGTGCAGCCCCAAGTCCAAATCCAGTGGTCCTTACATAGTTTCGGACCTTTAAACAAATATCATATGTCATCCCCTGTGTTTACTTGAGAAGAGTTCGTGCCAATTTATTAATAATAGGAATGGAGATTTTACTGTTGGAATACTCCAAATAGCTGAAAGCTGTTTTCCTTGTTTTGCCCCCTTTTTTTAATTGAGAGTAACCAACCGAGCATTGTATATTTGATGCACTCGAATGCTGCATCTCTATCTTTCGGTATCTTAATTCTTACCATCATCCAAGTTTCCTTTCGGTTCGTGGCAATTCAATCGGGTGAGCTGACTGGCCTGAATTTAAGCTGGAATTCTATTGCTCCAAGGCTTGTTGCTCTTTGAAGGGCCTGCTGTTTTTTTTTTTTTCAACTTTTCGGTCGTGGCAGGAACTGGAAGTGCCTTCTTTCGGCTAATTCTTGATGTTTTCTAGTTTGCGTGCATTACTGGGAGTCTGCATATTGACTTTTGGACCTGTAATGGCAGACCAAGAACCCACGTCTAGCCTCGAAAAGCCTATTTTTTTTTACAACTGACAATGAAGTCTCGCGTTCGACAATCTTCCATCCCATATTATCATATTTACCTAACGTGAGCCCCTATATTTTTCTATTCTCCAGACGGTCGAAAACCCACGAATAAAGAAACCGAACAGACGACATTAAACCTACGTTTGTGCTTCTAGAAAGCAACCCAGCATCGCTTTTTGCCATGTTAGACGGGCTCTCTTTTCTAGTTTCTCTTCCAGGGGACGTGGGCGGTTCATTTTCAGTCGCGAGCGACAGAGGTTAGAACTTGCGAGAATGCAAGCCAAGCGCTCGGTAGTGTACGTAGAAGGAACACGAGCTACCAAAACGAGCACGCAATCGTTGGCTGTACAAGGAGCCAAGGACACATGTCACGTTTTGCTGAAAATGGCAGCAAGCGACACCTCCGGACGCAACTGTTGACCACTAAGAAACCAGATTCTGTAAAAGATCTTTTTTCCTTTTGGAGAAAATACTAGTTGGCATGGAATCCATTGAAATTTTGACTTGGCTTGCAAGGTTAGAAATGAGAATCATCTTCATATAATTTAGACCCCTAATCTATACCGATCCGTATTTTTCAAACGCATGCACAGAATCGTGTTGGGGGATTTGGATGTGATGCTGACCCACAACCAATTACAGCTCATGAACCCAAATCCGATATCTCTTGATGTCAATGAGAGATACAAGGGAAGGAAATCAGATTGTGTCACAAAAGTGTATATATGCCTGCCGAAATTGGGATTCAAAAAAGATTTGCGGATACATCCAGGCGAAGTTTAGAACATTCACCATAATCACGATTTTAGTATTTAACCAAATCTTGTTAAGAAAGGCTCAAAAGAAGATACCGAAACATGGGCAGCTGTGAGGACTTTCACTTTCATCTTTTTCTTTTTTCTTCTTTTGTGTGCTTTTTCACTATAAAGGCCCATCCTAGTCCCTACCATTCCCATGCACCCTTGGCCAAGCAACGGACATTTGCAGCTAAAACAATTGGATTAGTGTATTTGAGGCTATGCATGACCACCCAGATTGCCAGATTGCCAGATTGGGAGATGTTCATTCGCAGGACTTTGCTTGAAAACATACACCTCAGAATTCCAAGTAGGCAATTAGTTTAAAATATCCCACAAAAGATACGGTTAATTTGGGGGAGAAATTGGCGAAAAAAGGAGGGCACTTCCAAGAACTTTTCAAAGAGGGAATTTTCCCCTCAACGTGGGCCCCAAACGGACCAACTTCCTTTTGTCCACTCGTGGGAGGATAAGCACCCGCCTCGAACCCCCGTCGTATCATCAGCCTCCCTCCCTTTTCCTAATTGGTTTTCAATCTTTCGCTCCCGAGAGCAAGAAGACACACCATCTTGGCTAGGCTTGCTCTCACTCCAATCCCACGTCACACTCCATGATAGACCAAACCCACCTCTCCCTTTGATTCAATAATTCAAAAGGGTTCCCAGAGAAATTTCAACTCCCCACAGAAGCAACGCATCTTATATTAACCTTTCCTCTACCACAAGACGAGTCCTCCCACTTCCTATGGAAAAAATGGATCTTGATGAGTGGGAGTTGCTTCCTGTCGATGGCTATCTTGATTTCAATGAGGGCGACAAGATCTTCTCGAGGAGGCACAGCCCCCCTCCTGATCAAAAGAGCGTCTTCAACATGGATTACTTCCGGTGCCCGTCTCCGAGTTCGAAGGCCCCGAGCCGGGTCGTCCCGGTGGTGCCGATCCAATTCGATCCGCCGCCGGCGCCGGATGAGAGGCTGATGAGGGAGCTCATCAAGGTGCCTGTGGAGATTAAACTCCCGTCCCTGATCACCGAGAAGGTGATCAAGCCTCCTGATGATGGCATGGCCATGGGACTGGAGGAAGCTGACCAGGACATGGTCTCCCAAGTCTTCTTCAAGAAGATGACGGAACCCGAATTCGCCGACATGAAAATGGACTCGCCGAGGTCCGGGGCTCGAGGAATTTTTGTGCCCCAAATTGATGCAGGAGCCTTCCAAGGGGAGTCAGTTCTTGACAGTTCTTGCTCTCCAAGAAAGAGGCATGAGGTCACCGCCAGAGATGTCGTGGGCGTGACCAAGAAGCAACAGGACAGTGATTGCGATGCAGAGGAGGCCACTTGGGATGAGAATAGAGGTGGTCTGAACATATGGAAATGGGGCTTCACCGGGATTGGAGCTCTCTGTTCTTTCGGAGTCGCTGCTGCTACCATCTGCATCTTCGTTATTGGAAGCCAGAGGGCTAAACAGAGCCAGCAGAATCAGAAGCTTCGCTTTCAGATCTACACTGATGACAAGGTACAGCAATTTTCCCCAATTTTAGCACCCTTCCATGCAATATTTGGTTCAGAGCTTGTCCTTTTGGCCTTATATTCTGAGTGCCACACCAATAAGGAGATGTCTCCATGAGCTTTCTCTGTTTGATATGCTGCTAAAAGAAGCGAATCATACCCGAAATTGTGTCCTATCGACCTGTTTAAGTAACATGGAACTTTCATTGGTAACCCAGTATTCTATGATCTGCAATCTTCTTGAATCAGCCAAGAAAGGTAATATTTACAGCGAATTAACTGCCAAATTAGTGCTCAAGAAGCCTCCGAAAGGAAAAACAAAACATGTGTTCTTTCAAATTCCAGGTGGTGCATGTCATGAGTTATTTCTCAATTCCCAATTTTAGGAACTTCTGGAGCTGAAACCAAAAGCCTAAAAGGCCAGATTTTACCAAAGAAAAAAAAACACTAAGGAGCTCAACATGTGATTTGCAGAGAATCAAGCAAGTGGTTCATCAGGCAACCAAGCTGAACGAAGCAATTTCAGCAGCAAGAGGGGTTCCTTTGTCCAGGGCTCACATTACTTATGGAGGTTACTATGATGGTATTGGCATTTGAGGAGAAATTGCCACTTTGGGTTGGTTTGCACAAAAAAGATTCCTGAACACAGTTCATGAGGGTCCACTATCTCTACTATGTTTTGCCAGTGCAGATTCTCCTTATACATGATGGACCATGTAGGGTCTTCTCTATCTGTTAGTGAATATGCACTTAAAGATCCTTACTTTTATCTGTATTTTGGATGATGGATTCCTAATTATTATATTTTGTGTATAATTGAATATAAATCAAGACTAATTAGTATAAGCTGTTATGGTGGTTTATATCGTTAATTGGATGGAGTCTAGAGTTGTTAGGTCAGTCATTTCACTGATCATCTACGAGTTGATACTCGCAACTTAGTCGCGGGAGTGGATGAATCTCCTATGATAACTTTGGGTCACAAAAATCGCCATACGAAGGTGTGGGATGGGACTTGCGATTAACAAGTAAATCTCGAGCGAGTTGCTTCTACCATGGTGCGGCATTTGACTTGGTACAATTGATCATAACTATTATTTCAACTGATTAATATTTGGCAGTATGCCAATGGAGCTAGCTGAGCGCCGGATCTGCACCAATCCAGTGTGCTAAACCCTGGATTAGCGGTGAACTTTCTAGTTAACTGGAAAGAGAATCATGCGTTATCCAATAGCCAGGTACAGCCTGGGCAGTTCTATGCGAAAAGTTAAAACTTTAATAGCTGATGGTTGCTCTATTGAATCTCTTGGGTCATGAGATGTGGGACCGGCCTCGGCCATCGAAGATATTTTTCTAATGCTGGGCCACGATAAAGATGGTGACTGATTGAACAAGTGACCCAAATCCAAACAAGAAAAATCAATTGAGCCATGAAGTCCCATGACCCACATGGAAAACCGGTTTCCCGTCGTCTTTATTACGCAAGTTAAATGCTTCTGCAATGTCTCCTTGTCAAAGATGATGATTGATGGGGTTTCCACCAGAATTGAGAGATCAGTTTGATCATTCAATCGAATTGCATGAGGGCCATCCCGGCAATCCTTTTGATCTGCCCCAATTGGCTGGCACGTGGCCCGCGAAACGCGCAAACATTCACATCAAGACAAGAGAATCGATTTCAGATGCTTTTTATTAATATCATCCATGTTTAATATTCTCCAATTATATTTCCACAATTTCACCAAAAGCCCGTTTGCTACAATCCTTCCATAAAATTGTAGGGCTTTCGCATCGCCCTAGTTCATCGTACACCGACCGGTTTTTATCCTTAAATCTAGCAGCGCATGCCTAAAATAGATGTAATGGCAAGGAACCTGGGATTAATGCAGATTAGGCGGAATTAGCAAACTTGGGGAGATGAGCAGTTTTTAGGATTAGGTACTGGTTATTGCCGGGAACATTTGAAACTCAGTCATACCTAATGTTGTACTTAATCTATACTTTAAAGTCTAATTTAATCAGCTAGGATAATATCAAGCAATTGTCCATATCCATTCCATCACATTACCTTCAACTCCGGCTTTCAAAGTGGGCCTGCCGGTGGTTTCAAGCTTTAGGTGTTTGCATCCTTTGATTTAGGGGACACAAGTAATGTCGTGTCCACCAAAAGATAAGCGAAGTTAGCAACCCCCCATTAAATATATTTGAAGCATACTAAACATGATAAATATAATCACGTCCCCTCCAAATAAGACGAACCCGATACTGTTTAAGTAGTGAAAACAATTTATTGAGATAAGAATAAGTTTATAAGCCGCATGGGCATGGACCTAATATGGAAGAAGGCATGAATGATTGATGTCAAAATGGGGAGGCCAACGGAGTTCTCTCTTGGCGCACATACAACTAGATTTTGATAATGAAAAAACATGCCTAAATTCATGAAAATAACTTTCTCTTTTAAAAATAAAAATAAAAATTAACTTTTTTAAAACGACTAGATCCCAACACTCGGGTTTAGGACTTTAGTGCTAAAGCCTAGATCCTCTGAGGCCAAGGCAAGGTCCTTAGGATCCCAAGCCCGTGTCTTGTTGCTTGGGAACTCACAACTGGCCCAAATACCCTCACACTTGGGTTGTCCCCACAATCGAGGTCCCCGGCCCAGGATGGGCCCAACTCCCCAAAGGCGGAGCCGTGGTCACCCGAGGTTGAGATTGAGACCCTACCGCCCATACTTTGGATTTGTTAAGAGTGTGGTTCATACTCCCCATCAACAGGAAAGTAAGAGAGTCGCACTCTCCGATGAGCAAGCAAGTGTCACGAGGCAACACCATAGGGTTTCTATAATTTGAGCTCATTTTATTGGTAATTTGGGATTGTGCTCATGAAAAGTTACTAGATATAAATAATCTTTTTATCTTATAATTGAGGAATGTAATAGAGAGATGCAATGTACTAATTATAATGAAATCTTCTACAAAATGTAACCCTAATTTAAGGATGAAACATGATAAAACCTTGTGTGCCGCTTTATTTTTATTGTTTTTATTTTTTATTTCATTGTGATTGTGCATCGGATCCTAACATATCCCCGCAACTAAGTCCCAAACCTCAGCGCCCAGGGCTAGTTCCTTAAAGCCCGTGGCTTGTTCCTCAGTGCCTTTATCATAGTCCAAAGATTTGGAAATAACTTGAGAATGGTTTCCTTTGGAACGTATTTTCCAACGATGATACTTGTGCATTCCCCTGTTTTTATGAATTGCATTCATCCTAGCGAGGGAGAACTTTCCTTTGCTTTTCAAGATATCATCCATCATTTATTCATTACAACGACCGCATTGATATTTGAAAACAGGTTCTCCAGGTGTCCAAAAGAAGGTGGCGGACGAGATGATTTTGGACGTAATTAGTAGTGATATTTATCTTAGAATACGTTTATTTCACTTAAAAATTCACGATAAAGAAAAATAATTTCTATGGACATCAATTTCCAAAAATAAAAAATAGTTAGTTTTTATTTATTTGGTGGTTTAAAAAAAAAGTGGTTACATGGTCCGAATGGTTCGGGTTTTTTTTTTTTTTTTTTTTCTAAGTATATTTTGTATGTACTATTGAAGTATTGATAAAAATTTCCATGCCAAAAAAATATAACAATTAACAATTTTTCCTTTCAAATAAAATCCTGTAGTTATATAGATTTTCACGTCTTTATGTCCTAATTTTTCTAGATTAATACTATGAAATACCCAAAACGGGTATATACATGACAAATTTCGTCAAACTAATTTTTTTACCATAAAAAATCGTGAAATGATACACTTGTAACAAATTTACACCTCCGTTAATTTTTTGTTAAATTTTACTATTAAATTACCGAGTTATATAAGACGTGGCAATTCGACAAATGTACAGACTTGGGGTTTTGCCTCTATTTATTATATGTATATCAGTTTGTGGTTTTTTTGTGATACTTTAACGAAAACTAACAGAGTAAATTTGCCATGATATATCAATTTAATAAGTTTTAGTGGTTAAAAAATTAATTTATGGTAAATTTGTTATAAACGTATAAATTTACAATTTTTTTATAATATTAACCTCATTTTCTACATTGAATGTTTGTTATGTTTATTTTGTTAGAATGTCCAATCGCGCCAGTTCGATTCAATATATTTTCAACCTCGAACTTAGACTTGGATTGCATGTACAGTGTTAGATGCACTCCATTCCAGTCTCCAGCTTACGTACTCAAGCAGCTCGTATTTTTGACTAAACAAGAAAATCGTTCCGAATCGTCTAAGAAGAGTTCACGAGGCCCGTGGGGGCGTGTTACGTGCACTTCAAACGATCAAGTCATCTTCTATGCAGAGGCGTGTACGACAAGACCCCGCGTGCCAATCGAGGAGATCGATTCCGCGCGTGGCGTGCGGGTGCGGTACAGCTCACCGCCAGCTCGAGTGTGTGTCGTTGATGGGGCCCTTCCTGTCCTGTCCTGTCCCGCCCCTCCGCCTTAACAACCGCCTTTTTTAAGAGTCTTCCTTTTCCCATTAGGGGAAACGATGCGAGAAATCAACAGCGGGTCATCCCACGATGTGCGAGCAATAATTTAGAGAGAGAATAAAAAAATAAAATTAAGATACGTCATCGCTGATTGTCGAGAGTATTTGGAAAGTTCATGCTCGAATGAGAAACTCTTTTCTATAGATGAAGATTTTCCGTTCGTTTTTATAAATTAAACCGTCGTCGTAAGTATAAATCTTTTGAATTTCGAGCCGATTCGATGTCTACTCATGCATAATTCGGAAGGAAATCGGATGTGTAATCTCCAGCTTGCTGAGGAAACAAAGTGCTCGGTGGCTCAGCCGCTTAGAAAGACGGAAGTTCGCACTACGTTATAACAACATTAACCTTGTGAACCCAACAAGGTACTTTTTAAAGGGCACATATGATAACTATTTTATTTTTTTAGTTTCTAGGAATAGGTTTCGAATAGAAATCTATTTAATGACACAATTTCATTTTTTTCATTTTTTTCTAAAACAAATTTTTAATTCATAAATAATTTTAGAACGGATATGAGAAATATGTTTAGTCCAAAAACTTTTATCATCGCTCACCCTTGCTACTAATCAGTCCGTCCACCCGGGAGGGAGAAGTTTTATTTTGAAAACAGAAATTTTGTATCGTTATCAATCGCGTATTTTTGCTTAAAAACCTAATATTACGTTTGACAATCGGGATAAAATTCATAATAAAATAAAATTTATCATATTTTATGTTGGATGCTTACTCTAGATGAGATAAAATTTGATATGAGAATGATATAGGTCGAATAAAATTATCTCATAAACAATATGAGATAAAAAAATGATGGCTTACTTAATATCAATAATAGGGAATTTATTTTTCTCTAATCAAAAAATTGTTAAATTAACAAAATTGAAATTATATTCAAATATAAATAATATTTGAATTCTAATATAATAAGTTCAAAATAACAACAAATAAAAAAATTAGTTTTTAATTTAATCTTATTTTAATTTATATAATCGACTTTAATTCTATCTTGTAAAAAATATATATTTATTATGCATTTTAAGTATATTAGTACAATTTGCTATTTAATAAAATTTATTAAAGAACGATGGAAGGGCAAAAAAGAAATAAAAAAGAAAATAATTAAAAAAGAGAGAAAAATAAAATAAAATAAAATAACATAATAGTGTCACAAGAGATTTTTACATTCTTCGTGTTAGAACTTTTAGGTTTATTTACAATAATATGCCGTTTATATCAAAAAATGTATGTAATATAATACGAATATATTCGATTTTATTATCGAAATTCATGAAGCAGTAAGTATGATATAATAAAATTCATGGATTTCATATTATATTCTATTTAATCAATCATATCTCGATAAGAAATTCAGACAACCAAATTTAATTTAAGGAAATAGAAATTAATTTCTGAAATAAAATAATCATCATTCGTGCTCTAAATCTCTGAAATATCTATCAAGCCAATTCTTGCGTCGGTCATATGAAACACTATTAAGACGGGAGTCGAATGATCAAAACTTGAATTTTGGGACCTCGTTTGTTGGCCTTGTTTGTCCTAAAAACACGATACATGCGTGTGTGATTGGAACGAGCATTCTTTTTTAAACTATTTCGTTTGACCAGCATTACTTCGGGTGGAGCCTGATCTTGACTTGCCAAACTATCTTTAGAACAATCGAGTGTGCTTTATTGCCTCTACTAAACTCAAATTGCACGCGAATCCCATGTGAAACTCGAGCCTCACTTGACTTCTTCGAATTTGAATCCCTAGTCCGAGCCGATGCGTCAAACTTTTCCAAGAACCATAGTTTCCAAAGGATCTCCTGACCAATTTCCGTGAAGTGATTTTCGTCTGCGGTCAACACATTTTAGACTTTCACTAAATTGATCGTTCCTTTAGCGAAATTTCAGTTTACTGGAACGACGTTTGTTTTTTTCCTTATGATGATGACATCAAGTATTCAACAAATCACAGGTATTAGAATTGACACAGCGAGAACATCAAAATATAACATGATATGACATGCCTAATCTACACATCTTGACATCATCATAATTCTGATCACTCAACATGTGAAAGCAAAATCGAGATGTTTTAGATGACATGAAACATAAATTCGACAATGACAAGTTGACGCGAACTGTTGATTCCATTCCTTAGTCCAAGATTGTTTCATAAGGAGCAAATTTCATAAGAAGCATTAACCAGCTTGGTAAGCCTTTCAAAATTACACACCATGGCAAGAGCCACCAACCACTGTCAAGAGTGAGTAATCGGGCTAGGACAACTCGAAAATTGAACAGACCCCGCCTTGTCTTTGCCCATTCTAAGCTGGTTTGATTTTCAGTATATAAAAAAAAATATTGGAAACCTGTCTTGAACGATTCGGTTCTCGAGACCGGTTATCAAGATTATTTTCGAACCGGTTCAAAACCGAACCCCGCAAGATCCTAATTGAAGGGTTTCCCAAGGAGGATGAGCATTTCAACATAAGCGGCCCATTATGATGCTCTAACCAAGAACTTTTGCAAAAGAACAATGCATATGATAAAGCATTAATATAAAAAAGCAAACGAAAAAAGGTGGGTCAGTTCAGTTGATGGATCGACCGGTTCGATTCTTGATTCCGAGATGGGGAAGCCGACGTCGACAGGGGAAGCAGCCGTCCCGGAATCGAACGGAAAATTGAAATATGAGGACATTTTTCGGACAGTCTCGTGAAGGTCGATGTAAAATCTTCGGACTCCCCGAGAAACGACGCAAAATCTTTTCAGAGAGAGAGAGGGGACCCCAATTTTGCGCCACCATTTTCTGTTCTTCAATCTTCACCGTCGAATTTTCCCATCACAAGAAGGCGGCTAATCTTCAATTATAAGCAGGGAAGAGAGAGAGAGAGAGAGAGAGAGAGAGAGAGAGACAGAACAAGGAGTTGCAGGATAAACAGAGGGAGGGAGAGAGAGAGAGAGAGAGAGAGCAGAGGACGTCCAAGGGAGTGACGAAGAGGACCGGCAGAGGCAGAGGCAGAGACCGGGAGATTGCAGTTCCTGGAGCAACGCCGGAGTGGGGAGAAGGATCTGGGTTGCGTTTCTTTCGACGGAATTCTCCACCTTTTCACCGGGAAAATTCCTCGAGCTCTTGGTTGCGCATGCTGCTCCGGCTCCGGTTTTGTCCCTGTAAGACGCCTCCTCGTCTTCTCTCTTCTCCATCTCTCCTCCGACGCCTCACTCTCTCTCTTTCTCTCTCTAAGTCCTTCATTCTTAGCTGCAGGTTAATTGGGCACTTCCTCGCTGTGGATTTCCTTGTTCATCTGGGTCATTTAAGGTACTTGCCCTCCGAATTTAAACTCGATGTTGGAGTTTCAACCCGCTTGCGCTCTTGTCATCTGATGACAATTCCGTCGTTCTTTTCAAAATTGGGCTTCTGGGTTAACCTTGATATTTGGGGCTGGCTGCGAAATTGACGCGCTCCCGAGCTTAAATTCGTTTAGATTCATCGTCTCCCTCGTCTCCCTCCCGAGTATTTTGCTTGTAGCTTGCTCTTCTCTAAAAAAGCTAATCTTTTCCCTTTGTTTTGGCTCATCGAAGGTGGTCTCCTTCGTTTGGCTGTGGAAATGGAGAAGGAAGATAAGGGTCAAAGGAGCGATTTCAAAGCATCGGAGCCTGATTTCCTCCTGCAGTGGGGAAACAGGAAGCGACTCAGATGCGTTAGAGGCAAAGAGTCTGGAGTCTCCCAGAAATTCAGCGGCGGAATTCGCCGGAAAATATCGTCCCGGGTCGATCGCTGTTTCATCGCGGCTGTTGATAAGGAAAACTCGCATCTTCAAGCTCATCGCTTCACCAGGTAAAAGAGAAATTGAGCTTTTCTTCTCATGCGCTCGTTTGTCTCTGCGTGGCTGATGGGTTAACAGGGATTTTTGCTGTCTTCGAGAGATTGGTTTAGATTGTGGAGAAGAACTTGAGGTAGGGTTTCGACACGAGTGGTTCAACTTTCACCTTGCTTGTTGCTTGCTAGGAAGTGTAAGATATATCGAAATTGATGCAGTCGATTGTACAAATTTCGAAAGTTTAGGAAATTTACTTCTGCTATCTACTTTTTTTTTCCTGCTGGCGGAAGAGGTGGGGATTGTCTGCTGAGAATATGGAATTGTTTACATTCAAGAAAGTATGAGGACTACAGTGCTCATAGTTGTTCCTTTGGGTTGCAGGAATTCTGATGGGACCACACATCGGTCTACCTTGAATGAAAACCAGAAGTTGGCATCACCAGAGAAGGAGGACCGGTACTATTCGACGAGAGGATCGGCTGGTGTGGATGATAACGGGAAGGTTCCGGTGGATGTGAATGGTAATATAGAAGATAGAGGGCTGATTTGGCCTAAGCTGTATATTGCTCTTTCGAGCAAAGAGAAAGAAGAAGACTTTCTTGCCATGAAAGGGTGTAAGCCCCCCCAGAGGCCTAAAAAGAGGGCCAAAATCATCCAAAAAACATTACTTGTAAGAATCTTGCAAGAAGTCTTTATTGTTCCTGGAGTTGATATAACCAGCCCTACTCAGATGTGTCTGTGCTAATTTTGTTCTGCATTTTGTGGGGTTTTGGCAGTTGGTCAGTCCAGGGGCATGGTTGACTGAGATGTCGCAAGAAAGATATGAAGTGAGGGAGAAGAAGAATTCAAAGAAGGTAATGTAGGTTGTTATTGTTTAGATGCTTAATTCACACCCCTTTCCTTCGATTCCCTCGCCAATTGGTCTGTGCTTGTGATGCAGAGACCAAGGGGCTTGAAGGCCATGGGCAATGTGGAAAGTGACTCCGAGTGAGTCTGTTTTATAGAAGATTTTTTTAAATGAAGATGGAATGGTTTGAGGATTTGTTGTGGAGCAAAGCGAAGAGTTCTTGATTATATGTTGTGCTTTTAAAGTAAGTTATCTTCCATCTTAAGACGACGAGAGCAGTTGATCATCATCGTCGCCCTGTAATTTTGACTCGTTTTTTGTTATTGGGATGATTGCACCATGGGAAAAAAGGATGATACAGAAAGCTCATGCTTTTCCTCCAGTGGCTGTTGAAATGCATCTAAATTTTTAGTTTGTTCGTCACCTTGACATGTTTATGAATTGCGATGTATTTTGCTTCCTGAATGAAACGGAGGTGGAAGTCCAACTTGTTGTATAGCGCAAGCCTCCAAGTTGTTGTAAAGTGCAAGCCGCCGCCTGACTTTTGAAATTGTAAAAAATTGGAAGTTGAATTGCATTTCACTTTGCTGCAAGTTTCTTCGCTTTACCGGGAAAGGGCTTCCATTTGGTCCTAGCCTGCGTCGTTTGTCAATGCTAAGCTAAGGTCTCGAAGAATTGTCAGACGTTTGGCAACTGGCATTTGAATCTGCTGCCTTTCTTCGGCTGAGCCGGAAATTTGTTTCGTAGATATCTATTTGATTATTAAGTGAATTCGGGTCGTCAAATCTGGGAGGTCGTCGCTGTTCAGCTGACAACGAGGCTTTTTGTGGAGGATTCTTGATTTTGCCTTTCTTTTGCCTGATTAAGTAGCGAGGGCTCCAAGAGCGGGGACTTAAAGAAGCTGTTGCAATTTTCTGTGTTGGAAATTGCTTTTGTAAGAGAGATGCCTCTGAGTTCATTTACTTGATGACCGATGACTGCAATTATTCATCATGGTGTTCGTCATAGAGGGAAGCGGCGACCTGACTGATAGCCATTTCGAGAGGGTAAAAAGGAAAAGGGACCGCATCCAGTTTCGAAGAAAAGCAGAGAAGGAAAGGAGGAAAACGATGACGCCAAAGATCATCGTGTGGTGGGAGCTTTTTCTTGTGCTTCACACTTAGGATGTCGAGTACGTCAAGAATATAAACCTTGCCACGTGGAACTCAAAATAACAGCAAAACAGAACGAAAAGTTGTATGAGGCAGGCGACTCGACTTCACCTTTTCAACCAGAAGCCAGACCGATTTAGAATGCTTTCTAGTGCTTCAAAAATTGGATAACTAAGGGTAGTCGTATAGCCGATTATCCAGTGGAGAAGGAACGCAAAGGTTCTTTCACACATAATGAGGGTGTCTTGGCCAGATATGTTCTAGCATGTCACATGACAAGAAGATTTTCCAGATGCTCTCCACCCAACATGACACGAGGTAATCAAAAACTCGATGAGACTCCAACCAAAATGCTTGTCGAGGGTCCTTATTGAACTTGATCAGACCAGCGACTGTTAGAGAGAGAGAGAGAGAGAGAGAGAGAGAGAGAGCTCCAAGATGTACTATGTACAACTTTGCAAAGTTACATCGTCTTCAGTAGTAACACAAATAAATTTAACTCGTCCAGGAGCTATTCTGCACTAGAACAATTACTACAAAATTACAAAACTTTCGGACTGATTCCAAAGAGGGAAAAAGGTACATACTCAGCCATTGTAAGCAGAAGGAAACTTGCTGCGAACACGAATATGCTACGTTGGTAGAACCTACAGCAGGATTCATCCAGAGCAGGCTCAATGTTGAGAAACCAGATTTTTGTAGATCTGATGCAAGCTTCTCTCGGCATAATCATCAGGTGGATGGAAAGTAATGGTAATAAGGAAGAACATATGGATCAAGGACCAGTCACACCAGGGAAAAGTTCTGATATTTTATTGAAAACGTCCATCACCTGTAGCGCAAAGATATAATGAGGTCATTTCCAAGATGAGTACGATTTAGAAATTCTTCTAGGTTGACTTTTATTTTTACTTATCCTTTATTAAAAGCTTGCGCTCAAGCATTTTGACTTCTATTAACTCTGAAACACCTGAAAACTTTCACGAAATGCCAACATAAACTTCTATTTACATGTAAGATTTTCATAATTTTTTGAAATTTGAATAATAGTATAAATTATGGCAACAGAGCGACAGAGTGGTTTTACTTAAGCTAAACCAAGCACACTTTAGAACCATACGTATGTGTCCTGTGCATTTCCAGTATGCATTCATAAAAAAATCAATCCTTAAGAAAAACACCATCAGTGTAAACATCCTAAAACACCATTCATGTAGTTGCCGTTTTTCAAGTACCATCTGCGTAAATAGGTCAACTCAGTGATAATGGAATAATGAACACAGAGCAAAACATTCACAGCAAAGATCAATGAAATGAAGAAATAATTGTTCCCACTAATGATTCTTTTCTAAGGTCACCAATCACCATGCCAACAATCAGAATCTTGACCCCACATATACTGTTCATCAACTCTCTGAAATAGATTGATTTAACAAAACTTGCCCAGGAAGTTAAAAGGCATTACCTCCTTGTCGTTTTGATATTTGGCAATGCTTAGTGGGTTTTGAGAACACTGCGAAAGGGGGCACCATAATACATTAAACCAATGACCGATGCAAGATTTAATACGTGATTTTAAGCTTAGCAAAATTATAGCTGGTACATACATCCATGATTGCCTGCTGCACTCTGGGGTTTTGAAAAGCCATTGCAACTTCAGGATTGGCCATTATCTTCGAAATGACCTCTTCAGGTGTAAGGCCAATTTGATCTGCAAATCAACAAAATTAATCCAACTGAAGAATTAATTGAAGACATCTCAAGAACTGCAGCATTCTTGTAAAATTCTGTAATTCATCATAGCCACTGAGCCACTTTCATTCATGCTGCTTTGATCCTTGAACCAGAAGTGTCGTTTAGAACATCTAACTATCATATGGCCAAGGTTGGAAAAGGAAAACAAAGATACACATAGGTTTTGCAAATTCACTTTTCCTTTGATGATACAGAAATCTATCAACACAATTGCCTCCCCCACCCCCCCCGCCCAAAAATAAATAAATAAATAAAAAAAAAATAAAAAACAACAAAAAAGAAGTATCCATCAAATTAATGGAAGATTTGGCCAATGCAGTAAATCAGAAGTGAACACTATCGTATGAAATTACAATGCTAAAGTTAATTGTCAATCATCAAGGAGTCTGGTAGTAAGGTTCATGCTCCAAGCTTTCAATTGTCTTAAATAATATTGAAAAGTCTTCACGTGAAACTGAGTGAGAAAGCAAAGCAGATATGCAAAGTCAACAAGAGCTCCACCAGTATTTTAAAGCCACTCATTTTTGTTGTTTGCTCAGGTAGCAGTAATTAAATGCTAACAGAATAGGAATAGAAGAAGATGAAGCATCCAAAATTACCAATCAACAAGATAATGATAACTATGCTCCTGCAAATAGAAACTCTAATGAACAAGACTTGAAACTCATCATGGGAAAACACATTAAGAGACCTCTCTTTTAAAGAATATTGTTGCAACACAGTAAGGAAATGAAACTTAGACGGGAATTCGTAGTCAGCTTCAGACTTACCAAATTGCTGCTTAACCTCAGGACTACTAAGATCAAAATTTTTCAAAGAGTCCATCATTCTGCCGTCCCACTCACTGCTTCCACCCATATTATTTCTGGAAAAAATGCATATGCATAAGTCATTGTGAAATCTCTTAGATCATTATAGGACAAAAGCTATGCTCACTGCACTATGTTCGGCTGCTTGTGCAGATTATGAGCAGATTACCATTTCAAAAGCCTAAAAATGAAAAAATATGGACAAAAAATAGCTCAGTTCAATTAAAAAAAGCATGCAAAATTGCTAGAAATTCATATATTGCTACAGTGGTCATTCAGAGTAAGTGACTCATTGACAAAGCAACTACAGCAATTCTTAACCAAATGGAAGGATGCAATCGCAAGATTCAAGTAAACATCTCTACTTAAAAAGTTGCCAGAGCCAGTGAAACATACAAACAAAGTACTTCTTATACTGCCATCAGCAAAGAAAATAGTAGTCTGCAGAAATACAAAAACTCTAAGAGTATCTTATAATGTAGTTCTTAACAAGTCAAATAATTTATATTTTGAATTTGAGCATTATATTTGAGTTCTCTACCAGCAATAAAAGGCAATTAAGAATAACAGCCATCTGAACATTCACAGCAGGTACAGCATTACAGAGGCAAATGGACTGCCAAGTTACACAAACTGCAGCATGGGTTGTAAATTAACAAAACTAATTCACCGATGACATGTAATCATCCTTCTGACAAAGTGAACAATGACCTGGCTGAAACAATATGGATGAAAAGTTAAAGGGAGGAACTTACAGCATTTCTTCCAACTGTTGACGATATTGTGGATTTTGTAGCATCCCTGACATGCAAAATGCAAACATTAGTTAGCTTGCTGCATATGCAAAGTTCACCCTTACTTTCCTTATTCTGCATATAAATAAATAGGCAATATTTTACACAGGAGTATAAAAACATCACTCCTAGTGGAATTATTTCTCCAATTAAATAGATTAACCATCAATGTGAAAGATCAGACCACTGAGAATGGTGCTAAATATAGCTGCCATACTTTTTGGAGTCCCTACTAAAGCTTATGCGAGACAAGAGTTGTCAAATATGTCATACAAATATGTACTCACATTTGAAGGTTTCAGGGTTCCTCATCTCCTCAGGTAGATGCCTAAAATAGATGAGAAAAATCAGAAATTTCATGATGGCAAGCACATCAGCCAACTTATATAACAGCTTAGAATTCAGCCAGAGTCTCGTAGAGAACTCCATCTCTTTTATATGCAAAAGACAGGAAATCATATGATGGACAAACACAATTGCTGATAAAATAGAGATTCCGGAAGTTTAGATAGCATTTAAGGGTACTATATCTTGTAATTCAAGGATTAAGCAAATTCAATATCTGTATTGTTCAAAAGCATTTGATATCCTTGATTAATCCAAAATCAACTATATCCAACATAAGTAAATATAACATCACAGAGAGACAGAGAGTTCACCAAGCATGGCATTTACACTTATCCATAGCAGTATGCACATGCAACGAAATGACTGTCAAAATACTATGACATGAACAAACCAACAAGGGAAGCTATATTACGGGAAAACCATCTTCTGCACAGTTGGATCTTCCATCATTTTCTCTAGTGCATCCACAGACAAAACAGGGTTTCCTTTTCCTGGGCAGTAGACAATAATTTCAGATTAGCACGTATAGGAATTGTGCAGATGGGATAGACGATCAATCAGAGATTTCTGAAGGATGATTTGTAGCTGAGGTTAATTTCAAAGAAGCAACTGCTATACATGCTTGCGAGGAAATTTAGATGATGAAATTAACAGTCCCATTTACAGTTACTCGTTCCAATTTGACAATTTAACTTTTTAATCTACTTGATAAACATCTTCACGATCCTCAGGATGAGTTGATGAGCATCAGAATCTTTGTCAAGACATCTACTATGATCTGAGGTGAAAATTAAGTCTTGGTTATAATAAACTCAATCCATCATAAGCAGCATAAGTACCTACAAATTATCAGCATGATTTTTCAAAGCCTCTTCTTTTCTAACTTAACAGTGTCCTCCAACCCAAGACCACGTAATTTTGGTGACTGGAATGAAAATCCACTAGTCATATTTCTCAGTGCAGTAGCTTATGATATTTCTGTTAGCTCATCTTATGTTATTTCTCTTTATCCTCTCATTATTGTCCCTACCACTTCATCCTGTGCACCTTCCTGGATTCTCCACACAGATCAAGGAAACACTGATACAATAAAGAGCCAAAGCACCTTTATATAGGGGCTGAATTCAGAAGTGCATAAACACTGGGTTTCTACTTCAGATCAATTGTTGTGTACAAATGAAGTGAGGGAAAAGCAATATCAACATCTAAAAGATGATCAGACGAATGCAAAGTCTACCGATGTTTGATACATTCACGTACCAGTTGATTCGGATGCCTCAGAAGAACTATCCACTGACTTAGAAGCAGATCCATTTTGAGGGACCTTCATCAATGCAGAGACAAGTCATAAGCCTACAGTAAGAAAATAAACTTTCTTCTCTCCATCCAGAGAAAGACTTACATTGCCAACAAACTGAGTAGCTTCAGATGAAGTTGTTTCTGTTACATCCTTGAAGCTTTCAAAAGGACTCTTTTCCTTTGTTTCTTCTGGAGAAATGTCCACAAAAGCTGCAAGTGCAAGATCCAGCATGAATTTATCATTCGGTACTTTCAAACATTGTCCAAGTAATCACAAGTTACATAGCCATTATTATAGCTAACAGAATTCCATTGATCTAATTCAGGACCTTCCATAAAGTTTTGGCTCTATCTATATAGAAAACAATCCGAAGAGCTTGGTAACTGCTTAAAGAAGAAACATGACTACAACGTGAAGCAAGTAGACAGCACTGTATAAAGGAGTTGCTTTTAACGTATGTCCTAAAAATTCAGGCATACGTACAAAAAATTATTATGCTTTAAAAATGCAAGCAAAGCGCTTCTCCTACTGCATAATTTATTCATGAATTGACACTATGTTTCACTCCACATGTCAATTTCCCAATAGAACTGCCATCACTAAGTGGATAAATCAACTTTAAGACAAGCTCAGAAAGGAATTGGAGATACTGCAATTCTGGTTTAGAGTGAGTGACCAAAGGGCCCCAAAAGAAATCTTCATTACCATATCTCTTCGGTTCTTCCTCCTTCTTTATCTCATCTTTGACATCTGCAACTGGAGCTGTTTCTGCTTTCACAGCTTCTACTTTTGTTGCAGATATATCAACTGTAGATGGTTGAGAAGTAGCCATTGGAGAGGGAGTGGGTCGCGGTGCTGAACCCATCGGAAATGGAGAAGGAGAGGCAGAAGAAAAGGGAGAACCGGCAAACTGGTTGTTTTGAGAATTCATCTGACCCATCATAGCCTTAAAAGCTTGTTGCATAGCATATTTCTGGGTAAGTGGAAAAGGCAATCTTTGAAAAGATTCATGAAAGAAAAAGTGGAAGGGCAGACAAGGGTTACCAAAAAGAGTAAAAGGAGCTGCAAGGATGAATTCACCCCTTTTTTTCTGCTGAATTTAATATGTTGAAAACTACCAATCTCTATAAGTTACAATTGCAACTGCATCGGTGGTTACACAAAATGATATCCAAGAGTGACAGAGTAGACATTCAGGCATGAGAAGTTACACAACGCACGGCATCTAGGTAAATAATATGTCAACTCTCAACCCTTGAAAATTCTCCCCTTTCTAGAATTTTATGGTATCAATGAGTCATGAGAGACATTTCAAAAGAGTTTGTGCAATCTAAAGTGTTCCTTTAACATTGCAGTTCTTCATGAAACAAAGGATTGACTCAGTGGCTACTCCCTCAATTAAATACAATGTCGCTAATCTTGCCTCTTCTCGCAACTCACATCCTTCGCATATTTACAGTAGGCAGACCAAAGAAACCTCATCTCTCTAGAGTCATCTTATAAGATCATCTATTCATAACAACTGCTCAAGAAACTGAATGTCGCGTTCTTCCGTGAAACCTCAATAAACATATATTTAGATTCTAATTTAATTTTCAAATGCTTAATGCATTTCACACACAACCGACTTGTATTTTGTCATTAACAAAAGCATGAGAATTCTGTCCACTACCCTATTTTTCCTGTGCAGAACTAAGAAAAACCCACAAGAAACGAAGCAACTTGTCAACGTCACTACGGCATTAATATTACCTGTTCTGACAACAGGATCATAAGAAATCACCTCTAGTCAGTATTTTTTTAGTTGGAAAAAAGGGAATGACGTTTTGCTTATAACCCTAGACAAAATGAGAGGAAAAGAAAAGACATGCTTCACAGGAACAAACTCGTGTCATTTACACAACCAGAACCTTGTTTAACCAAATTTAAGTAAAGAAACATTAGGCTTTTGACAACTGACCACCTAAAATTGGCCTTAACATTATCAAGTCTCCAGATAACATGCATTTAAATTAGACACAGATATATAGAGGTCCAACAACTGACCTTGGAAGAAAAAGTATCCTCTATATCTGTCTATTGCTCTTACCTCTATACAATGCTAATCACCCAGAAAAGTTGCACATTTTGGCGAGACATTCTTTTATAGATAAAAAAATACTCTGGGTGAAACCATATTTGTACGGCTGACAATGCAACGGATTTACCCAGCATAGCAAATAACACTCAAATATTTGTTTTAATCCCCAATAACAACGGTTGATGGAAATTTAGACTTCTGCACACTCAATAAAGAAGGCCTACTTCCACTTCAGTGTAAAAAACAGCAGAAGGCTCGATCTATAGATGAATGCATAGGCATACTCAGGGCAGAAAAATTGTACCTTTAGGTAATTTGCCACCTGCCATTCAATTAAACTCGTTAATGAGAAATCTAACTTATTTGCATGTCATAATTCAGGAAACAAGGACCTAGCAGTGACCTACAGACTCACCCATGAAAATAGTGCGGAGACTCCAACACCAACCCCAATCCAAAAGAGAGGTGATCCGCTAGACAATCAACAAAATGCAGAAAGTAAGAAAAACTACATAGTCTTAGAGTGAGGTGCCAAGATAGACTAAGAATACAAACATCGATGACCCCATATACCGATGAAGACACGACCATGAGTAGCCAGAAAATATAAATAAATAGCAAGAAATTAAAGAGGTAGCAAAGGATAAGATGATTTACAAAGAAGATGGAGGAGGAGGCACCGGCGGCTGTGGAGGAACACCAACCGAAGTCGTTTCCTTACCACTTCTTGAGGAAGAAATGCTCGCGAAACATTCCGATTCCGCCGCTTGAGGCGCTGTGTATCACAAAGCGTTCGTTAATTTCACATAAAGACGAGACAGTCGACAATCATTTAATCACGTTCAGAATGCAATAGCTATCATCAGCCATTCGCCACTCAAAAAAAAAAAAAAAAAAACCAAACTTGAAGAATCAGGTGACTGAATCAAGAGACAGCAATAGCTACAGGATCGCAGCTTCGCCTGCGCCTAAATACAGAGCAACTGGCCGCACAGCCTACGAATCCGCGCATCGTCCCGGGCTTCAAATTGTTCACGCACAAGCAAACAGAGAGACGCACGCACGCACGCACGGAGTCAAAATACCAGTTCGATAGCGACGGAGACGCGCCGCCTCATCCGGCCTCCTCTGACATAAGAGAGTCCGCGAGAGGAGATGCTTGTTCCTCGGCGGGGGCACGGAGCCCCGGCCTCCGCCGCCGCCGACACCGACGCCGGCGCGGCTCGAATGGGAAGAGCTGGGGAGAGCGTAGAGGTGAGGGAGACCTGCAGATTAGCCGCCATGGCCGCGAAGGGGCTCATGTCTCGGGTCCGGGAGCTGCAGCGGACTAGAAGAGGAGGAAGAAATGGAGCCGTCTGGAGAGCCGAGGGCGGAGGTTTTTGTGATTTGTAACGTGGTTTTTGCTCCCAAATCGTGTGCTCACTCTCGTCCTTTTTTTTCCTTTCTTCGCTGTTCTGCACTTCGGAAGTGATGCGGCATCGCATTGTTAGTTCTAACTGGATTTGGGCCTCTCTCATTGATGGGCCAGCTCCTTTTGGCCCATTTACTTTAGAGGCCTCCACACCCTCCAAACTTCCAAATCCCAAATTTTTTTCTTCGCATAACGCCAAGAAAATCTCTAAATACATACGATTAATTTATCCAAAATTAATTTTTCAATCACAAAAAATCTAAAATCGATATATCTGTGACAAATTTGTCACCCGTTAATTTTGTTTAAAATGGATTAAAATCGCAAAAAATCACAAACTAATAAATTTATGACAAATAGAGAGTAAAACACAAAATCAATACACCATCAATTGCCACATATCATTAAACTAAGTAATTTAACGATGAAATTTAACGGAAATTAATATAAGATAAATTTATCATAGATATACCGGTTTGAAATTTTTGGTTGTCAAAAAAATTAGTTTGTGCTAAATATATTACAAATTGACTAATATAAGATTTTCTGTAATATTAAATATACCGGTCCAATTTTTTCTTATATAAGCCCTCATTCTCTTCTTTGTCATTGTCATCCCCCCCCAAAAAAAAAAAGGGATGAGTCCCTTGAAATGTCGGGGGGAAAAAGAGGAAAGGTATAATTGCTGGGCTCGTGTGGCGAGCGGCATGTCGTGTCTGTGATACCATAGCGGACCAGAACGTGGGTTTGATTCCATTCCTTTCCATTCAAGGATGAGCTCGCGAGAAGGCGGCCGGCCTGCCTTGCATTGCTTAGGGTTTCTCTAGATCACCATTGGAGTGGATATGGGGGCAAAGATGATTGTACCGAAGCTATGAGTTAATGATTGGACTATATGCATACGATGACCAGCTGCATTTCTTTAATGCATCCGTTTGACTGGGCCCAGCGACGCCGGTAGAACAATTCCCGCACCATTTGTGGCGTGC
The DNA here is from genome assembly GCA_014182515.1 of Eucalyptus microcorys. Lineage (NCBI taxonomy): Eukaryota > Viridiplantae > Streptophyta > Magnoliopsida > Myrtales > Myrtaceae > Eucalyptus > Eucalyptus microcorys. The sequence continues at coordinate 28,419,282 of CM024562.1, read as the reverse complement.
ATTGAGCCAATCTCATCATTCTTAAATCATAAAAATCCGATTTTTAAGATCAGAAAATGCAATGCACAGAGGGAGAGAGAGAGAGAGAGATAGAGAGAGAGGAGATGTCTTCATCTAAACGCTAATCTGACCTGCCCTTCCCAACAAGATCAAAAAGTGTTACTCAGATCTACAAGAACGGACAAAACCTCGACAAATCATTCGCGAAAGGGGGGAAATGCGACAAAATCCCCGAACAGTAATCAATCAGAAGACGCGACATTTCCTCCAGAGATCAGAATGGAGAGACTCTATCTACAACCTCCGATTCAATCGGAGTGGGCGTCGGAGTCGGAGGAGGAAGGATCGAGGGAGGGGAAGCAGAGGCACGCCGAGAGGGAGAGGCCGAACCGCTGCAGGTTCTCGCAGGGGAAGCGGAACAGGAGGTACAGCACCTGCTCGCTGCTGAACCGCTCCGGATTGCACGCTATCCACTGGCACGCGCTCGCCGATGCCTTCGCCACCGACACCACCAGCGAGCTGTTCATCGCCATCTCTCTCTCTCTCTCTCTCTCTGCGCGCTTTGTCGATGCTGGTCTTTCTTTTTTTCCTATTGTTTTTTTCCTCTTTTTTGATGTGAATGGTGAGGAAAAGAAGACCGAAATGAGGAATTTTGGGCTTCACACGGTTTCCACGTTGCCTTTTAGTCGCCGCGAGAGCCAGCTACGTCGTTTCTCATTAGCGTTGTCCACTTTGGCAGGCGCTGTCGTGCTTAGCCGTTATGTACTTTCCCCAATTTATACTTCCCTTCCAAATTCCATCCTCGTGCCTGATTAATTTACTGAAAAAAATCTTGGGTAGTTCAGAACTAGGTCTTGTGAAGCATTATTTAATAATTTCTATCAAGAATATAGCATATCGAGAATGACAACTTTCCTTATCTAAATGATTACTAAGGGCCTATTTATTAACTAGTCAAATAGTAATTAATTCTATTATTTTGTTATTGGAACAAAAAAAGAACGTAAATTCGTTTGGTAATTTTTTTGTACGTGAGAATAAATTTATTTTCGGGAATAGATTTGAAATATAATTAAAAAGTAAAAAAATTCGCTTCTTTATTTTGAAGAACAATTCCAAAATCAAGTTAAATTTGTCTTTTTTCTCTTTTCTTTTCCTTTTTTGCTTTTATTTTATTTTATCTTCTTCTTCCTTATTGCCGGTTGCCGGCCACAACAATGATTAGAGATTGGCTGGGCGAGGTCCGACAACCTCGCCGAAGCCCATCATGGTTGGTGATCAACTAGGCAAAGGTTTGACGAGTCTCGCCAACCTCCGGGCCTTGCCGCTAGCAGTCGCGAGACCTCAGCTTCACCAAAGCACGCCGACTAGGCGAGGTTGAGCCTCATTGGTGGCCAAAGGAGCTCACCCAACCTGGCCTGGTGAGGCTCGCTAGCCACGAGGGATGCTAAAAAAAAAAAAAAAAAAAGAGAGAGAAAAGAAAAATATAATAAAAGTATTAAAAAATTTTAAAAAATTCTAATTCATAAAACAATTAGAGATTTTACAAACGTATTTCTATCTCAAGAATAAAAATTTTGAACGGTTATCAAATGCCTTTAAATGTTCAGAAATTTGTCCATGAAACAAAACAAAAAATAATTATTTCTAAATAGAAATTGTTTCGGAAAACAAAATTGTTACCGAACATAGAGTTGTTACTAAATGTATCTTAAGTATCGCAAGCGCTTGCTGAAAGAATGGTTCAAATCTGCAAACGGAAAAGATAAATTAAGTTCCCTAATGACATCATTAGTCATCGAGATGAGCCCAACTAACTGCAAGTCACGATGTTATCTCATAATTTTCTCAGTCAATCGAAGTTGCTGCAACTCTGGCCCAACATTTGAGATCGATTTACTCGTGATGCTCACACTCTACATTCAAAAGGAAGAACCGGCCACGCTCGTCACTACTTTGCCTTCATTCATCAAGCATGCTGACAGGAGTTTAGCGAGTCGCACGGCAGTATAACGTCTTTGCAGAAGCTGCCCTCCAAGTGTAAGAAACAGTTCGCCGAAGCACACGAAGCCAAAAGCTAGTCCACGCAAAAATTTTCATCATATAATCCCTTTCGATTAGAGAATTTCTGTCATCAAGCGGGATACATGTTTACACTTGTGTGGACTCTTTTCCACTTTGAACATGGTCTATAACAGGATGAACAAGAGATTCATTTCCAACTTTTCATCAGATCATCGAAAAAGGAAAAAACAGAACAGCGTTATGCAGCCTTTGGCATTTCTTGTATCTGAGAAGTTGTCATTGGCACCAAAACTCATTCAAATACCCAGGATATGCCAATGCCAAATGGACCCTAAGGATCATGAAGGCTCAATCATTAGCTTTCCAGGAAACCTTTCTCCTCCAGATATGATACTACTTTTCCGGCCATTGCACCTGGTGCAGGGCAAATCCCGTCTTTCTGACCTAATTCTATCTGTTATAAGGAAGAGTTCTAAGTAAGTAAACCTCAGAAGAGATAATCTCATTATGAATTGCATCTATGGATGAAAAAAGAAGTACATCAGGTAGCCGGATATTCACGTCTGTGCCCCTGGATAATTTAAAAAAGGAACTACAGGACATGCCAATCTTCTATACCTCACATTTCAACGGTGGTTCATATGGATCATCAATTCCTGTAAAACCTGCAATATCATTTTTTGAAGGATTAATTAATAAGATATGTGAAGAAGAATTGCTGGACCATTTAAAATGTAAAATGTTAATGTCCAAATCGATTCATGAAACAGAACCTTATACAAGTAAATCACATCTCATGAGCGGACGCTGCATATTATGCTCAAACAGTATATGTATTCTTCTCGTAAAATGCAAAGTATTACTATAAACATGTATGGCCACTGCAAAAACAAGGAATAATTGGGAGCTTAAGTAGTCCCCTTGAGTTTTCTATCAAGCAAATTTGATGGTCTCATCTGCATGCCTTGTTCGTGGTGACATTCAAGAAATTGTCTTTATTTGCTGCTACAGTCTAGAAAAAGGTCAAGGAGCAAACCTTTAATCTTTCCAGCACGTGCAAGCTTGTAGAGGCCTTTTGCATCTCTGGCCTCACACAATTCAAGCGGCATGTTCATGAATACCTATATACAGTCCATCTGTTATTAGCGCACCTTCAATAGAGCTTAATCCAAGTTACGAGATAACCATCTATGAGGAGCTTGCCTCAATAAAACTTTCAGGCAGCATTGCACGGCAAGCATCGCGGTCTTTTCTATATGGGGATATCAAACTGGCAATGCATACTAATCCAGCATCAGCAAAGAGCTTTGCCACTTCACCTTCATGAAGGAGCAGAGTTTAAGAATTACCGCGGCAAGACTAGACCAGACAAATACCACGTGAAAGGCACTAAGTGTTAATTTCTAGTCGACACAGACATCGCTATGAGTTTCTTGTCTTTGTTGCATAATTACTTACCAACCCTTCGTATATTCTCTGCTCGATCCTCGGCCTTAAATCCAAGATTCTTGTTTAATCCATGGCGAAGGTTGTCTCCGTCAAGGACATAAGAAAGCTTTCCCCTGGTATGCAATTCTCTACTAATTGAGCATGCCAATGTGCTTTTTCCTGAATGATATGAGTTGAATATGAGGAAAAAGAGAGCCAAAAACAAAACAAAACACAAGGACATCAAGTCAAATCATGACAAGTGATTCTGTTAGCATCATATCCAAGTAGTCAACTTTAGCAGTCATCAAATTCTAGTACTCATTCACTACCAGTTGTATTTGCCAAATGCTACACTCAGTTGCCTCAAATTCTACTACTCATTCCACAAGCAAACAAACTACTTGGACCAACAGCCATTCTAAACCTTTGTCAGCTGATGCAAAGAAGTCCTCAAAATGATCTTATATGCACCAGATGTTACATTTATAGATGCTCGCCAATTAAGTTGTAGGGATAACATGGAAAGTCCTTTGGAAGTCAAAGGATGAGTAGTTAGAACTTAAATCCCACTATCACTAGAGGTTAGGGCACTCTAGAAAAGGAAGTGTCATTCAGTCGCCTGACACAGCAGTCTCAAAGGCCCCCAGGAAAATCCAAAGTAAGCCCTTGTCACAAGGCTTACTACACATTAGTCCACTGAGAAAAATAGATCCCTGGCCAATGCATCCGTTAAACTAAACCAACCACAACAAGCAACGACACAGCAATGGCTAACACTGGTTAGTACTTTTTTATCTACATAAAGTCAGAAGGGTCTCCACAATCAGGTTCCTTGAAAAGTCTACATGCAAAGGTGTGAAACACATGAAACAAAAGATGTGATCTCTTGAACAAGAATGGATGTCCACGATTCATTTCACCATAGCCCCATTTTCTAACACAAAAGAAATGAAAAAGTATGGTGTCAACACATTCAACAAATGCAGTGACAGCTTGTACATGTTTGTAAGCAGTAAATCATAAGCAAGTTAATTACACACCTGATCCACTAAGACCTGTAATCCATACAACACACCCCTTTTGGTTAAGTAGCCTCTGCCTTTCATGCTTCCCCACAGGGCACTCATGCCAAAATATATTTGTAGAATTCCCCAAAGTAGACATCAGCAAATATCCTTTCCTGTTTCAAACCACACAAAGGACATTTAGTTCATAAAGATATTGCCAGGTATGAAAGACTACTAGCTCACACTAAACTATGGAAAAGACAATTATGAAAAAGGAAAGATCGCAGCAAGACTTAAAGTTGACAGGTAACTTTAGTATGTACTACTGTGAGGTCTAGTTTTCCAGGGCTTAATCCAAGATTCATGAAGTTGATAAGGTCTACTCTCGGTCTTACTCTGACATGATGCGAGACAGTTTCAAAATTCCACAACCAGCGCACAAAAATACAACTAGCCATCATTTGAGGCATTTCCCTGAAGAAAATTACGTAAGAACTTCCACACAAAACATGCATGAACCGAGGTATGCCATCACCAGTGTTCCACTTTGATTTGGTTCCAATGCGATGCATCCCTATGTAACCATTACTGAACCACCCCACTAACCACATGGGAGTCAGGACTACACATATTCGCAGAAGAGGTGTTTTTTGTCGTGAAGTTAGTCTTCGTAGAACAACTTTACAAAAGTTGGCGGACCAAGAATTTGCAACTGACTTCAATTCCAAATACAAGTAGAGCTTGATGTCAATTTTTGACGCAACTTTTCCTTCTTTTTCTTTTTTCCTGTGCTGGACTGCGCAAGCTCACCACACTCTCAAGCATGCTTCTGATAATACAGCTAGACCGTACCATAAAATTATTCCGCATTCCTTTTTTAACAGAACATTGCATCATTTCGCTTGCTAGAGGAACAACGCTGTGAACAACAACAAGCAAGCAATAGCTACGCCCGGAGTTCGATGCAGTGAGTACGGTCCCCAATCCTTCAATCACTAAAATTGCGAGACACGCAGTGGATCGGAAAGCCGATTCCCGAAACCCCCGCGGGAGCATAAAACAGAACAAAGCCAAGCCAAGCCAAGCCAAGCGCCGGCAGATCAACCTAACCGCGACGGCGGCAAAAAGGCGGCAATGAAATCAGAAACAACGCCGGGAGCCTACTAGTCCACGATCCATCCAAACAATCCGCGGCGGCGCCATTTTCTGATCTACGGAGGGGAGGGGGGGAATCCAAACACGGCGAAAACAAAAAAGAAAACCTAAACACGCTACGAGCTCAAAACCGAGCATGCGATAATCCATGAGCGAATGCGGGAAACTCGATCCGCGGCAAGAGGTCGACGACGCACCTGAAACCGAGCAGAGGGAAGTCGCCGGCGGCGATCTTCAGAGGGCGGGGGGGATTGCGGAGGCGAGGAGGAAGGCGGGCGAGCGAGCGAGAGGAGTGCCGGAGACGACGGAGCGAGGAGCGGAGGGGGCGGGATTGAGGGGTGCGCGGGGGTGCGGAGCATTTATGGAGATCTCGAGGGATTGGGAGATGGAGATTGACGGAATGAATCTGGACGCGCCTAGCGTGATGTTGCAGAGCCATGACCGAGGGGAAAGGGATGACGACTTAGGAGTTAGGAGGAGAGAGCTTCCCTATTTTTTCGTACTTGGCTTTTTGGGGCTCTCGCTTTTCGCGGGTCCGCATTTATGCATCCCACTCATTTCCTGGATATATATATATATATATATATATATATATATATATATATATGTATGTATGTAGGTAGGTATGTATCAATGTATGTGCGTATGTATGTAAGCTGCTTTTTTTATTAGGATAAATATAATATTGGATGAATTACTATGGTTTGTTAAATTAACATACCGAGTGATGCAATGATGCTTTTATTAATAATTGAATACGATTCGTTTGTTTCGAATATCATTTTTTGTAATATTTCGCATTGCTTGATATATCAATGTATAGTCATTTCACTTATTTAAAATCAAAAGTCAATTATTGAAATTTAGTAAAATTGTGCTCTTGATTTCGAGGGGGGAAAAATGAATTTTTATTTCAATTGTCCGATGCACTAAGCTTCAACCATTATCTTTGTTGTGATTAGGCACTCTTTCTATCTCTCTGAAAAACAAACCTTTGATGGTAAGGCACGACCGTGAGTCAAGGTCATGGGACCTCCATGGAGCCTGTGCGGCTTTAGACATTGGAGATTGATGGCTGTGGTTGAAGGTGGTGAGGTCACGTGGATGGTTGTAGTGAGGTCAGATCAATCTGCACCGACGGTGCTAAATGAGGGCAATCAAATTTGGTGGTGGTGATGGCGGTTTTGGAGTTCATGGTCGTGGATTTCATAGGTTGCACTGGCGGCTACAATCCACGGTTAGCATGATGGGGAGAGATATATGACAATTGACAACAATGACAACTGTCTCTTCCGACGTGCCATCCATCCAAAGAGGGCCCGTCCATTTTTATTTTTTTTTCATTCGTTCGTATAACAAAAACTTGAAATTATTTTACTGGAAAAAGTCGAGATAATTAAAAGAGAATCCAGGCATCTCAAATATCATTATTTAAGGCAGTGCATGGTAACGTTTCGTTTCTCCAATTTACTCGTTTTTTTGTTCCCGAAACAAAAAAAAAAAAAACATATTTGGTAAAACATTTGTTAAACAATTTCTTTAATTTTTGTTCCCTGGAAAGCTTTTTTGAAAAAAAAAAAAATTGATTATTGTTCCTAGGAACAACTTCTAGAAATAAGTAAATTTTATTTTTATTTTTATTTTGTTTCTTTCTTTTGCCGTGGCCACCTCCAATCGCCTGGAGCCACCGCCGACCGCCGTCGCCGCCAGTTGCCGGTGATGGTCGGCGGCGGGTGGTCATGTAGCGGCGGCAAGCGGCAGGCGGGCGGCGGCAAGTGGCGATGGGCGCCGAGCGGTGTCGGGCGGCGGCGGCCAACGGTCGGCGATCTGTGAGCAAAAATAAAAAAATGAATAAATACAAAAAAGAAATTGTTGCGTTACTAAACACATTTCTATTTTTTTTCTATTCTAAGAATATAAATTTTGTGTAGTTATCAAACAGGTTTTTTTACTTATAAATTGTTCGCCGAAATAAAAATAGAAATGAATTATTTTTTAAAAAAAAACTCTTCCCTAACAAAAACGTTGTCATGCACAGCCCAAAAAAGTAAAGAGTAACAATATCTTTTGACTTTTGGAAATATTTTGACTTTCTTAAGTGTTACATACTTGAGATGATTTAGCCAAAAGCATTAAATAACAACAAAAGTTGAAATTGACTACATCTTCATATAATCCTAATTGTTTCTCAATAAATAGATTACTAAATATAAATATCAATCACATCTTAAATAATTATACCGAACCTAAATATGTAGACGCGACGATATTCATATCTGTATCACACCGATCAGAAAATTGATTGGAGGAAACATGATTTGATTCGGATCGTTCTATTTAAGGGGTCAAATTATTTAAAGAATTACTTTTCCCTTGTCCAAAGAAGAAAGAGATTTCCCCAATGTCACATAACACGACATCCCTTAGCCGATAATTTATCCTTCGTCGGCACATGGAGGTGGAGCCATCATGAAATGCTCGACACAAAGCGCCGAGCATAATGATACAATAGCCGCCGGCGTTGACGATTGGACCCCGAAGCATCTTCTTATTTTCCCATTTATCTCGTATATACTTATATTACGTAAATATTCTATTGTAATTAACAGATAAAAAAAGTAAAATTGACCAAAAAAAAGGATAGAATAGTAAAAGGAAAAGAAAATTAATTACCTTCTTCCCACAGAGAATTACGGTTGCCAAAATTCCTTTATTGTTGCAACAACCAACTTCATACTAATCTTTTTTTTTTTCCTAATTTATGAATAAATGTTTGTTTGTTCGTTAGTGAAGGGATTAACAAATTCTGATAAAAATGAGAGAAAGGATTAATAAATATCCATTTTGGCTATGTTTGGTAACCAATATAAAATTAGTAATGAGATAATTTTTGTTCCCTCCTATATTTGGTTGCCGTTCAAGACACGATAATGCCGGATATAAGAGGGTTATAATCTGAATAAATTTATCTAATGTGGGTAGTATAGAAGCTATTTTTATAAAAAGACCAAAGATCTCATTCTCTATGTTCTCCGTAGCTTGGTTCTCGTTGAAATTTCAAGCTCACACCAAACTTTCATTAAAGCAGGAGGATCGAAGTTCATTCTCCTATGTAGCTCTTTGGTTTATATTGAGACTTTACGAAATGAGCAAAATGTCATAAAAGTCATAAACCTATTATATTAGTGTTAATTTAGTCATAAATATTTTGATATAGTGTCAATTTAGTTATTCCAGCTAATTTTAGTGGAATATTGCTTATATAAATACTAACCGCCTTACGTGACATTGTCGACGCTGATGTGGATAATTTTTAAAAATAATATTTTAATATTTTTTTTTCATTTTTAATTAATCTCTCTCTCTCTCTCTCTCTCTCTCTCTAGTGACTCCCTCCCTCCTTCCATCTTCTTTCTCTTGCCATCTGAAAAAATGAAAATTTTTTTTTATTAAAATATTACTAAAATTTGTCCAAGTCAGCACTGGTAATGCTACATAAGCTAGTTGATGTTCACATCAACAATATCCCTCAAAAATTAATCGGAATAACTAAAGTGGCACTAGACCAAAAGATTTAAGCATAAATTGATACCATTAAATCCTTTGATCCTATTTTTGAGCATTATCAATGATTAGATTTATGACTTTTCTGATACTTTTCCTCTTACGGAAGTTATGAGAGGGTGGAATTACTATATTTTTTAGAATTGCAAAGATGAATGGCTATGCTTTCTCTCTATTGATCTATCTTGTTGACATCGTTGTAACCCATTTACAAATTTCATCATAGCCAACGAGATCTCTTACTAATTAAGCACTATATTAATTGTTATCTCCATTTACTAATTAAGCGCTATATTAATTGTTGTCTCCATTTGTGCATTTTTTGTTTTTATTAGTAATGAATCTTAAAATATTCTTACGTAGACAATAGAATATGGAAACATTGGATCAATTCGCCAAATATTAAATTGAATATAGCAAAATCAATGGATCCCACATCCTAGCATGTCGAGTTGAGTTATATCCTAACTCGATATCCATACACTCAAACGTAGTTCCAATGTTTGCTTTTAATTACAATTTGTATTACTAAAAAAAAAAAGAATGTTAAATATTACGTTCCTCAATCCAATTAAAGCCATCCATCTTATTATTAGCTCACTTTGACGTCACACAAGAAAAAAAAAAAAAAAAGGGTCGATTGGTCATGATTACTCCATTTTTCTATGATGAATATTAAGGAGAAGTAGTTCAAAAATCTTTATCAAAGCAGCAGCTACCTATCTTTCCAACCACTCAAAGCGTTCGTGGCTTGAGAGAGGACTTTTTGGATTAGTTAGGCACTCGCTCCCGCATCGGTCTATTCACATTCGACGGTCCTTTCACTAAATCGACCCCACGCGAGACCCGACCCGCGCCACCCAGCAAGCAAACGGGTCGGGTTCTTTGTTCGGGTCAGCAGTGCGGAACCCGAACCGTCGCCGATGGCGATCCTAGCGGCGCGACGGCGAGCGCCCGAGCTCCCGTCGAGCCTCGCCGGCGGCCGCTCGCGGCTCCTTCGCAGGAGCAGAGCGCGGATCCATTCGCGCGCGGTTTTCTAGCGGATCAAAGAAAAATGTCGGCAGTTCTTCTGCTGCAATCGGAAACTCAATTCGATTTATTCTCCGGCGAAAACAAGAGGACCGAAAAGAGAAAAACGAAAAGCCAAAAAGCAGAGAGAGAGAGAGTCAATTACAAGCGGCGAAAGGAATCTCTACATCACACCTATCGTTACAGAGAGATACACGAACCAATTCGATTCCGATTAAGCCCCCCCAAAAAGGGGGAAGCGGGGGAGGGGAGAAAACCCTAGCTGCTCTTGACCTTTTCCGGCTGATTCCTCATCTCCTTGAGGTTCCTCCACAGGTACCTCCCGCTGGCCATGTCGACGAATATCCAGAACACGTTCTCGATCACCTGAACCGGACAGGAATATCGATCCGATCAGACGCAGTTCATTTCGAAAGCGAAAGAAAGAAAGGGCGAAAAAACAAGAAAAGAAAACAACAAATCCACATCGAACCGCGTCGCCCTTACCTTCCTGAGACCGGGATCGCTGTCCTCCTCCGTCCTCGACTTCGCCTCGGCCGCGGGCTCCGGCGTCGAGGCCTCGTCCTCCGGCGATGACCGGACGGTCCGCCACGCGAAGTAGCCGGCCAGGACGGCGGAGAAGAACACGAGGATGAACCTCAGGGGACACATTCCGGGGGGCGATGAACGCTAGTCGGAGAAGAAACGAGAGGCGTGTGGGGAGAACAGGATTCCCTTCCTTTTTTCTTCCTCCTTGAGGATTTCGGTCGAGGAGAGAGAAGCGCCGGGGGCGGGGAAAATGACGGAAATGGGGTTAGGTAATAAAGGAACGAGGGCGGCCCGGCTTGCTCTTCTGGCTTATGTAGGCCACGTTCCGAAGCTCGGGAAAAAAAAAACGCGTAGTGGGTGGCGGAGCAAAATGCTTTTAATTCGGCAGCGCCGCGCTGTGCGACTCGGCGCGTGCTGAGCTCGCGGGGGATTTTACAAAGTCAAAGGTTAGCTCCACCTGCCATACTTTTCTTAACTTAGTCAATAGCGCTCTAGGTAAGGAAAAACATTATTTGCAGACCTTTTCCACGTTAGAGAAGAGCTTGTTTGGCTCGTTCACCCCCGAGCTGTCGTCTCCCACCCCAACCGAAACAGTTGAACCTTAATTTTTTTTTTCTCCTTCCCTTTTATTGTAAGTTAAAGAACGAGTGGAGCGACGTCGTGTGTACCTACGCCCTTCTGGATGTTTCTGCGAGTGGGCCGAAGGCCCATGATGGAATGAACGATCGGCTCGAGCCGGGATTGCCTCGAGACTAGAAAGCGGGTTCGAGATAGATGGGCTCTCGCCGTTACTGTTATGTCGACGTGCTACAAAGATAAGAAGTCTCCCCCATGCACGGTGATTTTGATTGTTCGAGAGACTAGGTCGATGGAGGTTGTCTTGTATTAGGTCAGGAACTCGTGATCTCGCGAAAAGGATAGATGGCCTCCCTTCATCACTAGATTGCCGCACTCGTCGTTATTGTTTGATAGATGATGAACACTCGTCTCCACTTATATCGAATTTTACATGCACATTATGAGGTTAAAGATAATCACAAAACCGAATAACAAAAATAAAAATATCTAGAGTAATTGTTGATTGACATGATGCATCACGACATGGATAAGGACGTGCATTTGTTTTGATATCATGTTTGGCTATCGCCATTCGTGGAAATAGTTAAATGATTGGAGTATTGCTCAGTGCCATTAACCATCAAGACATTGCTCGAAGTGAGGATCTACTCGACTCGTGGGAGATAATGGGCGTAGTGGGGGATGAGATAAGACGAGTCCAAAACACACCTCCACCAAGAGACGTATACAATAAGAGGACGTGCTGAGCAGATGACCCATTTGAATATAATGGAACAGCTGGGGGCATCCTGGCACGTGGTCAGCGATCGTTGACTTTGAATTTTTCACGCCACGTTCGAGAAAGGTTGACCTGATCTTGCCACCATTGGGATTGGGCCTTGGGCTAAGGTTCAAAAGGCGTTTCCACTGCGTTTCTTGGGGCTATCCGGGCATCTCGAGGTTGCTTCTTGGGCTCAGATGGTGGTGGGTCCAGAATGCACGGCTGTTTTTCAGCTCGAATGCTGTCTATTTCGAATTTGAAGTAACCTCGTTACAAACTTTTGCTCAGGCCTGGCCTAACTTCCATCGCTCAAATAAGTGGACACATATATATACAGGCGCACACAAGATTAGGCCCGCGGACGTAAGCCTTTCCCGTCAAATTGCAACATCATGCAACTGCCTTTGGTCGGTCTTCTTCAAGTCAAACTAAGAAAGCACCTTACTCCCCGTTTTTATATATTCAGCCAAAACGAAAGATTTGCTAGATGATAAAAGATTAAGGTCTTCGATATTGAAAAAAGAACCGGCCTAATTGCTCTGCTCCTAATTACTGAGATACGGCTTACGTTTCTCACAAGATCAAAGAAATATGCACTTTCTTCCGAAGCGGATTTTGGCACGTATAAGTTTTAACCTCCTCCCTTTCGGCTAACTTCCAACATCTCACAGTGGCCACATCGGGCCTTTTAAAATCTTGCAACAGACTTACAAAAATCAACGGGCTTCTCTCTCTCAACATCCCAATTTTTTGAAGCCTAGACGCTGAGCAAGTGAGGTCAATGGTCTCCACATAAAATGATTCCAACTATTAAAATTAACTTCCTCGCATCTCCTTTTGTTTTCCGGAAAACCCAAATTTTGGGAAACATTTTCCACAATCGTTTGTACCACTTGCAAAACTGAACAAACGAAAAAAAATTTCGTCGTCAAATGAAAATGTTTAGCTGTAAATTGCCATGATTAATGAAAATATTTTTGTTGGCTAATTATTCCATAAGATATAACCAATCATTTTTAAGAAAATAATTTTCAAATTGTTCAACTTTTTGTGAAACAAACGGCCTTAAATTATCAGATTTTTTTTTCGTGCATTAATAGAGACAAGGCACTTATTATTTACATAGTTCCTAGGTGTAACTCTTGTGAAAGAATATATATATGTCTTCAGCATGCATTCAAGTTCAAGAAAAGAGATTATTTGCGATATGAGAACATATCTAATATGAAGTTAGAAATGAACGCTGCAACAAAAAAGCATCCCAATAAGCCAAGTCACATTCGAGAAAAAAAGTGTGACCCTCAAACTATGCCTGGCTAGACAAGAAGCAAAAAACATATGGTTAAACACATAAAATGTTCACAATCATAAGAACATTAGCATTCATTGACATATTATATTGGTTTTGCTAAGAAGATCTTCTAACAATAGTGGGGGGTCATATGAAGCTAAGCTAAAGCTTGCTACGTGGAACTTTTGTCAAATCCCCTTTTGTGAGTGCGACTTTAACAGAGCATTTGGAGCCCAAGTGAGCTCCAAGTAAGAGGGGAATCTAGGGTTGTCGGGCCTCTAAAATAGGTGGCAGCATCTTATAGATTCTGAGATGGATTCCATCCAAGATTCTCAGACCTAGTGGCAGCCGTCCCTATCTGTGCTTCACTCACTTCAATATCATCGTGGGGCCATCAGGGTCTGTCCTTGTTCATGTGCTCTTCTTTCCAAGATTTTTCCAGTGGGCACGTAAAATGCTCCTATTCTATTCGACGCTTTGATCGATTGCTTTAAGACTTCTTTACACAAAGCCACGGTAATGCCATTGATCAGGGATAGGCCGTTCATTTTTAAAGTCACCACGATTATCAAAATTGATATGGTAATCAAGGCGATTCGTGTAATTAAGAGTTTGTATGAAGGGGAGTTGATTTTTTCATCTAGCTGGAACGGTGAGATGCAATTTCTTCATGCCCTTTATGTTGAATAAGTGAAGGAATTTGCGAATGAATTTGCGAATGACATCTTATGAAGTTCCATGGACAACTTCGATGGAATAAAATCGGCTTTAGTTTTAATTGATTAATAGAAAGATTACTTCATTAATGGGTTAGCTTTTAAGAAAGATAAAAAGGAAGAAAAGGAGAGAGAAAAAGTCATGTTATCGCGTAGAATCTTTTTTAACTTTGTTAGAAATCTCGTGTCAATACGGGTAGTTATTGACCGGGACAGGACAAGACACCCATTTAATTGGAACTAGAACATCAAATCGTCTCTCCTTTTTATCCCTTTCAAAATAAAAATCGTGGTACCCACATAATATATATTTTTCATCGCTGGAAACTTGCATTATGAGCTAACGTTCTTGCGAGTCCCTGAGGATTAGCTAGGATAGGGAAAGCAATGGAGATGTAAATTAAGAATGGTTTGCAAATTCTATTTATGAAGTAATTAGGAAAGACTTGAACAAGTGTCGCTTATTTGAGCGAGAATTTCTAGGACAATACTATTACTGTTTAAACTATTAAATGTATACGTGATTTAAAATTTAATACCCTCAACTTTCTGCCTCACTTGTGAGCTCAAAGTGGTCTGAAAAATTGAAACCGTTGCCAATGGTTTTAAAATGTTTAAATTGATAAATGAATATGCAATTCAATATCTACATCTTCTAACACTCCCCCTTATATATAGCTTAGACAAGGCAAATAAGGGAGGTTTGGAAAAATTTGAATTTAAGGCCTGTTAGGGCGGGTTTGATAACGATTTTGTTTCCGAGAATAAATTCTGATCAGAAATGATTATTTTTTATTATGTTCCCGAGAACAATTTCTAAGCATTTTAAGCAGTTTGGTAACTATCCAAAATTTCTAATTCTGGAATAGAATTGCGTTTGATACCGTGCTTATTAATTCTATTACAAATCAATTTCTTTTAATTTTTAAATAATTTTATTTTTATTTTTTTTCTTTCTCTCTCTTGTTCTTCTTCTTCCAGTGGTCGGTCGCTAGACGAGGGTCGGTGACCTCACCAGAGTGTCACCGGCCCTCGTCAGCCGAGCCTTGTTGGCAGCTGGGTAGGGCACGCCTAGCCATCGGCGAGACTGGGCAAGGCTCACCTAGCCACCGGTGAGACTTGCCTAGCCCTGTTGAGGCTCGGCCTTGCCGGTGGCTGGGCTTGTCTCCAGCGAGCTCGCCGGACCTCGCCCTAGCTTAGCGAGCCTCCGGTGAACTTGCCGGATCGATTGCCGGCGACTAGCGGCGGACGGCAAACGCGAGATGGCGGTAGATAAAGAAGAAGAAGAGAAAAGGGTAGAAGAAGAGAAATATGATTTTGATTCTTAGATTTGTTCCCAGAACAAGAATTAACTTTTTTTTTAATATTCTTGATTCTGTTCCAAATCTAATTTCGGAAACAAAAAAAATAGAAATTTGTTTCTGGGAACAAAAATTTTACCAAACATGATTCTATTTCCAAATTGCTCCCGGGAACAAAAAATAAGAATCAGACACTGTTTGGATGGTTACCAAACATGCCCTTATTAATCACCTCTAAATGTTTTGGATGCTTAAACTGTTAGATAAATGCGTGATTTGATATTTAAATATTCTAACGATTTGAATATCCATATATATAGTTTTGTGAAATTATTGTCCGAATCAATGCTATAATCTAGTAGTGCTCCTCATTTGCATAATTAAATTTGTTAAAAAAAAAAAAAAAGAAACATTGCCCGGCAAGATAGAAGTTGAAGAACCTTCCGTGGACAAAGTGGGCGGCCATGCGGGTGGCCTCTTTTCTATCTTGTTCTTTCTGGGGTGGTGTCAATGTTCATATTTGCTTTGCGTCTATCCAACATGCACAGAGAATTGCAATATCGGTAATGAAAGTTTGGTGGAATGGAATCCAGGCCACTGTTAACACTCGGCCCTCTCCATTTGGAGAAGTATATTGCGTCCTAATCCATTTCGAGTGACGCTTTGGTGTCGTTGAATTAATTAAGTGTTGCAATTTTCTTCTTTGCGTAAGAAACGTGGTAACGGAATTATCTTTTAACCCAAGATATTAATGCAATCACGAGTGACATGTACCATTTCATCATATGTCACGCTGTATAAGCATCACGCTTTTTTCCTTTGCACACTGGCTCAGAATCTTTTTCCTAGAGTGAAAAGGCTAAGGTGCTAAAGTTGTTTAGTGGCCAGGAAATTTTAAATAAATCCCTCTTTTAATATGTGCATTATTGATGAGAGGATGGTCTTTCTTATTGAAATGGAGTGGTGGTTCGCTTGAGGGTCGTGATATCCTCTTCAGATTTCAATGATGGCATCATACGAATTTTAAAATAGAGAACGGAAAAAGCATGCACTTAATTATGTGCTCCTTTTGTAATCACTCAGTCTCTAATCTTGCCCAAAAGCCAATCAAGTTTAGAGTGAATATCGAGCATTTAAAGTTGGCTACCAAAGCTCCAATAGGCATACATCTCTAGCTCTCCCCAAAGGGTGCTATCAACAGCAAATATATCTTCTGTTTTATCTTTACTTTTTTTTTTTCTATTTTTAGTTCTGAGACCATCATAAGAAAGTGAGAATCGACAAGTTCGATTTCATGAATGAAGCATTGCAATTGCTGGTCAACAGCATTGCAATGTTGGGGATCGACTATGTAACTAGGTTTCCAGTTTGGCACGGCTCTTTCACTCTGTCACAGTCCCACCCAACTTTAATTTAGCTTAAAGTAGACAACAACTCATGGCCCTTCCAAGCGTAAACAACTTATCTTATTGTAAAGCATTTCGGATGAGAAGAAATGGAATAAAGTGAGGTATATGATAAAAAAAATGAAACCGAATAGATCTAATTGATTCTCAAATGATTTGCCGAAACCGAGTGATATTGGGAGTCAGAAATAGCTTTTCCCTTAAAAGGATATCTGAGCACGTGCTTTACAGCTTATTCAACCGGAAAAATCTATTTAGGGTTTGAGAAAAAATTGCATAATTAGACATGAAGTTTGGTTTGGTGACGGGTGAAAGATGACAATAGAAGGACTGCAATATAACTCGAACCAAAACGTGAATGAAGAGAGAAAGTATGAATGAGGCTCCACATGATACATCAGATTTATTCATTGATGTGGATTAACATGTTAAAATAAAAATTGATGTTTTAAGTGCCAACATGAATGATCCAAGGGTAAGACACGCTTACCCAAATTGATAGCCTTAATGATATGTGGTCCTAAATTACTAACTTGTCTTGTCTCAGTCTAGTTAGCCAACTCGATAATCTAACTTTTGTAAAAGAAATACGAGGAGAAAAATATATAAGGATAAACTCCATATTCTTTATAATTGGAATAGAATGAACATTTGAGTCCTGATGCGCGAATCAACCTCCATTCTTGCTATTGAATAGGCATTCTCCTTCCCGAAAGCAAATCCAAAATAGGAATCGAGGGGGAACCCTAACCCAAATTCCGTTTCGCCTAATTTCATTCTACCATGCACAATGCCTTGTGGTGCACCGTATGTGATTCGCTTATCTTAACAAGACCACAATGAATTAATCTAGGACCATTAGAATCGGCACACTTCTATCGATACAAGAATATCGTCCCATGACAATTTGGAGTACTCAAGGAAAAAAAAAAAAAAAAAAAACGATACTTGCATTGTAGAGATTGAGCGAACATTACTTTCATTGACGAACTAATTTACAATATATACATAGGGTTTAGGGCTAAAACAATACAATGTCAATTATATCCTTTATTATAAACCTAATCTACTAATACTCCCCCTCAAGTTGGTGCATGTAAACATGTCAACAACTTGTTTTTAAAATTACAAAATAAATCACGTGTGACCGGTTTGGTGAACAAGTCCGCGAGTTGGGAGTGGCCAGGAACATGAAGAGTACGCAAAGTACCATCCTGAATTTTTTCATGAACCAAGTGACAGTCAATCTCGATGTGTTTGGTGCGTTCATGGAAGACAGGATTAGTGGCGATGTGGATGGCTGCTTTATTATCACAAAAAAGATTGGTAGTGTTGACGTGAAGATATGAGAGAAGCATGTGAAGCCATGTGATTTCGCATGCAGCAGATGCCATAGCACGATATTCAGCTTCTGCTGAGGAACATGCAACAGTGGTTTGTTTCTTGGAACTTTATGAGATGGGACAAGAACCAAGAAACATGCAGTAGCCAGAAATAGATCATCGGGATGTAGAACAAGATGCCCAATCAGAATCTGTATAATCATTAAGTTGGAGAGTAGAATTGGATGGGAAAAACAAACCAGTGCCAGGATCATGCTTAAGATACCGTACAATGTGAAGGACGGCATTCCAATGGTCTTCATTAGGAGAGTGTATAAATTGACTAAGATGTTCCACTTCAAAAAGTAAATTTGGACAAGTTACTGTAAAATATAATAATCTACTAATAAGTCGTTGATATGAACCTGGATCCTTAAGAGTTGGGGAGAAGTCCGAAAATTGTATATTAGGTTTTATCGGAGTATCAACAGGACGTCCTCCAAGAAAACAAACATAAGACAAAATATCAAGAGCGTATTTCCTTTGTGATAAGAAAAGCCCAGACTTGGAACGAGAAACTTCAATGCCCAAGAAGTATTTGAGAGTACCCAAGTCCTTAATGCGAAATTGTGTGCCAAGAAATCGCTTGAGAAGTTGAATCATAACTTCATCATCACCCGTGATAACCAAATCATCAACATAAACAAGGACAGTGGTCAAGAGAGAGCCACAGACCAATGTGAAAAGTGAATAGTCTGCTTTGGATTATTGAAAACCAACATCAAGTAGTGTAGAAGAGAATTTAGCAAACCATTGCCTTGATGCCTGTTTAAGGCCATAGAGTGATTTTTTAAGCCGATAGACTAAATTCTCCCCCTTAGTATGAAAACCCGATGGAAACCTCATGTAGACCTCTTCGTCAAGATCACCATGCAGAAAAGCATTATTCACATCTAATTGGTAGAGAGGCCAATGACGAATCGAAGCAAGCGTTAATAAAGTGCGAACAGTTACCATTTTAGCAACAGGTGCAAATGTGTCATGATAATCAATTCCCTATGTTTGAGTGTAACCCTTGGCAACGAGCTGAGCCTTGTAGTGCTCAATGGTTCCATCGGAATTATACTTGATTCGGTAAACCCATTTACATCCAATGGGATGTTTGTCAGGAGGAAGAGGAACGATTTCCCAAGTGTCATTCTGTTCAAGGGCCTGTATCTCAGAAGACATCGCCTCCTGCCACTTGGGAAATCGACACGCAATGTCATAAGTTTCAGGTTATTGTTCAGATGATATGGAGGCTAAAAAAAATGCAGTGATTGGGCCGCGAGTATGATAAACATTTGGATAAGGGATAAAGAGTACCTAATTTAGTGACCTTAGAATTTGAAGAGGATTGATCAGAGGCCACAATAGCGCAATGGTAGTCCCGAAGATAGCCGGGTCGACGGTGTTGCCGAGATGGTCGAGGCACGGCTTTGGGTTCAGTGGGTGATGGTGCAGCCGTGGGTGCAAGAGGATGTGAGGCTGGTGCAAGTACTAGGGTAGAGGGAGGAAGGCATGTTTCACCAAGGTCGGGTATGGGTAGTGGAATTACCAAGGTCTGCTTGGTTGTGGTATGTTTGATTGTTTGCCAAAAAGGAAAATCTTTTTAATAGAAAACGACGTCGCGACTGGTAAAAGTTGTTTGGTCTTGAAAATCATAAAGACGGTAACCTTTGTGGTGTGTGGGATAACTAATTAGAACACATCGACGATATTGGGGGCCAAATTTATCGGCCTGAAGATGGCTGGTAGAAGCGTAGCATAATGAGCCAAAGACACGAAGATGAGAATAGGAATGTGGTTTGCCATAAAGAAGGTGATACGGAGTTTTATTGTGTAAGAGAGGACTATGTAGTCTATTAATGAGATGAGTAGCAATTAAGACACAATCCCCCCAAAAGTGAAGATGCATGCCAGAATGAAAACGCAATGCACAAGCAACATTGAGCAAGTGACGATGCTTACGCTCAACAACTCCATTTTGTTGAGGAGTGTGAGGGCAACTGCGCTGGTGGTTAACACCGTGGGCGCAAAAAAACTCTTGTATGCGAGAGGAAAGGAATTCAGTCTTGTTATTAGATTGAACATTTTTGGACTTTGGTTTGAAATTGAGTCTCAACAAAAGCAAAGAAGCGAATCAAAGAATCAATTGCATCAGACTTAAAAGTAAGCAAAAAAATCCAAGTATATCGCGAATAGTCATCAACAATAGATAAAAAATAACGGCATGTCTTATGTGTAGAATGAGAATAAGGTCCCCAAATATCTAACATGAATAAGTTCAAAAGGACATAAAGTAGTAATAGTACTAGATGCAAAAGACAAACGCGTTTGCTTTGATAAATGACAAGCATCACATGGACTTAATTGTTTTATTGGACTAAAACATAAAGTTTGTTGCAAAATAGATAAAACTGACTCGGATGGATGTCCTAAGCGAGCGTGCCAAAGATGAGGTGAAGAGGTGGTAGTAGAAAGAATGGTAGGTTTGGTAGGAATCTCCAAATAATAAAGACCACCACGCTCATGGCCCTGACTAATGATCTTCTTCATTAAGAGGTCCTGAAAAAGACAGTGGTTAGGAAAAAAAGTGACTGAGCAGTTTAAAGTTTGAGTGAGTTTAGAGATTGATAATAAGTTGTATTTGAAAGAGGGAGTGCAAAAGACATTATCAAAGGAGATAGTTGGGGTAAGGGGGGCCGAACCATGTGATGTCACAGGACACCAACACCATTTGGAATCCCAACGGTGGGATGTGGAGAGGGATAGTGTGTCGGGTTAGTAAGGTGATGAGGTTCAAATGTGATGTGGTTGGTGGCGCCAGTGTCAATAACCCAAGTATCGGAATTAAATGAATTCGAAGATAAGACGAGAACATTACCTAAGAGGTTGGCTTTCGGGATGTTTACCTCTTGCAGCAAGCGCATCAATTGCTTATATTGATCATTTGTGAAAGTAGGAGGTGCTGCATCGGAAGTATGGTTGGACTCGTTGTCCGTGGGCCGAAAGGAGGTAGATGATTGCCCACGGTGCTGCTTGTGGTTGGGAGGGAAGCCATGAAGTCGATAACACACATCTCGTGTATGTCCCAGGATGCTATAATGGGCGCATCTTTCTCGGCCACAGGATGTGTTCATCCGTTTAGTTAGGTTGGCAAACGGAGCGGGAGTGCCAAGAGAGCTAGGCTGTCCATGGGATGAGGAATTTGTGTATGGCTGCGGAGCATGGTTGCCGTGAGTGCTAAGCAAAGTGCTGGTGTGGTCGAACACTTGATTGTCCGATTGGATATGGCGGTGCGACTCATCTTGAAGAACTAGTGCATATGCACGTGCAACACTAGGTAACAGATTCATTAGTAAAATTTGACTGATAACACTAGCATACCTCGGATTGAGACCCATGAGAAATTGAAACAAGTACCAATTCTCTTGTTGTGTGGTGATGATAGAACGAGCCGAACAAGAGCATTGTAGTAACGGATCCAAATTATTCAATTCATCCCAGCAACTTTGTAAGTTGTTGTAGTATTTGGTCACGGCATTGTCAAATTGAGCAAGGGTGCATATCTTTTGCTCGAGATGAAAAACCCTAGGACCATTTGATGGCGAAAAGCGTTCGCAGAGATCAGCCCAAACATCTACAATTGACTCTGTGTAAAGAACTGTTGGCATTAAATATGGATGGATGGAATTAAGAATCCAGGATAGGATCATATTGTTCACACGAATTCAGGACGCATAGGCATGATCGGTTGTGGCTGGTTTTTTGAATTCTCCTGTAACAAACACCATCTTATTCTTGGCGAAAAGGGCAATCTTCATGGCACGGGACCAATTGTTGTAATTGTCACCCGTAAGGACCATGCTGACGAGATTAGATCTAGGGTTATCAAAATGATGCATAAAATAAGGGCTATCTGGCCGCTCATGTGCAGGAACTGTGGCTAAAGAGCTTTGAAGCTCATTCGTCATGGTGACTTGAGGCCGAAAGAGAAAAACAATATGGTTGAATCAGAAGAGATCTCTGAAGCATTCACCGGAAAGTCAGAATAGATTGCAGGACGATCAGGAATGCAGTGGGCAAGAAAACATCACTTAGAGTCTCGATTGGCACGCGAGTCAAAAATTTTGAAATTGCTGGCCCAACCCCACTTGATTTCAGATAATCGAGATGAGTTTGAGATCTGCGCTCTACAAATCTAGAGGAATCGGGGGCCAGCGACCGAAAGAAACCCTAGGGCTCGATTGAAGCCGCTCCAGCAAAGGGAAGCATCAATGTCACGGCTTCTTCCCCGTAGCATCAATAGCAGATGATCACAAGTGAGAAGGCCAGAGAGAGAGAGAGATCGTGGTGACGTTGGACGTGAGGGACGAGCTCCAAGGATCACCGCTCTGATACCATGTAGAGATTGAGCGAACATTACTTTCATTGATGAACTAATTTACAATATATACATTGAGTTTAGGGCTAAAACAATACAATGCCAATTATACCCTTTATTATAAACCTAATCTACCAATATGCATACAATCACATGTTGCATCTCTCTCTCTCTCTCTCCTGCACCCGCGCGTCATCGCCACTCCGAAGAAGCATTAACAAAATATCAGAAGTCACGCAATAATGGAGGACACTAATCGCCGCTCCTTTTTGAACGCTGTATTGTCGTGACTTAAAGCTTTCGCCTCAAACCTCATCGCGTATTTGCTCTATCTCCTGTCGATGACGCTTAAAAGAAAGGGTCTCCGACCTCGAGAAGATATTAAAGCGGGACATATCATCCTCATGAATCGTGATTTTCGAAACGACCTCTGTTATCGCGGCTGAGAAAGACTGAACAGTCGAAATCCCACATCCAACCACCCATCAAAGCTAACATCTTTTGATTGCCAAAAAAGCTCCTAAAAGAGAGAAGCCTCGCAGATTGATAATGGCTTTTATATAAATGCAGCGTGGGTTTCGAGTGGGATTCACGTACCCACATGCACATTCGCTAATCCCAGGGCTCTGCTCCTCCTCGTCAGCATCTCCCCTTCTCTCTCTCTCTCTTTCCCTCAATGGAAGGTGACGAGGTGAGGCCCTTCCCTTCCCCCTCCCCTTTTCTTTTTTCTGGGGTCTTCTTTGGGTCGGCAGCACGAGGGCGAGTTCGAGTTTTAGTGATGTCTGAGTCTGACACCGACAGTGTGGTCATCAAGCATGTTCTTGTTGTGGAGGGCATCATATTCTCCCGAGAAAAAAAAAATTTGTCTCGGGCGTGTTGGGGAGATGTTGACGGATTTTACCTCGAAAGTTTCTGTTGATTTATTCGTATATTATCCGGAGACATTGGGATTAAATTTTAGCTTGGGGGTGACTCCTTTTTTCGGAGGAGGGTTCGCGAGAATTTCTCCCACTCTCTCCACCTTTTTTCTGGGTTCTCTATAAGAATGTGATTCTGATTCTGTCCTTCTACAACTCACGCTTATGTTGCAGATTCTGTGTTAGGCTTGGGTTCACTTCCGTCCCTTAAAGCCAAGAGATCGTTTTTTGATCGGCAAAGTGGAAAAGATTTGGTCTTGCAGCTGCTCTCGCTCTCTCCCCCAAGGGTACGCACCAGCAACTTCTCTGTTATTCCAAGTACTTTCGCCCTCTTTCCAGTTTACAAGGACTCTCCTTGAGATAATTTTCTGGGAGGTTTTGTCATGAGAAGGACCCAGCCGTAAAAAGAAAAACCTGGTTTTGGCTCTCCTTGTTCTCCTATTGCTGTTCTGCAGCAGAGAGGGGCCAGGACTTGGCGGGTTGTCTCTTTGGTTTTCAGTTTCTGTTTTCGAATTATCATTCCTGTAGAATTGTACAGCTTCCTTTCGACAATTTAAGTTCCTACGAGAACAAGCAGATGTTGCCCACCCAAAAAAAAGAAAAAAAAAAGAGAGAGAAGGCAAGAACAAGAACTGCAAGAATGCTGTGGTCTTTGCCACAGGAAAAAAGCAGGGACTTTGGTCCCTGCTTGTTGCTCTGAAGCTGCAGTCAAAAGGATCTTTGCCACTTGTCCAATGTGGAAAGGGTCTTATTTTGCATGTTTGACACGATTTATTTTTTCTTTTCTTGACCTGAGGTGATCTCAATATATCTTTATTTCCTCCTTCTGTTTGCTGATGAAGAAATTTTCTTCCTTGCAATTATTAAAAATGCCTCCTTTCCTCATATGCGAGTGGCATTTTGCAAAGCCTTTTGGCTCTGTTTCTGTTCCTGGAGTCCTCAGGCAAAAATGTTTGCCATACGGTTACTCTTTTGTTTTAGCTACGTCAGCTTCAGCTTTTCTAATGACGTCATCCTCTTTTTCCTTTCCACTGATGATTAATTAAACTCTTATCTGAATTAAAAGATCGAATAGATTATTTTATTACATCTGCATGGATGGTGGTTATAAACAATCCTTTGTGTGGGGTTAGTTCAGAATGGACCCTCATAATGTAAAAATGAGCTTCAAGCAATTGTCTAGACATTTCCATTGGGACAGGGTTTCTTATTGATCTCGTACTTTGGCTAGACTCTCTCAGATAAGACTCTTTGGACCCAATTATGCAAAAAATGGTAGCCCATTTGGACTGTTGAGCATGATGAGATTACAAAATGTCTTGCCTCCTTAGAAAATCTTCAAGCACCCCTTACATATTCATCTTTACTCTTCATACAGGGGCTCTTCTTTAAGCCTGCCAATTTTGAGTAATGTAATGGCAACTCTCTCGGTTTCTGTCAAACTATCGTTCAATGGCTGCTTTTCAGTCTGGTGAAGGTTATATTTGGTCATGCCACACGTGAGAGAGAGAGAGAGAGAGAGAGAGAGAGAGAGAGAGAGAGAGAGAGAGAGAGAGAGAGACGTTCCTGGAGCAGACCAATGCTAAATTGTTTAATGAAATGGCACTCGAGATTGAAGCTTGAAAGCAGTAAGTGAGTATAGAAATTAGAGACTGATATTACGGAGATGGGGGTGCAATCAGCATGGAGTCAGATGCTAAGGCATATTTTACAATATACTGGGACAGAACAGATAGACCTCGATATATGGATTAACATTGGTCTTTTGCTTTGGTAATTAAAGATATCCGAAGGGAACAAGATCAGATTTAGATCAGCTCAGGATCTCACAGAGTGAAGGTATAACAAAAAGTCAAGCACAGTTCTCACTGATAATATATAGATAAAACAATCAGCATATGCTTAATACAAATCTCTTCTTCATTGGTGAACGAAGTGCTTTAAGTCTGACTTCGAATTCTGCACATGCCAAACTGCTAGAGCTGTGGATTCATGGAAAAGGTCAGGGTGTCTTAGAAGTTTATGCAATGTTCCGTATTTAGGTGGATTATTGAGAAAGGAAGTGAGTGCTCCTGTTTGAATATTTTCTTCAAGCACATCGCACTCATATTAGTAAGAGATTTGACTTTTGTTATTCACCTCTTTTCCAGCTAAGCTTATTGGATTAATTCCCAATTTTCCTCCATAAACAGCATTTACAATCTCACTGCGTCTTCTCTATTGTGCTTTGAGCAGAAAACATGAATGCGTTAGCAGCTACCAATAGGAACTTCAAGCTAGCGGCTCGGCTGTTGGGGTTGGACTCTAAGCTTGAGAGGAGCTTGCTTATTCCTTTTAGAGAAATCAAGGTAATTGGTTCTGTTTCAGACACTTTTTTCGTCTGCCATACGAATGAATACATCAAGACACAGCCAGATTCTGGGTGCTTCCATGCAGTAGACTTGTGATTTATTTTATTTCTTTCTTTCGAAGAAGCAGCATAGAATGACCTGACGGATTATGCAGGTTGAGTGTACTATTCCCAAAGATGATGGAACACTGGCTTCCTATGTCGGATTCAGGGTTCAGCATGACAATGCTAGGGGCCCGATGAAGGGAGGAATCAGATATCACCCAGAGGTTCTCTCTCTCTCTCTCTCTCTCTCTCTCACACGTATACAATCCTCTGTCTGTTTGTGTCTGCATTTGTGAAATACCAATGGATGGCAAAATCCATTTGCATAACAAGCCAGAGCTGTTCTCCTCACTTGCAACTCCTGCTCATTATTGAGCGTCAGTCTCAGGGCGCTATCAGACGACTTCCATAATTTAAGTATATGTGCATCTGGATCATCCTGTTTGCCGTTTTCTCCATCTATATCATGTCTGTGGATAAATAGCTATCAAAATTGAATGTCTAGCCGTTTTTGCTATAGTTAGGCATTGAGGTTATGTATTTATATTTAGGTTGACCCAGATGAGGTGAATGCTTTGGCTCAATTGATGACATGGAAGACAGCAGTGGCAAATATACCGTATGGCGGAGCTAAAGGTGGCATAGGATGTGACCCTGCAGAATTGAGCATTTCTGAGCTGGAACGCCTCACCCGAGTTTTCACCCAGAAGATACATGACCTGGTTGGAGTCCACACTGATGTTCCAGCACCTGATATGGGAACGGGTCCTCAGGTTGTGCAATCACAATGCATTATCATATATGAACTACTTTTTCACCATCTCCTCTTGAAAGTCTCATTCATTCAGATGGACTCTTATATCAGTTATTGGTTCCCATGTTTGAGAACAGACGATGGCATGGATTCTGGATGAGTACTCGAAATTTCATGGCTACTCCCCTGCGGTAGTGACTGGAAAACCAATCGTAAGCTGATTTACTAAAATCACACCTCTGTAGTCTTATCTCAAATGAATTTGTGTTAATGCTGTTACTCATTTCCATCAGTAGTAGACAGTTCAATTACCTAAGTTTGCTAAAATCTGAAATTACAGCTCGTGTTGTTCTAAACTTTATTCTGAAGAATACACCATCCAGAAGTACTAGGGAAGAAAAACTGCGAGTATAGATTTCAATGATGAGCTATCAGGATTGTATCGAACATGTTTGTTCTGATCATATATTGTGTTTTATCCAATTTAGGATCTTGGTGGATCTCTGGGGAGAGATGCAGCTACTGGAAGAGGAGTTCTTTTTGCAACTGAGGCCCTGCTGAACGAATATGGAAAGAGCATCTCTGGGCAGCGGGTTGTTATACAGGTCTGAGTTATGTACTACAAAGGTGCTAACAATTGATAATTGTGCCAAGAGATTACAGCGATGTCTAGAAAATTTCTCTAGCCAATAGCACCCAAAATGAGTAAACTACGTATATAATTTATGAAGTAGTAATGTGTTTTTCCATCAGGGTTTCGGTAATGTGGGTTCATGGGCTGCCCAACTCATCAGTGAGAGTGGTGGAAAAGTCGTAGCTGTAAGTGACATTACAGGAGCCATCAAGAACAGCAATGGAATTGACATTCCGGCCCTACTCAAGCATGTCAAGGAAACAAGGGGAGTCAGAGGTTTCCACGGTGCTGATGTGATAGATCCCAAGTCAATATTGGTTGAAGATTGTGACGTTCTCATTCCCGCCGCCCTAGGTGGTGTCATAAACAGGTATTTATAAGTGCAAGACACTATGTACAGCCCCTTCTAATTTCAAATAATGAGCAATTTGCTGCTCACTCTGCCTTGAACAGGGAACGCCATTCAAATTATCCTGTTTAGAACACTTGAGTTCCATTAGTTTGCTAATGCAATGCCTTTGAACTTGATGGTTGTTAATCTGAATCGTAATTGTTGATTTCTGCCTAAAGAATGCCCATTTGATTCAATTGAAGGGAAAATGCAAATGACATCAAGGCCAAGTTTATCATTGAAGCGGCTAACCATCCGACTGACCCTGAGGCTGATGAGGTTAGTCAATGGTCAGGAATCCATAAGAACATGAGAACGCAATGTCATTGACTTGATTAACAGCTTCTTTCGTACTGTTTTCCAGATCTTAGCGAAGAAAGGCGTGGTCATCCTTCCCGACATATATGCAAACTCTGGTGGAGTTACCGTCAGTTACTTTGAGTGGGTCCAGGTATGACTTGCCGAAATGTTCTAGTTTATTGCGTCACAAGATTAGTAGCTTACGAACAGTTTCTATACCACTGTATATTCCATAAATTAAGTAAGAAACACAAACCATATGTGCTTGGCCAAGGATAGAAGACCACTCTATCTAGGGTTTTAACAAACCAAGGAGCAAATTCTAGAGTTGCTTTTTATGTGATTCTTGCCCTGTCTTTTGGATTGCAGAACATACAAGGTTTCATGTGGGATGAAGAGAAGGTGAACGATGAGCTGAGGACCTACATGACCAAGGGCTTCAAGGCGGTGAAAGAGATGTGCAAGACCCATGCCTGCGATCTCCGCATGGGCGCCTTCACTCTCGGGGTCAACCGCGTTGCCCGGGCCACGGTCCTCCGGGGCTGGGAGGCCTGAAGATTTGCTGCCCACCCGAAATAAGGAAAAAGGCAGGAGGCTTTGCTTCATATTCAAGCTCCTTTGAATTGCCATCTTGATATTTTGTCAGTGGTTTTATTTTGCTGTGATTTGTGTTTTTGATTTCATCTGAGTCTCTGAGCGAGAGTGAGGAGATCAAATTCGGTTGTACTTTTGCCTTTTATGATTACTAGAGGGCAAGGTTCATTCCCACTCTAATAATGCCTGGATAGATCACGTAGTAATTTGCAATTGCGGGACAGGCGAAGAAAATTCCATTCGGGTAACTGTTTTAACTGTCAATAATGTTTAGAATTGACATGCTCTCCGTTGGTAGTATGTAGGAAGTACACAGTCAGTTCGGTTCGATGCGCACTGATGAGGAAATTAATATGTCGTGTTTCGATTGGAGAGCAAATAGTTTCCAAAAGTGCTTGGTTTATAGCTTTTACCCTTTTCTGATCAAGTGCCTATAGTTTTAGATTGTCTAATCATCCTTGTTTTACTTTTATAAATTTTGTAATCCAACTAAATTCAGTCGAGGAGTCATTGGAAGATGCACGAGTATAGGTAGTTAGAACATGCGGATGCCCACGTGGATGTGTACGGAAAAATTTAGCTAATATGAATGCCCGTGCGGACATATAGTTGTACCGTTATCTTAGTAGGATTTGGCCAAATTCAATATTGGAGAGACTTGATTATAAAGTTTGTGAAATTAGAAGAATTTGATCAGGATTGTCGAGTGGAGTCTCATGGCCTCCATGGCTGTTGCATCTTGAGCTCGAAGCCCTGGCGGCCATGGTTGCCATGGCAACAAGCTTGAAGTTGGAGCTTGAGTTAGTAATGGTCGATTGAGCTCGAGTCGGCTTTGCAAGATAGTGGTGAGCGGTGTTGTCGATGTTGGCAACGCTGGGGTGCTTTTAATTTTTAATTTTTTAATTTTTAAATTTATTTTTTGTGTTCATCTAATACACATTGGCTTGAGTGGCCATATCAACCTTTCAATAATCGATATCAACAACAATTGGTCGAAAAAAAAGTCAAGAGACGAATCAAAGGATGACTGGTGTAACTTTTTAAAAAGTACAAGGATGATTTGGGATTTCAAGCAAGAGATCAAAGACTACTTATGCCTTTTCACATTAATTTGGATCACAACCATATGAGATCAAATTGCAAATTCCATCTGCTTCGATAAATTTAACGTGCTGGGATCCTTTTCCTTATGTAAATGCACGCTCAAATTGGAGAAAAGAAAGGAAATGTACTCTTACCATTATTTTCTAATTGATAAGAGATCAATCATACTTATTAGGTGATTCCATTGAATACTGTATCTAAGTGTATCCATCAATTTATCACTAAATCTACTAACTCTATCCATACACACACACACACACACACACACACACACACACACACACACATATATCTAAAACAACTTTATTAATTAATAACTTGTCATAGTTACCTATCAAATAAAGTAGGCTTTATCCTAATTCTTAGTGCATATTTTATTATTATGGTTCTACAGTAATACAAATCGATCTTTGCATCTTACATATTAATACTATATGATATGGCACAAAATCGTTTTAATTATGCTTTATTGTCACAATACTTAAGAAAGAAAATGTGCTATTGTATGTTTTGCTAAAAAGAGACCTGGAAATAAGATATCTTTTTATGTGATCATGGATTTTACTCATATTTTGGTTATTTTGCATATTTCCTAGTTTTATATTACAAAAAGACCGATTCAGTGTACCTTACAATTTGATTTTCAATTTGCCATCTATGTCTTTGGGATCAATCGCATCTATACTCGATTGTTGAGCTCACAAATAAACATGCACAAATAAAAATGATGCATGCATGATATATATATATAGCATCCCAATTGGTGAATTACAATTAAAGAAGAATAAAAAGAAAGATGGCGGGCGGGAGGAGAAGTGGAAGGGAGTGCCGTTTTACGACTTTTTTTACCCCAATAATCCCCCCAAGACCGTGACCATCAGGGATCTTCAGGCCGCTTCTTCTCATTCTTCTTCCTCTTCCTCCAAATCCGAATCCAAATCCTAAGGCAAAACACAGCCGTATGCCTAAAATCCTCAGACCAATTCAACAGAGAATATGAGTGAGCATGCGTACTGTCAACTTTACGATAAAGACGCTTAACCCAGTTAGGGACACGGCGATGGTGGCAGCAGCTCCCGCTCTAATTGGCTCTCCCTCGGTAAGGATCTCTTTTGCTGTTGCGAAAAAAAAAAAAAAATTCTTTCCTAGACCTGATTCGTGGTGGCATGGTCCAAATCTGAGCCACCTAACCATGTTGGTCGACCTGAATTCTTCCCCGGCAGCATAACTTTGACATGACCTAAACCAGTGCACATTTTGCCTTTTGGCCTTACTTGGCTGGTGGCTCTTTAGCCGGACCCATGATCACAGCCCCCGTTCCTTCTATTTTTGGTTGGATTGAATTCATATGATACTTTTACCTCTTTAATTTGTTAGTCGATTATCGATGGAAACCTTATATCTTTGGTGCTTGTGTCGTCATTGGTAGAAGTAAAAAGTAGAGACACTCAAGTGATGGACAGAAAGTACGGACTTTTAAAAAGGATTCTAATTTTCATTTTGTCATTAAATAATGTTCTACGATCTAATGATAGATCACTTTATTGATATGAACAAGTTGGCTTATGGAGAATATTTCTCGTCAATTTTTGTTTGGTATTATTT
The DNA here is from genome assembly GCA_014182515.1 of Eucalyptus microcorys. Classification (NCBI taxonomy): domain Eukaryota; kingdom Viridiplantae; phylum Streptophyta; class Magnoliopsida; order Myrtales; family Myrtaceae; genus Eucalyptus; species Eucalyptus microcorys. The sequence goes on along the minus strand of CM024562.1, from coordinate 28,388,048 downwards.
AATATGTTCTTCTAACTCCTTTTAAGATTCCTTGTCATAAATTCATCGGCGTCATATGTACATTCTCATCCGAAACGAAAGATCATAAGTGTGGCATGTACTCAATCATGACGATCACCTAAGATCAACCATCCAAACACAAATTGTACATTCCATCTTCCTTTATTAAACGTAAGGACCTCATCTTATATGACAAACCCACGTTCCAATTTGAAAGCAAAGGAACACACGGGCACTAACCATTTCGAAGCTAATAAGGAGAAACATCACGACCAACCAAATCCATCACCACGATCACAGGGCGGGGAGTGATTTTCTTGTCGGCTAGAGCCGAACGACCCTCCGATTTCAAGTCCAAAGCCACAGCCACGGCCTTGGACTTTGGTTATGGCAGTGCCCCTACGGGAAAGTTCGTGAAACTAGAAGGACTAGATTCAGAGCGCTGATTAGAGTCTCATTGCCTCCGCGGCTACCATGATTAGAGCTTAAAGCTTGGGCGGCCATAATTGCCGTGGCCACAAGCTCAAAGTTGGAGCTTGTGGAAGCTGTGGGCGGTCGAGGTCGAGTCGGTGGCAAGCGATGTTGGAGAGGCTGGGGTTGCTTTTAAATTTTTTAATTTTCCTTTTCTTTATGTTTTGTTTTGATTTTGTGTGTGTGTGTGTGTGTGTAAATCTAATACATATCAGCTTTCCGATAATCGATGTGAGCAACAATTAATTGGAAATTAATCGAGAGATAAATTGAAGGACGATCGGTGTAACTTTTCAAATGAATTTTGGACAAGAGTCCAAAGAGTACTTATGCCTTTTCACCTTGATTTGATACTTGTATCTTGACCCTAGGATCACCAACGGTATAAAATCAAATTGCAAATTCCATTTTCTTCGATAAATAAACCTGTTGGGATCTTACCTTATGTAATTGCATGCTAAATTTGGAGAAAAGAAAGGAAATGAACTCTTAGACTGTGTTTGGCAATTATGATAAATTTTTATCTTATTTTGTGTTTTGTGCATGCTCAAAATAGGATAAAAGACTTATAGACTAGATAAAATTATCCCAAGAAGAATGTATGATAAATATGAATAAGATTTCTAACATCCATATTAGGAAAGTTATTTTTCTCGAATAACAAATTTCTTAAATTAACAAAATTTAAATTATTCCACCAAAAAAATTAACAATGTTAAAATTATATTTCAACATATAAATAATGTTTCAATTCTAATATGAGATATTCAAAACAAAAAATAAATAACATTTTAATTTTTTAAAAGCAAATTACATCCAACATTGGTTTCCAAATAAACATCTCCCATGCCAATAACCTTGGAAACACCACTATTTCCCATCATAATATAACCAAAGTCATCGCTGCGATAAGAGGCAAAGTAATCACGCTGTGAGGTGACATGAAAAGAAGACGCGGAATCAACAACCCACATAGAGTATTGGCATGTAAGATTCACATATCCGTCGTCACATACGAACACAATATTGCAATTGGATGCAATCGCCGTTGTAGCTTGTTTCTCTTATTTCTTTTGATCTCCATTTCTATCATGGGATCTATCTCTCTTTGGCAACTAACACTCTTTTGCATAATGTCCCATTTTGCCGCAATTATAACACTTCACACTCCTTCTCGGTCTTCATTTCGACCTTCCTCTTGACTTACCTCGGGTATCATTTCTTTGAAACCTTCTTGATTGACTTCTCACCCTGTTTTCAATAACAAGAGCATCCAATGTAGAAGCATAATTCAAGCCTTTTCTTCTTTTTTCTTCATTGAACAAACTTTCTTTAACAATGCTCATAGAAAGCACACCAAAAGGAGCCAAGTTGTTTAATACCACAACCAAGGTATCCCAACTATCATGAAGAGTACCAAATAATAAGCATGCTTGCAATTCATCACCAAGATCAATCTCAAGATTTGTCAATTGATTTACAACATCTTGAAATTCACTCAAGTGTTCCGCTATAGTACTTCCTTTCTTGTATCTCAAATTCACAAGTCCCTTAACTAAAAGAGCTTTATTTTGTGGAGTTTTTCTCTCATATAAATCTTGTAATTTCTTCCACAAAGTGTCCGCCTTTGTTTCTTGGGCAACATGATGAAACACACTATCATCAATCCATTGTGGATAAACCTAACCATTTTTCGATTCATTCTCTCCCATTCTTTGTCTTCCTTATATCTTTTGGCTTCATCACCCTCAATAGGATCAAATAAGTCTTTGCAATATAATACGTCTTCCATTCAAGGCTTCCAAATAGAATAATTCAAGGCATTTAACTTAAACATAGTGTTGCTAGTTTTTTCCATTTAACACTAGAATTTCAACCTTAGCTTTGATACCACTTGTTGGGGAGAACTCAGGGACACAATTATCACAAATTAAACCCAATCCAAGATCAATTTCTCCCTCAAACTAAATCAACTAAAAATCTCTTAACCCCCAGCAACGATCAGCAATGTATAGCCTCACAGTATGCAAATATAATACCGAAATGATAAGTAGACAAAGCAGATAACGACACCAATAATTTAGCGTGGAAAACCCAATGCGGGAAAAACCACAGATTGCCCAAAAAAATCCACTAATCACCAAGAATAATAGGATACACAAAGTATTCTTCTCTAGTCACACACTAGAGGCTCAACATCAACATTACAATCATTTTTTAATTAGGGATTTTGATTAGATTCTCAACTTTTATTTCCCTTGTCAAGTGATATTCCACATTATAAATAAAGACTACCTTGTTGGTTAATAAACATCATCCTTGCACCAATGTTCCCTTTTAATTAGGGATTTTGATTCACAATTTGCATTTCGATTTTCAATTATGGGATAAATCATGTATATACTTGATCATCATGTCCAAGAATAAGTATCACATGTGTTTTGTTGTGTATGTACGACATCTTAATTGGTCAATTAAAGTTAATGAAGTAAGGAATATAGACACAGAAAATATTACATATAGCCCCATGGCTGGGAGCTTCTTCTCAATCTCCTTCTAAATCCAAATCTAAACCTAAATCAAAATCAAAATCAGGCTCATATTACATCCTCAACTCTATGGACCCTAAAGTAGAAGTAGAGGAGGTCGATATGCGAGTGCTATATCAACACAATGATCCACCACCTAATCAATCCCATCACGGCGGCAATAGCTCTAGCTCCATTGGTGAGAGACTCTTTCTCTCTTAGGATGATTGTTTTCTAGATTCAGTCCCTCGTGATATTGTGTATAACCTAGCATCCATTTTGGAATGGAACGTGATCAGGCGTGTTGCCACCTTTGAAAATTCGATATAACCTAGACTTTGCCCATCTTATCTTTCTTCTCTTTAACTAGACCCATGATCATGGGGAGAAATACACTATTAGTGCCATAAGTTGTGTATGGCGCTTACTTTGGTGTCAAAAGTTTCTATCGGATCACTTAAGTGCCAAATCGGAGGAAAAACGATCACTTTGGTGCCACTGGCGAGAAGTTCTGGCCAAAATGATTACATGGCTTTTATATTTAAAAAAAAATTGATAAACCCTTTAAACGACATCATTTTCTGTCCTACTTAAGAAAACGACGTCGTTTTGCCGTTCTATGTGGATGGCTTAGGAAAAACGACACCGCATAGCTTATTTGGGATTGAAATTAGGGTTTTTTTTTGTTCATCCTCGCCGACCTAGCTTGCTCGGCCATCGTCGCTTGGCCACCATGCTCGGCCACCGTCGCTTGGCCACCATGCTCAACCACCGTTGCTCGGCCACCGTGCTCGGCCACCATCGCTCGACCAAGAAGTGATGGGAAAATAGGAGGTGAGGGCGAAGGAGGAGGAGGAAGAAGGGGGGTTGAAGGTGCGAGAGAGAGAGAGAGAGAAGACGAGGAGTGCGAGAGAAACAAGGAGGGCGCAGATGGAGATGGTAGATTGGGCTTTGCTCAGAGAGTGGCTGGTGTTGGTATTGTTCTTCGGGGAAGAAGACGATGCCGCCATGGCTTTTCTCTCTCTCTGCTGGTGTTGTTCTTTGGGGAAGAAGACGATGCCGCCATGGCTTCTCTCTTTCTCTTTCTCTCTCTCTCGATTTGGGGATTTAGGGTTTTGACTTGGGGTTTAAGACGCCAAACGACGTTGTTTGGTGGTTTACACGCTGATTGTACTCTTCGGCGAGCCACATCAGCGTCAAAAATTAATAAAAAACTGCCATGTCGGATTTCCGGCCAACTGGATTGGCTTTAGCATTGAAATGATCGTTTTTCAAAATTGTTGGCACTTAAGTGATCCGACGGAAACTTTTGGCACCAAAGTGAGCGTTGTACACAACTTATGGCACTGATAATGTACTTCTCCCCATGATCATGTCTCTTTTCTCTTTTTTTTTTTTTGTTTGATTCAATCCATATAAATCACTCATTTTATGATAAAATAATTTTTCAATTGAGACGTTTGGGTGTTTGGGGCTTGTGTTGTCATTACAAGAAAAGGAAAATGTGAAAACCCAAAGTAATAGTGAAGAAGCTCGAGTGAGTGATCAAATTGGGATGGACTTTTCATTGGGATTCTTGACTTTTATTTCCCTTGTCAAGTGATGTTCCATCTTATAAATAAAGATTACCTTGTTGGTTTATAAACATCATCCTCGCACCAATGTTCCTTTTTTAATTTTTGAAGATATTCTTCAGCTACCATTATGATCCTTAGTATGACCTTAAACTATTTCTTAAGAGTCCTATGTGGATCTATGACGTTAAATAATGACAAGGTATTCCTTTCTTTTCAGAATAAAAAGGATTTACAGCACCTTAAAATAACTTTAAATGAGCAACACACTTGCTGCCAACGATATATACATTGGACAAGCGGGGCAGCCCTCGGTGGAGCTCTAAAATTCGTCTTTTGTGGTGAGAAACCCTTAATGATCAAGGATTCACAAGTACCCCCTGGTTTTAAAGCTCCATCATTACTCATTTCTTAACATTATATAAGAACCTACTCATCCAAGTTCGAATCGAAAGAACCCAAAATTTCCTCCTCGATTCTGATTGGGCTGGTTCTTTTTTATGGCCAGCCATAATTACCGTTCCGCCAATACTAAACATGCATACATGAGGATTGAATAAATCGAACCAGGCTCACATTCCGCGTTGAGAAAACCGTGGGCCAAAATAACCTTGAACCGTGCTGAATACTTTTTTTTTGCCGAAACACGACCCCTTTTTTTTTCGTCAAAGTCAATGTCCAAGACAGTCAACGATCCTCAGCAACACTTCTCGCCATTGCCAGTTGAAAAGTTTTTGCGTGACAATGAAATAGTCAAACACTATACTAATTAATCTTATTCTGCAAATGGTACTTTAAAAAAAAAATGCAAGGTTTCACTTTTTGTTTTAATATGTTTTATGCAGTGGTTGGAATTCTAATTTTTCTCATTGAAGCAATTAGAGTGCGTTTGGTAACGATTCTGTTCCCGAGAATAATTTTTGATTAGAAATGGTTTTATTTTTTATTTAATTTCTTTTCCCGGGAACAATTTCTAAGTATAAGGTTGCGCTTGGTAATTGCACAAAATTTCTATTCCCGAAAAAAAATGTGTTTGGTAGAATTATATAATTTTGTTATTTCTTTTAATTTTTTAATATTTTTATTATATTTTTCCTTTTTTTTCTTCTTTCTTCTTTCTTTTTTCTTTTCTCTCCTTCTTCCTCCTTTGTGGCCGGTTGTTGGCGGCCGGCAACCAATCGGGCATTGTTCGATGCGCTCGCCAGAGCCTCACCAAGTCAAGGTGAGGGCTAGTGAGCTCGTTGGAAGCTCACTTGGCCACCGTGAGGCTTGGCCTTGCCTTGGCTGGGCGAGCTAGAGTTCGCCCACATTAGGTGAGGCTGAGCTCGGCCTCGCCGAGCCCACCGCCGCTGAGCCATCGTTGGGCGACATCGACCTAGTAGTGGCTCGACGAGACCGAGCCTCACCATGGCTCGAAGTCGTCTGGGGCCGGCGACGATCCGGCGAGGTTGTCGGCCATGGCCGAGGTCGGCGACCGGCCAAAAGGAAAAAGAAGGAAAGGAAAGAGAAGAAAAAAAGAAGAGAAAAGAAAAAATTGTCCCCGGGAATAAGAAGTTATTCTTTTCTTTTTATTTCTCTTCCAAATCCATTTCCGGAAAAAAAAAAAAAGGTTCATTGTTCTCAGAAACAAAAATTTTACCATACACATTTCTATTCTTTTTTCATTCCCTAGAACAAAAAAATAGAAAAAGTTGTTTTGGGGAACATAAACAATTTTTACCAAACAGGCTTTTATCTATCATATCATGATAAATAATAAAATTACAAAAAAAAATAAAAATTCTTAAGACAAGTTGCTCAGTTCAGGCCAAATATCGCGACCGGCGAAAAGCTGCCGATGATGGCTTCGCAAAATCAACTCTCACAACTGAGGAAGGATGCAATCACGGGGCGGTGGGTGATTTTCTCGCCAGCAAGGGCCAAACGGCCCTTCGATTTCAAGTCCAAAGCCCCAGCCACTGCCTCTGACCATCGTGGGCGGTGCCCCTTCTGCTTCGGCAACGAGCACATGTGCGCCTCGCAGATCTTCCGGGTCCCGCCTGACCCAAGCTTCAACTTGAAGATCCGGGTCATCGAGAACCTCTACCCCGCCCTCAACAGGAACCTCAAAGATGCCGACTTCGACTTTGGTGGCGGCCGCGGCTGCGGCGGTGACGCCAACGTGTTGCACGGGTTCGGGTTTCACGACGTGGTGATCGAGACCCCCGACCATTTGGTGCACCTCCACGATTTGTCACCGAGGGAGGTCGGCGATGTGATTCTCGCGTACAAGAAGAGGATTGAGCAGCTATTGACCTTCAATTCGATCAAATATGTACAGGTTCGTCGTCATTTCGTTTTTCTGATCAATCTCGTCGATGGGAATGGATGTTTTCTCGTTCATGCGCTGGTTGAGGCAGATCATGGGGTTGTTTCGAGCGCATTTATGCCTAAGTTCTTTACGGGCGTGTTTAATTTGTTGAATTGCCCTTGATGAGTTAGTTCTTTGCATTGCAACTTACGCCGATCTTAGTATGCTTTTGGGCATCGGATATAGTTGAATGGCCACTTACAGGAAAACGGCTTAAGGTTGAGAGGGTTGTGGATGGACTGAACTGCTGTAATCTTTCCGGCCTCTCTGTTGGTAGTGTTGTCCTTGTTTTGTCTAAGCTTGTACTTAGTATGATTTGGTTTTCATTTCGTGGTTTCGAAGGTTTTCAAGAACAACGGGGCGTCGGCCGGGGCATCTCTAAGTCATTCTCACAGCCAGATAATAGCTCTTCCCATTGTCCCTTCCAATGTTTCGGCTCGGATCGAGTGCCTGAGGGAGCATTTCGATCAGCTAGGGAAGTGTTGTCTCTGTGAAGTCCCATCGAATGAACTTTTGATTGATGAGTCGGCTCATTTCGTTTCATTTGTTCCTTTGCGGCCTCATCCCCTTTTGGGATATGGATTGTGCCGGGGGATCACTCTCCTCATTTCCACGAACTAGCTGATAACAAGGTTGGTCAGATTGTTTCCTTCCAATGTTCCTGCGCGCTTGTAAATCTAACCTTTTTTTCCTGTGACTTTGTTGGGCTTAAAGTCCCTAGTACCGCCCATAGCATAGTAATAGCGAGCAGTGACAAAGTAACACTAATCTGACTTGGTTAAGGCCTTTGATATTGCCTGTCTCAGAGTATCAGCAAGTACCAACACTAACTTGACTTGGTTAAGATCAGTTTTACATTTTCCTTCCGGTCGTTGTACCATTAGATTAGCTGGGCTTCGATTGGAGAGCAAATAGTTTCCAAAAGCGATTGGTTTATAGCTTTTACCCTTTTTTGATCAAGTCCCTATAGTTTTAGTTTGTCTAATCATCCTCGTTTTATTTTATAAATTTTCTAATCCAACTAAACTCGACTGAGGTGTCATCGGAAGACACACGAGTATAGATAGTTAGAACATGCACATCCCCACGTGGAAGTGTACGGAAAAATTTAGCCAATATGAACGCCCATGCGGACACGTTGTTGTACCATTAGATTAGTCTGATTTGGCCGAATTCCATATTGGAGAGACTTGACTAGAAAGTTTGTGAAACTGGAAGGATTTGATCAAGATTGTCGACTGGACTCTCATAGCCTCCATGGCTACCGCATCTTGAGCTCGAAGCCACGGGGACCATGGTTGCCATGGCAACAAGCTCGAAGTTGAAGCTTGGGTCAACAATGGTCGATCAAGATTGAGTTGGCTTTGCGGGACAGTGGCGAGCGGTATTGTTTATGTTGACAACGCTCGGGTTGCTCTTAATTTTTTAATTTTATTTTTCTTTATTTTTGTTTTGATCTTTTAACTTATTTTGTGTGTTCATCTAATACACGTTGGCTTTAGTGGCCATATCAACCTTTCGATAATGATGATGACAACAGTTGATTAGAAAAAAAGCCAAGAGATAAATCAAAGGATGACTGGTGTAATTTTTTTGAAAAGTATGAAGATACTTTGGGATTTCAGGTAAGAGACCAAAGACTACTTATGCCTTTTCACATTAGTTTGGATCATTAACTATATAAGATCAAATTACAAATTCCATCTCCAATTAAACATGTTGGGATTCTTTCCTATATGTAAATGCTCGCTCAAATTGGAGAAAAGAAAGGAAATATATTCTTACAATTATTTCCTAACTGATATGAGATCAATCATACTTAATGAATATCTTATGATTCAAGATCCAAATTATATGCATCTTATTAGGTGATTCCACCGAATATTGTATCTAAAGTGCATTCATCAATTTATCACTAAAGCTACTAACTTTATACATGCTTACATACATATACATATACATATACATATACATATACACACACACACACACACACACACACACACACATATATATATATAAACATTTTTATCGATTAATAACTTGTTGTAGTTACCTATCAAATAGAGTAGGCTTTATCCTAATTCTTAGTGCACATTTTATTGTTATGGTTCCGTTGTAATGCAAATCGATCTTCGCATCTTACATATCAATACTAGATGATATGGCACATATCCTTTTATTTATGCTTTAATGTCCCGATACTTACGAAAGACAATGTGCTATCGTATATTCTTCTAAACAAAGACCCGAAAATAAGATATATTTTTATGTCATTATGAATTTTACTCAAATTTTGATTATTTTGCATATTTTCTAATTGTATATTACAAAAATATTGATTGTTCAGATTTCAGAGTATCTTACGATTTCATTTCCAATTTGCTATCCATAAATTTGGGATTTCGATTTCCAATTATGGGATCAATCGCATATATACTTGATTGTCAAGCTTTAGAAATAAACTTGATGTGTGTATATATATATAGACATCCCAATTGGTGAATTACAATTAAAGAAGAATAAAGAGAAAGATGGCGGACGTGGAGAAGAAGAAGGAAGTGCAGTATCACCACTTTATCCCGGAGAATCCCTCCCCCACGAGAGTGACCATCAGAGATCCTGAGGCCGTTTCTTCTCATTCTTCTTCTTCCAAATCCAAATCCAAAGACAAAGGCAAACCACATTGGTTTTCCTACAATCCTTGTAGCCGTTCATTAATGAAAATGACTGAGGGTGCGCCCCCTGAAGTTGTCGTTGATGAACCTGAATTTGAGGATGATGACGTTTCTTCTCATTCTTCTTCTTCCAAATCCAAATCCAAATCCAAAGACAAAGGCAAACCATCTTGCTATTCCTACAATCCTGATAACGATTCATTAGAGAAAATAACTAAGGATGCGCCCCCTGAAGTTGTCAAGGATGAACCTGAATTTGAGGATGATGACGATGATGACGATGAAGATGAGGATGCGCCTCGTCAGGAACATGCTCAACCCAGGCAGGGGACATGCCCACTCCCGCTCATCGTCCTCTTTCGGTAAGGATCTCTCTTGCCGTCGTGAAAAAAAAAAAAAATCTTTCCTAGAGTTGATTCATGGTGGCATGGTACAAATCTTAGCCACCTAACCATGTTGGTCGACCTGAATTCTTCCTTGACATCATTAACTTTGACATGATAAATGATTTTTTGATTGAGACCTTATGGGTGTTTGGTGCTCATGTTTTCATTTCAGGAAAATAACCAGGTAAAAACCCAAAGAAATAGCAAAAGAGCTGGAGTGAGTGATGAAGATGGGACAGCTTTTCACTGGGATTCTCAAGTTTTAAGTCCCTTGTAAAGTGATGTTCCACATTATAAATAAAGACTACCTTGTTGGTTTATAAACATCATCCTTGCACCAATGTTCCCTTTTGATTTTTGACTTACCTTTAACTATTTTGTCAAGGTCCTACTGTAGATCTCTGACGTTAAACAACGATAGGATGTTCCCTTCTTCTCGGAATAAAAAAGATACACGGCACCTTAAAATAACTTGAAATAAGGAATGCACTCGCCGCCAATAGTATGACGAGTAGGGCAGCCCTTAGTGGAGCTCTAAAGTTCCTCCTTTGTGGTAGAAACCCTTAACAATCAGGGATCCACGGGTAGCCCTGGTTTTAAAGCTCTATCGTTACTCATTTCTTAATATTATATAAGAAGTAAGAACCTATTCATCCAAGTTCGAATCGAGGAGATCCGATATTTTCTCCTCAGTTCTCATCAGGCCGGGTCTTTTTTAGGCCAGGCATAATTACCATTCCCCCTATACTTAACATGCATACATGAGAATCGAATAAATCGGATTGGGCTCACGGCCCAAAAAAAAATCTCGAATCATGCCAAACACCTTTTTACCGAAACCCAGCCCATTTTTTCCACTCAAGTCAGTGTACAAGACGGTCAACGATCCTCGGCAACACTCCCCACCATTTCTAGTTGCCAAGCAGACATTGCGAGCAGCGAAAACGGCCGATCATGGCTTTGCAAAACCGACTCCTGCAATGAGGAAGGATGCGATCATGGGGCGGTGGGTGATTTACTCGCTAGCGAGGGCCAAATGGCCTTCCGATTTCAAGTCCAAAGCCCCTACTTAGAGGTGAACGGTTCCAAATTCGTACAGTTTTTACCTAAAATATGGAATCTAATATTTAGAATAAATTCCTCATTTTTTAAAACTTGAAATCTATCTTGCTAGAACTTAGAACATTTCTTATCACATGTTACAGGGTCGGTTCCATAGTCTACGAAAGTTTCATCTATATTATTAAATAAATAATTGTAGTGAATTAAAACTTTTAATGTCCATCACTTTTTGTTACAATTCATTGACCATAACTTATATTTAGATACATGAAAAATATGAATATTAATAAAGTAAAAGTCTTTTTCATAAGATAGAAACTCAAACTAGTGTTTTCAAATTATACACTTATTATTGAACAATATGGAATATTGCCAGATCGTGCAAAGACATAAATCAAGAAAAACATTAAAACTTCTTCCAGATTCTAAGTTACGGATTTTAGATTCCACGTTCTTCCAACTAAGAACTTGCTCAAAATAGGTTCCTCCACTTTTGGGAACTGGAACCTACCTTGCATACCTTGGAGCCGGGAACCTACAAGTTCTCACCGATTTGCTTTTTAGGTTCCGGGTTCCTAAAATCGTGCTCACCCCTACCCTCACCACCCCCTCCGACCATCGCCGGCGGTGCCCCTTCTGCTCCGGCAAAGACCACATGTGCGCCTCGAAGATCTTCCAGGTGTTGCTCGACCCAAGCTTCGACTAGAGGATCCAGGTCATCAAGAACCTCTACCCTGTGCCCGAAATGAACCTCAAAGATGCCAACTTTGACAGTGGGGGCGGCAATGGTGACATGTTGCACAGTTTCGAGTTTCAGACGTGGTAAACGAGACTCCGAACCATTTGATGCACCTAAGAAATTTGTCGCCGAGGGAGGTCGGCCACGTGATCCTCACGTGCAAGAAGAGGATCACTCTCCTCATTTCCACGAACTAGACGATGACAAGGTTCGTTTGATTGTTCTCTTCCAAGGATCCTGCACACTTTGTATTTCCATTTGTTTTTTTTTTTTTTGTGTGATTTTGTTGGGTTGAAAGTTCCTAATACCGCCTGTTGCATATTATTAGCGAGCAGCGACAACGTAACATTAATCTGACCTGGTTGAAGGCCTTTGATGTTGCCTGTCGCAGAAACAAGCAAGTACCGACACTAACTTGACTTGGTTAAGATCAGTTCTACATTTGCCTTTTGGTCGTTGTATGGATGAGCTATTAAGTATGGCGAGTTGAATTCAAGTGCAGATCTATCGATAAATTCAACTTTGTCAGCTGTAGTATGTACTGGATCAAGAGATGTTTTGGCTGGTTGAAGAGGTGTAATTGAGATACTTATGAAAGGCGGAAAATTATCAAAAAGGTTCTAAACCTATTATATTTTTGTCAATTCAATTTTAAATCTTTCAATTTTGCCAATTCAATTCTAGACCTTTTCAATTCTTGCCAATTGAGTTCATCCCGCCAATTTTAGCCGGAAATTGCTGATGTGGCCGATCGACGTTGACGTGGCACTTTTAAATAATTTTTTTGAATTTTGAATTTTTCCTTTTTTACTTCTTTTTATTTTTATTTTTATTTTTTTGGGTTTGGGTTTGGGGTTAGGGCCGGTGAGGATTATCGGCCGACCCTCACTAGCGACCCTTGTCGGTCTTAACCCCAATAAGAAGAAGAAGAAGAAGAAGAAGAAGAAGAAGTTTGTCGGTCTTAACCCCAATCCCACCAAAAAGAAGAAGAAGAAGAAGAAGAAGAAGAAGAAAATTAAAAATTCAAAAAAATTGTTAAGAAGTGCCACGTCAATGCCGACCGATCATGTCAATAATTTTTTGTCAAAATTGGTCAGATTGACTCAATTGACAAAAAATGAAAGGATTTAGGACTGAATTGTCAAAATTGAAATGTTTATGACTGAATTGACAAAAGTACAATAAGAAGAAGAAGAAGAAGAAGAAGAAGAAGAAGAAGAAGAAGAAGTTTGTCGGTCTTAACCCCAATCCCACCAAAAAGAAGAAGAAGAAGAAGAAGAAGAAGAAAAAGAAGAAGAAGAAAATTCAAAATTCAAAAAAATTATTAAAAAGTGCCACGTCAATGCCGACCGATCATGTCAATAATTTTTTGTCAAAATTGGTCAGATTGACTCAATTGACAAAAAATGAAAGGATTTAGGACTAAATTGTTAAAATTGAAATGTTTATGACTGAATTGACAAAAGTATAATAAGTTTAGAATTTCTTAGATAATTTTCTCTTACAAAAGGCTTATTGAGGTTTTGCTGGTGGAATTTGTGATCCACTGTAATAATTTCCAAAACATTTATTTTTGACAGATCTTGACTTGACTAGGATTAGAAGAAGAAGAAGAAGAAGAAGAAGAAGAAGAAGAAAATTCAAAATTCAAAAAAATTATTAAAAAGTGCCATGTCAATGCCGACCAATCATGTCAATAATTTTTTGTCAAAATTGGTCGATTGACTCAATTGACAAAAAATGAAAGGATTTAGGACTGAATTGTTAAAATTGAAATGTTTATGACTAAATTGACAAAAGTACAATAAGTTTAGACTTTCTTAGATAATTTTCTCTTACGAAAGGCTTATTGAGGTTTTGCTGGTGGAATTTGTGATCCACCGTAATAATTCCCAAAACATTTATTTTCGACAGATCTTGACTTGACTAGGATTCTCAACTTTAGATGATCGCGTACAATTACTTATTTCTCATCCTTACTGTTTTCTTCTTTTTTTTGCCAAGATTTAGAGAATATAGTCATTAATTTGGAAGCTTGTCAGTTTAAGTTTTGGCTTCGTGCCTATTGATGGGCATTCGATCTGGCCTTGTGACTAGACTTCTCAAAACCTGCTCTGGCTATATTTATATATTTTTCATTTTCGGGCTGCTGATCTTGGAGGCCTGCTAAAACTGATGCTTAGGAAGATCGATCCGCCGTTCAATTTCTTGATCCAGACTTCTCCAATCCACACTTCCGGATCCCAACTGGGTTCCACCAACTATATAAAGATCAGATTGCAAATTCCATTTCCTTCGATAAAATAAACCTGTTGAGATCCTTACCTTATGTAATTGGACGCTAAATTTGGAGAAAAGAAAGGAAATGAACTCTTGCCATTTTATTTCCTAATTGACATGAGATCAATCTTTTTGTAATATCATACGATGAAATATTGAATATAATGTGCTTCGATCAATTTATTACTAAATCTACCAACTCTATACATATATACATACTTACATATATATGTCACAATATTTAAGAAGGATAATGTGCTATAATATTATATGTTATGCCAAACAGAGACCTGAAAATAAGATATCTTTTTATCTAATCATGGATTTTACTCAAATTTTGGTTATTTTGCATATTTCATAATTTTATGTCAAGAAAAGACGATTGTGTAGAACTGACTACATCTTAGGATTTGATTTTCGATTTGCCATCCATGAATTTGGGATTTCGATTTCCAATTATGGTATCAAATGCCCGTGGACACGTCGGTGTATAGTTAGTTAGTGTATTGGAGAGCTTGATTAGAAAGTTTGTAAAATTGGAAGGATTTGATCCGAAGTGCCAACTAGAGTTTGATGGCCTCTGTGGCTACTACATCTCAAGCTTGAAGCCCAAGTGGCCATGGCTGCCGTGGCCACCCGAGTTGAAGTTAAAGCTTGTGGAAGCAATGGGCGATCGAGCTTGAGTCAGCATTGCGAGATGGTGGCAAGTGGTGTTGTGATGTTGGCGGGGCTAGGATTGCTTTAAATTTTTAAAAAAATTTCTTTTTAATTTTTTTTTTGTGTTCATCTAATACACGTCGGCTTTAGTGGCCATATCTACCCTTCGATAATCAATGTCATCAACAATTAGTTGGAAAAAAAATCAAAGGATGACTTGTGTAACTTTTTAAAAGGTACGGAGATGATTTGGGATTTTGAGCAAGAGTCCAAAGACTACTTATACCTTTTTAAGTTTTTACCTTGATTTGATACTTGTATCTTGACCCTAGGATCACCAACTATACAAGATCAAATTGTAAATTCCATTTCCTTCAATAAATTAAACATGTTGGGATGCTTGTCTTATGTAAATGCACGCTCAAATTTCAAAAAAAAAAAAAAAAAAATCTTCTTGTTTCTGGAAATAATTTCAAAATCAAGTCCAATTTTTTCTTTTTTTTTCCCTTTTCTCCTTCTTTCTTCTTCTTCCTCCATTGAACACTACCAACCACTGCTGTCGCTAGTAATCTCTAGCGATCGGCTAAGCAAGATCCAACAAGCTCATCGAAAGCTCACCTAGCCATCGTGAGCCTCAGCCTCACCGGCTAGGTGAGGCTGGGCCTTGCCAAGCTAGGGCGAGGTCAACCTCATGTTGCCTAGGCTAGGTCGAGCCTCACCGATGGCTAGGTGAGCCTTTGATGAGCTCATCAGACCTCACCCAACTTATTGCTAGCCACTAAGAAGAGAAAAGGAAAATGAAAAAAAAAAAAAAATATAATAAAAGTATTAAAAAATTAAAATAAACAAAATAAATTAAGAATCCTACCAAATACATTTCTATTCCGTGAATAGAAATTTTGGACAATTATCAAGTGCCTTCAAAAACTTAAAATTATTCCCGGAAACAAAATAGAAAAATTTATTTATGAGTAAAAATTGTTCCCAGAAATAGAAAGTTACCAAACACGCCCTAAGTGTCTATTTGTGTTACTCTTACGATAAAATTTTTTCCTAGACCTGATTTGTAGTGACAAAGTCTAAATCTCAGCCGTTGAGCAATGCAGGTCGACTAAATTCTTCTTTGGCGACAAAACTTAGACATGATCAATCGCGTGATCACATGATACAAATTTATCAACTTTGTTGACCGATAATTTGTTTTGGGCTTCCTATCAAGTAAAGAAGGCTCTATCTTAATTCATGGCGTATACTTTATTATTGCGGATTCATAATAATTGTTGTGGTTTCATAATAATAAAAATCAAAATTTGTATATTACATAACAATAATAAATGATATGGGATATTTCATTTATGATACAAGTTCACGATATTTAAGAAGAATAACCTACTATAGTACCTTCTTTTATGCTAAGCATATGCCCCAAGAAAAAACACCTCTTATTGGTTTCACTCAAATTTAGTTATTTTGCATTTTTTTTTATATATATGCTGACAAAAAAATTAATTATTTAAATTTTATTATATCTCACTATTTGATTTCATTTTTGATCTATAATCCATGATTTAGGGATTTTGATACACAATTTGTATTTCAATTTTCAATTGTGGGATATATCACGTATATACTTGATCATCATGTCCAAGAATAAGTATCACATGTTGTGTTGTGTGTGTACAACGTCTTAGTTGGTCAATTAAAGTTAATGAAGTAAGGAATATAAACGCGTAAAATATTACATATATCCCCCATGACTAGGAGCTTCTTCTCAATCTCCTTCTAAATCCAAATTTAGATTTCAGAGTATCCACGATTTCATTTCCAATTTGCTATCCATAAATTCGGATTTCAATTTCCAATTATGGGATCAATCGCATATATACTCAATTGTCAAGCTTAGAAATAAACATGATGGGTGTGCATATATATAGACATCCCAATTGGTGAATTACAATTAAAGAAGAATCAAAAGAAAGATGGTGGATGAGGAGAAGTGGAAGGAAGTGCCGTTTTACAACTTTTTTAATCCGGAGAATCCCCCCCCTCGATCGTGACCATTAGAGATCTTCAGGCTGCTTCTTCTCTTTCTTCTTCTTCCAAATCCAAAGGCAAAACACAGCCGTATGCCTACAACCCTCAGACCAATTCAATAGAGAATATGAGTGAGGATGCGCACCGTCAACTTTACGATAAAGACGTTTAACCCAGTCAGGGACATGCCCGCTTCCGCTCAACGTCCTCTCTTGGTAAGGGTCTCTCTTACCGTCGCGAAGAAAACAATAATCTTTCCTAGAGTTGATTCATGGTGGCATGGTACAAATCTTAGCCACCTAACCATGTTGGTCGACCTGAATTCTTCCTTAGCAGCATTAACTTTGACATGATAAATGATTTTTCGATTGAGACCTTATGGGTGTTTGGTGCTCGTGTTGTTATTTCTGGAAAAGGAAAAGGTAAAAACCCAAAGAAATAGCAAAGGAGCTGGAGTGAGTGATGAAGATGGGACCGCTTTTCACTGGGATTCTCAACTTTTATTTCCCTTGTCAAGTGATGTTCCACATTATAAATAAAGACTACCTTGTCGGTTTATAAACATCATCCTTGCACCAATGTTCCCTTTTAATTAGGGATTTTGATTCACAATTTGCATTTCGATTTTCAATTATGGGATATATCATGTATATACTTGATTATCATGTCCAAGAATAAGTATCACATGTGTTTTGTTGTGTGTGTATGACATCTTAATTGGTCAATTAAAGTTAATGAAGTAAGGAATATAGACGCAGAAAATTTTACATAGACCCCCATGGCTGGGAGTTTCTTCTCAATCTCCTTCTAAATCCAAATCTAAACCTAAATCAAAATCAAAATCGGGCCCATATTACATCCTCAACTCTATGGACCTTGAAGTAGAAGTAGAGGAGGTCGATGTGCGAGTGCTACATCAACACAACGATCCACTACCTGCTCAATCCCGTCACGGCGGCAATAGCTCTAGCTCCATTGGTGAGAGACTCTTTCTCTCTTAGGATGATTGTTTTCTAGATTCAGTCCCTCATGATATTGTGTATAACCTAGCATCCATTTTGGAACAGAATGTGATAGGGCGTGTTACCACCTTTGAAAATTCGATATAACCTAGACTTTGCCCATCTTATCTTTCTTCTCTTTAACTAGACCCATGATCATGTCTCTTTTCTCTGGTTTTTTTTTTTTTTTTTTTTTGATTGAGTCCATATAAATCATTCATTTTATGATAAATAATTTTTCGATTGAGACCTTTGGGTGTTTGGGGCTTGTGTTGTCATTACAAGAAAAGGAAAATGTGAAAACCCAAAGTAATAGCGAAGAAGCTCGAGTGAGTGATCAAATTGGGATGGACTTTTCATTGGAATTCTCGACTTTTATTTCCCTTGTCAAGTGATGTTCCATCTTATAAATAAAGATTACCTTGTTGGTTTATAAACATCATCCTCGCACCAATGTTCCTTTTTAATTTTTGAAGATATTCTTCAGCTACCATTATGGTCCGTAGTATGACCTTAAACTATTTCTTAAGAGTTCGATATGGATCTATGACGTTAAATAACGACAAGGTATTCCCTTCATTTCATAATAAAAAAGATTTACAGCACCTTAAAATAACTTTAAATGAGGAACACACTTGCCGCCAACGATATATACATTGGACAAGTGGGGCCGCCCTCGGTGGAGCTCTAAAATTCATCCTTTGTGGTGAGAAACCCTTAACAATCAAGGATCCACGAGTACCCCCTGGTTTTAAAGCTCCATCATTACTCATTTCTTAACATTATATAAGAACCTACTCATCCAAGTTCGAATCGAAAGGACCCAAAATTTCCTCCTCGGTTCTGATCAGGCTGGTTCTTTTTTTTTGGCCAGCCATAATTACCATTCCCCCAATACTTAACAAGTATACATGAGGATTGAATAAATTGAACCAGGCTCACGTTCCGCATTGAGAAAACCGTGAGCCAAAATAACCTCGGACCGTACTAAATACTTTTTTGCCGAAACCCGACCCCTTTTTTCCGCCGGAGTCAAATGTCCAAGACAGTCGACAATCCTCAGCAACACTCCTCGCGTTGCCAGTTGAAAAGTTTTTGCGTGACAATGAAATAGTCAAACACTAGATTAATTAATCTTAATCTACAAATGGTACTTTTAAAAAAAAAATAAAAATGCAAGGTTTCACTTTTTTTTAATATGTTTTATCCGGTGGTTGGAATTCTTATTTTCCTCATCGACGCAATTAAGGCATGTTTGGTAACGATTTTATTCCCAAGAATAATTTTTGATCATAATTTTTTTTTTCTGTTCCGGGAACAATTTCTGAGTATAATAACATGCTTGGTAACCACACGAAATTTTTATTCTTGGAAAAAAATACGTTTGGTAGAATTATATAATTTTGTTGTTTCTTTTAATCTTTTAATATTTTTGTTATATTTTTCCTTTTTTTCTTCTTTCTTTTTTCTTTTTTCTTTTCTCTCCTTCTTCTGCCTTTGTGGCCGGTCACCAGCGGCCGACAACCAATTGGGTGTGGTCCGACGCGCTCGCCGGAGCCTCGCCAAGTCAAGGCAAGGGCCGTGAGCTCGCCGGAAGCTCACTTGGCCACCGCAAGGCTTGGCCTTACCTAGATTTGGCGAGGCCAAGCTTGCCCAGCCACCGGCGAAGCTCTGCCTAGCCGAGCCATCGCTAGGTGACATCGACGTGGCGGTGGCTCGACGAGATTGAGCCTCGCCATGGCTCAGAGTCGTCGGGGGCCGGGGACGATCCGGCGAGGTTGTTGGCCATGGCCGAGGTTGGTGACCAGCCAAAGGAAAAAGAAGGAAAGGAAAGAGAAGAAAAAAGAAGAGAAACGAAAAAATTGTTCCTAGGAACAAGAAGTTATTTTTTTCTACTTTTTTTTTTCTTTTCCAAATCTATTTGCGAGAAAAAAAAATAGGTTTATTGTTCTCGGGAACAAAAATTTTACCATACACGTTTCTATTCTTTTTGCATTCCCTAGAACAAAAAATAGAAATAGTTGTTCTGGTAAACAGAAACAATTTTTACCAAACAAGCTCTTGTCTATCATATCATGATAAATAATAAAATTACAAATCTTTTTTTTTCTTAAGACAAGTTGTTCAGTTTAGGCCAAATGTCACAACCGGTGAAAAGCTGCTGATGATGGCTTCGCAAAATTGACTCTCGCAACTGAGGATGTCACACCCTCGCCCCATCTCTGGTACAACAGCATGACCTAGTGGGTTAGCATCGACGGCCCCAAGCAACGTCGAACGTCTCAAAAGTCTTTTATCTTTAGTTAAGCACATGCGGAAGCGATTATAAACAATCCCTGTATAAACAAACATGGAAGCCGGGCAAGACATATGCAAGTTAGGCAAATAAAAACAACATATTCACATATCAAAAGTTGTTTTGATTACATGCCCATCCTAGTCTTGGGCTACTTTTTTTTGTTTCCATATATATAGTCAATCAAAAGACTGGGTAGCCTAACTTCTTTACCGAGTTGCTCCCAAAAGCGGCCCCCATACTATGTGCATTCCCTTCTTGGATCCTGGTTCGCCCATCACACACCTAAAATGGTGGGAACAACAAGAGTGAGCTGATGACTCAATAAGTAGAAATCCCTAATTCTCCTATAGGAGAACATCTCGCCGTCGATCGTTAGATACAAGGTCACCACCTACTTATCGAGGGCAAAACAATAGCAAGGTCCATGCCTTGCCTACTTATGCACATGAAAGGCTTTCAACCGTCTATATGATTTCAAGAATCAAAGATAAGGAGTTAATGCATATGAACAAGCTTTCCAAGGATCCATGGCTTATGATCATTTGGGTCATCAAAAGGGATGCTCGCATCTCATGAAACTTATTCAAGCACAAAGTGACCCAATTCAAACATATGCTCAAATTGATGCAAGGATTCAATAATACATATCAAATGAACCCAGCTTTTGCAAGCATCATACATGTAACAATCATGAACCATATGTGGACTTTCATTTTTTTTCCTTTTTCCGTATCATATTAGTTGAACTTAATCGACTCTTCTGGTAACAACCGGGCATCGGTCCCCCCCTTGGCAACTGGCATCGTCCCGATCTCATTATTAGGACGGCATCCAGGGCGACCCCCAGGCATCGACCTCACCTGGGCTGACATTATCCACGATCTCAATATTGGGACGGCATCCGGGGCTTTACCCCAAGCAACGACCTAGCATCCCTCAACGTTGGCATATAGGTCCATCGTGTGTCCATGCATTTCAAGCATCAACCATTTCATGTCATGTTTAAACTTTTAGCTGATTGAAAGGCCCGAAGGCGTGCCATGCAAAGTGAACTAATGAACAACTTTTGTGTTTCATTAACTCAAACTCATGCCGAATGCGGTTCAGACTCGTGACCTTGACTTGGAACCATTCGCTCAGGCTTTAGCATTGTCCATAGTCACTAAGACCTTTCCTCAACATCCGGGTGTGCTTGACACTCATACAGGATCATGAACTTACTTAATGCAACAACAAGCAATAGAAACAAGCATAACAATACAAAGCCAACTCAAGTAAATGATGAAATGATCCTAAAATTGATAAGCGTAACACAATCGCCCTATCGAAGAGTTAGGAAAATCTACTTACTACTTTTTAGACATAGCTCTAAGAGGCTTCTTTGGTGGTCGGTCGGCATGTAAGGCGGCTTAGAAGAGAAGGGCGTGAAAGAGAAGGGAGGAAGGGAGAGGAAAAGAGAGAAAGGCCAATGCTTAGAATGTGAGGATGGCTCATCCTATTTATAGGCCTCTTCCTCTTAGATTTTTTATTGTAAACTCGTGATGATGCCTAAATGACGAGTTGGCCTACCTATCTTCCCGAGTTGGCGCTTAGGTCCTTTGGTGTTGACTTGTGATTAGTCCACCTATTTGCTTGCTCTCCAAGGCTCAATCTAGGCTCATTATTGCCTATGGTGCCTAAGGGAAACATAAGTTCCTTTAATGCCTAATGTTTTCTTTTGATTGGTTGGTGTTTACCTTGTTCACCAAGGCTACAATCTAGGGCCATTATAACCTAAAACTCACCTAAGATTCTAAGGGACACCTAAGTAGGTGACTCACGTCACTTATTAATTGGCAAGATTTCATGCAATTATTAGGCTTAGATGTGTCCATATTAGTCAACTTGCTCTCCAAGTTTCTTCTCTTAATAGACTAAGGTCCAAAAGCATTTAATGCATTCTTATCTTCAAGCCAAAAATTTTCTAGATTAGCTTGCTCCTCAAGTTGGGCATGCAGCCCCCTTCCCCTCAAAGTTGGACGTGTGGTTCTCACATTCTAAGGCAAAAACAGTTTTGAGCAACTTTCAAAATCGGTACCATTACCTTATCAAATGAACTCAAAATATTATAAAATTTTACTACATTGTCAAGAAGATCTTAAGAAAAAAAATTTATGAAGGAAACTTAGCCAAATTCGTGCTGTGGAAAGAGAAAAAATTCACTGAACACAACTCAAAGTTCGTTCATCGAGCAGATTCAACGGTCAAAGAGAGAGACCCATTTCTAAATCCAAATCTTCACAAAACCCTTTGAAATTTTAATATGTTGTAGATATTGATGTCCTTTAAAGATTTTGTGAAGAAATAATATTCAAATTCGAAAGGAAAAAGTTTATAAAAAATCGAGAAGGAAATCTGGTCACCGTTTTCACTACACGGGACCGGTTCCAGATGGTGAATGATTGGACCTTCGTCCCTACCATTTCACCTTAAAAAATATGAAATTTAAGTATGTTCTAGATCAAGATATTTAGAACAACTTTCATGAATGAAGTTTCTCCAAATTTGAAGTAAAAAGTGCTTTGTAAAATTGGAAAATGGCAAAGGTCTAGGGATTTCGAGAATCTGAAGAGTCAAAACCTAGGGAACCTTAAGTGGCAAGCCTAAGGAGAATGGGTGGCGCCCTACGTGATCTTCAAGATCCCTTATCATCATTTTTCTAGACTATGAATCACTCCCTACCATTAATGAGCTTATGACTCACCCCTTTCTTAACACATAATCATCCAAAATTTAATGATTACATTTCAAGAGTAAGACTAATTGTGCCAAGTATCCTATTTAGTCATCATGCATTAATAGGCTACCTTCCAAGCACATTAAATACACCAACGGAAATATCAAGTTAGAAGGTCATCTCATTGGGCAGGAGTCAATCGAGTCTAACCACGATCGATTACCTTATTTGACGAGCCTAAGCCATGATCGAATAAAGCCGAACGCAACTGGGCTTAACTGGTTAAACCGAGTTTGGACTTCTCTTTGTAAAGGGCTCGAAGTTGAGGATGTTACCGAGGAAGGACGCGATCATGGGGCGGTGGGTGATTTTCTCGCTGGCGAGGGCCAAATGGCCCTCCGATTTCAAGTCCAACGCCCCGGCCACCGCCTCCAACCATCGTGGGTTGTGCCCCTTCTGCTCCAGCAACAAGCACATGTCCGCCCCGTAGATCTTCCGGGTCCCGCCCGACCCAAGCTCTGACTTGAAGATCCAGGTCATCGAGAACCTCTACCCTGCGCTCGATAGGAACCTCAAAGATGCTGACTTCGACTTCGACAATGGCGGTGGCAGCAACGCCAACGTGTTGCGCGGGTTTGGGTTTCACGACGTGGTGATCGAGACCCCCAACCATTCAGTGCACCTCCGTGATTTGTCACCAAGGGAGGTCGGCGACGTGATTCTCGCGTACAAGAAGAGGATCGAGCAGCTATTGACCTTCGATTCGATCAAATATGTACAGGTTCGTCATCATTTCGTTTTTCCGATCAATCTTGTCAATGAGAATGAATGTTTTCTCGTTCATGCGCTGGTTGAGGCAGATCATGGGGTTGTTTCGAGCGCATTTATGCCTACGTTCTTTACGAGCGTGTTGAATTTGTTGAATTGCCCTTGATGAGTTAGTTCTTTGCATTGCAACTTATGCCGATCTTAGTATGCTTTTGGGCATCGGATATAGTTGAATGGCCACTTACAGGAAGACGGCTTGAGGTTGAGAGGGTTGTGGATGGACTGAACTGCTGTAATCTTTCCGGCCTCTCTGTCAGTAGTGTTGTCCTTGCTTTATCTAAGCTTGTACTTAGTTTGATTTGGTTTTCATTTCGTGGTTTCGAAGGTTTTCAAGAACCACGGGGCATCGGCCAGGGCATCTCTAAGTCATTCTCACAGCCAGATAATAGCTCTTCCCATTGTCCCTTCCAATGTTTCGGCTCGGATCGAGTGCTAGAGGGAGCATTTCGATCAGACAGGGAATTGTTGTCTGTGAAGTCCCATCGAATAAACTTTTGATTGATGAGTCGGCTCATTTCGTTTCATTTGTTCCGTTTGCGGCCTCATCCCCTTTTGAGATATGGATTGTGCCGAGGGATCACTCTCCTCATTTCCACGAACTAGATGATAACAAGGTTGGTCAGATTGTTTCCTTTCAATGTTCCTGCGCACTTGTAAATCTGACCTTTTTTTCCTGTGACTTTGTTGGGCTTAAAGTCCCTAATACCGCCCGTTGCATAGTAATAGCGAGCGGTGACAAAGTAACACTAATCTGACTTGGTTAAGGCCTTTGATATTGCCTGTCTCAGAGTATCAGCAAGTACCAACACTAACTTGACTTGGTTAAGATCAGTTTTACATTTTCCTTCCAGTCGTTGTATAGATGAGCTATTAAGTATTTTGAGTTCAGTTTTACATTTTCCTTCCAGTCGTTGTATAGATGAGCTATTAAGTATTTTGAGTTGAATTTAAGTCCAGATCAAGGTTTGTGAGTTGGCATTTAACCGAAGGATGTTTCAGCTGGTTCAAGAGATGTAATTAAGATAATGAAAGGCTTATCGAGGTTTGCCGGGGGAATTTGTGATTTACTATAGTAAGCTCCAGTCATTTATTTGCAGAAGATCTCAACTTGACTAGGATTCTCTACTTTAGGTGATTGCATACAATCACTCATTCCTCATCCTTACTGTATTCTTCTCTTTATGCCGAGATTTACAGAACATGAGCTAAATAATTGAACTGGCCTCATGACTAGACTTTCTAAGACCTGCTCTGGCTATATTTATAATATATTTTTCATTTTCAGGCTGCTGATCTTGGAGGCCTGCTGAAACTGATGCTTAGGAAGATATCTATACAGTTGAACGATCCGCCGTTCAATTTCATGATCCAGACTTCTCCGGTCCACACTTCCGTGTCCGAACTGGGTTCTACTCACTGGTATTTGCCAATAGTACCACAGCTAACTATTGCGGCGGGCTTTGAAGTTGCCACGGGTTGCCACATAAATCCAGTTTTCCCGGAGGAAGCCGCAAAAGTTTTAAGGGAAGTCCATGTCCAGATGTAGTTGGTGAATGAAAAGCATTACTAACTCAGATTGGCTGATGCGCTGAAGCAGGTTGATCTTCTTTGTCATTCAGTCTGTTTGTATACTTGTATACCTTGAATTCAATTGGACCGTTTAGCTTCGGCCTTAATATGGTGTTAACCTAACCCGGGAGGATGCATGTATGAGAGAATCCAATAAAAGCGTGCTGCCGATGGGCACTTGCTCCATGTTTTTCCACCGCAGGTTGCGGCATTTGACTCTCTCATTTTGCATACTCTCCTTACCTTGTTCCACCACGCTATCCTTAGTGTCGTTCCACCGCATGTCACTTTGCTCGAACACCTGAAAGGTTTCATCACTAGGAATGGATTGCTGAGCAAAGAAAGAAACAGAAGATATCCGATCGTTGCTCGGTAAGTTCTGCTAATCAGATCCGAGCTCCAGGAGTACTATAATACTTACGTCAATCGTGAAAGTTTCATGACTTAACAGGTCAAAAGCAAAGATTGTACATCCATTAAGAGAAATCTCAAATTTGTAAAACGCGACCTACTTTTTCAGTAACCATTTCTTGACAATTTCAACTCGAATATCCACCCAAAAAGACACACAAGAGCGGGGTCGGGATTTCATTCCCGCCACCCACCGAACCTGGGTTAGGCATCATGAGGCTTCAATTAAAATCTCGAAAGACATGCTTCATCGATCGTGAGCCGAGCTCAGCTTCCATTGTGTCCTGCTTTTCACAAACATAACACTCGAGAAATTCAAAATCACGCAACATACCTGCGTACGTAGATAAGTACTGAAGCGTGTACAGATACCGAACCGGGGGGGAATTCATGGAAGACAAATTTCCACAATTCAAGCCCGTCACGAGAAGCCCAGCCCATGGGCTCCCGGCCCGGCCCGTTTCGAATTTCGAAAAACGCCGCAGTAAAATGCAATAAAAGCTCTCTCGCCTTCCTGATGTTTCCACTAGGTTTCTGCTGCTCCGCGTTCGGTTTCTTGAACTTGAAGTCCGCGTTGCGCTCACCGAGGCGGGAGCGAGAGAAGAGAGAGAGAGAGAGAGAGAGAGGGATCGAGTGAGGCGGAGAGTTCAGTGACTCGGCGGAAGGTCGACGCCGTCGTTCGCCGGTGAGGTTGTGGAGAAGGAGGAGGAGGGCTCGGAAGCGAAGCCGGCGCAATGCAACCGTACGGCATACAGGCGATGCTCAAGGAGGGGCACAAGCACCTCTCCGGCCTCGACGAGGCCGTCGTCAAGAACATCGACGCCTGCAAGCAGCTCTCCGCCATCACCCGCACCTCCCTCGGCCCCAACGGTAAGGAGCCTCGATCTTCCCCGGCTTGCTTTTCCCCCCGCCCCTCTTTTCATTTCGGATCAGCATCTCAGCCGCGAGTCTCTGCTTCTCGCGTGAGACTGCGAGGGATGTGCAAAGTTGCGGCCTTTCTCGGATTTTCGTGCATCCCGTGATGTTGGATCTTTTCGTAGATTTCGCTGGCTGATTAGCGATTTAGTTCGAGTGTTATTGTTCGAGCGGTAGTGTCCGCGCAATCTCGGTGCCTGCATATGTGACTTGATCTTTCTAAGTAGCCGCTTGCTGTAATTGCTATTTTTGTCCAGGCATGAATAAGATGGTCATCAATCACCTCGACAAGCTCTTTGTCACCAACGACGCCTCCACGATCGTGAATGAGCTCGAGGTCCAGCATCCCGCGGCGAAGATATTGGTTTTGGCCGCCAAGGCTCAACAGGAGGAGATCGGGGACGGCGCCAACTTGACGATCTCTTTTGCGGGAGAGCTCCTCCAAAATGCGGAGGAGCTTATTAGGATGGGCTTGCATCCGAGCGAAATTATTAGTGGTTATTCTAAGGCCATCAACAAGGTAAATGCGATTTTCGTTAGTGATGTGAGCAGGTAGTAAATTGATGGATGATTCTAACTTTACCTCTAAGTTTATTATATGTACAGACGATAGAGATACTTGGCGAACTGGTGGAGCCTGGTTCTGAGACTATGGATGTGCGAGATAAGGAGCAAGTTGTTTCTCGAATGAGAGCTGCAATTGCTAGCAAGCAATTTGGACAAGAAGAAAGATTATGCTCGCTTGTTGCTGATGTATGCTCTAGTTCTCCAACCTGCCTTTGCATTATAGGATGCTTCACCTGTCCTTTTCAAATGTGCTGATTATAAGCATTTTTTTCTTTGATAAGGCTTGCTATAATGTGTGCCCCAAGAATCCAGCTAACTTCAATGTGGATAATGTCCGAGTTGCCAAGCTTTTGGGTGGTGGTTTGCATGACAGTACAGTTTTGCAAGGCATGGTCTTGAAAGGCGATACTCTTGGGAGTATAAAGAGAATGGAGAAGGCAAAGGTTAGCTCTTGTCTTTAAAAGGTTGTTTTTTGTAAGTTGATGTTTATATTTCAATCTTAACCTTTGCTCTACTTATGCTGTGGCCCAAATTTCACGATTCCGACAATGTTGATGTATTTCTCAAAATGTTCAGCTCAGCCGTACATTTGTATATCAATATGAGGAAACCATTGCTTTATATTAACTGCAGGTTGCTTGTGGATTTTTGTTAACACTTAGAAAACTCATTTGCGTGGATACATTGCCTCATCATCCTGTTAGCTTTTCAGTTTAAACGTTCTTTTGTATCTTGGTTCATGTGGTTGTGAATCTGGGTAGTCATTGCTTTGTTGTTCCCTATGATGTCATGAATGGCTTATGGAGGTTTTATGATTTTGATTCAAGTATTTATACTTCATCTTCACTTAATGAATTTAGGTAGCAGTATTTGCCGGTGGTGTTGATACATCTGCTACTGATACGAAGGGAACTGTCCTTATACATAGTGCAGAGCAGGTAAGTTTATCAAACTTCTTTAGGTAGTTCTTGAAGGAATAATTGAGATGGTTGCCTTTGAGTATTGCTGTTTTTGAGCAACTCTTCCAATTTTAACTGGATACCCTTTTTAGGCTTTGCATTGTAGAAATATCTTAATGTTTGTCTTGTTTCTTTCTTTCTTTCTTTTCTTTTTTATATGTAACTTTTGTCTACTTAGTATGGTGATATTGTGATTGAATCACTCTTTGAGGAGGATGGAAATTTCCACAAAAAATTACTGCTTCGCAGTCAATGATGGTAAAGGCTCAGATTGGGAAATGTTGCTTAACTAGTCGAACTGCTGGAAGAAAACAAATCACCAAAATACTGGAACACTAGAGTGTAATTGGTAAACTTGCTATCCGGTATTCTCTGCATACTGATATGAGATCATCGGCTCCTCACTATATTTGTTCGTGGCAGCTTGATTTTAAGATTTCTGCATTAGAAATGTGGCATTGTCGAGTAGTTGAAGGATGATCTGCTTGCAATTTTTTTCTTAAGAATTGGTGCGGTGTCTATTTTCTCACACTGAGAGAGTACAGTTTTGTCTTTTCAATGAGATGGAAATCTCAAAATAACATGAGTTTCTTCAAGTTCTATTGCCCTGGGTTCAAATTCGTTATTTGAACAACAAAATTTGTCATATATAATGTCTTTTGGTCATGAATGTTTCCCACGATGGTCAACTGAATCCTTATTCCAGCCATAGTAGCTGTCAAGATTTCTGTATGGTACCTGACAACTTCATTATTTGCTTGGATCATTA
The DNA here is from genome assembly GCA_014182515.1 of Eucalyptus microcorys. Classification (NCBI taxonomy): domain Eukaryota; kingdom Viridiplantae; phylum Streptophyta; class Magnoliopsida; order Myrtales; family Myrtaceae; genus Eucalyptus; species Eucalyptus microcorys. Next base: position 28,359,255 of record CM024562.1, on the reverse strand, counting down.
AAATCCTCCCACGTGTCTGTTTGTAAACACACCAACCTGTGGCATGCTGTATCTTTTAGCTTGAGAATTATGCAAAATCTGAGGAAGCTAAAGTGGAGGAGCTGATAAAATCAGTTGCTGATTCTGGGGCAAAAGTTATCGTTAGTGGTGCTGCAGTTGGAGAGATGGCGTTGCATTTTTGTGAGCGTTATAAGTAAGTCTCTCTTCCATCTCCATTTTTTATTTTACTATGCTGCTCCTTGATGTTGTCGTCTCAAAGCGTGCGAGAGAATCATAATTTGATATGGTGCCTAAAACAAGACTCTGGATGATTTCCTGTTATAATGCCATACTCTACGTTATTTTGCTCCTCTTTGGTTTCTTTTCGGGACTGATTCATTCATTTGATATCACTGTCGTCACTTTCAGGCTTATGGTCTTGAAAATCAGTTCAAAGTTTGAACTACGGAGATTTTGTCGCACAACTGGTTCTGTTGCTATTGTAAGCATTGGGCCACTTTATTTTTTGACCTTATGACCCATGAGGATTTCTGAAAGAGTTCACTGTTTTTTTTTTTTTTTCCTTTTTTCTTTTTTAATGTGTAAATGTTACAGTTGAAGCTGAGCCAACCCAATCCTGCTGACTTGGGATACGTAGATTTGGTTTCTGTTATGGAAATTGGTGGTGTGAGGGTATGATTAAGGTGTTAAATTGGTCAGGCTTCTGCTGTTACCTTCATACTTCGAGTGCTTCATCTTAGATGTTTCTCCTTTATTTTAATGCAGGTAATTGTAGTGCAAAATGAAGAAGGTGGAAGCTCTGTCTCAACTGTTGTTCTGCGGGCAAGTACCGATAGCATATTAGATGACCTTGAAAGAGCTGTTGATGACGGAGTAAATACATACAAGGTAGCTTTTGTCTGAAACTAGGACTCCTTTGACTGTCATTTCTTGACCATTGACTGAAATTCGAGTTCGTCATGCTTTAATTTTTGTTGTACGATCTTTGTTGATTACATAGAGATATTGATGCACCATCATATCCTAATGCAAATTTTTGTCTCCACTAATACCCTATCTTAACTCAGGCTATGTGTAAGGATAGTCGCATAGTACCTGGTGCTGCTGCTACGGAGATTGAGCTGGCTAGAAGAGTGAAGGAATTTTCTTTTAAAGAGACTGGGTACTTCTCTTATCTTCCTTTTTCATCATGCTATCGAATGGAATCCAAATCTTTGAATTTTTTGGTGTAGTAGTGAAAAAATGGACTTTCATTTCTTCCATTAAGTATCACCCACAATTTCTTCATTATCTGTCTTTCAGTTTTGTTTAGCCAATTTTCGAGTTGTGACTGCTAAATGATGGTTGGAGTTCGTTGTTGTTCATTGGATTTGTGTCGGTTTTTGCAGGTTGGATCAGTATGCTATTGCAAAATTTGCTGAGAGCTTTGAGATGATACCTAGGACATTAGCAGAGAATGCTGGGCTCAATGCTATGGAGATCATTTCTTCTCTGTATGCTGAACATGCAAATGGAAATGCCAAAGTGGGTATTGACTTGGTGGAAGGTGTCTGCAAGGATGCCTCAGTTATTAATGTCTGGGACCTTTATATCACAAAGTACACTTCTCCTTCCTTTCTTCTAGTTACAATATGTAGTTTTTAGGCTGTAGGGTGTTTATTTACCTGGTGTAAGGTTATAATCAGTAGAGTGAACCCGATACTACCTGCATTTTGTTCTGCCTTGTGGTTTATTTGTTTGCTAGGATAAAGGTAGACATATCATTTTGTTGATGGTATATGGGGATTACATTGTTGGGCTCTTATCCAGGTTTTTTGCTCTCAAGTATGCTGCTGATGCTGCTTGCACTGTACTTCGGGTTGATCAGGTACCTTATCTATGTTCTGTTATGTTGCCATTCCTTCATGTATTTTTTAGATTAATAAAAGCAAATTAACATTCTTTGTGGAGCTTTTATTTTGCAATAGTGGAATGGTAGCTATGGTTTCCTGAGTCTGATAATGGTCCTCTGAAGCAACAGTTCAGTGGTCCACTTTTGTTCTATTTCATCTGCTAGGAATGTTTTCATGCGTGCGGTGGGTTATATAATGGTGGAGCATTGTCTTTAACTTATACTTTTATAATTTAGTTCCTTGAATTTCAAAATTCTGCATTATGACCTGCTATTTTGTGTGCATGAAAGAGTCATCATTTATCAGTCTATTGAGTTCGATGGGTGCCAGTAGCTTGTGGACATTGATTTGACTTGTGCATTGGCAGATCATAATGGCAAAACCTGCTGGTGGCCCAAGGAGAGAACAGCCAGCTGGACAGGACGAAGACTAGTTTTGCACAAAGTCAGTCTTGACTGTGGTCCTTTTGCCTACCCGTCATTTTATCTTAGACAAATTTCTTCTTGAGCTCAGAGGGTCTTGTTAGCTTTTCTTGGCCTAATTGTGATGAAAAGAAACATGCGTGGATGTTTGTATATGCAGACTTTGCAGTCTGCTTTCTGCTGTATCTGTCTACGTTGCAAGATGGATTTTCCCCTCAATTTTGATTGGAAGGGATGAAACATCTATGGAGCTAGTTTTTCCCTATCCATATTAATTAAGTCAGAATTCGTTGATGATATGGTGCAAAAAGATAATATCATGGAAGGCTATCCAACTCATGATAATTTGTGATCAGTTGGCAGACCTCTCTCTATGCAAATCATCAAAGTTTCTTGTGCTCTCTGGGTTTGTGCTCGCTTGGGACGGAGTCGTTTATGTTGTCATTAAGTGACTTTGATGTTCTTGCTTATCTTTTTTATATGGTCTCTCGTGCTCTTGCTAACTTGGATAGGTTCGCCAGACTTTTGGGAAAAGTCATGAAAGCTCTTAGCTTTGTCTTCCAGATTTAAAGGTGCTTGCTTGTTCCGGATATCATGCCCCAGTCCATATCGAAATCTATTAGCTTTGTTGTCTGTCTTCCACCAATCTGGAGGCGAACTTTGATAATTTTGTAAACTTCGTTTCGTGCTAATCCACCATTATATTATTTTGCTTTATTGGCATGAGCTACGACACTTTCTTGTCTTGAGTACGGTTCGGGAAATACTTCCTGAAAAATGCCTTGACAAAGCCATTCCATGTCACAGTAGTATTAGTTAGGGATACCCTTTATTTCGATGTACCCACCAATGACTGTCAGTACCCTGGAGCTGGTGCTTAGCTAGAGCTACCTTGTCAATATTGTTGCAAATTAATAATGCAAATATCTTCTCCATTCCGTTGATTCATGATTTTGCCTTTTTAGAATCCCTACTCCAGCAAACCTAAGTGGTGTCAGCTTCAAAATTGTTTGACCAGACCTTGCAAATGGTATTCGCCATATCGACCTGAAGGCAATTTGCTGTAGTGCCTGCATTTGTAAATGGTATTCGCCACATTGACCTGAAGGCAACTTGTAGTGCCTGCATTTCGGTCGTTCTTCCAACATTGGCAAACGCTAGGGGGAGCCCTTCCATTTGAGGATCCGGCTCCGAATTTCATCCAGTGCTCATATTGTTTTACAGGGCCTACACAAGTTACTCAGCTTAGTGGCTAACTAATAAGTAACAAAAGTTATTTATATCACACAACCAATCTAAACAAACGCATGTATTTAGTGTTTTACACTTGTGCGGCCTACTCTATTATTCCAACCATTAAATGCATCTTACCTATTTTGATTCCAAACGGGCTAAGATACCTTGGAACGTGCGACGTGTGTCTTTTCGTTTATAACTCATTTAATAATCACATGCAAAAACACAATGAAGCACATTACACGAGAAACATAATCCACAGTTTCTAATAATGTACCCACAAAATTTTCCATTCATAACCCTCTTTCAAATATTAATACAAGTACAAAAGAAATAGAATATAACATATTAACTTTGAGAAGATGATTGGGTCTTGTTGATACTACCCCATACTTTTTATGTTGAAAAACGTGCCCATACAAAGTCACTAAATTACAAATTGACGACCTCATCCATCGATTTGTCACCGTTGCCATCAAATCCCCTCAACGGTCCTACTAGCTCACTATCCATATTCAAGTACCAATCAACGAATTGATGTGAAATTCACTCTAGAATCCCCACGTTGACCCACACAAAGGAGCTACACTTAGTATATACTTCGACTGAATCAAGTACAAGTACATCTTTATAAATACTGCTTCGATCACCCTTTAAGGAGGATGAAAATCTCAACAAAAAATTACTGCTTTACTGTAAAAGCTCAGATTGGGAAATGTTGTTTAACTAGTGAAACTGCTGAAAGAAAATAAATCACCAAAATACCTGAACATTCGAGAGTAATTGGTAAACTTGCTATTTGGTATTCTCTGCATACTAATATGAGATCATTGGCTGTATCACTATATGGGTGCCTGGCAGCTTGATTTTGAGATTTCTGCATTAAAAATGTGGCATTGTCGAGTAAATGATCTGTTTGAAATTTTTTTCTTAAGAATTTGTGCAGTGTATCTTGTCAGCACTGAGAGAGCTGTTTTTGCAATGAGATGAAAACCTCAAAATAACATGAATTTCTTCAAGCTCTATTGCCCTGGTTCAAATTCCTTATTTTAGCAACAAAATTTGTCAGATTTAATGTCTTTTGGTCATGAATGTTTCATATTATGGTCAACTGAATCCATGTCACAGCCATAGCGGTTCTAACGTTTTCTGTATGGTACCTGACAACTTTCACCATTTACTTGGACTTATATCAGAGCTGTCATTAGAATCCTCCTATATGTCTGTTTGTAAATGCACCAATCTGCAGCATGCTGTATCTTGTAGCTTGAGAATTATCCAAAATCTGAGGAAGCTAAACTGGAGGGGCTGATAAAATCAGTTGCTGATTCGGGTGCAAGAGTTATTGTTAGCGGTGATGCTGTTGGAGAGATGGCATTGCATTTTTGTGAGCATTATAAGTAAGCCCCTGTTCCGTCTCCATGTTTTATTTTACGTTGCCGCTCCTTGACGTTGTCATCTCAAAGTGTGCAAGAGAATCATAATTTGATGTGATGGCTAAAACAAGAGTCCAGATGATTTCCTGTTATAATGCCATACTCCATGTTCTTTTGCTCCTCATTGATTTCTTTGTGGGACCGATTCATTCTTTTGATATCACTGCTGTCACTTTCAGGCTTATGGTCTTGAAAATCAGTTCGAAGTTTGAAATACAGAGGTTTTGTCGCATGACTGGTTCTGTGGCTATTGTAAGCAGTGGATCACTTTATTTTTTGAACTCATGACCCATGAGGATTGCTGAAAGAGTTTGCTTTTCTTATGTTACAGCTGAAGCTGAGCCAACCCAATCCCAATGACTAGGGATATGTAGATTTGGTTGCTGTTGCTGCACTTGATGGTGTGAGGGTAAGATTAAGGTGTTTAACTGCTCAGGCTTCTGCTGTTACCTTTGTACTTCGAGTGTTTCATCTTAGATATTCTACCTTTATTTTTATGCAGGTAACTGTAGTGCAAAATGAACAATGTGGAAACTGTCTCAACTGTTATTCTGTTGGCAAGTACTGATTGCATATTAGATGACCTTGAAAGAGCAGTTGATGGTGGTGTAAATACTTACAAGGTAGCTTTTGTCTGAAAGTGGGACTCCTTTGACTTTGTCATTTCTTGATCCCTGGACTGAAATTCGAGTTTGTCATGTTTTAATTTTGCGGTACGATCTTCTTTGATTACGTGGAGTTACTGATGCACCATCATTTCTTAATGCAACGTTTTGTCTTACAATACCCTATTTTAACTCAGGCTATGCGTAAGGATATTCGCATAGTTCCCGGTGCTGCTGCTACGGAGATTGAGCTGGCTAGAAGAGCGAAGGAATTTTCTTTTAAAGAGACCAGGTACTTCTCGTATTTTCTTTTTTCATCACGCTATCAAATGGAATCCAAATCTTTGATCTCTTTGGTGTGGTTGTGGCTATGCTTAATGATGTTGGAGTTCATTCTTGTTCATTGGATTTGTGTTGGTTTTTGCAGGTTGGATCAGTATGCTATTGCAAAATTTGCTGAGAGCTTTTAGATAATATCTAGGACACTAGCAGAGAATGGTGAGCTCAATGCCATGGAGATCATATCTTCTTTATATGCTGAACACGCAAACGGGAATACCAAAGTGGGTATTGACTTGGAGGAACGTGTCTGCAAGGATGCGTCTGGGACCTTTTATATCACAAACTACACTTCTCTTTCCTTTCTTCTAGTTACAATTTGTACTTTTTAGGATGTGGCGTTTATTTACCTTGTTATAATCAGTTGAGTGAATCCAACACTACCTGCATCTTGTTCAACCTTATGGTTTATTCGTTTGCTACGATGATAAAGGTAGACATATTTATAAGATTTTGTGGGACTACTACTAATTGTTTCAAAAGCTTAAGCAGTTAGATGAATATGTGGTTTATTATTTAAATATTCCAACATTTCCCCTACGCTTAGTCTAGAGTCTTGTCTAGTACTACGCATGAAAATTTAATTGGGGAGGCAAATGGGACTTGAAATGACTCAAATTAAGGACTTCCAACCCTGATACTTGTGAGATTTTTTGAAATTATTGCCAACTATTTTAAAAACTTAAGCTATTAAATAAAAGCGTGATTTATTATTTAAATATTCTAATAATATTGTTCCGTGGATGGTATATGGTGATTATATTGTTGAGCTTTTATCCAGGATTTTTGCTCTCAAGCGTGCCGCCAATGCTGCTGGCACTGTACTTCGGGGTGATCAGGTACGTTATTTACGTACTGTTATGTTGCCATTCCTTCATGTCTTTCGTAAATTCATAAAGGCAAATTCAATTTCTTTGTGAAGCTTATATTTTGCAATTGTGGATTGGTAGCTATGGTTTCCTTAAAGTCTGTTGATGACCAATGCTGATGGTCCTCTGAAGAACAGTGCAGTGGTCCAATTTTGTTCTATATCATCCGCTAGGAATGTTTCCGTATATGCAACAGCTGTCTTTAAGTTAAACATTCATAATTTAGTTCCTTGTATTTCAAAATCTGCATTATGACCTTCAATTTTGCGTGCAAGAAAGAGTCATCATTTATCAGTCTATTGAGATCGATGGGTGCGTTTAGCTTGTGGACATTGATTTGACTTGTCCATTGGCAGATCACCATGGCAAAACCTGCTGGTAGCCCAGGGAAAGAATAGCCAGCTGGAATGGACGAAGACTATTTTGGCACGAACTCTTGATTGTGGTCCTTTTGCCTTCTCGTTATTTTACCTTGGGCAAATTTCTTGTTGATTTGGCATGTGGTTGCTCGAGATGGAAACGTTTATGTTGTCGTTAAGTGACTTTGATGTTCTTGCTTATCTTTTCGATTTGGTCTTTCGTGCTCTTGCAAAATGACACCACTAATTGATCCACAAACCTTTTGGGCAATCCATCGGCAATTTCTAGAGAAGTGGAAGAAAATAAAGAAACCAAAATCGGACTGAGCTCCAATTTTGAGATACTTAAACTAGTGATGGAAATGCTCCACCAAGGGTACCGTGACTAGAAAAGCAAGCAATACAACGTTTCCCCTACAGAAGCGTACATGAAAATTGTACCCCGAGATCCTAGATCTAACAACACATCTAAGTCGGAACAAGATGACGATATTCATGATCATCAATATACTGTAAAGAACAGAATATCGCGAGTAAAACAAAGAGTACGCTGCAGATCAGTTTGAAGGCCGCTCTTCTTCCAACCTTTCTGGTGCCGAAGGTCAGAGTATCAGTTCCATCTAGCGGCGTCACTGCACTTGGTGCTGACTTTTCTTGAACTGCAGCAATGTTATCCGCTGATGACAGAGATTCAGATGCTCCCTGAAACTGCTCGGCACCATCATCGGAATTTTCCTTTTCTTTGGTATCATGGGGATCATCTATCAAGCCACCCTGGTCAAAGCTTCTCACAGGACTCCACTCATCTACACTTGAACATGGACTTCTAAACCTTCCGAGGCTTTTCCGTGTCATGTCAGAGTCCACATCACTCGGATCCTGAAGAGAGCGGATGAGCTTCCTTGGGGTAGTGAAGATTTTGATATTGTCAACATTGATGGGGGATCGTGGCCTCTGGTGCAGAAGCAAGAACACATGTAAGCAGTTAGAAAACAGAATCAGAAGAAGCTACGACGTGTAAATGAACAGTAGCTCATCTTGATAGGAAGATCGATTGAAGATTTCTTCAATCGGGGGAACAGAAATTCATTTTTGTCCATGAAGAATAGCAAAAACATCTAGTAAGATAAGGTCGGCAAATGCATCCTCTTTCAAACTAATTCCCACTGTTTTCATACTATGAAAAAGCAGTTAACTTGATACTACAGTACATGTTTCTATCATCCTTGCAACCAAGAAAAAAAGTACATCATCCTTAAATACAGGCAAGAAATAAATATTCCCTGTTGAAGTGTTGCTATGAAAAAATGGTATGCACTATTACATTACTGAAAGCACAAGTTAAATGCAGCCTGTCTATGTTCGTTACTGCTACTGTAATTTCAACTCATCCATAGCAATTGAAATGCATGAACTATTTACCTGGGGACTAGGAGTGGGGCTTCGTTGTGCTACTCCATATCTTGGACTTCTAGGCTGGAATCCTATGAAATCATTTACATCATCTCCTTCATTGGCATTGTACTCCTGTTGCCTAGTAGGAGTTCGCTTGACACTTCTACTGGAAAGGTCATTTCCATTAGACAACTCTGAGAACAAGCCGTCCTTGAGAGAGATATCCACCCCTCCATTTTCATATCTCCATAGTCTCCGATGGGCACTCTGCCTATCGTAAGTCAAATCAGATGAGACATGGGAAGAGAGAGGTGACTCGAGCAGAGAATCATATTCGAAATTAAAATCAATCATCCGAGATTCTGGGGTGGAAGCAGATGAATCATCTCCTGAACCCCATAAGTTTCTCCCCTGATTTTCATCTCGCCTGCCAATGGACTCAGTCACTGAACTCGAACGTTTCTCAAATTTCAGCCCTCTCTCTGTGGCGATTCTCCTAGCAGTTTGTAGAGTTTCAAAAGCTGCTCCCCTCACAAAAGCCATCTGATCAGACTGGCACTTCTCCATCTCCTCAATTATCAACAGCAGCTCTGAAAATATACTCCTGGGATCCAACCACTTCATCAGGAAATTCACCATTTGAATTGCAGATAAACGTTTCTGAGAATTTGCCTCTGATAATCCAGCTTGCAAGATTTTCGTTGCTGATCTTACCAGGAGCCTTGCATAAGCTTCGACTATTAAGGAATTGTGCTTGGCTAAAGCCATAACCAACCCCATGTGTGAATTGGTCTGGGTGGACTTCTCCTCCAAAGCCACGGCAACATTTTGACAAACCTTGTTGACCATATCATCAGAAGCGTACCTCCAATTATCCGCATCCACGAGAGCCTTTAAACAAAGCGCAGCCCCTGAGGTTAAGCTTTCTTGAGAACCCAAAAGAGACTCAGCAAGAGGCTTACACAAGGAGTGAATGATATGCCTCTTCTTGTTCTCTGGAGTGGTTGGATCTATCCCATATCTCGCAACAGCCGGAACTACCCTTGAGCAGGCTTGTTGGAGGGGGAAAGACCCTGCACTTGAAGCCAAAGTTTTCACGATAGTCGCCATGATGCTATCTATCTGAGGAACAATGTTGACGCCATGAACACGAGCAAGAACTTCATAAAGCGAAATTGTGTATTCTCCGGATAAAGAGCCTGTTTCCTTGGTTTCAGAAACTTGCTCCAGGAATAAAGGGATCGCCTTTGAGTCCAGGTCCTTCACATATGTTTTAAGCGCTTTCATCGCCGATTTACGGCTGTCGGCATCTTTATCCAGGTTAGCCAACTCTCTGCGCAGTGCAGGGCTAAGATTTCTACCCATTTTCACCTAAAAGCAATTGCAGTAGTTATTGACAAATTAGAAGGTGGTTTATAACAAACTCGATAGAAAAGTCGAGCTTTGATCAATGGCATCTTGAAATTTCAAAATATCTGCCCTTCACAAGGAAAAGAAAAAACTTCTCTCCTTGTTTTGCTTTAGCATATGCACCAAATTTTGAACTTCTCAAGGAATAAGCAACGTCAAACGCGATCCCTCTGATAAAACCAAATGGTTATAGATTAAAAACACAAATCATCGAAAACAGAACATATGTCGCGCCTTGGATCTATACCATTTCAATCCCAAAATGTAACTCTAGCATCAAAAATTTCTGTCCTTATTCACAACCTTGACATACATCGACACGACCATTTCCAAGAACGGTACGTCCTATGAATGTTTGAGCGAGTAAGTAATTCAGGTCGAAATCAAGAAACGGGACACAGGCTACAAGAACAAGAAAAGGTACGATTACCAGCTAAAAAAAACCAGCAGAAAGGCTCTTCCTTTGGCAGCTTCCTGGGAGCGACAATTCTGCTCGTCTTCCTTGAGATCTAGGAAGCAATGACTGCAGCAGCAGCTTCTTTCCCACACCGAGAGTTCCAAAGACGATAGAGAGAGAGGGAGGAAAAATGAAAACTTGAGAAAGAACAGAACCGGCGACTCGGAAATTCTTTTCAAGAAAAGAGGCACGACCCAGGTCCAAGAGTACTTGGTGGGTTTAGGGTTGTCCAGAGAGATGTTAAGGCAAAAGATTAATAAGAACCCGTGATTTGAGAGGCGGATCGGATCGAGTTTCCTTTTCTGGGTCAGTGAAATGAATGAATGTGGGAATGTAGCAGCAGAACGCAGAGACGCAGAGACAGAGAGAGAGAGAGAGAGAAATGCTACTGTTGAATAAAATTCAAATCTTTCATTCAAATTGCACCGCCCTGCCTTTTGGGCTTCTTGGTCCCACCACCTTGAGAGTAGATCCAATTTACGTTGTCTTTTCCAGTTTATCCCCACGATGGGAAAAAAAAAGAAAAACAGAGGAGAATGACAACTTGTTACTATTGAAACTTATTGAAACTACTTCCTTGCTGTGAAGATCATGATTGGCCTCATAAAAATTCTTCTATACAAAAATTATATGTGAGGAATAGATACTATTGGCTTTCAGATAAGACTTCTGGCCAAAAGGAGGGGGGAAAAATAAGAATTTTGCACATGATTCGGACATTAATTACCGTCATTTTGGAAAGAAAGGTCCAAATGATTGTGTAGATTACTGAATGAGTTCGATCTAACTTTAAAGTAATTACTGATATCTACTTCATTAGATTTGTACAAGTCGTAATTCGACTTTAGATGTGTCGCGTAATGGAGAAATTGTGCAGGTTTCTCTAGATTTTGAGAGGCGTTAGTCTTGATTCAATGACACACAACATAAGATGAGTGTATAGTCCTTTAATCAATAAAGTGTAAGGTTAAGCATTTATGAGGATAATGCGTAAACGTTGGAAAGATACACCCAAGTGGATTTCGTTTTGGTGATTGACTGGGCATTCCAGCATTGGAAACCGATCGATATTGCCGAGCTAATGATGGAGCTTTACCACTTTTGCCAATCATAGATATTAATTGAATACACAAGACCATGATTCTTCAGCCAAAGAAAACAGAAGACGCATGATGATCGAACGCAAAGTTCGATTTGATAAAAAAACATGAATGAAGTAATAGCGGATAAGAAGACAGCCAAAGTTTTTCCAGGACTCATTGGTGTTTCTTCCATTCCATTACACTGCCAACTATAAACTGTCCTTGCTAAATCACCATCCATGGAAGGAGGAGGAGCAGAACAAGCATTTTACAAAATTCGACTGTTCTTCCGCTCAAAGGTTCTTTCTTCTCTTTATTTTGGGAAGAAAGAGACGGATGCATAATCTTAAACTCTAGAATGACCTAATCAAGGCAAAACAAAAGATCATCCCTCCATGCCTCCACCATCACATGTACTGTAAGTGTATGCATGCCATTTTTGTCACTGTGGAAGTTGCCTGCAGGTTGGACAATACCACTTCCCCTTGAATCTTGTCTCTGGTGTCAGCCCAACGCACGAATAATGGAACCATTCACCTCCTTGGCACTGTCAATCACAGTTGGGACATTAGAGAAAGAGTGTCCACCAATCAAAAAGAATAGTTGAAAAGGGTAACATTGACAATGCTGTAACTGTCACTGCTGAGAAACTACTAAGGAAACACACAAAGGTAGGGCAGCTACTCATTCTGCAACAGATAAAATATTTACACAGTACATAAATGTTTTATTGCGTGGTATGCAATAGAGCTACTTTTCCTTTCATGGCAATTTTTGCCACTTAACCTTTTTTATTCACTTGCTAACCAAAAACCGTTTTGAAGAGTGACATTTTTGTTGGCTGAATGTTTTGACAAATGACATTGAATGCGTCATAAGGAGTACATGCATGTTTTCGGAGAAACATATACATGCTGCTGCACCACTTCAGGTTTCAACACCACAAGACTTGCCAAGTACAGTAACTCACATTCTATATATTGTATCTATCACAATAATACTTCCCAAATGCACTATGTAAAAAATATCTGGAAAGGAAAGTAAAACTTCAAGGAAAAAGAACTGTCTTATAAAGAAGGTCTCACATTTTCGTTGTCACAGGCGATCATGTCTCCAAATGACACCTAGCAGTCACAACGATTCAATTGGTTAAATACCAAAGCTATAAAAGCCATCACAACATAGCGCAGTAGCACTTCAAATTAAAAATAACTTCAAACTTTTAGAGACTGAGGACCTGATGACAGACACAATAGGTGGGTTCATCTGGATCAATGGGTTGATCAACATCTGGGGCAGCAAAGTCCCTTCTATGACTTCCTGGAGGAGGCATGAGTTCAAAATCTCTATCCCGCTCGCGGTCCCAGTCCCCCCTGTAATCAGGCCTCTTGAATGATTGAGATTGAGGTGTTCCATATAGGGACTTGCGCCTTTCACTTTTAGGAATTAAAGGCAATGGAGGAAGAACTGCTGGCTCATCTGGAGGTATTTTCCCTTCTGTTTGTGTCATAAAGGGGAAAAAACAGAAGAAACAAACAAGCATAAGCAAATTAGCTATGAGGAGATGAAAACATTATGACACAGAAATTTCAGGCACACACTTATCAGCCAAATCAAGCAGAGACCTGCAGTACCATTGCCTAAGATCTCTCAGAAGCGTAAGTTATACTCATCAGAGCATACATTCATTGCTTCTTTTCTTCTTCTTGATGCTATAGCACACAATGGCCCCAAGTGCAAGCACATACTTACACATGCATATCCTTCAAAATCCATGCCCCTCATCAAAATGGGCTTTGTTTAAATAATTATGGACCACGAGACTCCCTCCTGCCCTCCCTCCCTCCCTCCCTCCCTCCCTCCCTCTCTCTCCTTACACATGCATATCCTTCAAAATCCGTGCCCCTCATCAAAATGAACTTTGTTTATATAATTATGGACCATGAGTCTCCCTCCCCCCCCCAAAAAAAAAAAAAAAAAAAATCCATGCCCCGCATCAAAATGGACTTTGTTTATATAATTATGGACCACGAGTCTCCCTCCCTCCCTCCCTTCTCTCTCTCTCTCTCTCTCTCTCTCGTGATAGGGCCCTTCAAAACATCATAAGCTGGAATTACTAATTCCAAATGCTTTTCACCAATTTAAGCCAAAGCAAGGATTTTTTTGCCTGCTTTTTACAATCCTCTGCACAAGCAATTTTAAGGATTAGTCTGGTCTCATAGTTGAGCTCCGTTTGACAGGGTATATGAAAGTGTATATCAGTCCGTAATCAAATTGCTCACAAATAAGTTGAACAAATCAACCAAATAAATCCACGGACAATAACAAATCAGGAACTCACAAGCCAAAACTCGTTGGAGACAACACTGCCTAGTCCGCATGCCTAACTCAAAGTAATGAGAATCAACTTTGCAACACCGGAGGAAATATCCCATACCTTGCTTGAGATCTTCTGCGAAGTTCTTTAAATCCTCATCGAGTCGTTTAATGTGGCTATCTATCTGAAATAGAATGCCAAAAGGAAACCACGTCAATATCTATCTCCTCAGCCTTGTTCAAGAACAAGACATCCACTGTAACTCATTTAAAGAACCCAAGATCATTCTTGAGCAGTTTTCTAACATTCTCTTATTTGAAGTTCCCATCTAATAATTGATCCTGGATCAATCAAGCTCATGCCATGCAATGAGTTCCTTGAGTTAGTTTAACTTTGCTTTGCAGATGAAGAATAGAGTTCAGTAGATACTCTATCCTCATGAAAAAGATACGTGGAAGCTGTAACACAAAAAAGTTTTTCTTCCAAGAGTTAGAGATGATGTCGATTTTGCGCCTTTTTGCTCTCACTTGTGACTCACTTCTCTACAAAACAATTCCTATCCTCACCTCCTATTAGGAACCTCTTGTCTGAGGAAACTGTAAATAAGAGATTTTTTCTCTTGCAATTGTGGAGTGTGAACTGAAAAATGGAATAAAAGAAAGTTTGCGAAAACAAGCCAGAACTGGCGATCTCAAAAGCACGATCTTGTCATTTATGCAACACCTCATGCGCACATATCATGGAAGCAAAGACAATTAAAGCACGATTCGACGAATCGAGGGCAAAGCTTACGAGGTCATATGCTTGCCCCGCCAGCAACACCTTCTCGGTAGACAAACTGAGCGCACTGTAATGATTGCCCTCTATCTCTTTCCGCATATTCTCGATTTCGGTATCCTCATCGTCATTGTTATAGTTACTGCTGTAAGCATTGTAGTTCCCTCTCCTAGAGCTCTGTTTCGATAACCCCACGCAGTACTTGGTCTGCTGGCCAGTCTGGTTCATCATAGCTTTCCACCCAACAATCCATCAACAATCACAATCAACAACAACAACAACAAAAAGAAAAGAAAAAAGAACCAACCTTTTCGGCCTCAATCACGAATTCCAACATACCATCTTACGATTTCGCAAGTATAAATCAACGAGTACCGAGATAGGACCTACATTGGGATCGATCATCGAGTTCTCTGATCGTATTGAGAAGCCTCTGGAGCTCAGCCGGTAATGTGCTCGCATCTATATCAAATTCGAGGCAAAAGAACCCCCAATTCAGGGCCGAACGGAGACCGATCGAGAACGGAGCATCATGAAATTGGCGAAAGACGACGATAAGCTTACATTCGAAGTAGTCATCGATGTAGACTCCGGTTCTCGCGATTGCCATTTTCCTGTTCCCCGCTCCTCTGCGATCGAGAATTGGGATTCTAGGGTTTCTGGTTCGGCTCTGCCTCTGTAGAATCGACAGCGTTCAAAGAGAGGGAGAGGGCTTGTCCAAAAAAAAAACAGAGAGAGAGAGGGAGAGGGAAGACGTGAAACGATATCGTTTTAAATTTCTTGCAAATCAACGACCGACATGGCAGTTATTTTACGCAGGTCGTTCTCTTCCTCGTATGAGAAGCCGGATGTTGTTCTTAAGATTCCTTTACAAATGGTGGGTTTGGATGCACACGGCAACATTTTTATTCCGGGAACTATTTTTTTTTTAAATATTTTTTTTTATTTCTACACTGAGAACAATTTCTGAGTAAATTTTCACAAAAAAAAATAATTTCTGAGTAAAATAAGATACTTGGTAATTATATAAAATTTATATTCTTTGAATATAAAAAGATTAGAAATGTGTGTGATAAAAATTTATAAATTTTTGAATTTATTTGTTTTTTTTTCTTACTCATAGACCGCTAACCACCGCCGTACGACCGCCGCACGATCGTCGCACAACTACCGCACGACCACCAATCATCACCACCGACTGCCGCCGCAGGATTGCCACCCATTACCCACTGGCCATGAGAAGGGGCGGTGGCCGATGAGCTATGGGCGGCGGTCCTACAACAACAATCGGCAACGACGATCAACAGTCGTGCAGCGGTAGGCAATGGTCGTGCAGCGGTAGGCAATGGTAGACTATCGGTGGACAGTGGGAGTTAGAGGATCCGATCATGCAAGAGTTGGTGCTTCTAGCGACCACTAGGCTACGACCGATGGCAATCGTCGCCAGCGATCAACTGCCGACGGTGGCCGTAGGCGGCAGGAGGTGGTCAATGGTTGACAAGCGGCCGGCAATGGTCGCAACAAGGAAGAAGAACAAAAGGAAAATAGAAAAAAAAATTATTTTTAGAAATTGTTCACGGGAGCAAGAAGTTATTTTTTTTTTCTTGTTTCTGTTCTAAATCTATTCCCAGCCACTTTTCTATTCTGGGGAATAAAAAAATAAGTTGGCGTTACCAAATAGATTTATGTTCCTTTTTTGTTCCAAAGAACAAAAGAACAGAAAACGGGAGAAATAGAAATATTACCATATAAGCCTTATGTTGACACCTAAATTTTTACATAAAAAATGGATTAATTTTTACCCAAAAAAAAAAATCGCATGGCATATAATTTAGAAACATTTATGTTATTTTGTTTTGTTTTATTGGATCGATAGCAAGCACGAGATTTTTCACATTTTCCGCTGAGATTTTTCACATATTCGGGTAATATACAATAAGGGATATATTTTCGAGCAGAAAGGAAATTTTTGGATGGAATATGCAAAAAATACAAAAGAGGATATCACGTGGGGGTGCAACAATATATTAAGGGGAATTATACATAAATAAAATGAGAAATAAAATATATCAAGAATATATAATTTTTGGGCCAATAAAAGACATGGCGTACGAAAAAGACATGGTGGGGGGGTCTCTCGGTTTTTCGAGGAAAAAGAAAAAGAAAAAAGAAAAGTGAGAGAGGGGGAAGACCAGAGGTGATGTGAGAGAGCGAGAGAGAGAAGAAAAAAAAGAAAAGGGAAACCAGATCGTCTTCTTCGCGCGGGGGGAGTGGCCTTCGACCGCGCCGGCACCACCCACGCCGGCAGCCGTGCCGCCGACCACCGCTGCTCCGCCGGCGACCCACGAGCCTTCTCTGCTCCACCGCCGCTCCACCGATCTGCTGCCGGAGCTGCAACCCGAAACCAGCGCCCTCCTCCGCCCAGATCTGCTCAGCGCTTCCGCTCGAGCTCGAAGCAGCTCGCTACTCCACCCGAGTTGCTTCCACCGCTCCAGATCCGGACGCTGAGCCGCCATACGACCGCCTCGCCCCACCGGACGCCGAGCCGACGCCCTTGCAGCGCCCCTGTTCGCGAAGCCACCGTCGATCCGCCCCTGTCAGTCGACGCCGCGACCCATCTGCTCCCGCGACCCGGCCCGTCGACGCCGCGACCCGACGACCCGACGACCCGCGATCCGCGCTCCAGCTCCGTCGCCCTTGCGAAACTGCTGCTGCCTGCGACGCTGCCGCTGCCTGCTCCGACCAGCGACTGAGGCCTCTGCTCTGCCTGCTGCCCTGCCACCAGATCCGAAGCTTGAGCGACTCCCCTGCTGCCCGAGCCTTTCGCCGGCGCCGTGCCTGCGACTTTCCGACCCGACGCCCCTGCCTATGCCATGGATCTGTTCGGCTGCCTCTCCGAGCGAGCTAGTCACAGCAGCTCGCTCCCTGCCGCCTGCTGCCGTCCCTCGCCGGAGTCCCCGCGCGGGAGCTCCGACGACCGCGACCGGCGACCGACGGTGACCCACCACAGGCCGCACGAGCCCAAGCCTATTTTGTTTATTTGTTTATAATTGAGATTCTGACATGAAATCACCTCTGAAATTTGGGATTGTAAGTCCGATTTTCGCGCTTAAAATCCGACTCGCAATCGTTTAAAATATTGCCAATGCGATCGCACTCTTGAGATATGATTCGCGATTTTATTTAAAATTGGTCAATCTGATCTCATACGCGATATATAATTCGTCAATGTTTTTTAATATTACCACCCGCGAGGGTGACTCCGCTAGTAGGCTTAGGACCTCCACGCTGGAGGTCGGAGTTCGAAGCCTTTGCAACGCAAGTTGCAGGAAGGCAGGTGGAGACATTTGGCGACTTACCCGGGGTGCGTGGGTGGTGGTTTCCTACGTAACTCTTCAGGGGTTTCTCCTACAGGCTTGTCGGCATGCGGGGTTCCTGGGTCACAAAATATATATATATATTTGAATATCAATCTTATCTAGCTCTGATTTGCCGTCGTGTGGATTAAGTTGATTTTGCTTTCGTAAAAAAAAAAAAAAATGTGAGTTAGATTAGGTCTATTTCTTGTTTTAGGGTTATCTTGCATGTTTATGGTAGGAACTTTACTATTTCAAATTTTTTAAAATAGAAAATACCAAAAACATAAATTTAGGATGTTAGATTTTCGTTTCACTAAATTAAATTGCATGTTTAATTATTTGCTGATTTTGATTTCGAATTTTTTAAAAAAGAACAAAAATAATAAAAAATAAAATTAAGAAAAAATTAGAATTATGGCATTCTTTGCACGTCATTGCATAGTTTAATTCTAGATAATATTTTTTAATTATTATAAGTTTAGATGAATTGCATCTTAGGTTAGAGATTGCTAAGTTAAGATAATATCTTGGTTTAAATTAGGGTTTAGCCTAACATAATTCTTAATATAAGTTAGATAGGATCTTAATTTAGCTAAGTAATTTTCACATTTTCCTAATTTCGAATTTCATGTAAAAAAAAAATTGTCTTTAGAAGAAATCAATTTCATTCTTTAGTATAGACTGCATTTTATGTCATATAGGTAGATCATATTGTCATGTCATATCATTTCATGTTAAATTAGTAGCATGTATTGCATGACTCTCATTGAATAAATGAAAAAAAAAAATTGCGTGTTAATTAGAAATCATATCTAGGGTTGTTGATGTGAATTCTGATCTAACAACGCATATGCTTTCATTATTACGAGGTAAGTCCCTGCATTTTTTTATTTATTTGCTTTCTTGGGTGTTAAATTGGTGGATTGTGCACATGTATGATCACCTCACATGTTAGGAAAATAGATTTAAAATCAATCTAAAGCTGCCTGCAAAAACATTTTTGAAAATAAAAAGAAATGGTACCGAAATGGTATTAGAGAAGTCTAGTGTAACCAAGTCCCCGTACCTAAAGTCTCTAGTTCGTAGGAGTAAAATAATCCTCCTATTATTTTACTTAAATGTCTAATCGATCTACCGTAAACTGATTAGTGGCGACTCATAGATAAAATTCATCTGCATGTTAAAAAACTTGAACCTAAAGTCATGAATTAATATGAGTTTAGGAAGCCAAGTTAACAATCCATTAGCCAAACCTTAGATAGTTCACACCTAAAACTTTGGTCGCAACACCCTAATAAGTCCATCGTCTCTGCCCACCATCCAAGAAGGCAAAACTAGGGTTTCGTTTCCCCATCGCCAACGAGAGAAAGGGCCGTCGCCTCCTCCGTCGTCCTTCTCTCCAATCTCAATTTCCCCTTCGCAAGTACTGCCCTCTCTCTCTATCTCTTTGCTCTCGTCCTTCGCCATTTCTTCCTCGCCCATGCTTGCCGTGTTCTCTTTTGCACCATTCCGATTTTTGTACCTACAAAACCTGGCAAAATCATTTTTCGTTTGCTATCATCCTCCTGATAACGAGCTTAGTTCCTGCATATTGGCTAACTAAACTCCTCGAAAACCAAAAACACCAATCACAACCATGACTGAGTTCGTCTCTAGCATCCTTGGAACTCTTATGGAGAAACTAACTTCATCGACTGTTGAAGAAATTCAACTGGTCTGTGGCGTCAAGGATGATTGAGAGAAGCTCAAGAACACACTAAATATGATCCAGATAGTGCTCGCCGATGCTAAGCAGAGGCAAACAAAAGAGAAAGCTGTGTGCCATTGGTTGTCGAGGCTAAAAAACTAGTGCTATGATGCCGAGGACGTGCTAGACGAATTTGAAGCCAGGGCTTTGTAGAGGCGAGTGCGGTCCACTGAGCACTTGACCCTCAAAAGGAAGGTACGCTACTTGCACTCATGGATATCCAAGTTGATTTTCCAATTTAAGATGGCGCATAATATGAAAGAATTGAGAAAGAGTCTTCATGGGATTGATAAAGACGAAACTCGATCCACCTTGTCTACTAATGTTCATGAAAGGACCATAGTTCCGCAGAGGGAAACTCAATTCTTTTGTACCCGCTTTGAATGTGATTGGAAGAAACAAAGAAAAGGAAATCATAATAAAGTGGTTGAGAAGTGATGCTAAAGCTATAGAAGTCTTTTCAATTATCGGAATGGGAGGTGCCGAAAAGACAACTCTTACTAAGTTGGTATACAATGGGTAAAGGAGCATTTCAAAAACAACCAAGTTTGGTTATCCATGCCACTAGAATTCAAAATTGAAAATATAATAAGAGATATCATCAAGTCTCTTAGGGTGCACATGGCAACGTTTCTATTCTGGGGAATTATTTCTTTTTAGAAATAGTTTTTTTTCTATTTCTACTTCGGGAACAATTTTTGAGTAAAATAAGTTGTTTGGTAATTATACAAAATTTTTATTCTTGAAATAGAAAAAGAATAAAAATGAGTTTGGTAAAAAATTTATAAATTTTTGTATTTATTTGTTTTTTCTTCTTACGCATGGACCGCCGATCGCCGACCACCGCCGCACAGCTGCCGCACGTCCACCACACGGCCACTGCACGTCCGCCGCACGGCCACCACACATCCGCCGCACGATCGCCACACAACCGTCGACCGTCGTTGTTCCTCTGCACGCCCGAGCGACGCCCCCTGCTGCCGAGTTTTCCTCTGCCGCGCCCTACTTCACCTGCAACGCCCGTAGCAGAGCTCACCGAACCGCCCGCCCTCTGCTGCTCCTGCACCAGTGACGGTTGCTGCTTTGCCATTGCTGGTTTGGGCTTGTTACCTCTCACCAGAGCCCCCACCTGCAACCTCCGCCTCCATTGCTCATCTGCAGAACCCATAGCAGCACCTGTGCCACCGCACCATATCAGCACCTCCACTGCAACCGCGAGCAGCCAATGTCCCTGCATCTCCACGAGCACTACCGGTCCCCGAACCCCCTGATCGCCGCGTTGCTGTTGTCGCTCAGCCATCGCTTCGCTGCAACGACTTGATTCCCCTGCTTGCCGGACCGCATCGCCGATCCGCCTCTACTGCGCCTCCACGAGCACATGCGTGCCTGTCGATCCGCCTCTGCAACATCTCCACGAGCCACCACCGCGCGCCTCTAGCCCTCTGACGCCGCAACAGCCGCAGGTTTCCCCAATTGCGCTTCCACCCTCCAATTGGTCACACCAGCCTTGCCCAAAGCCCGATGTCGTCTTTGCTGGCCCCGCGTCCGCACAGCTCTCTGCTCCGCACCTTTGCTCGAGCCCGACCCGGTCATTGATTTTTCTTTCCCGCAGCTCCGAATTGCCGGACCTCGCCGGAGCTCCGCACCTCCGCAACCTCCGATCGGCGGTGACGCCACCGCTACGCCCGCCGCCCCCTCACCGGAGCCGATGACCAACCGCACGAGCACAAGCCGTGCTTGAGAAGAAAAAAAGAAAGGAAAAAAAAAAAAAAGAAGAAAAAGAAAAGGAAATTAGGTAGTTTTATTTTCTTTTTCTATTAACTTTATTTTATTTATTTCTTTTAAGTTTAGTTGTTATTGTGTAAATTTGAAGTGGTCTTCATTTCATGAAATTTTGTAGGCATTATCCGTAGGGTTTTTCCAGAATTATTGTAATTACTAATTTGATCTGTAAGATGTCGGATCATTTTTTTTAATTATATTAATTTTTGGGGTTTGTCGATAGTATTTTAAGTGTTTGATCAATATAATTATTAATTTGGTCTGTAAGATTTCGAATCAGATTTTTAATTATTTTGAACCCTTTGTCGTGATGTCTAGGGTTAGATAATCGTTAATTTGACCTGTGAGACAACATGTTATTTTTCGATTATTTTAATCCTTTATTTGATTGAATGTCTTGATTATTTGTTTATTTGAAATAACTTGTCTTGAAAAAAACACAAAAAATCAAAATCTTGCATCAGCATGTAGGTTTAGTAAATTAGACATGTAGGTTTAGCAAATTAGAATTTTCTTTAAGATTACATTTTTTAGGGTTGCATTTAGGGGTAGACCTAAATAATTACTTTTAAATAGGGTCTTAGATAAAGTTGGCAGATTTTAATTATCCTATTTTTCTTTTAAAAAATAGTTTTCTAAGATAGGATAGGGTTTAAGTCAAATTAATCCCTAAAATAAATTAGAAAATTATTCATTTTAGATAATTTAGTTAGGATTTTTATTAATTCCAAATTTCAATAAAAAAAAATACAAAAAACTAGGAGCATGTTAACTAGTTCGCATAATAGGATCACTTAATCAGTAGTTAGGTCATGAGGTGCATAATAGGCCCATTTAATTAGAATTTGCATATTAATAAGATTAAGTCATTTAGTTAAAGTATACATCCCACAGTGGGTGAACAACTCCCGTTCGAACCCTTCAGGGACTGCCTTTTAGCCATCCCGGAATCTTTGGGTGTCTCTAGGCTCGAACTAAAAGGCCGAGTGGTTTTACGCTAAAAAGGTAGTCCCTGAAGGGTTCGAACGGGAGTTGTTCACCCACTGTGGGATGCATACTTGTAGAAAATTTACTTCCTTTTCCTTGCCAAATTTCATGGAAACAGTTCCATCTTTTTTTCGGATTAAAAGAATCCTAAATTTCAAGAAAATCCAAAAAACAATCGTTTGCTTCGTGTGTTTATTTGTTTGATTCATTAAGTGTTTAATAATGATTGAGTAATCATATGATCACCATATTGCATGATAGGAATTTAGTTTAAAATAAACACAAGCTGCCTACAAAAGTATTTTTGAAATTAAAAAGAAATGGTACCGAAAGGACATTAGAGAAATCTAGTGTAATCAAGTCCCCGTACCCTTAGTCTCTGGTTCGTAGGAGTAAAATAATTCTCCCATTATTTTACTTAGGTATCTAATCGACCTACCATAAACCGATTAGTGGCGACTCCTAGTTAAAACCCATTTGCATACTAAATATTGAACCCTAAGTCGTGAATTAGTATGGGCTTGGGAGAGCCCGAGCTAAGTTTAAAAACTTAGTAATCCATTAACCTAGTTTTAGGTGGTGCACCCAAAAATTAGGTCGCGACAGTCGCTGCCAACCGTCACCGCAGGATTGACGCCCACAGCCCACCGGCTGTGGGAAGGGGCGATGGTCGTAAGTTGTGGGCGGCAGTCCTATGGCAACATTCGGCAGTGATGGTCGACGATCGTACGGTGGCAAGCGACGGTCATGTGGTAGTTGGCAACGGCAGGCTGCCGGCGAACAATGGCAATCATCGGCCGATGGGTTGTGGGCAGTGGTTGGTGGGCTACGGCGGCAGCAATCGTCGCCAGCAATCACCGGCGGTCGGCTACCGACAGTGGCCGCGAGCAGCAAGAGTTGAAATGCTTCTTTAACCATTCATCATTGTATACCAACCTAGTAAGAGTTATCTTTTCGGCACCTCCCATTCCAATAATTGAAAAGACTTCTATAGCTTCAGCATCACTTCTCAACCACTCTATTATGATTTCCTTTTCTTTGTTTCTTCCAATCACATTCAAAGCAGGTACAAAAGAATGAGTTTCCCTTTGTGGAACTATGGTCCTTTCATGAACATTAGTCGACAAGGTGGATCGAGTTTCGTCTTTATCGATCACATCAAGACTCTTTCTTAGTTCTTTCATATTATGCGCCATCTTAAACTAGAAAATCAACTTGGATATCTATAAGTACAAGTAGCGTGCCTTCCTTTCGAGGGTCAAGTGCTCAATGGACCGCACTCACCTCTACAGAGCCCTGGCTTCGAATTCGTTTAGCTCGTCCTCGACGTCATAGCACCAGTTTTTTAGCCTCGACAACCAATGGCGCATAGCTTTCTCTTTTGTTTGCCTCTGCTTAGCATCAGCAAGCATCATCTGGATCATCTCTAGCGTGTTCTTGAGCTTCTCTCAATCATCCTTGACGCCACAGACCAGTTGAATTTCTTCAACAGCCGATGAAGTTAATTTCTCCACAAGAGTTCCAAGGATGCTAGAGACAAACTCAGTCATGGTTGTGATTGGTGTTATTGGTTTTTGAGGAATTATGTTAGCTAGTATGCAAGAACTAAGCTCGTTATCAGGAGGATGATAGCAAACAAAAAATGATTTTGCCAGGTTTTGTAGACACAAAAATCGGAATGGTGAGAAAGAAAACACGGCAAGCATAGGCGAGGAAGAAATGGCGAAGGACAAGAGCAGGGAGATAGAGAGAGAAGGCAGCACTTGCGAAGGGGAAAGTGAGACTGGAGAGAAGGATGATGGAGGAAGCGGCAGCCCTCTCTCTCTCATTGGCGATGGGGAAACGAAACCCTAGTTTCACCTTCTTAGATGGTGGGCAGAGACAATGGACTTATTAGAGCCTACATAGTAGCGTTTCTATTTTTCACAATTTATGTTCTTTTGTTCTCCGGAACAAAAAATGAACATAAATCTTTTTGGTAATGTCAACTTATTTTTTTATTCCCCGAATAGAAAAGTGGCTAGGGAATATATTTGGAGGAGAAATAAGAAACAAAAAAAAAAGAAGTAAATTCTTGCTCTCGGAAACAATTTCTAGAAATAATTTTTTTTTCTATATTTCTTTTATTCTTCTTCCTTGTTGCGGCCACTGCCGGCCTCCTGCCAATTGTCGGCAGTCAACCACCGGCGACTGCTAGCGACGGTTGTCGCTGCCTGTAGCCCACTGGCTGCCACCCACAGCCCATCGGCCGACAACCACCATCATTCGCCGGCAGCCTACCGTCGCCAACCGTCGCCGCACGACCGCCAACCATCGCCGCACGACCCCAACCGTCGCCGCACGACCACCAACCGTTGCTATCAACCGTTGCCGTAGGACTCGCCACCCACAACTCACCGGCCACTGCCCCCTCCCACGGTCGGTGGGCTGTAGGCAGCAATCCCGCGGCAACGGTCATCAACGATGGTTAGCGGTCGTGCGGTGATCGTGCGGCGATCGTGCGGCGGACGTGCAGCGGCCGTGCGACAAACATGTGGTGGCCGTGCAGGCGATGGTCGGCGATTGCGATTCATGAGTAAAAAGAAAAAACAAATAAATACAAAAATTTATAAATTTTTACCAAACTCATTTATATTCTTTTTCTATTTCAAAATAAAAATTTTGTATAATTACTAAATACCTTATTTTACTCAGAAATTGTTCCCGGAGTAGAAATAGAAAAAAACTATTTCTGAAAAGAAATAGGTCCCTAGAATAGAAACGTTGCCATGCGCACCCTAAGAGACTTGATGATGTCTCTTATTATATTTTCAATTTTGAATTCTAGTGGCATGGATAACCAAACTTGGTTGTTTTTTAAATGCTCCTTTACCCATTCATCATTGTATACCAACCTAGTAAGAGTTATCTTTCCGGCACCTCCCATTCCAATAATTGAAAAGACTTCTATAGCTTCAGCATCACTTCTCAACCACTCTATAATGATTTCCTTTTCTTTGTTTCTTCCAATCACATTCGAAGCGGGTACAAAAGAATGAGTTTCCCTCCGCAGAACTATGGTCCTTTCATGAATATTAGTCGACAAGGTGGATTGAGTTTCGTCTTTATCGATCCCATCAAAACTCTTTCTCAGTTCTTTCATATTATGCGCCATCTTAAACTGGAAAATCAACTTGGATATCCATGAGTGCAAGTAGCGTATCTTCCTTTTGAGGGTCAAGTGCTCAGTGGACCGCACTCGCCTCTACAGAGCCCTGGCTTTGAATTCATCTAGCGTGTCCTCGGCGTCATAGCACCAATTTTTTAGCCTCAACAACCAATGGCGCACAGCTTTCTCTTTTGTTTGCCTCTACTTAGCATCGGCGAGCACCATCTAGATCATCTCTAGCGTGTTCTTGAGCTTCTCTTGATCATCCTTGACGCCACAGACCAGTTGAATTTCTTCAACAGTCGATGAAGTTAGTTTCTCCACAAGAGTTCCAAGGATGCTAGAGACGAAGTCAGTCATGGTTGTGATTGGTGTTATTGGTTTTTGAGGAGTTTAGTTAGCCAGTATGCAGGAACTAAGCTCGTTATCAGAAGGATGATAGCAAACGAAAAATGATTTTGCCAGGTTATGTAGGCACAAAAATCGAAATGGTGCGAAAGAGAACACAGCAAGCACGGGCGAGGAAGAAATGGCGAAGGACGAGAGCAGAGAGATAGAGAGAGAGAGAGAGAGGGCAGTACTTGCGAAGGGGAAATTGAGACTGGAGAGAAGGATGATGGAGGAGGTGACAGCCCTCTCTCTCGTTGGCGATGGGGAAACGAAACCCTAGTTTTGCCTTCTTGGATGGTGGGCAGAGACGATGGACCTATTAGGGCATGCATGGTAACGTGTCTATTTCTCCTGATTTCTGTTCTTTTGTTCCCCAGAACAAAAAAGGAATAGAAATCTGTTTGATATCGCCAACTTATTTTTCTATTTCCCAGAATAAAAAAGTGGCTGAAGAATAAATTTGAAACAGAAAAAAAAAAAAAAAAAGTAGCTTCTTGCTTTCGAGAACAATTTCTAGAAATAAGTTTTTTTTTTTTCTATTTTTCTTTTGTTCTTCTTCCTTGTTGCGACCACAGCCGACCACCTGCTAATCGTCGGCCACCTCCTACCGCCCGTGGCCACCGTCGGCAGCCCAACCGCCAGCAACGATTGTCACCGCCCGTAGCCCACCGACCACCGCCCACAGCCCATCGGCCAATGACCGCCATCGTCCATCGGCCGCCTGTTGTCGCCAACTACCGCACGACCGCCGCCTGCCGCATGACTGCTGCCTGCCACCGCACGACCGCCGACCGTTACTGCCGATCGCTACCGTAAGACTGCTGCCCACAGCTCACCGGCCACCACCCCTTCCGCGGCCAGTGGGCTATGGGCAACAATCCTGTGGCGATGGTTGACGACGATGGTCGGCGATCGTGCTACGGTCGTGCAGCAACGGTCGGCGGTCATAAAAAAAGAATAGAAATGTGTTTGGTAAAAATTTACAAATTTTTGTATTTTTTTTTTTTTGCTTATTCACGGACCACCAACCACCGACCACCGCCACACGACCGTCGATAGTCACTGTCGACCGCCACCGCAAGATTGCCGCCCACAGCCCACTGGCCGTAGGTGGGGGTGGTGGCCGGTGAGTTGTGGGTGGCGGTTGGTAGCGACGGTTAGCGATCATGTGGTGGCAGGCGATAGTCGTGCGGCGACAAGCTGCCAGCGAACGGTGGCGGTCGTCGGTTGATGGGCTGTGGGCGGTGGCCAGTGGGCTACAGGTGGCGGCAACCGGCACCGGCGCGCGATCGCACGGTGGCGCGGGCGGCGGGAGGTGGCCGACGGTTAGCGGCGGCCACAACAAGGAAGAAGAACAAAAGAAAATTAGAAAATAAAATAAAAACTTATTTCTAGAAATTGTTCCTGAGAACAAAAAGTTACTTATTTTTGTTTTTTGTTTTTGTTCTAAATCTATTTCCCAACCACTTTTCTATTCCGGGGAATAGAAAAATAAGTTGGCGTTACCGAACAGATTTATATTCTTTTTTTGTTCCGGGGAATAAAAGAACATAAATCGGGAGAAATAGAAACATTCCCATGCAGACCCTTGTTTTTGTTAAAAACATAAATTATTTTGAAAAAAAAATATTAAAATAATCTTCAAGATTAAATAATTTTGAAAAAAATTAAACAATAATCATTGGCATTGCTTACTAAAAAAATGAATAAAAATATTTTCATCATTCACGAAGCTTAAATTTTAATATTTGAGGGTTTGTGCTTCTAACTTTCTTAATTCATGTGATTTGATCATCCAAAATTTTATTTTCTCCTATTCAAGCTTTTGAACATTCTTAATTTATGCAATCAGCATTTCACTTACCGGTTATAACTAACATTATGAAATAATTGTTCCTTTTTTCTTTTTATCCTAACTTGTTTTTCCCCATTTTGCTGTCTCCTTAGCATCGTGCGATATGCTATAATGACAATGTTGAGGTTTGGCAAGAGCAAAATTGACCAAAAGATTCGATTGCATAAACCTAGAAAGTTAAAGGACTTGATTGTATAATTTAGAACTTAGAGAACCAAATTGCACCTATCAAGAAGGTTAGAGCGCTTAACCGAACAAAATATTGTTAGAGGACCACATTGTACAAATGCCGAAGCTTAGATGATTAAAACTATACTTAAAGGATCAGCAAGTTTCGATGGGGACAAGTACCTTTTTATCACAATTTCCTTACTGTAGATTCGTGCCACGATTGCCTAGTTTTAACCAATCAGTAGTTAATTTACGTAATTCTTCACTAGGGTTTTACAATCTACCACAATATTTGGATTTGGGGGGGCCCTGCATAAACAAAGGGGTAAATTTCATTTCACCTCGTCATCAGACACGACAGCATCGTTTTTTTTTTTTTTTTTTTTTTTTTGGCCGAACACGACAGCATCGTTTGAAGAACTCGCTCTCCACTCCTCGCCGGCGGCAGCCACGTTCAGGGTGCCCATGCGCACTTTAAATGAGATAGATAAGCGTGCATGATTGACGTGATGACGTACGCAACGCACCATGCAGTTGTCGGATTCGCTCCCCGCTTCTTCTTCTTCTTCTTCGACCGCTTTAAATAATCTCCGCCGACATCTCGTCTCGCTATCTGATCTGCAACGCTGCACGTCGAGTTGATCTTGTCCATCGGAGCCCCTCACAACTTGCTCAACCTCTCTCTCTCTCTCTCTCTCTCTCTCTCTCTCTCTCTCTCTCTCTCTCTCTATCTCCGTGCAATGGCCACGGGAATCAAGGCCGACGAGGTCAGTCCCGCTCCGCTTCCCCTCGAGGGCCGCGTCGCCATCGTCACCGGCGGATCCCGCGGCATCGGACGCGCCATCGCCTCCCACCTCGGCTCCCTCGGCGCCCGGCTCGTCGTCAACTACGCCTCCAGCTCGGCTCAAGCCGACACCCTCGCGGCCGAGCTCAACTCTTCCGGCTCCGACCCGTCCGCGCCTCCGCGCGCCATCGCCGTTAAAGCCGACATCTCCGATCCCGCTCAGGTCAAGCGCCTCTTCGACGAGGCCGAGCGCGCGTTCGGATGCCCGGCCCACGTCTTCATCAACTGCGCAGGGATCATGGACCCCAAATACCCCAGCGTCGCCGACACGAAGGTGGAGGACTGGGACTCGATCTTCAAGGTTAACGCGTGGGGCGCGTTCCTCGGGTGCCGGGAGGCTGCGAACCGGCTGAGGCGCGGGGGAGGGGGGAGGATCGTGATGGTGACCACGTCGCTCGTCGGGAGCCTCTTCCTCGGCTACTCAGCCTACGCAGCGTCGAAGGCGGCGGTGGAGACGATGACGAAAATCGCAGCGAAGGAGCTGAAGGGGACAGGGATCACGGCCAACTGCGTCTCGCCAGGGCCCGTGGCGACGGAGCTGTTCTTCGCCGGGAAGACGGAGGAGACGGTGAAGAGGATGGTGGACGCCTGTCCGCTGGGGCGGCTCGGGGAGGGGAAGGACGTGGCGGAGGTGGTGGGGTTCCTGGCGAGTGACGCGGGAGAGTGGATCAACGGTCAGGTGATTAGAGTCAACGGGGGATTCGTCATTTGATTCCGTTGCTGTTGACGGCTAGATTCGTCTCTGACCTGTTTGATGAAATGCGAGTTTGCTCTGGCTGCTCTGGCTGGGCA